>OX451739.1:99787814-100509915 GCA_948472305.1 Vicia faba | reverse complement strand
GAATGTGGCCTCCGATGCCTCCTCGAGGGTCGTCGATCATCTTCAAGTTCCCTTAATCTTTCTCCTTGGACGAAGATGAGATAGTTTGTCTGATTAATGGCCGCGAACAGTGCCTGAGTCATGGCATCTGCCCCAGCGGGAACTGGGACTTCATGGAACCGGGCAGCTCTGTAATGAGCGAGAGCTACCGGGTCGTCTTCAAGTGTCGGTGGGGTCGATGAGGATGATGCAGTAGCCCCGTCCCTGTAGGAGGAAGTTCCAGGGGCGGTCGTCACAGGAATGGTACTGTGGACGGGATCACCGGGGTTATCGAGGTGTCCATTCTTGTCCGCGGTGCCGTTATTAGTGTCGGCGACACGGACGTGCTGCTCGTCGCGAGCTGGATCAGCCATGACAGGTAGTTGAATTGAACTTTGGTCTTTAGAGTTGTTCGTTAGACGGGGAAGCTAGTTCCCACAGACGGCGCCACTGATCTGACCTGATCAGAAATGGACCGTCACGGCTGGCTCCGGGCAGAAAGCTTTTTGAACGAAGTGGGGGGAGGGGTACCTGCAAGGCACTCCGATGCTGAAGTAAGTAGGAGTACGAGCAGATAATAGCAAGTGTAAGGTTAGAATGATGAATACCTGACCCTCTGGAAACAGAGGGTATTTATAGCCCCCAGCGCTGGGCCAAGGTTCCTTCATTGGGCCGGGCAGGTTTGGCCCAATGGAGAAACTGCCAGGTTCTACGTGCGTAGTGGGGACCCGCACGTGGTCCCCTTCCTGGATGTTCTGCGTGAAGTGCGGGCGGACGGAGACACGGTCTTTTCGGGGTATCGTTGGGGGAACAGTGGACTGAGTCTGCCCTAGCTGGGGTGCTCGAGGTAATGTCGAGCTGGACCTCAGGATGTGGTGCTGGACCGCAGCATGTCGAGCTGGAGGTGTGCTGTCGAGCCTGCGACTAGCCGTCGGGCACGGTCGTACTCTTTGGTCGGCGTGGCCCTTGTAATTCCATTTGGACTGGGCCTTTGCAATGCTTTTGGGCCTGTCGGGCCCAGTCCAGAACAATAATAATAATAATAATAATAATAATAATAATAATAATAATAATAATAATAATAATAATAATAATAATAATAATAATAATAATAATAATAATAATAATAATAATAATAATAATAGAGCACCTTCCCTTGGGCCAGAGAGTAGTTATTTTGATCTTATTGGGCATTATTATTATCCAAGCCCATGGAATTTGTGAGTCCACCGATGCCAGCGGTTATGATTTTTGTTAGAGTATTAATAGGATTTTCAGTTGAATCAGAATATACAAGTTTGTTTCTGTGACTAAAGAAAATGCATAATCACCTTGAACGAATAAACAACTGTCTACAAGGTATGTATCTCTCTCCTTCTTGTGTTGTTTCTACCTTTTTGATTCATTATTCAGAACATAAACTATCTTTACAAGTTCGTAATCATTAAACGTCGTTCTCAAAACCCTAGCGGCTCTTGATTTTTTATTTATGACATTTTTCTTTCAATTTTGTTTTCAAGTCAATAATCTGCAAAGAATTGCAATTTCATATGGTAATATATGTTTTAAAATAATTATAGACAACATAACCCTGGCTGATGCGCCCATAATTTGTTGCCGCAGTCCGTTTGCTTAATTGAACCCTAGAGGACTTCTTACCCGTCACTTTCTCTTGTCAATCATAGATTGCAAAAGATAGCAGATTGAGGTTCTTTTTACCTTTTAAGTGGAATTGCTTGTCATTGAAATCACATTTTTGAGCGTTGTTCTGATTGAGATTGACGTATTAATGAACAGGTTACTGAACTGTGTTATTGGTACACGCAACATGATGGTTTATTATTTTTGCTGACTTGTATCTCTTTCGACTTGTAGCAATGGATATTGAAGAAGCAGATAATACAGTTTTATCTTCTCCTGTCTCTCTCAATCCCATGGTTTGTCACCAGAATGGAGTTTTTTCTCTTGAAGATCTTGCTTGGGTTGATTCCTGCCTAAATAAGGATTCCGATATTTCAGAAAGTGATTGGACCCCTCTCAGGGATGCTTTGCCCGATATTTCAGAAAGTGATTGGACCCCTCTCAGGGATGCTTTGCCCGATATTGTCAGTTCCCAATCTCAATCATTCAGGGTTGATGCTAGACAAAACAATCAAACTCACCACTACAGAAAGGGGAAAAACATTACTTCACCACATATTCAAGAATCTTCGACTTCTAATGCAAATTGCTTACAAAACGTTGCTAATCAAACAAGCACTGATAAAATTCTAGAGGATGAATTGGCTGGGACGACTTTCCAAGGAGATCCTTTTCTGCCGACTTATAATGAAGACCTAAAGCCAACTTATGAGATGGAACATGCATCTGAGAATATCTTCAAGGCCTGGAATTTGAATTGTGCAAATGATGAGATGGAGGAGGCATCTGAGAATATCTTCAAAGTATGGGATTTGGACATTCCAGTTGAGGAAGGTGAACTCGTTAAACAGTTGAAGAAAGCCCTATCCGTTTTGGATGATTCAGAAAAAGGGAAGGACTTGAAGGAAGGGTCGCATGACAATCTTATTGCTGGCAACGACTTGAATGAAGGGCCACTTGATAATCTTATTGCTGCCATTGCTGACTTGTCTTTAGATAAAAAAGTTTAGCGTTCGATGATTTGTTTTCATTTAGATTCTAGTCTGTTTTCGCTTTATATTTAGTCATGTTATCTGTCATTTGATGTACATGGATTATTACATTACAAAGATGCACAATTAAATTTTTATACCAATATGAGTCCGTTAATTCTAAAGCAAGTACTAATAATAGTTGAGAAATACAAATCAGGCTTTTAAAATATTTTAAGGAGTGAATCATATGTTGAAATTTGTCTTTAGTTCTTGAAAATCTCACATAACATTCTGCAAGTGAGTTCTGTAGTAGAACTTTAAGTAATTACATAGTAAGTATGAAGAGTCACTCGTTGATAGAAATAACAGTTGGTTTGAGATTTAATAGCTCATTTGCACCCAAGAATACCAACCCAAAAGGCAACTGGAGTAGTTGATCCACATACCAATTACAACTTCAACACAAAACAAACATGAATTTTGTGGCGTCTTTTTGACAATATATGTAATATTTTCTTTAAATCAGGAACCTAAACTTTGATTTGATTTAGTTACACGCATATGTCATAATTATCCGAAAATAAGTAGAAATCAAGATGAACAAAATATGATACTCATCATATACTATACTAAAACTTACTATCTATAGTAAATCCCAAAGGAAAGCAATTTTGAAGACTGCACATGATAAGTGCCTATACAATCTGAAATACAACATGTTGATCAAAACAAGAGAAGACACAAAATGAAACAACAAAGAAGAAAGATAGAAACTCTGTTTAAAGACTTGTCTATCTGCATCTCCTGCCTCCTCATTCTAGGACTGGTACTTCCATTGTGAAAGTAAGTAAACAAATTTGCATCAGAGACACCAAAAACCCTTGTCAACACCATATCCCCAAACATACCAATCACAGGATTCACAACACTAGCAGCACCACCATGATAAGGTAAAGCATTGCCACCATAACCTTCATAAAGGTGAGGAATGTAATGCTGATAATGGATCGGCCGCGACTGTGTCTGGAAATAATTCGGATGGAGTTGCTGCTCCCCATGATGCAAATTTGACGGGCGATTAGATGTTAACATAGCATTCAAGTTGTACGGAGGTGGTCGATGAGGTATAACCAAACCCACCTGGAGTTTATTTGAATCGGTTTCTGAATTTGATTTTCCGCGGCCGTAAAGAGGGACTAATGAAGTATGGGAGATGACAGCTTTACAAACAGGGCATGCAGGCTGCTTATCTGGTTCAACCGAAGAGTTTTGGACATTAAGCCATTTATATATGCATGGCCAGCAATAGAGATGACCACAAAGTGTAACCACGGGATCATTTGCTGATTCCAAGCAAATATTACAATCAAAGCAACCATTTTCACCACTAGAGGTTGTTCTCTCTTCTTCTGTAGTAGATTTACATTTTTGCTTTAGTGAGACTTCCACATCAGAACCAAAGCATGTAGATTCCATTGATTTTTCTACTACAGCAATATACCCTGTTATAGATTTTACAAATTTCAGAAAGCTACAATAATTTTAGACAAGTCAGATGCAAAAGTAGATCAGGTATATACAATATTTCTGATGATTCTATTGCAAAAAACTAGTCCTCCCTCGAAATCACATACCGTGCTGATTTCCTAAGATATGAAAACTTTTATGCATACAAGGTCCCCAAAATAATTTATAACATGAAATCTACACCATAGATCAAACAGAAGCAATGACCATATACCAAAGAGAAATAAGGGATAACAACATCTATATATGAAGAGCTTATCTTCAACAACAAAATGGAACCGATGAAAGAAAAAAAGTCAACACATATTTATTTATTTTCACAATGATTCATCGTTAATTCTAGATTTCAAATACAGGCTAATTCAGAGGAACCTTATGAAAATCTAATGCATGCAAACAATTTTATGGAGGAAGATAAAACCCAATAGGTATGTGAAAATTGGAATTTGATCGGAAAATATAGAAGATGAAATAAAATAAGCATACCTTTGGAAATAAGGAAAATAAGATGGCGATAGCTAGCTTGAAAGGAAGAGAAAAGAAAGAAGAAAAAAAACGAGTAGAAAGTTGGGAGACAATTGGATTGAGAAGGAAGCAATGGAGGAGAGTAAATTGTGGATGAAGAAGAAGGAACAAGATTATGTTGTTACAGAAATGAATGAGTGAAAATGGGTTGCTGTCACCGTGTTTATATTTAATTAACTAGGTCTAGGTCGTTAAAAAATAAGTACTGGTATGTTATTTTTAATACTATTGATATTAACATATTTTTAGTTTTATTGTTTATCCTCTCTTAGAGGCAACGAATAACTCGTGCACCTTCTAGAAACATGTAAATGTTTCCAAAACTAGCAGGGAGACAAACCAACAGAATCTATGAGTCATACTTACATGGATTCAACTCATCTACGCTACTCATTGAAAAAACAATTGAATTTACATTTAAATACTAGAATTTCTTGAGATACGGCGAATATTTAAAATAAATTAAAAAAATATAGAAATAAGAGACTCTATTATTTATCTTTGAAATTTATGTGTGTTTTTATATAAACTAAGGCGTGGTATATATAACACTTGAATTGTAAATATAAAGTATTAGTTACTATGCTAAATTGACAATATCTTGAGATAACATAGATTTACTATGCACAAGATATTTTAAATAGTAAATATAATAATTTCTTATTATTATAACACTCTTCCTTTTAAAATTTTTGTCTTGGTGCTCTGTTGAAGTCTTGTTGAGGATAGTTATGGGAACATCTGCTGCCTCGATTAAAAACTTTATTAAGAAAAATCCATTGAGATAAAAACCTTAATAAGGGAAAAAGAGTACAACATCATGCTCCCTGTGGTACCCTAAAATTTGTCCTCTCATTTTCAAAAGAATCTCTCATACTCCTAAGCTTATCAAATACTCAAAATTATTCAAGAATTGATCAAACAAATTCTCCTCTTAAGCAGTGGCCTATAATTAGGGTTTTGGTTTTCTCAGAGGAAATTGGACTTCTAATGCCTCAATTGGACTTCATGGTTTCTTATATGGATCAAGGTATCCTCATGTCAAATTTCAAGTCTTGCAGTACAAATTTGCTCAGTCAATTGCTCAGATGATTGGAAATAAACTATATTGGATAAAAAGTCAACTGTGGTCAACATGCAGTCAAACTTCAAGATTTTTGGTCAACATCAAGATTTTGAAGTCACATTCATCATTTGATCAAGGGTTGATAATGATTCATCAAGAAAACTCAAGATTTACCAAAAGTCAAAAATTACTAAATTAGAGTTTTCTTAAGGAGAAGTCAACTGAATTTTGACCAAGCATAACTTTCACATGCCTCATCATGTTTTTCTCAACCAAAGCTCATTTTAAAGGGAATTCAATTCTTTACAACTTTGTCTCTCTGAGTTCAAGTCCAAAAAATGCTTCATTTGAGAGATATGGACCAATACATTATATGTCATTTCAAAAGTCAACAAAAAGACACTTTTTGTCAAGGCAACTTACATCAAGATAAATCTTAAAATGAAAAAAATGATCAACATAGAGATTGTAGATGACATCTTGAGCTTTCCAAAAAGTAAAAGATCATCTTCATATGATAAAAATTGAGAGTTATGATTGGCGCGAGTTGGACAATTTTGAGAAAATGCATGAAACCCAAATTGATCAAACTTGAACTTTTGGGCTAGTGAGCTTATATTTCAAGGTCCAAACGTGTTATAGACCTCACAGTGAACCTTCAAATCTATTAATACACCCCTTTGATTTTTATTCCATTTATTTTAGTTTTATTTATTTAAATTCAAAATTAGATTAAATAAAAAATTAAAGTTTTCATACAAAGGTCCAAGCCCATTCTTCGTGACCTAAGTTTCCTCTATATATATTCCTCATTCGGAAAACAAAGAAGAACACGAAACCTTGCAAGAGATCACCTTCCAAAATCTCCAATTTTTTTCAAAACTAGGGCAAATTGAAACCCTTCTTTTCAGCCTTTCTCAAAGCAAGCCAGCCATCCCAATCAATTCCAGAAGTGTTATAAAGTAAGTATGGATCGATCTTGATGGTCCAAAGAGCCAAAAATCTCATACACGCATTTCCGGTTTCCTTGTTTTTTTTTTGTAAATTCATATTTTTGTTTTTATGTTGCTTTGATGCATACTAACATTGCCAACGTGTTTCTGAGGTGTATTAGTACATGATAGAACTGTTGCATGGCTCCCATAATGTCCGAATGAGAGGTTGCCATGATTGAAACGTTTTATGTTATGTTGTTCGTATCTCATCATACAGGAAGAATTAGCAAAAACCAAGGCCATCATTGAACTCGCAAGGGTGAAATTAAGGGGCAGGGGCCCTTTGGATCGTTAACATGCTTTATTTTGCAGGTACAAGAGCCGGAGAAGACGACCAAAGCTAAGGATCTGACGCCTCTCCGGCCCAGTCAATTTGGGTTTATTCTATATTTAATTGACTCCATTGAGATACTGGATAAAATAGCCACCTCAGTGGCAAGAGCATGCGCATTAAGACATTGGTACAAGAGGGCGTGGGTTCGAACCCTGCCTTTTGATGTTTTTTTTCTTCATATTTTCCAATATTTTGCATGTTTATTATATTTTGTGTAGCACGCAGTTTACAGACACCAGCACACGCCTGACACAGTGGAAAACTATGTAATAGAGAGGGCAAAGGGCGTGGGTTCAACACCCACCCCTAGCATTTATCTTATTTTTTGGTTTCTAACCCTTATTTCCTTGATTTTTCTTCCCCTATTTATTTTTTGGCTAATCCTAATTCTTTTTTATTCACCATTAACAAAACCTTTTCTTTAACTCTAATTATTTAGGTTTAGGTTTTTTAATTAACCATTTTTTAAAATTAATTCATTAACCATATTTTTATTTTAAAATTAATTAGATTTTAGGTTTTATTTAATTAATTATCATCAAAAATTATTTTCTTCATAAAAAATCACCAAAGAAATCTTTTTCACAATTTTCCTATTTTTATTTTTCTTTTTCTTATTCTTAGATCAAGTGTATAGGACGTCTCCTCGAATGTAATAACGTAGCTTTATGTGATACGGTGGGAAGAACTGACTGTTTTTGGAATGCTGGTTTGCGTTTTACGTTTATTTTTGCAAAATGTCGCGGTAAGCAAGAGTCGCCACCGTCTTTTATTTTATCCAACAAGGAAAGGAAAAAAGCACAAAAAATTCCTTTTTCGAGATATTTCTGAGTACGGGGGGTAGATTTATAGAAAGGGAAGGTATTCACACCCTTTCTATCCGTAGTTATCTACGGGCTCTTAGGTACTTGCTCATCATTTCCAAAGTTGTTTTCTTTGTGCTTGTGGGCTTTGAAAAGTTTTTTTGTTTAACTTCGATTTAACTCTTGCTTCTGTCTTTAAGAGTGTAATGAAGTGTTTTTGAAAACTTGTTTGTAAAAAGAGTGTAAGTGTGAAAAAAGTTTTGTTTTGGATGAGCAAGTATCTAAGAACTAATCTACCTACTCGAAAAAGGAATCGTTCTATGTTTGTTTCCTTTAGACAATGCTATCCCACTATTAATGAGTAGGTAGCACCGTCGTTGGAGTTTGAGGGTCAATTCGAAAGAGGGACATACGGTCACTAAAGCAGTGTTAGGATGCCTTAGTGGTAACCCTAATGTCTTAGATCATTTATCCGAGGCGACAATATCCGAGGCAACCATTCCGAGGCAACTATGATCTTTGGACAAAAGGACGACCACTAAAATATCCTATACTCAATGACCGTTTACGAAGGCAACCAAGTGGGGTGTAACCTAGGAGTGCGCATGTGCGATTGTGTTGATTTCAGTTATTTTTATCTTTGCACATGTTTAGGGTGATCTAACCGTTTTAAGATTAAACATTCATTCTTGTCATGCAAACCCTATTACCAAACATCTAGCAGTTGTATAATTTGCAGAATTAAAATGCGGAATTTAAACTAAATTATTACAAGGCGTCGGGTATTTACATCGCCAAAAGCAACCCTTTGAAAATAAAATAAAAGCGGTAAAAGTAAATGTCCTAATTAAATATTACAAACCGAGAGCAGATACAATAATTGAAAAAAGAAAAATAAATCGCGCGAGAAATTGGATCGAATGTGAAACTAGGGTTTTGACCCTCCTAATTAAAAAAATGTTTTGTTGTTTTTATTATTTTTAAAGAAAAGAAATTAAATCCTAAAATTAAATGCTAAATTAATTATTAAATAAATTAATTAATGAAAAATATTAAATGACATATTTTTGGAGTTTTTGTTATTTTAGGAAAGAAAATAAAATAATTAAATTAATGTTGAAACCTAATTATTTTAATTGATTTTTAATGTTTGCAAAACAAATTAAAGTTACCTAATTAATCTACCTAATTAAATTAATTAATATTTATTAATGAAAAATAAAGTTCTGAAATTTAACTGGACATAAAATATTTTTTTGTGATTTTTTTTTTATAAAAAGAAATTAATTTATTGGTTAGTAATTAATTAAACAATTTAAATAAAATAAAATGAATAAAGAATAAAAGATATGAGGAGAGAAAATGGGCCTGATTGGAGGGTGTAGAAAGTAAGAAATCTGGCCCAATTGAGGAGAGGTCCATTTGACTTTTTTGATCATGTGCATTGCGTTTGACTGGCCCTTTGGTGCACCTTCAATGATGGCCACCAGATCTAGCCACCTGGCGTGTTGATGATGAAGGATCATGGTGGACGTTTGGCTTGAGCATGTACTGGATTACCTGAAAACAAATATTATAGAGAAAATAGGGGGACCTGGGATTCGAACCCAGGTCCTGAGGGGAATTCCATGCCACGCTTGCCACTACGCCAATTGCTTCTTATTGTTAATATAATATAAACTAAATATAATATATAAAATAAAAGAAAATTGGAAAAATTAAATAAAAATGCGCGCTCGTTTGAATGGACGAATGGTGGGACGACACGCCTTCATCCCTGCTCTTGAACCGTGGCTAAAAGCAGCAACACTTATACCCACAGACAAATGTCTGTCACTACAAACAAGTTTTCATCCAAAATCTCCTACAAGCCATGGAAATAATTTCTAAGACCATGGTTGAGGTCGTCTCATCCTCCTGATTGCAACCATGCCCATTATGAAGGATAATTATTCCTGAAACAAAAAGCCCTAAAACCAAATACAAAACCCTAACAATGGTGGATTTCATTACATACTATTAAAATGCAATTGGGTAATGTCAAAAGCTGGCAAATGATTCATAGGTTAAGAATATGCAGTTGATTCAGGTTAACAATGTGTAAATTACAAAATACGAATTCAAGAACAGGGGTGTAACGTGAAGGACTTACAGCATGTGGGAGGGCTTGAAAACGTGTGGTTTTGCTTGCTTTAGGTTCCTGAGATTGCCAGGAAGAGATTGAGACAAGTACCAAGCCTTGAGGACGCCTCTAACCTCTGTTTCGATCTCACACTTTTCTTTGTATTTTCAGATTTTTGTTCTTGCTCTATGCTTGATCTCCAACCTTATTTTTGATCTGCACACCACCCTTATGTATCACACAATGTATTAGGGTTAATTCTTGTGTCCAAATCCCTCTCCATCAATGCTTTGGATATTGATTTGATTTCCTTTAACAACCTTCCAAATTTGGCTTCTTTTCAATATTTTTGTACACATATAGCTTGATGCGAATTTGAATGCCTTGCTAGCTGTGATTAGAGCCTGAAACAATCAAAAGATCCTTTGTTACCAATGCTTTGGATTTTATTTGATATTATTTGATTTAAATTCAATTAATTCAAATAAAAATCAAAATAATTAATAAAAATATGATATGGACAAGTGGAAAAGGCTAGAGCACGTGGGCTATGATGCCAACTCAAAACAAGTGAAAAAGAATGGGCCCATTTGGCAAAATTTGATGTTTTGGGGATAGTTGACTTTTGGTAATTTTGCAAAAAAGGTCAACTTCAACAATGCATAACTTCCTCAATTTTGACTCTTTAGAGGTGTTCTTGGAATTTTTAGGAAGCTTGAGATGTCCTATAAATAACCCTTTTGGTCTCATCTCAATTTGATATTCCATGCTCAAGTATGAAGCTTTGACAAAAAAGGTGGTTTTGTTGACTTTTCAAAATGACCTATAATGTCCAAATTCATAACTTCTTGTGTGTTCATATTTTGAACTTGGGAGCTGAAGATGGATTGTAGAAAATTGCATCATCTTCAAAATGAGATTTGGATGGGTCATTTCTCATAAAGTATGAGAAAGTTATGCTTGGTCAAAGTTGGGTTGATTTTTCCTACAAAGCCCTAATTTAGCAACTTTTGAATCTTGATGAATTATGAGCAATCCTTGATGAATCATGATCAACCCTTGATCAAATGATGATTATGCTTCAAAATGAGGATGTTGACCAAAACTCTTGAAGTCTGACTGTATGTAGGCCACAATTGACTTTTTCCCTAGCACAGTTGATTTTTGGACTTTTGAGCAATTGACTGAGCAAACTTCCTCTGCAAGGCTTGAAACCTGACACGAATGATCTTGAGAACATATTAGGACAATGTTGAGCATTTGGGACCACTTGGACTCAAGGATCTTGATGCAACATGAAACCCTAATTTAGGGTAAACTGCCTTAGGAGAGAGCTTGTCCGGTCAACCCTTGGACTACTTTGAGCAACTTGGAGATCTTTCTTGCAATGTTTTGAGAAATATGGGAGGACATATTTTGGGGTACAACAGCTGCCCCTATTCAATCTTCTTAAACCTGAGGATATAGATTGGCTTTCGTGCCTTTCGCGATCTGAAGGTGGAAGAGGATTGAACACTAGAGTGCCCAAAAATTTGCACTCGCATGAAGTGGTAATTGTCTTGTGATGTCGGGAATGGGCTTATAGATGCCATTTGGAAGAGTGTCGACCGCATAAGAGATTCCTTAGCAAGAACTCGTATATCTGTTGTTGAGGAAGATTCCGCTGGGGAAGTTTGATCTTTGTTGAGAGAGGTAGAATTTTAGGAGCTACGTTGTCCGTCATTCCGCTGGTGAGTCGTCTCTGTTGATATTTAGGAACTTTGGTCGTCCGTACTCAACTGAGGAATCATCTCTGTTGATATTTATGAGCTTCAATCGTCCGAACTCAACTGAGGAAACATTTTTTGCTGAGATTTAGGAGCTCGTCCGTAATTCAACCAAGGGAACATCTTTGTTGAGATTTAGAAGCCCGTCCGTAATTCAACTGAGGTAAACATCTCTGCTGAGATTTAGGAACTCGTCCGTAATTCAACTGAGGAACATATCTGTCGAGATTTAGGAGCTCGTCCATAATTCAACAACTTTTCTGAGATTTAGGAACATCGTCCGTAATTCAACTGGGAAAATATCTGTCGAGATTTAGGAGCTCGTCCGTAATTCAACAACTTTACTGAGATTTAGGAACATCATCCGTAATTCAACCAAGGGAACATCTTTGCTGAGATTTAGGAGCCTGTCCGTAATTCAATCTTGAGAAACAACCTTGTTGATATTTAGGAACCTGTCCGTAATTCAACAACTTTGTTGAGATTTAGGAACTTGTCCGTAATTCAACTTGAGAAATAACTTTGTTGAGATTTAGGAGCTTGTCCGTAATTCAACTTGGGGAGTATTTATGCTGAGATTTAGGAATTTGTCCGTAATTCAACTACTTTGCTGAGATTTAGGAACTTGTTCGTAATTCAACTACTTTGCTGAGATTTAGGAGCTTGTCCGTAATTCAACTTGAGAAACAGCTTTGTTGAGATTTAGGAGCTTGTCCATAATTCAACTGAGGTAATATCTTCGCTGAGATTTAGGAACTTGTCCGTAATTCAACTACTTTGCTGAGATTTAGGAGCTTATCTGTAATTCAACTGAGAAAACATCTCTGTCGAGATTTAGGAACTCGTCCGTAATTTAACCGGGGGAATATCTGTCGAGATTTAGGAACTTGTTCGTAATTCAACTTGAGAAACAACTTTGTTGAGATTTAGGAGCCTGTCCATAATTCAACAACTTGGATGAGATTTAGGAGCTCGTCCATAATTCAACAACTTTTCTGAGATTTAGGAACTTGTCTGTAATTCAGCTGAGAAAATATCTTATCGAGATTTAGGAGCTCATCCGTAATTCGACTGAGGTAGAAGCTTCATAGCTTAAACTTTGTGAGAATTTAACCGTATCCTTCCTGAAAGATAAAGGTTAATTGTATGTAATGCATGATATGTATCAAGCAATGATGTTCTCAAAATAAATGAGATTGTGTCGTATGATGCGTATGCATGTCATGATGTATGGAAATGTGATGTTTTTAGCTGGGGAAAATAAATCCCTGATTGTTGTTGGAGAAAATGATTGAATTCTTATTTTCCGCTGGAGATAGCGAATGAAGATGATTGTGAGAATAAACCTGCAGAAGCGGATAACTCCACTGGGGAATAAACTGACGAGGGAATGACTCTGTGGGGAATAGATGCTCTACCGGAGGATTCTGCTGATAAATTCAGCTGGGGATGAGTTATTGTTGCTGGTGATAATGAACCTTGTTGGGGATTGAATTCCTATTTGTGAAAGGAAAGAACTCTGCTGGGGATGACTTTCCAATAACGACCTTACTGGGGATGATTTTCCGGAGTCTACTGGGGACAATTCTTCAAACTCCACTGGGGATATTTTTATACTCCGCTGGGGATGATAATACTTTTCAGTGCTGATGGTAGATAAACTCTGCTTGGGGAGAATTTTAACGATTCATTCACAGTTGCGAGTCTCAGCTGGGGAGAGCTAACACCATTAACTTTCTCTTACTCTGCGGGGAATGAATGCACTTTCAATCATTTCCTCCAGCTAGGTCTATCCCTATACCTGGTGGGCAGAGCAACTGTACGGTTTGGACATTTTCGTTTGCCCCTGTTTCTGATATTACAAGTAATCGTCTTTTGTTTCACATGTAAATATTTATGAGCAGCAATCAATGTCAAATGCATATATCAAAAACTGAACATTGGACGTTCTTTGCAAAACAAAACAGAAAAAGGAAAACAATTTGAAATTTATTCGTGAAAATGACTTGTATTGATTTTTGAAGCTTGGCCTGTAAATAGGCGTTTTTGTACAAGAGGCTGACGTCCTAGTAAGAGAATGCCGCCGAATAAAGAGTTTATACAATTTGTAAAAAAACAAAGAAAAACAGCTATGTGAATAATCCCACTGGGTTCCAACTCTGCTATTGCCTTTATGTCCCCGAGCATCTCATCACTTTGCTACTTGGTTGAAGGTAGATCAGATTGATTAGTGCCATCCGAGCTTGATAGTCGATACCGAAGTCTGGTTGCAAGGTGATCCAATGAGACATAGTGTTACGCTTTAATCCCTAATTTTTTCCTGAACCACCCTTTCGGGTTTTCAGTCCACCGTGATACCCTTTTTTGCCCAAGCCACCTTTTCAGGTTTTCGACTTGCCGGGTGTACAGATTTTTTTTCATTTTCATCCCTTATTTTTGCCCGAACCCTTTTAGTTCGCCGGGAAGTCCTTATTTTTGCCTAGGCCAGTCAACCTAGCGGGTCCTTGATTATGTGTAGTATCTTTTCACTATGTCTGCATTGACGGGGTGAGGAAGTTCGTCACCGTCCATGGTGGTTAGAATCATAGCTCCTATTGAGAAAATGTTCTTAACCACAAATGGCCCTTCGTAAGTAGGGGTCCATTTGCCCCTAGGATCACCTTATGGCAGGATGATGCGCTTGATCACCAAATCCCCAACTTGATACTCTTGTCGTTTAACTTTCTTGTTAAATGCCTTGATCATCCACTTTTGATACGTTTAACCATGACAAATAGCAGTAAGTCTCTTTTCGTCGATTAAGTTCAGCTGATCAAGCCGGGTCTGGATCCAGTCATCTTCGCTCAAACCTGCGTCCTTCATAATCCGAAGAGAGGGTATCTGAACTTCAATGGGCAAGACCGCCTCCATACCATATACCAAGGAATAGGGTGTTGCCCCTGTTGACATCCGTGCTGAGGTACGGTACCCATGAAGAGAAAAAGGTAACATCTCGTGCCAATCTTTGTACGTCATCGTCATCTTCTGCATGATCTTCTTAATGTTCTTATTAGCCGCTTCTACAGCCCCATTCATCTTCGGCTGGTAAGGAGAAAAGTTGTGATGCTGTATCTTGAACTGCTTGCAGAGCTCGGTGATCATCTTATTATTGAGATTTGTACCATTGTCCGTAATGATCCTCTCTGATACACCATATCGACAGATCAGATTGTGCCGAATGAACCTTGCCACGATGTTCTTGGTTATAGTAGCAAAGGAAACTGCTTCAACCCACTTCGTAAAGTAATCAATAGCTACCAGGATGAAACGATGCCCGTTAGATGCCGTAGGTCTGATCTCACCAATCATATCGATGCCTCACATTGCAAAAGGCAAAGGGCCTGTCAAGACGTTCAGAGGTACTGGAGGTATGTGCACCTTATCAGCATAGACTTGGCACTTATGACAAGTTCGAGAATGCTGATAACAGTCTGATTCCATTGTAGACCAATAATATCCTGCCCGTAGGATTTTCTTCGCCATGGTATGTCCATTGGAATGAGTTCCGAAAGTACCTTCATGTAACTCTACCATGATCCTTTCTGCTTTGTTCTTATCCACACAACATAGTAAGGTTGAATCATGGTTACGCTTGTAAAGGATACCATTGCTGATGAAGAATTTCGCCGCGAACCTCCTCAGAAACTTCTTATCATTAACAGATGCACCCTCAGGGTACATCTGAGCTTCAAGATACCTCTTTACCTCATGAAACCAGGGTTTATCTGCTACCCCTTCAATCTCAATGTCACAGCAATGTGCAGGTTCGTCCAACCTCTCAATGGTAATCTGGGGAGCCTCATTGTCCCATCTGACCTTGAACATAAAAGACATCGTAGCTAGCGCGTCCGCCAACTGATTCTCCTCTCTAGGGAAGTGTTCAAAGGTTATCTCCTCGAAGTGTGGAAGCAACGTCAACACATACTCTTTGTAAGGAATAAGATTTGGGTGTTTCGTATCCCACTCGCCTTTGATCTGACTGATCACGAGAGCGGAATCTCCAAATACACTTAAGAACTTAATCCTTAGGTCAATTGCTGCTCGAAGACCCATGATACATGCTTCATACTGAAGAAGTGAAAAACACAAGAAGGGGGTTGAATTGTTAAAACTTGAAATCAAATGCAGACAACACATTATTTTTATCCTGGTTCGTTTGATCTCAAACTACTCCAGTCCACCCGTCAAGGTGATTTCGCCTCTCTCCAATGAGGTCTTAATCCACTATATTCAACTGAATACAAATCTGCTTTAACAACTGCTAAAGCCTTCTTGAGTCTAAACCACAGACCGGTTTCTCAAGGAGATTCTTTCTTACAGATAAATGAACAATTATACGTGTTTGATGTTTTCTACAAAAACGATATATCACAACTGTGATAATACACAAAATGAAGCTTATGTAAAACTAGAATGCTAGAACTATAGAGTAAGCAATTTGAGAGCTTTAGCAAACTGTATGAATAAGGATGAAGATGATTGGCTTTAGGCGTGTAGAGAATTGTAGAGCATTAGCCAATTCACTTCTCACTGATTTGTTTAAATACTTCTTGGAATAGATACGTTGATGCCAATTATTCCATTTCAATGCTCATTACGTTCTTTCCATTTTGAGAAGATCTTTGTCTTGGAATAATGCCGTTGGTAATTAATCTGCCTTGAATGCAGTACCGTTGACACTTCAGAATGTTCTGCTTGATTAAGATCAGAGTGTGTTGGCTTTAACTTATTCTGACGCTTTTGAGTGCTGGTGACATTGTTATGATCTTGATCAGAGTCAGAGTGTGTTGAGCGCAGATTCTGTTCATCAGACTTCAGCGTAGCACATGTTTGATCTTCTGATGTGACATATCTTCTGATGCTGATGTTGATATTCTGATATTCTGATATTCTGATGCTGATTCCATCAGAGTTTCCTGTAAATATACAACATAATTTTAAGTAGCATCTATGTCTTATATAAATCTCATAATTCATTTAATCTTGTATTTTGTTATCATCAAAACTCTAACTGAGGGTTGTAGAATCAAACTATATTCTAACAATCTCCCCCTTTTTGATGATGACAAAAACTAGATTTTTTTTAATTAAAATGAAATGATGAAAGTATCAGAGTTTAAGGATAAAAAGGAAACAGTATCAGAGATAATCCATTAACGAGAAAAAGGTATCAGAGCTAAGAGAGTAGGGAATAAAAAGTATCAGAGTAATGATGAGAGAAACTCCCCCTGAGATGATTATTCCTTTGATTCCTTAAGACCTTGAGTATCAGAACTTTAAAGTATCAGAACTTTAGAACTTTATTGAACCTTGCTTTGAGCATCAGAATTTTGTTTCATCAGAGTTCTTCAGATTCTTGTACCTGTAAGCTTTTCAAAACGGCAAATATATAAGGATGTTAGAGTGTTTGAGACTTTTGTCTCAGTAAACCGTTATTGAAAAATATCATTCTTTCTCCCTTTTTTTGTCAGCTATCAAAAAGCATATATAATCAGAGTTAAAAAGATCAGAGTAAAAACACGGTTGTATTAAAACAGAAGCATCTTTCTGGGAACCAGATGAAAGATTGCTGCTAGAAGCCATGTTCACACGAGTTCTTGAGAAAAAATTGAAAGGGTTTTCTTGATAAATAAGAACACAAACACAAATATAAGAAATATTGCTTGAAAACGAAAGTTAGGGTAAACGTTGTGAGTGGTGTGAATGGTGTTTAAATAGGTTTTGAAAAAGTTTTTGAAAACATAAACGGTTAAGAGAGAGAAATAAATCATGATTAATAGCATTTAATGATGACTGATTTTGGGGGATTTCAGAAAGATACTTAAACGGTTACCAGTGACATGTGTCTCAATGCATCCAATCAGCGCTTTTCCTTTTCAGAAGCGTGAACGCGTGTTCTACCTCAGGAAACAGCTGATGACTGGATGACACTTGTTTGCTTTGAGTGAACATCACTTCTATCCTTGAATTGAAGAGCTCAGAGCTTCATGGATAAATCTGATACAATCTGCATTTCTAAAAATTCTGAAAGAGGATTGATCAGAAGTTCACAGAGTAATAAACATAATTCTGAAGGTTAATATATAAAATTAAAACAATTTTATTCTGGACAGAGCTTCATGCTGAGATGATTCAGAATGAAGTTGAACCTATCTTTAGAAAGTGGTTTTGTGAAGATATCAGCCCATTGATGGTCTGTATCAATAAATTTCAAGTTTAAAATTCCTTTCTGAATATAGTCACTAATAAAATGATGTTTTATTTCTATATGCTTAGCCCTAGAATGCAAAATTGGATTTCTACTTAAGCAAATAGCAGAAGTATTATCACAGAGTATAGGAATGTTATTCTCATAAATATGGAAGTCCTCAAGTTGACTTTTCATCCAGAGCATTTGTGTGCTGCATCCAGCTGCTGCTATGTATTCAGCTTCTGCTGTTGATAGAGCAATGGTGGATTGTCTTTTGCTGGACCACGAGATCAGACTTTCTCCCAGAAACTGGTAGCTTCCAAAAGTGATTTTACGTTCAACTCTGTCTCCAGCAAAGTCAGCATCACAGTAACCTACTAAGCTGTAATCACCAGATTTTCTATAAAACAAACCCATATTAGTAGTACCTTTCAGATACTTGAAAATTCGCTTAACAGCTGTTAAGTGAGATTCTCTAGGATCTGATGGGAATCTTGCACAAATGCATACACTGAATAAAATGTCAGGCCTTGAGGCTATCAGATAAAGAAGAGAACCAATCATACCTTTGTAGACCTTCTGTTCTACCTTTTTGCTTACCTCTTCTCTTTCCAGAATGCACGTGAGATGCATTGGAATCTTTGATGGCTTACATTCTGAGAGATCAAATTTCTTCAGAAGTTCTCTGACATATTTGCTCTGATGAATGTAAGTTCCTTCTGGGGTTTGATTGATCTGAATTCCCAGGAAGAATTTCAGTTCCCCCATTAGGCTCATCTCAAATTCTGCCTGCATACACTTAGCAAACTTTCTACCCAGAGAGGGATTAGTAGATCCAAATATTATATCATCAACATAAATCTGGAAGACTAAGATGTCATTCTTAACTGTCTTACAGAATAAGGTTGTGTCCACCTTCCCTCTGGTGAATTACTTTTCTAACAGGAAGTTACTTAGTCTTTCATACCAAGTTCTGGGAGCTTGTTTCAGACCATACAGTGACTTCTTTAGTTTGAAAACATATTCTGGATTTTTTGAACTTTCAAAACCAGGGGGTTGGTGCACATATACCTCTTCTTCTATATAGCCATTTAAGAATGCACTCTTGACATCCATCTGATATAAAGTGATGCCTTTTTAACAACAAAAGAAATTAAAAGTCTGATAGATTCTAACCTGGCGACTGGAGCAAAGGTTTCTGTATAGTCTATCCCCTCTTGCTGACTATAACCTTGTGCTACCAATCGTGCCTTGTTTCTGATGACTTCACCTTGTTCATTCAGCTTGTTTCTGAACACCCATTTTGTTCCAATGATGTTGAATCCTTTTGGTTTAGGAACTAGATCCCATACGTCATTCCTTGTGAATTGATTCAGCTCCTCTTGCAATGCTAGAATCCAGTCATTGTCCAGAAGTGCTTCATCAATTGAAGAAGGTTCAATCAGAGAAACAAGTCCCATGAGGGATTCTTCAGAGTTTCTGAAGCTGGCTCTCGTTCTGATTGGATCTTCCTTTCTTCCTAAGATAGTTTCTTCTGGGTGATCCACGCTGCTTCTGGATGGTCTTTTCTGAGGTTAATCAACAGAAGATGCTGGATTGCTTGCAGTGCCTCTTTCTGATGTTGAGGGAGTGTCTCTGTTAAGAGCTTCTGATGACTTGTCTTCAATACCTGTGAATTCAACTTCCATACCTGCAAGTAATTCATTCTGCTTTGACTTTTGAGAGTCAAGCTTATCATCAAAGAGAACACTGATTGATTCTTCCACAATTTGTGTTTCTGTATTGTATACTCTGTACCCTCTTGAGCGTTCAGAGTATCCTAACATAATACACTTCTGTGCTTTAGAGTCAAACTTGTTCAAATAATTTTTAGTATTTAAAATAAAGCAAGTACATCCAAATGGATGAAAATATGAAATGTTGGGCTTTCTGTTCTTCCACAATTCATATGGAGTCTTTTCCAGAATAGGTCTTATGGAGATTCTATTCTGAATGTAGCACGCTGTGTTTATTGCCTCTGCCCAGAAGATCTTAGCAACGTTAGTCTCGTTGATCATGGTTCTGGCTATTTCTTGCAATGTTCTGTTCTTTCGTTCTACAACTCCATTTTGCTGGGGAGTTCTAGGACAAGAGAAATCATGCAGAATGCCTTTGTCATTAAAAAATGATTCAAAATCTTTGTTTTCAAACTCTCCACCATGATCTCTTCTGACTTTGACGATTCTAAGATCCTTTTCATTCTGAACTTGGTTATAGAAGGTAACAAACACAGAGTGTGACTCATCCTTGTGTCTTAAGAACTTTACCCATGTCCATCTGCTATAGTCATCTATGATTACTAACCCATACTTCTTGCCACTGACTGAAGCGGTTTTAACTGGTCCAAATAAGTCAATGTGCAGAAGTTCTAATGGCTTAGAGGTGGAAACAATGTTTTTAGATTTAAAAGCAGGTTTTTCAAACTTGCCTTTCTGACATGCTTCACACAGAGCATCTGAATTGAACTTCAGGTTAGGAAGTCCTCTGACCAGATTGAGTTTGTTAATCTGAGATATTCTTCTCATACTAACATACCCCAATCTTCTGTGCCAGATCCATTGCTCGTTGTTAACAGACAGAAGACACTTTACATTCTGACTTTTCAGTTCAGAAATTTTTATTTTGTAAATGTTGTTTCTCCTCTTTCCATTAAACAGGATAGTCCCATCTTTCTGACTAACAGCTTTACATGAATTTTGATTAAAGATTATATCATAACCGTTATCACTTAATTGACTTATGGATAACAGGTTATGCATTAATCTATCTACTAATAAGACATTACTGATAGAGGGAAGATTTCTGTTACCTACAGTTCCAGAGCCAATGATCTTTCCCCTCTGATTGCCTCCAAAGCCTACATGGCCTCCAGGCTTAAGTTCCAGGCTTTGGAACATATGCCTTCTTCCCGTCATGTGTCGCGAGCAGCCAGAGTCCAGGTACCATGACTGGTGTTTCTGCTTTGCTGCTAAAGATATCTGCAACATGTATTATTTTATCCTAAGGTACCCATATTTTCTTGGGCCCTGATTTGTTATTTTTACCAAAACTCTGGTTGAATTTTGGTTTGATAGAATAATTGCTACTGGTATATTTGATGTCGTATGTGTTCCCATATACCAAGTGTGACTTAAGAGGAGTGCGTTTAATAACTAAATCCATGGCATTCTTTGGTGTAGGTACCTTACCTTGGTATCCTATTCCCTTTCTGCCATTTCTGCTAACTCCATAGATCATTGAAGCCATCTTGCTTCTATCTATGCTTTTAGCAAGAAACTTCTGAAAGCTGTGATCATAATCCTTGATGATCTCATCAGCACTACTGGGAGTTTCAAGAATTGTTTCCTTCTGAGAGTTTTGTAAAAGATTTTCTAATTTTGAAACTTTATTTTTCAGCTCAGAATTTTCCAACTTGAGACTCTCAGTTTTATCAGAGTCAGAAGCAAGATCCCTTTTCAGGTTTCTGAATTTGACTCTGATCTGCTGATATCTTTCTAGAATCTCATTAAGGCTTTCAGCTAGTTCAGCCTTAGTAAAATTAATAGCAAAATCAGAAAATACCTCTTCTGTGTCTGATTCAGAGTCTGATTCAGAAGCTTCATTGTCTTCTGATATGTTAGCCATGAGAGCTATGTTTTCTCTCTCATCATATGATTCTGAGTCGGCTTCAGATGTGTCAGAGTCATCCCATGTGGCCATGAGACTTTTCTTCTTTTCTTTGCCAAACTTTCTTCTGGGCTTTTCCTTCTGAAGCTTTGGACAATCACTCTTGTAGTGTCCTTGCTCGTTGCATTCATAGCAGATGATGTCCTTGTTGTTTGGCTTTCTGCTTCCTGAAGAGCCTTCAGATCTTCTGTGTCCAGAGGAGGATTCTGACCTTCTGTATCTGGAGGAGGATTCGTTCTGGTTCTCAGATCTTCTGGGAGTCCTGAACTTTCTTTGCCTCTGCTTCCACAGTTGGTTCACCCTTATGGAGAGGAGAGACAATTCATCTTCTTCTGATGAGGACCCATAAGAGGTTTCTTCAACAGCCTGCAAAACCTTAGAGTCAGATTTTCTGTTAGATTTTAGAGCTAAAGGCTTACCTTGCTTTTGAGGTTCATCAGCTTCCAGCTCTATCACGTGACTTCTGAGGGAGCTGACAAGTTCCTCCAGAGAGATTGTATTGAGATATTTAGCTAGCTTCAGCGCTGTGACCATTGGCCTCCACTATTTTGGCAAGCTTCTGATGATCTTCTTGACATGATCAGCAGTAGAATACCCTTTGTCCAGAACTTTGAGACCAACAACCAGAATCTGTAATCTTGAGAACATTGTTTCAATAGATTCACTTTCTTCCATTTTGAATGCCTCATACTTCTGGATGAGCGCAAGAGCTTTAATTTCTTTCACTTGAAGGTTGCCTTCATGCGTCATTCTAAGAGAATCAAACATGTTCTTAGCAGTGTCTCTTTTTGATATTTTTTCATATTCAGAGTAGAAGATAGCACTGAGAAGAATAGTTCTGGCCTTGTGATGGTTTTTGAAATCACGCTTCTGTTGATCAGACATTGCTTTCCTGTCAATCTTCTGACCATTTGCATTTACTGGGTGCGTGTATCCATCTGTCACCATATCCCACAAATCAGCATCATGGGCTAGAAAGAAGCTTTCAATTCTGTCTTTCCAGTAATCAAAATTCTCTCCATCAAAGACTGGAGGTTTGCCACTGAATCTGTCTCTTTCTTCATTGTTGTCATTGCTGATGTTGTGATGTGTTCCTGCCATAATGTTTTTCAATGCTGGATCTTCTACTGACACGGTTAAGTGTTATGAACTCAGAACCAGGCTCTGATACCAATTGAAGAAGTGAAAAACACAAGAAGGGGGTTTGAATTGTTAAAACTTGAAATCAAATGCAGACAACATGTTATTTTTATCCTGGTTCGTTTAATCTCAAACTACTCCAGTCCACCCGTCAAGGTGATTTCGCCTCTCTCCAACGAGGTCTTAATCCACTATATTCAACTGAATACAAATCTGCTTTAACAACTGCTAAAGCCTTCTTGAGTCTAAACCACATACCGGTTTCTCAAGGAGATTCTTTCTTACAGATAAATGAACAATTATATGTGTTTGGTGTTTTCTACAAAAACGATATATCACAACTGTGATAATACACAAAATGAAGCTTATGTAAAACTAGAATGCTAGAACTATAGAGTAAGCAATTTGAGAGCTTTAGCAAACTGTATGAATAAGGATGAAGATGATTGGCTTTAGGCGTGTAGAGAATTGTAGAGCATTAGCCAATTCACTTCTCACTGATTTGTTTAAATACTTCTTGGAATAGATACGTTGATGCCAATTATTCCATTTCAATGCTCATTACGTTCTTTCCATTTTGAGAAGATCTTTGTCTTGGAATAATGCCGTTGGTAATTAATCTGCCTTGAATGCAGTACCGTTGACACTTCAGAATGTTCTGCTTGATTAAGATCAGAGTGTGTTGGCTTTAACTTATTCTGACGCTTTTGAGTGTTGATGACATTCTTAAGATCTTGATCAGAGTCAGAGTGTGTTGAGCGCAAATTTTGTTCATCAGACTTCAGTGTAGCACATGTTTGATCTTCTGATGTGACATATCTTCTGATGCTGATGTTGATATTCTGATATTCTGATGCTGATTCCATCAGAGTTTCCTGTACATATACAACATAATTTTAAGTAGCATATATGTCTTATATAAATCTCATAATTCATTTAATCTTGTATTTTGTTATCATCAAAACTCTAACTGAGGGTTGTAGAATCAAACTATGTTCTAACACATACTCCGCAATGTTGTTGGTGCAGTTGAAACATAGTCGAGCGGTGAACGAAGTATGAGAGCCTTCAAGAGATATGATCATGGCGCCAATGCCATTACCCAAAGTGTTTGAAGCTCCATCAAAGTACCTAGACCATCGGGATACCTCCTCAGGTCCTTCATCCAGTCCAGGTGATTCACAGTCAGTCACTAACATGATGTTCTCATCCGGAAACTCAAAGTTCATAGACTGGTAATCATCCACTGCCTGATGTGCCAAATGATCTGCCAACACACTTCCCTTGATTGATTTTTGAGTCGTATATTGGATGTCATACTCAGTCAAGATCATCTACCATCTTGCTATTCTTCCGGACAAGGCAGACTTTTCGAAGATATACTTGATTGGATCCATCTTTGATATCAATAGAGTAGTGTGAGTCAGCATATACTGTCTCAGCCGGCGAGCAGCCCATGCCAAAGCGCAACAAGTTTTCTCAAGCAACGAGTATCGGGTCTCGCAGTCGGTAAACTTTTTGCTAAGGTAATAAATAGCATGCTCTTTTCGGCCAGACTCGTCATGCTGCCCCAGCACGCACCCCATTGAATTATCGAGTACTGTCAAGTATAAGATCAAAGGTCTCCCTTCAATTGGAGGCATTAGAATATGTGGCTCTTGGAGATATTCTTTAATCCTTTCGAAAGCGGCCTGGCATTCATCGTTCCATCTTACCACTTGATCTTTCTTTAGTAACTTGAAGATCAGCTCACAAGTAGCAGTCAAGTGTGAGATGAATCGGGCAATATAGTTCAGACGTCCTAGAAAGCCTCTGACTTCTTTTTCTGTTCAGGGAGATGGAATCTCCTGTATAGCCTTCACCTTTGCAGGATCCACTTGAATACCCTTATCACTTACGAAGAAACCCAGCAGTTTACCAGATCTCACCCCGAAGGTGCACTTGTTCGGGTTTAACCTCAGCTTGTACAACTTCAACCTGTCAAATAGCTTCTGAAGATGGTTTAGATGTTCTTCCTCAGTCTGGGACCTTGCAATCATATCGTCAACATATACCTCAATCTCATGATGGATCATGTCGTGGAACAAGGCGACCATGGCGCGCTGATACGTTGCCCCAACATTCTTCAATCCGAAAGGCATGACCTTGTAGCAAAAGGTACCCCATTAAGTAACAAAGGTTGTCTTCTCTATGTCTTCGGGAGCCATTTTAATCTGATTGTAACCGGAGAGACCATCCATAAAGGAGAAGACCTTATGCTGTGCGGTGTTGTCAACTAGAACGTCGATATGAGGCAGAGGGAAATCATCCTTGGGGCTCGCCCTGTTCAGATCCCTATAGTCAACACACATTCGAACCTTACCATCTTTCTTCGGAACCAGAACCACGTTGGCAACCCACTGCGGGTAAGAAGTAACTTCTAGAAAACCGGCATCAAACTGTTTCATGACCTCGACTTTGATTTTCTCAAACATTTCTGGGCGCATTCGATGAACTTTCTGTTTCACTGGAGGTCAGTCTTCCTTGGTAGGCAAGCGGTGAACCACGATATCAGTATCCAACCCAGGCATATCTTCATAAGACCAGGCAAAGATCTCAACATAGTCACGCAGAATCTAAATCAACTGTTGCTTAACACTAGATTCTAGATTTGCACCGATCTTGATCTCTTTCTTGTCTACCTCTGTACCCAGATTTACCGTTTCCACTGGCTCTTCATGCGGCTGTATGGCCCTCTCTTCCTGAAGTAACAATCTGCAAGTTCACCAGGCACTTTGCAATCATCCTCACCTTCGTCCTCGGCTTGGTTGATTGGACTTTCGAAGTCATAATTGGCAGTAGCAGAGTCGTTATCAGTAGGATCCAGAGTGGATGTAGATCTGTATATGTGAGTGTGTGTAAAATAGCTGTTTTTGCAAGATAAAAAGAAAAACAAAGAGCGCAAAATTTTAAATGCAAGAAAACGTCCAATGCTTTTATTAATGATATATGGAAATGACACATAATAAGCCCTCAAACAAAGCCACACTGTCTCGGGTAAGGCACCGGGCTGTAAAGTTTAAAATTGTCTGTTACAAATCCAAAAAAAAAGTCTCATTACTGGGTAATAAAAGAAATTGGCACGAAGTGATTTGCTGTCCAATTGCTTAGTCCGCCGTTGGTAGTCGGGTAAATCCAACTGTCAATATCAAACTCTTCATCATCACTTCCAATAGCATTTACTCCCGTGTCATGTTTTGGCATAGGAGTCGTTATGACATTAGGCTTTTCTGGCGCTTCGAACTCAATCTCCTTAGGATCAATCAGATCTTGCACTTTACTCTTTAAAGCCCAGCAATTATTGGTATCATGCCCCGGGCTATCAGAGTGATAAGCACAGCGGGCGTTTGGATTATACAACGGTGATGTAGTATTGGGATTCTTTGGAGCTTCCCTCGGAATTAACAAGTTTGTCTTTAGCAACTGCGGCAGAATTTGAGATAAAGTCATGTTGAGCCGAGTAAACTGTCTCTGTAGCCTCTCTGCTCTTGGCTGATTATTGCGTTGAGGGGCAACAACATGCCTTGATATAACCACCGCATTTACCGCTTGGCGGCGCTCAGGTCGGTTCTGTCTTTTTGAGTTGTAAACTGCACTAGACTCCTTCTTGAAGGGCTTCTTCTTGGTACTTGGCGAAGCACCTTTCTGTAACTTGCCGCTCTTGATACCGGCTTTAACTCTCTCCCCAATCATTATCAACTCGGTGAATCCATACGATGAACTCCTAATCAGATGATTAAAATACGGACCAGACAAGGTCCCCAGAAACATATCCACTAACTCCCTATCAGCCAAAGGGGGTTGTACTCTTCCAGCAAGGTCCCTCCATTTCCGAGTGTAATCCTTAAAACCTTCGCTCGCACCCATAGACATACCCTGAAGTTGGGTACGCGTGGGAGCAAGGTTGGCATTATATTGGTACTGCTTGTAAAAAGCAGCAGCAAGGTCCTCTCAATTACGGACGTTAGCCCCTTCCAGTTGGTTGAACCATTCAAGTTGAGTCCCTGAGAGACTATCTTGAAAGAAATGGATCCAGAGGTTCTTATCAGTAGTATATGGCTGTATCTTTCTAACATACGAGCGGAGGTGTAGCTTTGGGCAGGAGACTCCGTCGTACTTAGCAAAGATAGGTGCTTTGAACTTGTGGGGAATCACCACCCCAGATGCCAAACCCAAATCTCCAAAGTCCAGACCAGGGACCTTCTGGATCTCCATTGCGCTCAACCGGTCTTCAAGTTGCTTATATCTGTCCTCAGCAGGAGGATACTGGTCTTCATCAAAATCAGTCTCATTGTCAGAAACCACAGGGCTAGGAGCCCTCCTTTCTTCTTGATTCTCTCCCCCTCCATATGAGTGAGATAGATCAACCTCTTCTCACAACCTGTTCCCAAACCTGTGACCCATATTCAGGAGGACCGTCTTCTTCTTCTTCTTCTTCTTCTTCTTCTTCTTCTTCTTATCCTTCAAGATAAGAGTCTTCAGATCTTTCTGCCCCTTGTCCAGGTTCATGAACATTTCATGGAACTGAGCGTTCTGAGCTTGAAGAGCCTTAATAGCTTGATCGGTGGATGTTTCAGCAGACATGATGGTGAAATAAACAACGAAGAAGATAAGAGACCTGTAAGGGTACCTGTAATGAGGTGCATGGGAATGAAATGCATATGATATGATTTCAAAGACTTTAGGGAGATTCAAATTCGTAAACCAAAATGAAACACCCTTTTATTAGATTAAAAACTTGAAACAATGTTTGACAAATTCCTTTAAGGCGTTACAAAAAGAAAAACTGAAAAGTAAATCAAAACTAGAAATAACAAAAGACATCAGCGCTCCCATGGTCGTTTTCCTCCTGTGCTGACATAGTCGTTGAGGACCTTCTCATTTTCCAGCTGCCTTGTAAGCTTCAGGATCTTCCGTTCTTGTTCATGATACTTCTCTCTGTAAGTATCCCGTTCTTCTCTTAGCTGGATCCAAGACCTCTTTAATGGCCCAATGTTAGTAGGCATGTATGGATGGATGACAATATGAGGATCCCCTTCTTCATCCGTACTCTCAATAATTACTGGCAAGACAGCTTCGTACGGCATCCCGAGCTTTTGAGCACGGGTTCGAACCCACCAGAGATACGGTTCCATCAGAAGAGAGGTCTTCGTCCCTAACTCATGTGGATCAGACCTGTTAACCATATTCCAAGCTCGTATGAACCTGCGGCGATGTCCCTCACTATCCCCTTGGAAGTCAAAGACAATGCTCGGAATCAGTAACTCATGAGGACCATCCTTTCGAGCTCGCCCAAACTGTCATAAGGCTAGACAAGGATTATAGGTTATTCCTCCCCTAATTCCAAGCAAAGGAACATTGGGGTATTCTCCGCACCGGTCAATAACAGCTACTTCTTCCATATCTTTAGTGCTCCAGATGATGTCCGTATGAGCAAGGGACATAATTTTGTAGGCCCAACCCATACCTTCCTTGTTCTTCAAAACATATTTGGGGAGGTGAGAAATAAACCACCTCTCCAGCAATGGTGCACAAGACATAAGGGTTCCCCATTTCCGAGCAGTACGGGCATAAAGAGCATGTAGAATGTCACCTAAGAGAGTGGGCACCGGATTACAGGACATGAAGATCTTCACTATGTTTACGTCGACAAAAGAATCTGAATTAGGGAACAAAACCAGACCATATATGAGAAGATCCAGGATGTCTTCGAATGCTTGAAAATCCAAACTGTCCCAAAACTGATGAGCCTGATCAAACAAGAACTTAGTCAAGAAGCCTTTTACCCCACTCCGAGTCTCCCAATTAGACATTACATCAGCCTTTGTCAGATGCAGGGCTGTAGCAACATCCTCTAGCCTAAGAGCTATCTCCCAACCTATAAAGGGCGTCTGCTCTAGAATAGAAATACCAAGTAAATCTGAGAACTCCTCCAAGTAGGGACCAACTGATAGTCTGGGAAGGTGAAACAGTGATGTAGCGGGTCAAAGAACTGGCACAAGACACTCATCATCTGCTCATCCATCTTAGAAGTGACCAAGCCAAGGAGGTGACCATGTCTTCTGACAAAGGAAGAAGTATCAGGCACTTTGGAAACCAAATCTCTAAGCTGAACAGGGATTTGTATGAAGTTGATCCGAATAGTATTTCTGCACATAGATGCCATGAACTACAAAACAGAACAAAGATGAATCCCCTCGGTCTTTGAAATGGGTTAGTCTAATGAAATATGCATGTAATTTCATGATGCATGATGTCATGATAGAAACACACCACAAGTATTCACAGATAGCAAACATGGTAAGGGCACACAAGTCACACAGTAGCCCTTAGATTTCAGGCTGGCATGGAGTTTAGGTATTACCCTCTTTTAGTTTAGTTGGTTCAACCTGTCCTAGTAATAGTAACCGGGTTCTAGAGGATCCCAATATCACTGACCACCCTCGATCGGTCATAATTCCAGTTTAGCAACCTTTTCTTGCGGCCGGAATCATCGCGAGTGTTTGGTCTCAATGAGTGTAGCATACTGCTACTTTTCTATGGCCAAGTTGGTCAATTATAGGTTCTAAGGTCAGTTGATTCTTAATGACCCATTAGCAGCCCCATACTCTCCTTGTTCCTCCACAAGGGATATCAGTACCAACTAATATGTCACACCAACGTAGCTACTGCTTCAACCGTATCGGTCTACGCCGTACAGTTCCCTCACAGTCTATTGCTACTTACCTAAAAGGTATCCCCAGATCCGGGTTAGGATCTATAGTAACTCCGATACAAAGCCCGCAAAGATAAAGCAGTCAAACAATAGAAAACAATATGATGAACTAATCCTAAGGTACACCCCACTTATTATTCCCCAGCAGAGTCGCCAGTTCTGTGATACGGTGGGAAGAACTGACTGTTTTTAGAATGCTGGTTTGCGTTTTGTGTTTGTTTTTGCAAAATGTCGCGGTAAGCAAGAGTCGCCACCGTCTTTTATTTTATCTAACAAGGAAAGGAAAAAAGCACAGAAAAATTCCTTTTTCGAGATATTTCTGAGTACGGGGGGTAGATTTATAGAAAGGGAAGGTATTAGCACCCTTTCTATCCGTAGTTATCTATGGGCTCTTAGGTACTTGCTCATCATTTCCAAAATTGTTTTCTTTGTACTTGTGGGCTTTGAAAAGTTTTTTTGTTTAACTTCGATTTAACTCTTGCTTCTGTCTTCAAGAGTGTAATGAAGTGTTTTTGAAAACTTGTTTGTAAAAAGAGTGTAAGTGTGAAAAAAGTTTTGTTTTGGATGAGCAAGTATCTAAGAACTAATCTACCTACTCGAAAAAGGAATCGTTCTATGTTTGTTTCCTTTAGACAATGCTATCCCAATATTAATGAGTAGGTAGCACCGTCGTTGGAGTTTGAGGGTCAATTCGAAAGAGGGACATACGGTCACTAAAGCAATGTTAGGATGCCTTAGTGGTAACCCTAATGTCTTAGATCATTTATCCGAGGAGACAATATCCGAGGCAACCATTCCAAGGCAACTATGATCTTTGGACAAAAGGACGACCACTAAAATATCCTATACTCAATGACCGTTTACAAAGGCAACCAAGTGGGGTGTACCCTAAGAGTGCACATGTGCGATTGTGTTGATTTCAGTTATTTTTATCTTTGCACATGTTTAGGGTGATCTAACCGTTTTAAGATTAAACATTCATTCTTGTCATGCAAACCCTATTACCAAACATCTAGCAGTTGTATAATTTACAGAATAAAAATGCGGAATTTAAACTAAATTATTACAAGGCGTCGGGTATTTACATCGCCAAAAGCAACCCTTTGAAAATAAAATAAAAGCGGTAAAAGTAAATGTCCTAATTAAATATTATAAACCGGGAGCAGATACAATAATTGAACAAAGAAAAATAAATCGCGCGAGAAAATTGGATCGAATGCGAAACCAGGGTTTTGACCCTCTTAATTAAAAAAATGTTTTGTTGTTTTTATTATTTTTAAAGAAAAGAAATTAAATCCTAAAATTAAATGCTAAATTAATTATTAAATAAATTAATTAATGAAAAATATTAAATGACATATTTTTGGAGTTTTTGTTATTTTAGGAAAGAAAATAAAATAATTAAATTAATGTTGAAATCTAATTATTCTAATTGATTTTCAATGTTTGCAAAATAAATTAAAGTTACCTAATTAATCTACCTAATTAAATTAATTAATATTTATTAATGAAAAATAAAGTTCTGAAATTTAATTGGACATAAAATATTTTTTGTGATTTTTTTTTATAAAACGAAATTAATTTATTGGTTAGTAATAATTAAAAAATTTAAATAAAATAAAATGAATAAAGAATAAAAGATATGAGAAGAGAAAATGGGCCTGATTGGAGGGTGTAGAAAGTAAGAAATATGGCCCAATTGAGGAGAGGTCCGTTTGACTTTTTTTGATCATGTGCATTGCGTTTGACTGGCCCTTTGGTGCACCTTCAATGATGGCCACCAGATCTAGCCATCTGGCCATCTGGCGTGTTGATGAGGAAGGATCATGGTGGACGTTTGGCTTGAGCATGTACTGGATTACCTGAAAACAAATATTATAGAGAAAATAGGGGGACCTGGGATTCGAACCCAGGTCCTGAGGGGAATTCCATGCCACGCTTGCCACTACGCCACTTGCTTCTTATTGTTAATATAATATAAACTAAATATAATATATAAAACAAAAGAAAAATGGAAAAATTAAATAAAAACACACGCTCGTTTGAATGGACGAATGGTGGGACGACACACCTTCATCCCTGTTCTTGAACCGTGGCTAAAAGCAGCAACACTTATACCCACAGACAAATGTCGGTCACTACAAACAGGGTTTTATCCAAAATCTCCTACAGGCCATGGAAATGATTTCTAAGACCATGGTTGAGGTCGTCTCATCCTCCTGATTGCAACCATGCCCATTATGAAGGCTAATTATTCCTGAAACAAAAAGCCCTAAAACCAAATACGAAACCCTAACAATGGTGGATTTCATTACAGACCATTAAAATGCAATTGGGTAATGTCAAAAGCTGGCAAATGATTCATAGGTTAAGAATATGCAGTTGATTCAGGTTAACAATGCGTAAATTACAAAATATGAATTCAAGAACAGGGGTGTAACGTGAAGGACTTACAGCGCGTGGGAGGGCTTGAAAACGTATGGTTTTGCTTGCTTTAGGTTCTTGAGATTGCCAGGAAGAGATTGAGACAAGTACCAAGCCTTGAGGACTCCTCTAACCTCTATTTCGATCTTACACTTTTCTTTGTATTTTCAGATTTTTGTTCTTGCTCTATGCTTGATCTCCAACCTTATTTTTGATCTGCACACCACCCTTATGTATCACACAATGTATTAGGGTTAATTCTTGTGTCCAAATCCCTCTCCATCAATGCTTTGGATATTGATTTGATTCCCTTTAACAACCTTCCAAATTTGGCTTCTTTTCAATCTTTTTGTACACATATAGCTTGATGCGAATTTGAATGCCTTGCTAGCTATGATTAGAGCCTGAAACAATCAAAAGATCCTTTGTTACCAATGCTTTGGATTTTATTTGATTTTATTTGATTTAAATTCAATTAATTCAAATAAAAATCAAAATAATTAATAAAAATATGATATGGACAAGTGGCAAAGGTTAGAGTACGTGGGCTATGATTCCAACTCAAAACAAGTGAAAAAGAATGGGCCCATTTGGCAAAATTTTAAGTTTTGGGGATAGTTGACTTTTGGCAATTTTGCAAAAAAGGTCAACTTCAACAATGCATAACTTCCTCAATTTTGACTATTTGGAGGTGTTATTAGACGTTTTAGGAAGCTTGAGATGTCCTCTAAACAACCCTTTTGGTCTCATTGCAATTTGATATTCCATGCTCAAGTATGAAGCTTTGACAAAAAAAGGTGTTTTTGTTGACTTTTCAAAATGACCTATAATGTCCAAATTCATAACTTCTTGTGTGTGCATATTTTGAACTTGGGAGATGAATATGTATTGTAGAAAATTGAATCCTCTTCAAAATGAGCTTTGGATGGGTCATTTATCATAAAGTATGAGAAAGTTATGCTTGGTCAAAGTTGGGTTGACTTTTCCTACAAAGCCCTAATTTAGCAACTTTTGAATCTTGATGAATTATGAGCAATCCTTGATGAATCATGATCAACCCTTGATCAAATGATGAAATATGCTTAAAAATGAGGATGTTGACCAAAAATCTTGAAGTCTGACTGTATGTAGGCCACAGTTGACTTTTGCCATAACACAGTCGATTTTTGGACTTTTGAGCAATTGACTGAGCAAACTTCCTCTGCAAGGCTTGAAACTTGACACAGATGATCTTGAGAACATATTAGGACAATGTTGAGCATTTGGGATCACTTGGACTCAAGGATCTTGATGCAACATGAAACCCTAATTTGGGGTAAACTGCCTTAGGAGAGAGCTTGTCTGGTCAACCCTTGGACTACTTTGAGCAACTTGGAGATCTTTCTTGCAATGTTTTGAGAATATGGGAGGGAAAATTTTGGGGTACAACACTTTATATTTTTCATATTTTCCTATTATGTACCTGCTCTTAGTATGTAATAGTTGTAGGTTTTATTTCTCGCACATTTATTCTAATGTAACTTCCCCAAAGCTTTGTAATAATTTTAGGTTTACATTCCGCATTTTATATCCCGTATTATATTTTTATGCTACTGCTAGTAATTAGAGTTTGTATGGAAAGACTAAAATCAACCGATAGCATAACCCTAAATGCAAGATACAATAACTGAATTAAATCACTGTTCACACACGCACCTTCAGGGTAATCTCTCTTCGTTGCCTTTCGGAATAATGGTCATGTCCCTCGAAAATAAGGATACTTTAGCAAAGTCCCTTCGAATAAAAGATCATAGTCCCTCCATGACCATTCGATGTTGCCTACGAAAAAATTACCTAGTCCATCCAATAATTACTAAAGTATCCTTATCTGTTGCCTTTGATGACCATACGATGACCCTCGATTGTCCCTCTCACATCCAATAGATGGGGCTACCTACCAACTAATGGTACAGATAGCGCTATTTCTAAAGGAAAAAGAAAATAACAAGAACGACCTTGAGTGTGTAAGACTATTAATCGCTCACTCACAACTTATCTAAAAAATCCTTTTCATACATCAAAAATATTTTCTAAAACCCTTTGTAGGCATTCTTGAGGACTAATACAAGAACCATTGCAAAGGTAGCTGTACTTTGGCTTTTAAAAATATTTTCAAACACTTTCACAAAAAAACAAAAAATTGAGCTAGCGATTAAGAGCCTGTAGATAACTACGGATGAAAAGGGTGCTAACAAATTCCCTTTTCATATCTTACCCCCCAAACTCAAAATCTTCAAGGTCTTTCCTGTTCTTTTCACCCTTTCCTTATTGGATACAAGAAAATTTGGTGGTGACTCTAGCTATCCGCACATTTGTAATAAAACGCAAAAGTCAGTTCTTCCACCGTATTACAGAACTGACGACTCTGCTGGGGATTATATACATAAAAAGAGGGGTTACCCTAGAGTCTAGATCACTTTTAATTGCTTTAAATTGTCTGATTTGTTTTCTTTATTTTAAAGGGTTGCTTGGGTTTATTTTCTTGCAAAGATCCTACACCCGGATCTAGGGTACCTTAGGTAAGTAGCAATAGATCATGGAAACTGTACGACATAGACCGATATGGTTGAAGTGATGACTACGGTTAATGCGACATTTTGAATTGTACTAATGTTCCTTGAGTCAGTCGAGGATAACATTAGGCTTCCGCATGGTGTCATTAGCTATAACTAGACTTTTAGAACCTTAATTGACCCATCTTGGCCATTAGAAGGTAGTGAGATGGCCGGCTTTGGTGCAGTCCAAAGTTGGTTGATACTCGATGCTACACTCATTGAGATTCGACTCGCAGTATGTTTTGGTGGAAAATCAGTTGCTGTAATAAAATGAAACCTTCGAGAAAGATCCGTGATATGAGATCCCTAGAACCCAGTTATTATTTTTAGGACAGGTTGAACCAACTTGACTTCAATAAAGAAGGGTACTTACCTACGGATCCCATGCAAGCCTTTAAACCTAAAGCTCTTGCGTAATTTGTTTGTGATTGCTATTTATGTGAACATAAATATAAAATCATGACATCATAACATCCGACATGTCATTTACTAACCATTTCAAGGATCTCAGGGATCTTTGTTGCAGGATTTCAAGCTGGATTGCTAGCAAGGTGAAAAAAGGATTTATTTTTCTCTAATCAGACGCCATCAAAGGTCAAAATAAGTTCTTTGAATCAAAGGATAGGACCCACTTGATATGGTGATCTTGATACTTATAGAAGGACATCCAAAAATGAAGACTCAATATTCCACAAGTCAAAGCTGTAGCCAGATTCATCTTCAATCTTTTTACCCCGCAAGATCCTTGAAAACATTGCATTTCCATCTATATATCATGCATCTCATTACATAACAGGTACCTTTGAAGACATTTTTTCTCATCTTCTTGTTGTTCATTTCAGACAGAAAAATGGATCTTGAACAAACAGCCAGAGATCTCCAAGCTCAGAATTCCCAATTCCAAAAGATGTTCCTGAACTTAGCCAAGGGACAGAAAGAGATGAAGGTACTGGTCACCAGGGAAAAGAAGAAGAAGACAAAGAAACCGATCGGTGTTCTGAACATGGGAAGAAGGTTCAGAGGTCCTGTCAAGCAAGCTCAGGATCTTAACATCCCATCTGATGAAGAGGACAAGCATGATGAAGACAGTAAAAGTGTGAAGACTGAAAGAAGCCATCCTCATTCTAACAAATGTCCTAATGAAGAAGAAGATGATTACTTGGATGAGAAACATCCCTCTACCGATGAGAAATACAAATTGCCGGAAGAGCGTCTGAGAGCTACGGAAATCCAGAAGGTGCCTGGTTTGAATTTTGATGATTTGGGTCTGGTTTCAAGATTGTCATTCCTCCTAAGTTCAAGACTCCTACCTTTTCCAAGTATGATGGAATTTCTTGTCCAAAGCTGCATCTGAGGTATTATGTTCGGAAAATCCAACTGCACATTGCTGATAAGAAACTATGGGTTCATTTTTTTCAAGAGAGCTTGTCTGGAACACAACTGGAGTGGTTCTATCAACTGGAAGGGACCAATATTCACACTTGGGAAGATTTGGCTGCTTCTTTCTATAAGCAATACCAATATAATGCTGATATTGCACCAACCCATATGCAATTGCAGAGCATGACCATGGGTTCTGATGAAGGTTTTAAAGAGTATTCCCATAAATGGAGAGATCTTGCGGGAAGAGTTCAACTTCCTTTGGATGATAGAGAGTTGGTTGACATGTTTATGAGCATACTGACAGGTCCCTTATACAATCATCTGCTAGGAAGTTCTTCAACTGGTTTTACCGAACTAATCTTGACAGGGAAACATGTGGAAAATGGAATCAGAAGCGAAAAAATACAAGTGGATACATCTTCAAATACTGTGAAGAAGCCTTATAATGGTAAGAGGGAATCAAATGCTGTGTACGGCCAGAAGGGTCGTAATAAGAACGTCCATAACCAATTTATGGAGGCAGTAATAATCTCTAATCATGCGCCAGTGTAACAATAATAGAATAATCAGCGTAGGCAGGAAGCACCTAGGAGGAAATTTACAAAGATCAACATGCCATTAGCTCAAGCTATGCAACACATGTTGAAGTCCGGGCTGGTTACAGTGAGATAACCTCCTCAAAATCCCAACACTTCCTATTCCCGCTACAATCCCAACGCAAGGTGTGGATACCATTCCGATAGTTCAGGGCAAGACACTAGCAACTATTGGGCCTTGAAGAATAAAATCCAAGACATGATTGACACCAAGGAAATTAAATTTGGTCCTTCTGAAACCCCTAATGTGATTAATGTACCCATGCCTAACCATGACAAGGGTGTTAATGTTGTTGAAGAGATTTCCTATGTTTCTACTGTGGAAAATTTAACTACTCCCCTGATGATTATTAAGGAGAAATTTCTGCAAGCCGATTTATTTCCGGGTTACGTTGAAAACTGTTACTACTGTGCATCCCAATCTAATGGTTGTGCATTGGTGAAGAAAGGTATTTAGTGTCTGATAGATGATTGTGAGATTATGTTTGAGAAAATTCCTGTTGATAAGTGTTGTACCCCAAAATTTTCCCTCTCATTTCTCAAATAATCTCTCACAAAATCTCCTTTGATTCAAGACTACACAAGGGTTGATCAGCTCAAGACACCTTCTCAAGCACTGATGACTGAAAATTAGTGTTTGAGTTTGCACAAGGATAAATGTACTTTTCATGCCTCATATTACTTTCATGGATCATTTTGGACCCTTAATATTGCTCATGTCAAGTTTCAAATCTTGGATCACATTTTTGCTCAATCAATTGACCAGTTGACCTAATATCAACTATATTGGGGAAAAAGTCAATTATGGTCAATTTACAGTCAAACTTCATAATATTTGATCTATATCAACATTATAAACTCATATATGTCATTTTATCAAGTTTGGATCACAATTCCTCAAGAAATTTGACCAGATCATCAAAAGGGCAAAATGGTCAAAATTAGGGTTTTGACTAAGAAGATGCAATTTCTGATTTTTGACTTAGAAAATGACTTATTGGTTTGAGAAATGATCTCAAGGATTAAAATAATTCATTTTTACCTAATGGCATGGCTCAAAACAACTCCCAAGATCAATTGGTTGACAGATGAATTTTAGTCAACTGATGAAAAGTCAATTGTACACTGAAAAGTCAAACATTGACTTTTTAATCAAAATCAAGTATCAAAGATCATAATTCATCAATTCATGTAAAAATATTAAACTTTTTCATCAAGAAATCAAAAAGTCAAAATTTCATTTTGAAAAGTCAAAATTTCTAAACTTAGAAAATTTTCTAAGTGTTGGAAAATTCATATTTTTTTCATAACTTTGAGCTAAATTTTCAACATGATTCAAGATGATTCAAAGGAAACTTCCAAAATGAAAGTTGTATATCTCAATGAGATATAAAACATTGTAGAACACAACTTCTTCTAGAAATGCATGGATTTCAAGTTATGATTTTGTAAAGACATGTTCATAAAACTTGGAAACTTAGTGAAATTTTGCCCTAGGCAGGATTTTGACTTAACTTCATGGCAATTTTTCACATAGTTACAAGATGAATCTTCAAAATTGTACAACATAGAGGTTTTATAGGATGCTACAAGATTTCCAAAATGTCCAAGAACTCACTGAGATCATACTTGAGCAAGGAGAATCGAAGGCAAGAAGTTAGGTGTTGTACCCCAAAATTTGCCCTCCCATTTCCTCAACATTTTCTCATCACAAAAAGAAAACCTTGAAGATCAAGATCCAGTTAGGGTTTCCTCTGCTCAAGACTTCTCCTTACACTGTGGACTCAAATTAGGGTTTGTGTTTGAACAAAGATATTTTGACCTAAAATGCCTAAGATGACTTTCATGCTTCATATTGGACTCCCAAGTTTACCCATACCAAGTTTCAAGTCTTGATTCCAAGTTTTGCCCAGTCAATTGGACAGATGACCTAGAAATCAGCTGTATTGGGGAAAAAGTCAACTGTGGCCAATTGACAGTCAAATCTCATGAAAATTGACCCACATCAACATTATGAACTCATATGGACCATTTGATCAAGTTTGGATCACAATTCCACAAGAAATTTGATCAGATCACCAAAAGGGCAAAATGGTCATTTTTAGGGTTTTGACTGCACAAGGGTAATTTTTGACTGTTTGACCTAGCCAATGGCAAACCAAGCTCACATATGGACTCAAGGACCCCATGGAATTATTTTGACATGCTCAACAAACTCAAAAGATCCCAAGTACACAAGATTGACAGTTGAATTTCCCAGTCAATTGATCAATTTTGACTGTACACTGAAAAGTCAAACTTTGACTTTTTGGTCAAAATCAAGAGTCAAGATTCATTTTTCATCAAAACATGCCAAATCATGAAACTTGTTCACCAAGAAACCAAGAAATGCAAATTAGGGTTTAAAATGGAATTTTTCATAACTTAGAATTTTTCTAAGTTATGGAAAACCCTAATTTTTTCCCAACTTTGCCCCACTTTTTCACCATGATTCATTTGGATTCAAACAAAAGTCAAAACATGAAAGTTGTAGCTTGTTGCATAATCTACAACTTTGATTCACAAAGTTTTCTCATTTGAAGCTTGTATCTCAAGTTACAAAATTTTGAATAAGGGCACTAAACCATTCTTAACTTAGTGAATTTTTGACCTATTTTGACAAGTTTTTCTACCCCACTTCAAGACCATTTTCCATACACTTCCACTTGGAATTTCAAATTGCACTTCAAAGATGGATTGTAGTACACATTCCAAGCTTTCCAAAATGTCCAATAACTTCTCAAACAACCTCATGGTTAGGGAGAATCGAATTTCACAATATAGCAAAAACTCACTTTTGAATTGGCCATTTTTCATGTTCATAAGTTATGCAAACTTCTCAAAACCAGCATGCCCTTGATTACAGGTCCTTAAACCAAGTTACACTCAATAATTTAATGCTTGTTCATTGTGTCAAAGTGTTATTCTATGAGTTCAAGTATTATATACAAGTTTGATCCATTTTTAGATAAAGTAAACTATCCATTTTTGCAAAAGTTCACTTTATGTCCAATTACAAATCCAACAAGTACATTGCAAATCTGATTGGCACAAGATTATGCACAAATTACTCTGATCAAGAGAAGCTTGGCAGCAGGATTAGAGGTCCCCTACTGACCTAAAATACCAAGTTTCCTTTGTTTGCTTAAGAGTGAAGAAACATTGCATAACCAATACCAACTCTCATATCAGCTACCCTACACAAGAACAAAGTTATCAAACAGATTCCACACAACATAACTAAGCTAATACACGACCCTTGCACCTCTCAAACACTCCCATTGCCATAATCACTCTCAAACTGCACAAACAGGGTAAAGCCTGCAGTTTGAGTGCTATCCTCCATTTCCCTCAAGCTCTTTTGTCAAAACCAGTTCACACACATTCCCTAGCACCTATGCAAGCTAACCATGCCTTGAAACACAACCTGTAACTCCTCTAACAAGTTCCACCATTTTCACTTTTCCATTTTGCAGTTGAAGTTCTACAGCTCAGTTCAAGGTGTCTCAAGGCAAAGTAGATATTGGAACAGCATCACCACACCTCAAGGAAGCTATACCAACCAGTATCTTGCACTATAAGCTCCCCATTTGCCAGTTATAACTTCAGCTGAACAGGTATTTTGTTGAACTCGTATCTCTTTGATTATGCATCATTAGCCTTAAGTTTGTGAATAAACAATGTCCTACTCATGCCACTGAACATGTACATTCTTTTACTTTTCATTTCTTTTGCCTGAGTTGAGAGAATTTAAGGTTTAAAAATGGCAGAAAACTTAGGTTAGGATTTGGGATTGTTAAAATTCTCTCTCATTTCTGAGAGTTAGGAGATGTTCTTTATATATTTGGAATCGTGGTTTCATGCTTAACATCTTTTGTGTTGGAAGTTTGTTCAAAAAATCAAAGAATCAGGATATTCAAAGGAAGCTTGCTTGCGCGCGTTTTTTGAACAAACTTTGTTCAGAGGTTGAAGAAGGTGATTTCTTGGGCTGGGCCTGAGCAATTTTCTTATTCACACCACTTTTTCTGTTTTGCACCCCTGAGCCCATTTGCTTCATTTTTAATATTTTTGACTTTTGCCTTTTTTTGATTGGTTCATTTATTTTTTCTCAGCATATTAAAAACATAAAAATATTTTTCTCATCATTTTTTGAATTTATTGAATATTTGTTTGATTAATTCTTTTGTTTGTACATAAATAAATAAATATATATATATATATATATATATATATATATATATATATATATATATATATATATATATATATATATATATATATATATATATATATATATATATATATATATATATATATATATATATATATATATATATATATATATATATATATATATATACTTTTTGTTTAAAATATTAAGATAATACAAAATATATTTTTATACATATTTTTACCTTATTTTTACTTCCTGAAAATATTTTATAAAATAAAATACTTTTTATTTTAATATTGAATATTATTAATTAATGTGTATAAAACATAGTTTTTGTAAATAACATAAATAAATAGATATATTAATATACTTGGGAGAAAAATATCAAAAAATGTACATATTTTATTTTTTAATATTTAATATTAAAAAATGCCTTTTTACAAATATACCATATTTTATTTTATTTTTGTACATAATAAATAAATACTTGTATTAAATTAAATAATAATACCTTTCATTTAATAAAAATTAGGGTTTTGCCCTAAATTCAAAAATACTCCAAAAATAATATTTTTTATTTTCTTTTTATTTTACATAAATAATCCTCTTTTTTTTCATACATATAAAAAACTTTTTTTGCATTCTTGCATATTTGTCTTATTTTATTTAATTTATGCAATTAATCATCTTGTAAAATATTTCAATATTGATGTAATAGTTTTAGGTTTACATTACTTGTCAAGATCCCCATTTGAACATTTGTACCCCCCTTCCCATATTTGGTTTTGTAATAGCTTAGTAAATTTATTTTCGCGCTTTATTGCTTTCTAATTATGCCATGTTAGAACTAGGGTTTGTATGCGAAAAACGACAAAATAGTTATGACCTAATCTCAAGACAAACAAGCATGAAAATGGACACACAAATCACACTTGCACCCCCTAGGATACTCCACTTGTTGCCTTTCAAGATTGGGCCATATTGCATGTTAAGTCTCTTTGGGCAAAACAAACAAACAAATGATCATAGTCCCTCGATAACATTTTCAAAATACTTCCAAAAACAAATGATCAAGTCCCTTATAGAAAATGCCCAAAGATACTTGGTACCATTGCAATTATGGTCTAAAACGGTGACCCGCGCCTGTCCCTTTCACATCCTAACATGAGATTGTCCACCAAATACAATGGTGGAACAAACTTATTAAAAGGGTTAAAACATAGCAATAGTCTTTGAGAAATTTAGGAGTAGATAAACTCTTAGTTACTTGAAATCAAACTTGCAAAAACAAAACACTTGCCTATTTTCTAAAACACACCTCACAACACTTTCAAAAACAAATGAAAACCTTTTTCAAAAGACATACACCTTTGTATACATCCCCACATGGATCATTACAAAGGTTGCCACCACATTGGCTTCTTTTCAAAATATTTTCAAACCCACACACACACACAAGCACCATTTCAAACAATTGAAAACAAAAGGCAAGTGATCTAAGCAAGTAACTAAGAGCCCATGGATAACCATGGATAGAAAGGGTGCTAATACCTTCCCTTTCTATAATCTACTCCCCGAACCCAAGAAAACATCTCAAAAGGTTTTTGCTGTGCTTTTTAACCTTTCCTTAGGATAAAATAAAAAGTCGGTGGCGACTCTTGCTCAACCGAAACATTTGCGAAAACAAATGCAAAACCTCAAGTCAGTTCTCCCACCGTATCACAGAACTGGCGACTCTGCTGGGGACAATACTCAAAGTGGGGTAACCTTAGGGTTTAGATCACCTTTGTTTTCAATTGTTTGCTTTGTTTGTTTTTATATTTGTGGGCTTTGTATCGGAGTTTCATAGATCCTAACCCGGATCTGGGAAATACCCTTTTTAGGTAGCATAATCTTTGAGGGACCTGTCCGGCGTAGACCGACATGGGTGAAGCAGTGGCTACGTTGGTGTGGCACCTTGGTCTGTACCTATATCCCTTGTGTCGTAACGGGGAGAATATAGGTCTTCTAAGGAGTCATTAAACACCAACCAACCTTAGAACCCTAAATTGACCAACTTGGCTATTAGGACAGTAGCAATATGCTACACTCATTGAGGCTAAACTCTCGAGATGGTTCTGGCCGCGAGAAAAGATTGCGATGCTGGAGTTATGACCGATTGAGGGTAGTCAATGATTTGAGATCCTCTATAACCCGGTTACTTTTGATAGGACAGGTTTTAACCAACAAAACCAAAAGAGGGTAATACCTGAAATTCATGCTGGCCTGAAACCTAAGGGTGTCTTGTGTGACTTGTGTGCCTTATCATGCTTGCCTATGTGAATACTTGTGGTGTGATTCATCATAGCATCATGCCATCATACCATTGCATGCATCCTGTATAAAGGACTAATCCATTTCAAAGACAAAAAAGTTTCATCTTTGCTCTGTTTTGTAGGACATCATGATGCCCGTACGTAGGAATACTGTCCGGCTCAACTTTGTTCAACCACCAACTTTACTCAAGGATTTGGTTGGAAGGATTCCAAACACTTCTTCCTTCATCAGCAGACATGGTTCTCTCCTTGGCTTGATCACTGCAAAATGGGACCAACAACTGATAAGTGTTCTGACCCAGTTTTATGACCCTCTGTATCATTGTTTCACCTTTCAAGACTTCCAGCTGGTTCCTACCCTGGAAGAATTCTCTTATTTGCTTGGGATCCCAGTCTTGGAACAAACTCCATTCACTGGTTTGGAAAAGACTCCTAGGCCTGAAGAGATTGCTGCAATTCTCCCCTTGACCAAAGAAGAGGTATTGTCCAACTGGGAAACTAGAAATGGGGTCAAGGGCTTTTTGGTCAAATTTCTGGTTGGCAAGGCTAATGATTTCTGGAATGACTTGGACTTCAAGGCGTACGAGGATATTCTGGCTCTTTTGATCTATGTTCTGGTATTGTTTCCCAATCCCGACACCTTTATCAGTACCCATGTCATAAGGATCTTCATGTCTCGGAATCCTGTACCCACTCTTTTGGGTGACATTCTACAACAACTCTATGCTCGTGCTGCTCGAAAACGGGGAACTCCGTGGTGTTGCGCTCCTTTGCTAGTAAGGTGGTTTATTTCGCACCTTCCTAAGTTCGTGCTGAAGAATGAAGAAGGAAAAGGTTGGGCTCGGAGGTTAATGTCTCTCACTGATAATGACATCACCTGGACTCTCAGAGGTTTGGATGAGGTAGCTGTTATTGACCGTTGCGGAGAATACCCTAATGTTCCGTTGATTGGTATCCAAGGAGGAATCTCTTACAATCCATGCTTAGCTCTCCGTCAGTTTGGAAGAGCCAGAGGAGATGGGCCTCATGAAATGCTGGTTCCTCACTTCCATTTTGAATTTCAGGCAGACAGTGACAAACTACACCATGGATTCATTAGAGCTTGGGACAGAATTCACAAAGCTGACCCACATGAGTTGGGACTAAAGACTTCTCTACCAATGGAGCCCTATTGCAAATGGGTCCGCATCCGTGCTCAGAGGTTAGGTATGCCATACGAAGCTGTTAGACCTCTCATTCTTGAATCTCCTGATGAAGATGGGGTTCCTCCAACTGTCCTCCCTCCTCAAATACCCACTGATTTTGACACAATGAAGAGATCTTGGGCACAACTAAAGGAAGAACGGGATTTCTATCGAGAGAAGTTCAACGAACAGGAACAGAAGATCCAGAGGCTGACTAAGCAATTGGAGGAAGAACGGGTCCTGAACAACTACATCAGCACTGAAAAGAGGAGGCCATGGGAGCATTGATGAGCTTTGGATATTTCCTTTTATAGTTTTATTTCCTTTCCAGTATTTTTCATTCCTGTAATGCCTAAGGGCAAATGGTTGAACAATTGAAATTTTAATCTAATGAAGTGTGTTTCCTTTTTGTCTACAAAGTTGAATCTTGTTTGTCTTTGAAAACATAAAACATACGCATTCCATTGCACCATATGCATAGCAGGTACCCTATTTCACAGGTTGCTTAATCTCCTTCTCTGTTTATTTTGAACAGTCATCATGAATCCAGACTCCTCCAGTGAGCAAGCAATTAAGGCCCTTCAGGCCCAAAGTGCACAGTTTCAAGAGATGGTCCTAAGCCTAGCTCAAGGTCAGCAAGAGTTGAAGACTCTACTCCTGAAGAAGAAGAAGAAAAAGAGGACTGCGTTGTTCAACGCCGGACGCAAATTTGGGAACACACTCCATAATGAAGCTGAACCAACTACTTCCTCTGCTGAGAAAAACAGTCCCCAAGGGGGAGGAGCTCCTAGTCCCGCAGTCTCCGACAACGAGACGGACTATAACGACGAACAATACCCACCTGCTGCTGACAGATACAAGCAATTGGAAGACCGCTTGAGCGCCATGGAAATTCAGAATGTGCCGGGACTGGATTTCGGAGATCTGGGGTTATCTTCTGGGGTAGTAATTCCACACAAGTTTAAGGCGCCTGCCTTCGCCAAGTATGATGGGGTCTCCTGCCCAAAGCTGCATCTGAGGTCGTACGTAAGGAAGATCCAACCTTACACGGCAGATAAGAACCTCTGGATTCACTTCTTCCAAGATAGCCTCTCGGGGTCACAGCTTGAATGGTTCTACCAATTAGATGGAACTAGCATCCGATACTGGGAAGATTTGGCAACCGCATTCTACAGACAATACCAATACAATTCTGATCTCGCTCCTACGCGTACCCAACTTCAGGGTATGTCTCTAGGAACGGGTGAAGGGTTCAAAGAATACGCACAAAAATGGAGAGATTTGGCTGGCAGGGTGCAGCCTCCATTGACTGATCGTGAGCTGGTTGATATGTTTCTAGGGATTTTGTCTGGTCCATTCTTCAATCATTTGGTTGGCAACTCCTCCGCTGGGTTTATGGATCTGATTCTAACGGGAGAAAGAATTGAAGCTGGCATCAGGTCAGGCAAGATACAAAAGGCTGCCTCTACAAGTACTGAGAAGAGTCCGTTTAAGAAAGAAGCAAGTGCCGTCTATGGTCCTAGAAGACAAGTCAAGCCCGAAAATCGCCAAGCCGTCAACGCTTTGGTCATCTCAAAACCTGTTGCTGCTCCTCAGCAGTACAATCAACAAAGAAGTGAAAGGCCCAAGAGGCAGTATACTCGGCTGAGTATGACATTATCTCAAATTTCACCCCAACTTTTATCAACCAACTTGGTGACCCTCAAAGAAGCTCCTAAGGTCGTCAACACTGCGTCTCCTAAGTATAACCCAAATGCCCGGTGTGCTTATCATTCTGATAGTCCCGGGCACACTACTGATGATTGCTGGGCCTTGAGAAACAAAGTGCAAGATCTTATCGACGCAAAGGAAATTCAGTTTGAAGCACCTGAGAGACCGAATGTTGTAACTGCTCCTATGCCCCAGCATAGAGTAAACGCCATTGAGGAAGAGTTGTATGCTGTTTCTGTGAATGAGGTTGTTACCCCTCTTTTGACTGTTAAGAGGAACTTGCTACTAGCCGGTTTATTTCCGGGTTGTAGTAAGGGTTGCCTCCTGTGTGCTGTTATCCCTACCGGTTGTCCACTGCTAAAATCAGGCATCCAAGGCCTGATGGATAGCAAGGAAATTCTGTTCAAGAAAACTGCCGTTCCATCTGTTTCCATTGAAGAAATATCTGTTGTCACAATTTACAATCCTGCCAAAGCTCCCGTAAAGAAACCAGTCCAGATTATGTCTGGTGCACCCATCACTATTACTGTCCCAGGGCCTCTCCCGTACGAGTCTGATAAAGCGGTCCCATGGCATTATGGAGCCGACGTGTATGTACTTGGGGTGAAGCAGGAGTTCAACACCAATACCAATATCAGTAATATCACTGGTCCCGCAAAGATTACCCGCAGTGGCAGGCTCTTCTCGCCTGACATTGCACCGCCAGTTATCCGAAAACCTCTCACCATCACACCCGCAAGTGTGCATGTTCCAATTCAAGTTCCTGTGTCTACTACTGCCGCCGAGTCCTCTGATACTCGGGGCAAAGAAGTGGCTACTGATTCGCCTGCCAGGACGGAGGCACCAAAAAAGAAGACTGCTGTGGAAGCCTCCCAACAAGAAATGGAGGAAATTCTTAAGATTATCAAAAAGAGTGACTTTAACGTTGTTGAACAGTTGGGGCATACTCCCTCCAAAATCTCTATGTTATCATTGCTGCTATGCTCAGAGGCCCATGCAAAAGCCCTGATTTCATTTCTGAAAACGGCCCATGTGCCGCAGGAGACCTCCGCGGATCAATTCACTGACTGTGTGGCTAATTTGACGGCTGACAATGGCTTAGGGTTCTCGGATGCTGACCTTACCGCCAAAGGGAGAAATCACAATGATGCCCTGCATGTTTCCATCGAGTGCAGGGGCACTACTCTCGCACACGTGTTAGTGGATACCGGCTCTTCCCTGAATGTCTTGCCCAAGAAAGCATTGGATCGCCTGGATTGTGAGGGCCTGGAGTTGAAACCCAGTAACATCATTGTTAGAGCCTTCGACGGTTCTAAGAGGATGGTGCACGGTGAAGTAGACATCCCCATTCGTGTGGGTTCCCAAGTTTTCAACTCAACATTCTATGTAATGGATATTTGTCCATCTTACTCCTGCTTGTTGGGGCGACCCTGGATTCACAAAGCTGGGGCAGTAACATCCACTCTACACCAAAAGCTCAAATACCCTGTCAAAGGGAAGATTGTTACTATGCAGGGTGAGGAGGAATACATGGTGAGCCACTTGAACTCATTCCGGTATATCGAGATGGACGGGGAGTTTATTGAAACCCCCTTTCAACATTTTGAGGAGGTACCCCCAGTGTTGGCATCGGCTGAGGCCGTGGTTGAAGAAGATTTTCTGTTGAAGATGGCATCTTTGAAAGATGCCCGGGCTGTAATCGAGAAAGGCAATTGTGCAAACTGGGGTCAGCTTCCTGACTTCACTCAAAAGAATGACAAGTTTGGGTTAGGCTTTACCGCAGAGGCTCAGAGGGCTGTGCGCAAAGAAAAGATCAGAAAGGCTCCGGTGTTTATCTCCCACCCAAGGGTGAATGCTATCGAGGAGGAGGTGGAAGAAGCAGAGTTTGACAATTGGATCTACCCGACTGCCAGCAACGGACCGAGCAACTGGACGACAAAGGATTTTACACCTATCACATTTGTCACGCAGTAATTAATTTCTTTTGATTTCCAATTTGTAACAAACAATATGTTAAAACTTTGTTGGCTCGGTGTCCTACCCGGGGCATCGTAGCTCCATCTGTGAGGGCTTTTTGTATGACATTTCCATATATCATCAATCAAAACATTGGACGTTTGTTGCATTTCAAATCTTGTGCTCTTTTTCTTTCTGTGTTATATATATTGCAAAACAACTATATTTACACACACTCACTTATACAGGTTTCAATCCACTCTGGATCTCACTGGTAACAGCTCTGCTACCGCCAATTATGACTTCGATAATCCGATCAACTTGGCCGAAGACGAAGGTGAAGATGATTGTGAAGTGCCTGGTGAACTTGCAAGACTGCTACTCCAGGAAGAGAGGGCTATTCAACCACATGAAGAGCCGGTAGAGACGATTAATCTGGGTACTGAGACAGATAGGAAAGAGGTCAAGATTGGGGCTAATCTAGAGCTCAGCGTGAAGCAACGATTGATCCAGATGCTACAGGATTACATGGAGATATTTTCTTGGTCCTATGAAGACATGCCTGGTTTGGATGCCGACATTGTAGTTCATCACCTGCCAACCAAGGAAGATTGCCCTCCGGTAAAGCAAAAGGTCCTACGTATACGCCCAGAGATGTCTGAAAATATCAAGGCCGAATTTATGAAGCAATTCGATGCCAGGTTTCTTGCAGTGACTTCTTACCCTCAGTGGGTCGCCAATGTGGTGCCAGTACCAAAAAAAGATGGTAAAGTCAGAATGTGTGTAGACTACAGGGATTTGAATAGGGCCAGCCCCAAGGATGACTTCCCCTTACCTCACATCGACGTTCTTGTCGACAATACTGCTCAACATAAGGTGTTCTCCTTCATGGATGGTTTTTCAGGGTATAATCAAATCAAGATGGCTCCGGAAGATATGGAGAAGACTACCTTTGTGACTCAGTGGGGCACCTTCTGTTACAAGGTCATGCCGTTCGGACTGAAAAATGCTGGGGCAACCTATCAACGTGCCATGGTTGCTTTATTTCATGATATGATCCATCATGAGATTGAGGTATACGTTGATGACATGATTGCAAGGTCTCAAACTGAGGAGGAGCATCTTGACCATCTGAGGAAGTTGTTTGACCGACTCAAGTTATACAAGCTGAGGTTGAATCCCAACAAATGCACCTTTGGGGTGAGGTCCGGAAAGTTGCTAGGTTTCATTGTAAGTGATAAAGGTATCCAGGTGGACCCTGCCAAGGTCAAAGCCATTCAAGAGATGCCGACTCCAAAAACAGAGAAAGAAGTCAGAGGCTTCCTGGGACGACTGAATTACATTGCCCGATTCATCTCACATCTGACTGCTACCTGTGAGCCAATCTTCAAATTACTGAAGAAAGATCAAGTAGTACGCTGGAACGATGAATGTCAGGCCGCCTTTGAAAAGATAAATGAATATCTCCAAGAGCCACCCATTCTTATGCCACCGGTGGAAGGAAGACCTCTGATATTATACTTGACAGTACTTGATAATTCAATGGGGTGTGTGCTGGGGCAGCATGACGAGTCTGGCCGAAAAGAGCACGCTATTTATTACTTGAGCAAAAAGTTTACCGACTGTGAGTCTCGTTACTCACTGCTTGAGAAAACTTGCTGCGCTCTTGTATGGGCTGCTCGCCGGCTGAGACAGTATATGCTGACTCACACTACCTTGTTGATTTCAAAGATGGATCCCATCAAGTACATATTTGAAAAGCCTGCTCTGTCTGGGAGAATAGCGAGATGGTAAATGATCTTGACAGAGTATGATATCCAGTATACAACTCAGAAAGCTATTAAGGGAAGTGTACTGGCAGATCATTTGGCACACCAACCTGTGGACGATTACCAATCATTGAACTTCAATTTTCCGGACAAAGACATCATGGTGGTAACTGACTGTGAAGTACCTGGACCGGATGAAGGACCTGAGGAAGGATCCCGATGGTCTATGCATTTTGATGGAGCCTCCAATGCTTTGGGTAACAGCGTCGGCGCTGTAATCATATCTCCCAAAGGAACTCATACTCCGCTCACCGCCCGATTATGTTTCAGCTGCACCAACAACATGGCAGAATATGAGGCATGTATCATGGGTCTGCAAGCTGCAATCGACTTAAGGATCAAATTTCTGAGTGTCTTCGGAGATTCTGCTCTCGTGATCAATCAGATCAAAGGCGAGTGGGATACCATACACCCAAATCTTATTCCTTACAAGGAGTATGTGTCAACCTTGCTTCCCCACTTTGAGGAAATAACTTTTGAGCACTTCCCAAGAGAGGAGAATCAGCTAGCGGACGCACTAGCTACGATGTCTTCAATGTTCAAAGTTAAATGGGACAACGAGGCTCCCCGGATCATTATCTGGAAGTTGGATGAACCGGCATACTGCTGCGATCTCGAGGCCGAGAAGGTGACTGAAAAACCTTGGTATCATGAGGTGAAGAGGTACTTGGAAGCTCAGGAATACCCTGAAGGTGCATCTGTCAATGACAAGAAGTTCATGAGAAGGTTTGCGGCGAAATTCTTCCTCAGCAACGACATTCTCTACAAACGGAATCATGATTCGACTCTACTACGTTGTGTGGATAAGGCTGAAGCAGAGAAGATCATGATAGAACTGCATGAAGGCACATTTGGAACACATTCCAGTGGACACACCATGGCTAAGAAAATCCTTCGGGCAGGATATTTCTGGTCCACAATGGAAGCCGATTGTTACCAACACTCTCGAACTTGTCATAAATGCCAAATCTATGCTGACAAGGTGCATATTCCGCCGGTTCCTCTGAACGTCCTGACGGCACCTTGGCCTTTCGCAATGTGGGGCATTGATATGATCGGTGAGATCCGACCAACGACATCCAATGGGCATCGCTTCATCTTGGTGGCGATCGATTATTTCACGAAGTGGGTTGAGGCAGCTTCCTACGCCACAGTAACTAAGAGCGTCGTGGCACGTTTCATCCGGCATAATCTGATCTGTCGGTACGGTGTCCCGGAAAGAATCATTACGGACAATGGTACCAATCTCAATAACAAGATGATCACTGAACTCTGTGAGCAATTCAAGATACAACACCACAATTCTTCTCCCTACCGGCCGAAGATGAATGGGGCTGTAGAGGCAGATAATAAAAATATCAAGAAAATTGTGCAGAAGATGACAGTGACCTATAAAGATTGGCACGAGATGTTACCGTTCGCTCTTCATGGGTACCGTACCTCAGCAAGGACGTCAACCGGGGCAACTCCTTTCTCCTTGGTCTATGGCATGGAGGCAGTCTTGCCAATTGAAGTCCAATACCCTCTCTCTGGATAATGAAGGATGCAGACTTGAGTGAAGATGACTGGATCTAGACTCGACTTGATCAATTAAATCTGATTGACGAAAAGAGACTCACTGCTATTTGTCATGGTCAAACATATCAAAAACGGATGATCAGGGCATTTAACAAGAAAGTCAGACCACAAGAGTATCAAGTTGGGGACCTGGTAATCAAGCGCATCATCCTTCCTCAAAGTGATCCCCGGGGCAAATGGACCCCTACATACGAAGGGCCATTTATGGTTAAACATGTGTTCTCAGGAGGAGCCATGATCCTAACCACCATGGATGGTGACGACCTTCCTCACCCCGCCAATGCAGACATAGTGAAAAAATACTACGCATAAATAAAAGACCCGCTAGGTTGACATACCTAGGCAAAAATAAGGGCTTCCCGGCGAACCAAAAGGGTTCGGGCAAAAATAAGGGATGAAATGAATAAATCTATACACCCGGCAAGTCGAAAACCTGAAAAGGTGGCTTGGGCAAAAATGGGTATCCCGGTGGACTGAAAACCCGAAAGGGCGGTCCAGGCAAAAGTTAGGGATAAAGCGTAACACTATGTCTCATTGGATCACTTCGCATCCGGAATTCGGCATCAACTATCTGGCTCAGATCTCGGCATCGATCAATCAGCTTCATCTTCAATCAAGCAGCCAAGTGATGAGACGCTTGAAGACATAAAGGCGATAGCAGAGTTGGAACCCAGTGGGATTGTTCACATAGCTGTTTTGTTTCCTTTTCAAAACTGTAAACTCTATGTTATTTGGCGGCGTCCTCTTACTAAGATGTCAGCCTCTTGTACAAAAACGCCTATTCACAGGCAAAACTCAAATCAATACAAATTCACTTGTCTATACAAATTGCCTTTGTTTTTCTCTTTTCCGTTTTGTTTTGCGAAGAACGTCCAATGTTCATTTTTGATATATGTATTTGACATTAAATTGCTGATTCATAAATATTTGCATATAAAACAAGAGATTAATTACAGGTAACATCAGGAACAGGGGCAATGTAAGGTTGTCTGATGCAGTCTGTTTGCTTTGTCCGCCAAAGTGCCAAAGTAGGTTCGACTGGAGATTGTGACCAAATCATCTCAACTCCCCGCTGAGTAAAACAATATTCAGCAGTACTTTCCCCAAGCAGAGTTGACTCCCCGTCAATCCTGAAAAGGCACAACACTCCTCGGCAGGTCTTAAAGCTCATCCCCAGTAGATTCTGGAAGCTTGTTCCCTGCAGGGTACGGACGTCTCTCCCGAGTTTTATTCAGAGTTATTTCCTCACAAGGACTTATAACTGGGTTATCCTCAGCTAATTGCCACGGAAGATCGCCCTCGGCGAAGTTCTTTCATTCCCCGGCAAGAGTCTATCCTCGGTTATCCCCAGCGGAGTTTATCATCATTATCTCCAGCGGAGTCCATCATTGAAGTCCTCAGCAGGCCTCTCAGCAAAACTTCGGCAAAATATCTCTTCCACAGAGCAATTCCCCGGCCGGTCGTCAAGGATTTATTTTCCTAAGGCGAAAATACATTTATAAACATTTCACATTTTCATACATCTTGCTTACATACACGATAAAGTGCATACAACACTATCTCATGTTGAACATCATGACATCATGCATATCATACATCATGACATTGCATACAACTTATGTTTTTGCCTTTTCAGGGAAAAAGACAATCCCGAAGACAACTACCTTCAACTGTCACAATTCCAGATTCGATACCTGTATCTAGCCAGGGCACATCTGAGAGTGATCAGTTTCCAGATTCGATTCCTGTATCTAGCCAGGGCACGTCTGAAGAGTTCGAAGATTCGATTCCTTTATCCGGCCAGGGCATATCTAACAACTGTCACAATTCCAGATTCGATACCTGTATCTAGCCAGGGCACGTCTGAAGATTTCCAGATTCGACTCCTGTATCCAGCCAGGGCATATCTGTTGACCACATTTCCAGATTCGATTCCTGTATCTAGCCAGGGCACGTCTGAAGATTTCCAGATTCGATTCCTGTATCCAGCCAGGGCACATCTGTGAGCAACCAATTGTAGATTCGACACCTATATCTAGCCAGGGCATATCTGCATGAGGAGATTGAAGATCAAACACCTGTAACAAGCCAGGAAAACATCTGTCTTTCTCAAATACACAAGTTCTCGCTAAGGAATCTCTTGTGCGATCAACATCTCCAGATGGCATCTATAAGCCCATCTCCCTATCCACCACCTCTCCAAATGGCATCTATAAGCCCATTCCCGACATCACATTTGCTGATACTTCAACATGCGAGTGCAAATTTCTGGGCACTCTAGTGTCCAATCTCCTTTTACCCTCGAGTCACGAAAGGAAAACTTGCCAATCTAACTCTTCAGGTCCAAGAAGATTGAACAGGGGCAACTGTTGTACCCCAAAATTTGCCCTCCCATTTCCTCAACATTTTCTCATCACAAAAAGAAAACCTTGAAGATCAAGATCCAGTTAGGGTTTCCTCTGCTCAAGACTTCTCTTTACACTGTGGACTCAAATTAGGGTTTGTGCTTGAACAAAGATATTTTGACCTAAAATGCCTAAGATGACTTTCATGCTTCATATTGGACTCCCAAGTTTACCCATACCAAGTTTCAAGTCTTGATTCCAAGTTTTGCCCAGTCAATTGGACAGATGACCTAGAAATCAGCTGTATTGGGGAAAAAGTCAACTGTGGCCAATTGACAGTCAAATCTCATGAAAATTGACCCACATCAACATTATGAACTCATATGGACCATTTGATCAAGTTTGGATCACAATTCCACAAGAAATTTGATCAGATCACCAAAAGGGCAAAATGGTCATTTTTAGGGTTTTGACTACACAAGGGTAATTTTTGACTGTTTGACCTAGCCAATGGCAAACCAAGCTCACATATGGACTCAAGGACCCCATGGAATTATTTTTACATGCTCAACAAACTCAAAAGATCCCAAGTACACAAGATTGACAGTTGAATTTCCCAGTCAATTGATCAATTTTGACTGTACACTGAAAAGTCAAACTTTGACTTTTTGGTCAAAATCAAGAGTCAAGATTCATTTTTCATCAAAACATGCCAAATCATGAAACTTGTTCACCAATAAACCAAGAAATGCAAATTAGGGTTTAAAATGGAATTTTTCATAACTTAGAATTTTTCTAAGTTATGGAAAACCCTAATTTTTCCCCAACTTTGCCCCACTTTTTCACCATGATTCATTTGGATTCAAACAAAAGTCAAAACATGAAAGTTGTAGCTTGTTGCATAATCTACAACTTTGATTCACAAAGTTTTCTCATTTGAAGCTTGTATCTCAAGTTAAAAAATTTTGAATAAGGGCACTAAACCATTCTTAACTTAGTGAATTTTTGACCTATTTTGACAAGTTTTTCTATCCCACTTCAAGACCATTTTCCATACACTTCCACTTGGAATTTCAAATTTCACTTCAAAGATGGATTGTATTACACATTCCAAGCTTTCCAAAATGTCCAAGAACTTCTCAAACAACCTCATGGTTAGGGAGAATCGAATTTCACAATATAGCAAAAACTCACTTTTGAATTGGCCATTTTTCATGTTCATAAGTTATGCAAACTTCTCAAAACCAGCATGCCCTTGATTACAGGTCCTTAAACCAAGTTACACTCAATAATTTAATGCTTGTTCATTGTGTCAAAGTGTTATTCTATGAGTTCAAGTATTATATACAAGTTTGATCCATTTTTAGATAAAGTAAACTATCCATTTTTGCAAAAGTTCACTTTATGTCCAATTACAAATCCAACAAGTACATTGCAAATCTGATTGGCACAAGATTATGAACAAATTACTCTGATCAAGAGAAGCTTGGCAGCAGGATTAGAGGTCCCCTACTGACCTAAAAGACCAAGTTGCCTTTGTTTGCTTAAGAGTGAAGAAACATTGCATAACCAATACCAACTCTCATATCAGCTACCCTACACAAGAACAAAGTTATCAAACAGATTCCACACAACATAACCAAGCTAATACACGACCCTTGCACCTCTCAAACACTCCCATTGCCATAATCACTCTCAAACTGCACAAACAGGGTAAAGCCTGCAGTTTGAGTGCTATCCTCCATTTCCCTCAAGCTCTTTTGTCAAAACCAGTTCACACACATTCCCTAGCACCTATGCAAGCTAACCATGCCTTGAAACACGACCTGTAACTCCTCTAACAAGTTCCACCATTTTCACTTTTCCATTTTGCAGTTGAAGTTCTACAGCTCAGTTCAAGGTGTCTCAAGGCAAAGTAGATATTGGAACAGCATCACCACACCTCAAGGAAGCTATACCAACCAGTATCTTGCACTATAAGCTCCCCATTTGCCAGTTAAAACTTCAGCTGAACAGGTATTTTGTTGAACTCGTATCTCTTTGATTATGCATCATTAGCCTTAAGTTTGTGAATAAACAATGTCCTACTCATGCCACTGAACATGTACATTCTTTTACTTTTCATTTCTTTTGCCTGAGTTGAGAGAATTTAAGGTTTAAAAATGGCAGAAAACTTAGGTTAGGATTTGGGATTGTTAAAATTCTCTCTCATTTCTGAGAGTTAGGAGATGTTCTTTATATATTTGGAATCGTGGTTTCATGCTTAACATCTTTTGTGTTGGAAGTTTGTTCAAAAAATCAAAGAATCAGGATATTCAAAGGAAGCTTGCTTGCGCGCGTTTTTTGAACAAACTTTGTTCAGAGGTTGAAGAAGGTGACTTCTTGGGCTGGGCCTGAGCAATTTTCTTATTCACACCACTTTTTCTGTTTTGCACCCCTGAGCCCATTTGCTTCATTTTTAATATTTTTGACTTTTGCCTTTTTTTGATTGGTTCATTTATTTTTTCTCAGCATATTAAAAACATAAAAATATTTTTCTCATCATTTTTTGAATTTATTGAATATTTGTTTGATTAATTCTTTTGTTTGTACATAAATAAATAAATATATATATATATATATATATACTTTTTGTTTAAAATATTAAGATAATACAAAATATATTTTTATACATATTTTTACCTTATTTTTACTTCCTGAAAATATTTTATAAAATAAAATACTTTTTATTTTAATATTGAATATTATTAATTAATGTGTATAAAACATAGTTTTTGTAAATAACATAAATAAATAGATATATTAATATACTTGGGAGAAAAATATCAAAAAATGTACATATTTTATTTTTTAATATTTAATATTAAAAAATTCCTTTTTACAAATATACCATATTTTATTTTATTTTTGTACATAATAAATAAATACTTGTATTAAATTAAATAATAATACCTTTCATTTAATAAAAATTAGGGTTTTGCCCTAAATTCAAAAATACTCCAAAAATAATATTTTTTATTTTCTTTTTATTTTACATAAATAATCCTCTTTTTTTTCATACATATAAAAAACTTTTTTTGCATTCTTGCATATTTGTCTTATTTTATTTAATTTATGCAATTAATCATCTTGTAAAATATTTCAATATTGATGTAATAGTTTTAGGTTTACATTACTTGTCAAGATCCCCATTTGAACATTTGTACCCCCCTTCCCATATTTGGTTTTGTAATAGCTTAGTAAATTTATTTTCGCGCTTTATTGCTTTCTAATTATGCCATGTTAGAACTAGGGTTTGTATGCGAAAAACGATAAAATAGTTATGACCTAATCTCAAGACAAACAAGCATGAAAATGGACACACAAATCACACTTTCACCCCCTAGGATACTCCACTTGTTGCCTTTCAAGATTGGGCCATATTGCATGTTAAGTCTCTTTGGGCAAAACAAACAAACAAATGATCATAGTCCCTCGATAACATTTTCAAAATACTTCCAAAAACAAATGATCAAGTCCCTTATAGAAAATGCCCAAAGATACTTGGTACCATTGTAATTATGGTCTAAAACGATGACCCGCGCCTGTCCCTTTCACATCCTAACATGAGATTGTCCACCAAATACAATGGTGGAACAAACTTATTAAAAGGGTTAAGACATAGCAATAGTCTTTGAGAAATTTAGGAGTAGATAAACTCTTAGTTACTTGAAATCAAACTTGCAAAAACAAAACACTTGCCTATTTTCTAAAACACACATCACAACACTTTCAAAAACAAATGAAAACCTTTTTCATAAGACATACACCTTTGTATACATCCCCACATGGATCATTACAAAGGTTGCCACCACATTGGCTTCTTTTCAAAATATTTTCAAACCCACACACACACACAAGCACCATTTCAAACAATTGAAAACAAAAGGCAAGTGATCTAAGCAAGTAACTAAGAGCCCATGGATAACCATGGATAGAAAGGGTGCTAATACCTTCCCTTTCTATAATCTACTCCCCGAACCCAAGAAAACATCTCAAAAGGTTTTTGTTGTGCTTTTTAACCTTTCCTTAGGATAAAATAAAAAGTCGGTGGCGACTCTTGCTCAACCGAAACATTTGCGAAAACAAACGCAAAACCTCAAGTCAGTTCTCCCACCGTATCACATTAGGGTTTTCAAACTTGAATTACAAGCCATTTCTTGATGAACACATGAACCAAATCCGTGTTAGGCTGCATAATCTTTGCTTTGCAGGCCTCAAAATTGTTTTTCACTTTATAATTAAATGTTTACACAACTGATTGAGCCATTGTCCAAGCATTTGAGCCATTATCCAAGTTACATTTCCATTTATGACACAAAGTTACCATTCCATTCTTGAAAAGTTGCTTTAATCACAAAGTCAACTTGTCTTGAGCTTATAACTTGTTCTTTCTGCACACACAACCCCTATAAAACAAAAGCAATGTGTCTAAGGCCCCTTTGAACTTAGAACATGGTTGTACAACACTTTGAGATTTGTCTTCTCACTTTTCTTCAAAAGCAATTTATAGAGCCAAAAGGCTAGAACTCAGAAGTCTTGAGTACATTTGATCTCAAACCTTTTCCATACATATACACAAGTCTATTGTAAGCAAAGGCACGGTTTGAAACATCCTGAAACTCTCCCAAACACCCTTGCTGCACAGAACTGCCTAAACTTGACAGTTTTGAGCAAAAACTCACCATCTCCATTTTCACTCGTGCGTTTTGAAAACTAATCATCCAAACACCTTCCATACATCATATCAAAGTGATCCAGACCCCTATTTCCTGACTGTAACCCCTCCATCACCATCCACCATTTTCGAAACTAAAGCTTGCAACTTGACTTGAGTTGAGAGTTTCAGCCATCCTCAAAGCAAAGTACGAGGTGGAATACACTCAAGGAGGTCCAGGCCAGCTAAACAGATTATTAGGACATCTCAAAGGTTACTCAAACTCCATACACGATTCTCACTTCAAGGTAAGTTTTTCTCAACTGTGATATCTTGATACAATCATCTTTTGTACATACATTCTGAAGTAAAAATGTAGGGATCATTGCTCTAAAGCTAACCATGTCCATGGTTTTCATTCATGTTGACTGTGTATTGAGAATTTTGGATTTGAATTTTCTGAAAAATTTGGGTTCAGTTTGGTACTAACATAAATTCATCCTTATCTTTGAGTGTTAGCTTAAGTTAGTTACATGGTTGGATTCGTGGTGGAAAAATGCACAAGTTTCATGTTTACACTTTTGAAAATGGTTGAGAATTGATGAAGTTACAATTTTCAAAATTTGTTGGCGCGAGGAAGAAGATGAAGTTGGCCTCCTGATTTGTTTTCAAATATATATTTATGGTTTTGTATTAATGAACGAATGTATAGCCACCCTAGTGGTAAAGCGCGCGCCTGTTAACCTTTGGGACCTGGGTTCGAGCCCAGTGGTATCCTTTTGCTATTTTTTTACATTTTTCTTCCCTTTTTTGTTTGAAACAGGCGCATGGGCCTCAATGCTGGACTTTTTTTTTGTTGCTTATTTCTCACCCATGCTTTAACATTCACACACCTGGCCCAAACTATTTTTATTTTATTTTTCACTTTTATTTATTTTCTTTTATATTTTATATTATATTTTTATTTTCTTTATATTTTTTTTATTATTACTATTATTATTATTATTATCATTATTATTATTTTTATTAATAAAAAATCCAAAAATATTTTGTTTATTATTTTTACATATTTATTTTATTTTCTCTATAAAACAAAAAGATTAAAAACATTTTCTTAAACAAATTAATTTCTTTTTTTTAATGATTAATAGTTAGACTTAGGTTTAATTATTATTTTATTTTCTTAATTAAAATTACCTTAGAATTTAGCTTTCTTTTAATTAATTAATTTCTAATTTTATTTTTATTAATTTAAAACCTTTTCATAAAAAACCCTAAAAATCATTTTTAACTTAATCTCTTTTCTTAATTAGTTTAGGTTTAATTTATTTAATTTAAATTAATCATCTCTCTTAATTAGGTTAAAACCCTTTCATGAAAACCAAACAAAAATCATTTCTTTTTCCATTTGCATTTGTATATTATTATTTATTCAATTCTTGTACATTTATTCAATATGGTTGTAATAGATAATTAGGTTTAATTTTCTTGCAAAATCTCCATTTGTAAATTTGTATACCCCCTCCCCTAATAATGTAATAGCTTAGTAATTTTACTTTCCGCAATTTATCGCTTTATATAAATGCTAGTAAATTAGGGTTTGTATGGAAAGATAAAATCAACAAGTAGCAAACCCTAATCCAAGATAAACAATGCATGTAAATCAAACACAATTGCACACTTGCATCTCTTAGGGTGATTCCACTTTGTTGCCTTACAAAAATGGCAATGTTATACATATGGGATATCTTAGCAAAAAGAAATAAAAAATACAAGATTATAGTCCCTCGATGACGCTATCAATGTTGCCTTTCAAAATGATCTTAGTCCCTCAAAGAGAAATACTAAGATATCTCATAACATTGCTATCATAGCTATACGATGACCCATGCCCGTCCCTTTACATCCAAAGATAAGGATTCTTACCAAATCAATGGTAAGATAACAATATCAAAGGAAAGGAAGAAATGAACTAAGACTTTTGAGTAGGTAGATTGTTCTTATTTTCTTGCTCAATTTCAAATCAAATATCCTTGCTTATTTTCAAAAACAAACACCAACACTTTCAAAAACACTTTCAAAACATTTTCCAAACATGAAACATTTTCAAAAGATCAACACTTTGTATACGTTCTTACGAACGAGAACTATTATAAAGTTTGCCTAAACGATGTCGCCTTTTCAAAAATACTTTCAAAAACCACATAAAGCATATTTTCAAACAAAAGCAAGTGATCTAGAAAGCAACTAAGAGCCCATAGATAACTATGTATGAAAAGGGTGCTAACACCTTCCCTTTGCATAATCTACCCCCTAACTCAAGAAATAATCTCAAAGGTCTTTCTTGTTCTTTTCAGCATTTCCTTTTGGATAAAAGAAAATTCGGTGGTGACTCTTGCTAACCGCAAAATTTGCGATAAAACAAAAAACACCCAAGTCAATTCTCCCATCGTATCATAGAACTGGCAACTCTGCTGGGGAGAACTTAAAAGTGGGGTTACCTTAGGGCTAGATCACTTTTATTTGCTTTCATTGTTTGACTTGTTTGCTTTACATTTTGGTTCTTTGTTTGGGCTTGTTATAATCCTCTACCCATATTTGGGATACCTTATAGGTAAGTAGCAATACATTGTGGAAACTGTGTGGGTTATACCGACATGGTCTAAGCAATAGCTACGTTAGTGTGACACATTTGTGGGTACCGGTAGCCCTTGAGTAGTCAGGGAGAATACGAGGCTGCTGTGTGGTGTCATGAAACACTAACTGACTTTTAGAACCTTTACTTGACCAACTTGGCCATTAGGACGTAGTAAGATAACCAGATTTGGTGCAGTCCGAGGTTGGTTGATAATCGATACTACACTCATTGAGGTTTGACTTTTTGTTTGGGATATTTCAGTCGCCGTGAAAGAGGCTTGCGCTGAAACAATGCCCGAGAAGACAGATCAGTGATATTGAGATCCCTTAGAACCTGGTTACTATTTCTAGTACAGGTCTGAGCCAACTAAAATTCAAGAGGGTACTTACCTATGAGACTCCATGCAAGCCTAAACCTAAGGACTTGTTTGCCTTGTTTGTATATACTTACTTTTTACATGACATCATAAACATCATAACATGATACTTATTCTCACTAACCATTTCAAGGATTTTTTGGGATTTATCTTTGTTCTGTTTTGTAGGACATGGCTTCCCTCCACATGAATACTATCCAAGTCAATCTCGTAAGAATTCCTCCTCAACTCAAAGAGTTAGCATCAAGGGTTCTTGAGAATTATCCATTCACCAGAAGACATGGTCGCCTCCTAAGCTTGGTTACCTCTAACACTGATGAAGATATGATGAAGGTGCTCTTCCAATGCTTTGATCCTCTACACTATTGCTTCACTTTCCTCGATTATCAGCTTGTACCAACTTTGGAAGAATTCTCTCAACTCTTGAGGATTCCTATTCTAAATTAACTACCCTTAAACGGTACGGAAAGAGATCCAAAACCTGAAGAGATTGCCCAAGCACTACACTTGCAACAATCTGATATCACAACTAATTGGGAAACAAGGAGAGGTGTCAAAGGTTTCTTAGCCAAGTTCTTGTTCGAGAAAGCTCAAGATTGTTGGAACTCTTTGGACTTATAAGCTTTTGAAGAAATCTTGGCCCTTCTCATCTATGAGATAGTTTTGTTTCCAAATCCTGATCAACTCATAGATGTAAATGCTGTCAAAATCTTCATGTCTCGCAATCTAGTGCCTACTTTGTCGGGAGATATACTTCATTCTTTTCATTCTCGCACTATGAGGAAGAGAGAGATCCTCATGTGTTGCACTCCTCTCTTGGCAAGATGGTTTATTTCTCATCTTCCTCATCTGTATTGAAGAACAAGAAAGGTTTGAGGTGGTCCCATAGGTTAATGACGCTCAGACATTCAGATGTTCATTGGTGTTCCCGATCCTTGGAGAATGTTACTATCATTGACCGTTGTGGGGAATTCCCTAATGTCCCTTTACTTGGCATTAGGGGAGGTATCACTTACAACCCTTGCTTATCCTTACGACAGTTTGGTTATGACCGAAGGGATGGCCCATATGAGATTCTCATCCAAGGAGTGGTATTTGACTACGAGAGCGACAATCAAATCTACCTTCAGAGGTTTATCCGAGCATGGAGGATGGTAAGCAAAATGGACAGTAAGACGTTGGGACACAAGAATTTTGTTCCCTTGATCCTTACCTTAGGTGGGTACGAGCTCGTGCTAAGAAATTTGTGATGCCTTATCCCTCTATGTTACCAGTTATTATGGAGCATGTGGTTGAAGGAGATGTTCCCTACACTATCCTCCATCCTGACATGCCTACTTCTCTCGAAGACTTGCAAAAAGGTTGGATTCAGCTTAAGGAAGAACGAGATACTTTCGAAGCACAATTCTACGCTAGCGAGAAGAGGGTCTTGGAGCTTACAAAGAAGCTACAAGAAGAGCAAAGCGTGAACGCCTATCTCGCGCTGAAGAGGATGCATTCGGTCTTTTTATCCTAGATAGTTATTTTGTAAGCCCAAGAGGCATGTTGTAATCTTTTGAACTAATTAATGAAAATTGACGTTTGTTCATTCCTTTGTCTATGCAAATTTAAATTCCATAAATCCTTGAAATAATCTGCATATACATCTTCCATGTATCATAACATGACAAGTTTTCACATAACAAGTTTCCTTATCTTTCTGTTGTTTATTTCAACAAGATGGATCTAGATAAAATTGTGAAGGATCTTCAAGCAAAAAACTCTCAATTCCAAGAGACTCTACTGGCCCTAGCCAAGAGGCAGTAAGATATGATGGCATTACTGGCAGTTAAGAAAAATCCCAAGAAGAAAGCTCTACTCAACATGGGTAGAAGGTTCAAAGAGCCGGTTCGTCAGATCCCGGTAGTGGAAGACTCATATGAATAAGACGAGAATCAGATTGGTGAGGTTAAGAGTACCCAGGCTGACTGTGTTAATGATCAAGCGTCTGATGATGATTATTTTGACGAGCAGTATCCACCCGTCAATGTCAAATACAAGCAGTTAGAAGACAGATTGAAGGTTGTTGAGATCCAAGCCGTCCCCGGTTTAGATTTTGATGATCTGGGTTTGATCTCTAGGGTTATTATTCCACAAAAATTAAAAATACCAGTGTTTTCAAAGTACGATGGAGTTTCTTGTCCAAAACTTCACATGAATCTTATGTGCGCAAGATACAGCCGCACACCGCTGATAAGAAGCTCTGGGTTCACTTTTTCCAAGAGAGCTTGACTGGAATGCAACTAGAATGGTTCTACCAGTTAGACGGTTCCCGCATCAATACTTGGGAAGACTTAGCTACCGCATTCTACCATCAGTACCAGTATAACACTGACTTGGCACCGACGAGAGTCCAGTTGCAAGATATGACAATAGGGAAGAATAAATGATTCAAGGAATACGCACAAAAGTGGAGAGACCTCGCCAGTAGGGTTCAACCACCTATGATTGATAGGGAGCACATTGACATGTTTATGGGAACTCTGTCTGGTCCATTCTTTAACTTGTTGGTTTGATGTTCCTCTTCCAGATTCACCGAGTTAATCTTAACCGATGAAAGAGTTGAAAGCGGCATCAAAAGTGGGAAGATTCCCATGGAATCTGCCTCCACTTCCAATCCTGTAACGAAACCTTTTGCTACAAAGAAGGAAATCAATGCTGTGTATGGGGCAAGGGCCTATACCAAGAAGAATGATCATCCGTCTGTTAATTCTGTCTGAATCTCCAATCCAACTCATACTCAAAGACCATCTGCTAATCATCAACAGTTTGAGACTCCGAGAAGACAATTTACGAGGTTAGGCATGTCACTGTCTTAAGCCTTATAACATTTGATAAAGGCTAATTTGGTGACGTTGCATGATCCTCCTGCCAACCCAGATACCTCTTCACCAAAGTATAATCCGAATGCCAAATGTGCTTACCACTCAAGTAGCCCCGGGCATGAGACTGACCAATGCTGGGCCTTGAAGAATAAAATTCAGGATTTGATTGATAACAAGACTATTGAGTTCAATCCTCCTCCAACTCTAAATGTAATCACCGCACCTATGCCAAATCATGGAAAAGGTGTTAATGCTATTGAAGATACACTTTTTGTTGCCTCTATTGAAGACTTGACTACTCCGCTGAATATCATCAAAAAGAACCTGTTGAAAGCTGGGATTTTCCCTGGTTGTGTAAAAGATTGTGTTTGTTGTGCCAAACAACTCAATGGATGCAGAGGGCTGAAGGAAGACATTCAACGTCTGATGGATAGCCATAAAATTATATTTGAGAATACTCTGCTTGCTGAAATTTTGACTAACAAATGTGAAGATATCTCCATTATCACCATCTCAAACAAGCCTCTTAGGATCTCCTCCAAAGGTCCTATTAGGATTTCAAATGAACCCACTGTTGCTCCCTTAATAATTACCAATCCCGGACCAATTCCCTACTCTTCAAACAAGGCAGTGCCATGGAACTATGGTGCTGAGGTGTTTTACCATGGGATTAAATAAGACGCTTGGATCGAAGAAGAAAAAGCTGATGATGTTGGTAACATAACTGGCTCAAGTAAGGTAACTCGAACTGGGAGAACTTTTCACCCAATATTTCACCACCAGTTGTTGCAAAGACACCTGTCCGCATCTCTATCGCTAAGCCAAATACCGATACAAGAGGGAAGGAGAAGGTTGTTGAGTCGGTCGTGACAGAAATACCCGCAAAGAACATTGCTGATGGAGAACCCTTCGCTCGTAAGATGGACGAGATCTTGAAGATAATAAAAAGGAGAGACTTCAAGATTGTGGAACAGTTGGGGAAAACGCCTTCTAAGATTTCTATGTTGTCATTACTAGTCTATTCCGATGCCCATGCTCGGACATTAATCAAATTCTTGAAAAAGGCTCATGTCCCTCATGAGACCACAACGAACCAATTTGAGAATTGCGTGGCTAGCTTGACGGCTGATAATGGCTTGGGATTTTCATATGCTGACCTAACACCGCATGGGAAGAACCACAATAAAGCTCTACATGTTTCTGTCGAGTGCAAGGGGACCACCCTAGCACATGTTCTATTCGATACTGGTTCTTCTCTAAACGTGCTACCCAAGGGGGAGTTAGACCGTCTAGACTGTGAATGTTTAGTCTTGAAGCCAAGTGATATCATTGTGAGGGCCTTCGATGGATCAAAGAGGACAGTTCATGGAGAAGTAGATCTTCCAATCAAGGTGGGATCACAAATTTTCAATTCCACCTTCTACATTATGGATATCCGTCCTACCTATTCTTGTTTGTTGGGTCGCCCTTGGATCCATAAAGCTGGGGCAGTAACCTCAACTCTTCATTAAAAACTCAAATATCCTTTCAAGGGAAGAATTGTGACCATATGTGGAGAGGAAGAGTTTATGGTAAGCCACCTTAACTCTTTCAAGTACGTGGAGATGGATGGAGAATTCATTGATACCCCGTGTCAAGCCTTTGAAGTTGTACCACCAATGGTTGCTGCTGCCAAATGTTCCTCTGATGTCTCTAAAGCTGTTAAGATTGTGTCGAAGATGGTTTCAGTCAAAGATGCTCATGCTGCAATTGAAGAAGGAAGCTGTGATAATTGGGGGCAACTCCTCGATATCCCATTCAAAGCGGACAAGTTGGTTTGGGTTCCACCGTCAAGGCTCAGAAGGAAGTGAGGCGTGCTCGTGCAGGAAAGCCACCTCTCCGCATTGGAATCCATGAAGTTAACACCGTGGGTGATTTGGATGATGAAGCTGCATTTGAAGATTGGGTGTATCCTACTACAATGGAGCTGAAGAATTGGCATGCAAAGGACTTCGTGCCTATCTCCTTCGTTAAGGAGTAATCTACTTGTTATTGCGTTTCTTTCAATTCAAGAACATTTTGTCTATAATATTTAACAATGAATTTTAAGCCATGTGCCTGGTCCGAGGCACTTTGGTCCATTTGTCAAGGGTTTTATTTATGTTCATCTAATCATATGATCATTCAATACAAATCATTGGACTATTTTTCATTCAAATCTTTGTGTTCATTGTCTTTATTTTCTTGCATTTTTCAAAATAGCCATGTATCTTACATGCACACACACACACACACACACACACACACATACACACACACACACACACACACACACACACAGACACACACACACACACACACTCTTGCAGGTCCTCATCCACTCTGGATCTTATTGCCAATGACTCTACTATTGCCGACTATGACTTCGAATGTCGAATTAACCAAGCCAAATACGAAGGCGAGGAAGATTATGATATACCAGGAGAACTAGATAGACGTCTATTACAAGAGGAAAAAGCTATTCAGCTGCACGAAGAGTCAGTTAAAGTCATCAATCTGGGTACTAAGACAGACAAGAAGGAAATCAAGATTGGTGCTAACTTAGAAGACAATGTCAAGAGACGGTTGGTTCAAATGTTGCATGACTACGTGGAAGTGTTTGCTTGGTCCTATGAAGATATTCCAGGGTTAGATACCGACATCATAGTTCATCGTCTGCCGACAAAAGAAGATTGTCCTCCTGTCAAGAAAAAGGTTCGTTGTATGAGGCCTGATATGTCTGAGAAGATCAAAGCTAAAGTGATGAAATGGTTTGATGTAGAGTTCCTAGCTGTAACATCTTACCCCCAATGAGTTACCAATGTGGTGCCAGTACCAAAGAAGGACAGAAAAGTTTGCATGTGCGTAGACTATAGGGATCTGAATAGGGCAAGCCTCAAGGATGACTTCCCTCTACCACACATTGACGTCTTGGTCGATAATTCTGCTCAGCATAAAGTCTTCTCTTTCATGGAAGGTTTCTACGGCTATAATCAGATAAGGATGGCTCCCGAAGACATGGAGAAGACTACTTTCATCACACAATGAGGCACCTTTTATTACAAGGTCATGCCGTTCGGATTAAAGAATGCAGGGGCAACATATCAAAGAGCTATGGTAGCTTTGTTTCATGATATGATCCATCATGAAATAGAGGTATATGTGGATGATATGATTGCCAGATCACAAACTGAAGAGGAACATCTCGATCACCTGTACAAACTATTCGAGAGGCTGAAAAAGTAGAAGTTGAGGTTAAACTATAACAAATGCACATTTGGAGTACGATCTGGAAAGCTTCTAGGTTTTATTGTCAACAATAAAGGCATTAAAGTTGATCCTACCAAGGTGAAGGCCATCCAAGAAATTCCAGTACCTCATTTTTAAAAAGAAGTTAGAGGATTCTTGGGTCGTCTCAATTACATCGCCCACTTCATATCACACTTGACTGCTACTTGTGAGCCAATCTTCAAACTCTTGAAGAAAGACCAGGTAGTCAGATGGAATGATGAATGCCAAGTTGCATTCGACAAAATCAAAGAATATCTACAAGAGTCTCCTATTCTCATGCCTCCAGTTGAAGGAAGACCCTTGATCAGATACTTGACAATACTAGAGAACTCTATGGGGTGTGTTTTGGGCCAACATGACGAGTTTGGCCGAAAAGAGCATGCTATTTACTAACTGAACAAAAAGTTAACCGACTATGAAACCAAATATTCACTGCTCAATAAAACTTGCTATGCTCTGGCATGAGCTGCTCGCCGTCTAAGACAATATATGTTGACTCATACCACTCTGTTGATTTCTAAGATGGACCCAATCAAGTACATGTTCGAGAAACCTGTTCTCTCCAGAAGGATAGCAAGATGGAAAATGATCTTAACTGAGTACGACATTCAATACACAACACAAAAAGCCATTAAAGGAAGCGTACTAGAAGATCATTTGGCCCATCAAGCTGTCGATGATTATCAATCTATGAATTTTGACTTCTAGGATGAGAACATCATGCTAATAACCGACTGCATGAAACCTGGACCGTATGACGAACCTGAACAAGGATCCCGATGGACTATGGTCTTCGATGGGGCTTCCAACGCCTTGGGTAATGGAATTGGTGCTGGGATCATATATCCTGAAGGTTTCCACACTCCATTCACTGCCATACTATGCTTCGATTGCACGAACAATATGGCTGAGTACGAAGCGTGCATTTTGGGTCTAAAAGCTGCCATTGACTTAAGGATCAATCATTTGAATGTGTTTGGGGATTCCGCTCTAGTAATTAGCCAAGTAAAAGGAGATTGGTACACTAAGCACCCTAATCTCATCCCTTACAAGGAACTTGTGCTATCCTTGATTCCTCACTTTGAAGAGATCACCTTTGAGCATTTCCCTAGGGAAGAAAATTAGTTGGCTGACGCCTTGGCAACCATGTCTTCAATGTTCAAAGTCAGATGGGACAACGAAGCCCCTATGATTACAATTGAGCGATTCGATGAACCTGCACACTGTTGTGAGCTTGACACTGATGCGGAAAAGCCATGGTACCATGAGGTGATGAGATATCTCGAAGCACAAGAGTATCCCGAGGGAGCATCCATCAATGACATAAAGTTCTTACGGAGATTCTCAACTAAATTCTTCCTAAGTAACAGAATATTGTACAAGCGTAACCATGATTCTACTCTGCTCTGATGTGTGGACAAGAAGGAGGCAGAGGAAATTATGGAAGACATGCACGATGGTCTCTTTAGCACTCACTCAAGTGGACATATGATGGCTATTAAGATCCTAAGAGCTGGCTACTATTGGTCAACAATGGAGACTGATTGCCATCAACACTCAAGGACTTGTCACAAATGCCAAATCTATGCTAACAAGGTCCACGTGCCTCCTATCCCTCTGAACATCATAACTGCCCCGTGGCCATTTGTAATGTGGGGAGTTGACATGATTGGAGAAATCAAGCCCACCGCTTCCAATGATCATCGCTTCATTCTTGTCGCTATCGACTATTTCACCAAATGGGTCGAAGCCGCCTCTTTTGACTCAATCACGAAGAACGTGGTAGCCAGATTCATTAAACACAATCTCATCTACCATTATGGTATCCCTGAAAGGATCATCACCGACAATGGGACTAACCTCAACAATGTTATGATTACCGAACTTTGCACTCAGTTCAAGATCAAGCATCACAATTCTTCTCCATATAGACCTAAAATGAATGGCGCAGTCGAAGTGGCCAACAAAAACATTAAGAAGATTGTGTAGAAGATGGTAGTGACATATAAGGATTGGCATGAGATGTTACCATTTGGTCTTCACGGTTACCGCACTTCAGCTAGAATATCAACTGGAGGAACTCCCTTTTCCTTAGTCTATGGCATGGAAGCTGTTCTGCTAGTAGAAGTTCATATTCCCTCACTGAGGATTATGAATGAGGCAGGCTTAGGCAAAGACAAGTGGATTCAGACAAGACTGGATCAGTTGAACTTGATCAACAAAAAGCGATTGGCTGTTGTTTGTCATGGTCAGACGTACCAAAAACGCATGATCAAGGCTTTTAACAAAAAGATCAAGCCTCGAGTATATCAAGCTTGGGACTTGGTGATAAAGCACATCATTCTGCCACAAGGTGACCCCTGAGGCAAATGGACTCCCCACCTACGAAGGGCCATTTATTTTCAAGAGAGTGTTCTTTGGCGGTGCCATGATGCTGACTACCATGGATGGTGAAGACTTCCCACATCCTATAAACGCGGACATAGTTAAAAAATACTACGCATAAGAGACTCGCTAGGTTGATACACCTAGGAAAAATAAGGGCATCCCGGCAAACCAAAAGGTTTAGGTAAAAATTTGGGATATATGCAAAAGATTGTACACCCGACAAGTTGAAAACCCGAAAGGGAAACTTTGGCAAAAATGGGTATCCTGGTGGGCTGAAAACCTGAAAGGGCGGTCCAGGCAAAAGTTAAGGATTGAAAGCGTATGAATATGTCCCATGGAATCACCACAGTCAACTTTATCACCAAGGTCTAAGTTCAAACAGTCCAAGATTAATCTAATCAACTTCTGTCAACGGATGGGGGCATTCGAAGACATTGGGGAAATAGTAGAGTTGGAATGCAATGAGATCATTTCACATGGATATTTGTTTTGTTTTCAATTTTTGTTTTTCGTTCGATGATTTCCTCTTACTAGGATCTCCGTCTCTTTGTACAAAAATGCCTATTCATGGGCAAAATATCAATACAAATATACTTTGAAGTGCAAATTTTCTATTTTTTGTTTTGAATGCAAAATTGTCCAATGACTAAATTTGAATGAACATATGCATATGAATATAATTAAAACTATTTGGCACATGTGTCTTGCTAAGCAGCAACAATCGTCTCTTTAATGTATATAAAATATCCCCACAGAGTTATTTCATTAGCATTATCCCCCACAAAACGGCTACAATAAACTTTCCTCAATAGAGTTACCCACGAAGTCTCTTTGCATAAGCTGATCTCCAATCAGAGTCTCAATCTCTTGGCAGCTCTCTCCCCAGCTAAGTTGATCATACAAGTAGAAGCCTTGTGAATCTCTTCCTCAAAGAACTCACCTCATCATCAGTACACCAAGTATTCATTAACAAGGTTTATTTCCACAACATGGTTTATTTCCCCAACAAACAACTAGTAGCATAACTCCCCAGTCGAGTTCAAATTCCCTCGATATAGTCTGACTTCCCCAGCTGAATCTGTTATCCCTAGCTGAGTATATCCTTCCCAAGCTAAGTATATCCTCCCCCAGCTGAGTATATCTCCCCAAGCTGAGTCTGTCCTCCCTGACTGAGTCCACACTCTCCAGCTTGAGCTTGCCTTTCAAACTACTACAAATAAAAAGGGCCACAACCCCTAATCCCCTGTAGGGTCATCACCGAAACCTTTACTACCTCCAGAAAGATACTATGAAGCCTGGACCCGACCAAATAATAGTCAACTTCTCAAATACTATGAAGCCTGGCCCCGACCAGATAATAGTACAACTTAAAAATAACATGAGACCTGGACCCAACCAAATAATAGTTTAACTCTTCAAGATATAGAAGAATCTGGGCTCAACCAGACCAGGGTTTAACTTCTTTTCTCCAGTAGAGTTTATCTCTACCCCAACAAGTTACTGTGAAGCCTGGATCTGACCAGATATCAGTTTTCAAATTCATCTTTTCAAGTAAGTTATTTTGAAGCCTGGATCCGACCAGATAACAATTCCCCTCAGAAGTTCGTTGTGAAACCTGGAATCCGACCAAATAACAACTAAATTCCAAAAAAGTTACTGTAAATCATGGACTCGACCAGATATCACTTCAAATCTATCTCTTCAGACAAGTTTATTGCAAAACCCGGACCCGACCAGATAGCAACTAACTTCATCCACCTCAAAATCTGTGAAGCCTGGATCCGACCAGATATCAGCTTTCAATTTCATCTTTTCAGACAAGTTTATTATGAATCCTGGAGCCCGACCAGATAACAACTAGCTACGATGCCCAGAAAGACACTATGAAGCCTGGACACGACCAGATAATAATATAACTTTTCAAAAACTATGAAGCCTGGACCCGACCAGATAGTAGTTACCACTTCAAGTTACTATAAAGCCTGGACCCGAGCAGATATCAGTTCAAATTCATCCTTTCTAGCAAGTTACTGCAAATCTAGAATCCGACCAGATAACAGTTAACTTCCTTATCCCCAACAAGTTATTATGAAGTTAGGATCCAACCAGATAACAACCTAACTTCACTCTTCCTAATAAAATTTCTGCAAAGCCTAGATCCGACCAGATAACAATTAATTTAACCTTCCCCAGTAAGTTACTGTGAAGCATGGATCCTACCAGATAGCAGTTGACTTCCTCATCCTTAGAAAATTGTGAAGCCTGGATTCGACCAGATAACATCCGACATTCAAGAGATATTCCCCAGCGGAAGTATCCTTTCAACAAAGTTTGAAGATATGTATACTCTTCATCCCCAACAGAGATCTGGGATTCAACTTCCCAGGAACTCCTCAGCAGTAGTCATGGATTTATTTTCCCATACAAAAATGCATCCCACATTCATACGTCATAGCATATACATACAAAATGAATTTAGCATGATCTCATGCATACATCTGCATTTAACTAACCCTTTTTCCACAGGTGAAACATCAAGTTTTAGTATAAATCGACCAAAGATTTGTGCTGATACTTCTTCCAGTGTTTACCACTATTACTCCAAATGGCATCTATAAGCCCATTCCCAATCCATCTTCGAGTGCAAATTTCTGGGCACTCCAGTGTTCAATCATCTTCCACCTTCAAGTCACGAATGGCGGATCCACCAATCTAACTCTTCAGGTTTAAGTAGATTGAACATGGGTAGCTGTTTTACCCTAAAATTTGCCCTCTTATTTCTCAAATAATCTCTCACAAGATCTCCTTTGATTCAAGACTGCACAAGGGTTGATCAGCTCAAGACACCTCCTCAAGCACTGATGACTGAAAATTAAGGTTTGAGTTTGCACAAGGATAAATGGACTTTTCATGCCTCATATGACTTTCATGGATAATTTTGGACCCTCAAGATTGCTCATGTCAAGTTTCAAATCTTGGATCACATTTTTGCTCAATCAATTGACCAGTTGACTAAAATCAGATGTATTGGGGAAAAAGTCAACTGTGGTCAATTTACTGTCAAAATTCATAATTTTTGATCCATATCAATAGTATGAACTCATATATGTCATTTGATCAAGTTTGGATCATAATTCCTCAAGAAATTTGATCAGATCATCAAAAGGGCAAAGTGGTCAAAATTAGGATTTTGACTGAGAAGATGCAATTTCTGATTTTTGACTTAGAAAATGACTTATTGGTTTGAGAAATGATCTCAAGGATTCAAATAATTCATTTTGACCTAATGGCATGGCTCAAAACATCTCTCAAGATCAATTGGTTGACAGATAAATTTCAGTCAACTGATGAAAAGTCAAATGTACACTGAAAAGTCAAACTTTTACTTTTTAATCAAAATCAAGTATCAAAGATCACAATTAATCAAGACATGTCAAAATCTGAAACTTGTTCGTCAAGAAATCAAAAAGTCAAAATTTCATTTTGAAAAGTCAAAATTTATAAACTTAGAAATTTTTCTAAGTGTTGGAAAATTCATATTTTTTTCAAAACTTTGAGCCAAATTTTCACTATGATGCAAGATGATTCAAAGGAAACTTCAAACATGAAAGTTGTAGATCTCAATGAGATCTAAAAAATTGTAGAATACAAATTCTTCTATAAATGCATGGATTTCAAGTTATGATTTTGTAAAGACATGTTCATGAAACTTAGAAACTTAGTGAAATTTTGCCCTAGTTTAGGCAAGATTTTGACCTAACTTCATGGTAATTTTTCACATAGTTCCAAGATGAATAATAAAAAATGTCTAACATAGAGGTTGTAGAGGATGTTACAAGCTTTCCAAAATGTCAAAGAAATCATTTAGATCATACTTGAGCAAGGAGAATCAAAGGTAAGAAGTTAGGGTTTTCAAACTTGAATTACAAGCCATTTCTTGATGAACACATGAACCAAATCCATGTTAGGCTGCATAATATTTGCTTTGCAGCCCTCAAACTTGTTTGTAACTCCATAATTAAATGTTTACACAGCTTATTGAGCCATTGTCCAAGCATTTGAGCCATTATCCAAATTGCATTTCCATTTATGGCACAAAGTTACCATTCCATTCTTGAAAAGTTGCTTTAATCACAAAGTCAACTTGTATTGAGCTTCTAACTTGTTCTTTCTGCACACAAAACCCCTATAAACCAAAAGCAATGTGTCTAAGGCCTCTTTGAACTCAGAACATGCTTGTACAACACTTTGAGATTTGTCTTCTCACTTTTCTTCAAAAGCAAGTTATAGAGCCAAAAAGGCTAGAACTCATAAGTCTTGAGTACATTTGATATCAAACCTTTTTCATACATATACACAAGTCTATTGCAAGAAAAGGCATAATTTGAAACATCTTGAAACTATCCCAAACACCCTTGATGCACAGAACTGCCCAAACTTGACAGTTTTGAGCAAAAACTCACCATAGGAATTTTTACTTGTGCATTTTGAAAACTAATCATCCAAACACCTACCATACATCATATCAAAGTGATCCAGACCTCTGTTTCCTGACTGTAACCCCTCCATCACCATCCACCATTTTCATGACTAAAGCTTGCAACTTGACTTGAGTTGAGAGTTTCAGCTATCCTCAAAGCAAAGTAGAAGTTGGAATACACTCAAGGAGGTCCAAGCCAGCTAAACAGATTATTAGGACATCTCAAAGGTTGCTCAAACTCCATACACGATTCTCACTTCAAGGTAAGTTTTTCTCAACTGTGATATCTTGATACAAGCATCTTTTGTACATACATTCTGAAATAGAAATGTAGTTATCATTGCTCTGAAGCTAAACATGTCCAGGGTTTTCATTTATATTGACTGTGTATTGAGAATTTTGGATTTGAATTTTCTAAAAAATTAGGGTTCAGTTTGGTACTAACTAAATTCATCCTTATCTTTGAGTGTTAGCTTAAGTTAGTTACATGGTTGGATTCGTGGTGGAAAAATGCACAAGTTTCATGTTTACACTTTTGAAAATGGTTGAGAATTGATGAAGTTACAATTTTCAAAATTTGTTGGCATGAGGAAGAAGATGAAGTTGGCCTTCTGACTTGTTTTCAAATATATATATTTATGGTTTTGTATTAATGAACTGATGTATAGCCACCCAGTGGTAAAGTACGCGCATGTTAACCTTTGGGACCTGAGTTCGAGCCCCAGTGGTACCCTTTTGCTCTTTTTTACATTTTTCTTCCATTTTTTGTTTGAAACAGGCGCATGGGCCTCAATGCTGGACTTTTGTTTTTTTTGCTTATTTCTCACCCCTACTTTAACATTCACACACCTGGCCCAAACTATTTTTATTTTATTTTTCACTTTTATTTATTTTCTTTTATATTTTATATTATATTTTTTGTTTCTTTATATTTTTTTATTATTACTATTAGTATCATTATTATTATTATTTTTATTAATAAAAAATCCAAAAATATTTTGTTTATTATTTTTACACTTATTTATTTTATTTTCTCTATAAAACAAAAAGACTAAAAACATTTTCTTAAACAAATTAATTTCTTTTTTTTAATGATTAATAGTTAGACTTAGGTTTAATTATTATTTTATTTTCTTAATTAAAATTAACTTAGAATTTAGGTTTCTTTTAATTAATTAATTTTTCATTTTATTTTTATTAATTTAAAACCTTTTCATAAAAGACCCTAAAAATCATTTTTAACTTAATCTCTTTTATTAATTAGTTTATGTTTAATTTATTTAATTTTAATTAATCATCTCTCTTAATTAGGTTAAAACCATTTCATGAAAACCAAATAAAAATCATTTCTTTTTCCATTTGCATTTGTACATTATTATTTATTCAATTCTTGTACATTTATTCAATATGGTTGTAATAGATAATTAGGTTTAATTTTCTTGCAAAATCCCCATTTGTAAATTTGTATACCCCTTCCCCTAATGATGTAATATCTTATTAATTTTATTTTCTGCAATTTATCGCTTTTATATAAATGCTAGTAAATTAGGGTTTGTATGGAAAGCTAAAATCAACAAGTAGCAAACCCTAATCTAAGATAAACAATGCATGTAAATCAAACACACTTGCACACTTGCATCCCTTAGTGTGATTCCACTTTGTTGCCTTACAAAAATGACCATGTTATGCATGTGGGATATCTTAGTAAAAAGCAATATAAAATACAAGATCATAGTCCCTTGATGACCCTATCAATGTTTCCTTTCAAAATGATCTTAGTCCCTCAAAGAGAAATGCTAAGATATCTCATAACGTTGCTATCATGGCTATACAATGATCCACGTCCGTCCCTTTACATCCAAAGATAAGGCTTCTTACCAAATCAATAGTAAGATAGCAATATCAAATTGTTGTACCCCAAAATTTGCCCTCCCATTTTCTCAACATTTTTCTCATCACAAGGCCCTTGGAGCTCAAGATCCAGTTAGGGTTTCCTCTGCTCAAGACTTCTCCTAGCACTGTTGATCCAAATTAGGGTTTGTGTTTGCACAAAGATGTTTTGACCTAAAATGCCTAAGATGACTTTCATGCTTCATGTTGGACTCCCAAGGTTATCCATACCAAGTTTCAAGCCTTGATTCCAACCTTTGCCCAGTCAATTGGACAGTTGACCTAGAAATCAGTTGTATTGGGGAAAAAGTCAACTGTGGCCAATTGACAGTCAGACCTCATGGAAATTGACCCACATCAACATTATGAACTCATATGGACCATTTGATCAAGTTTGGATCACAATTCCACAAGAAATTTGATCAGATCACCAAAAGGGCAAAATGGTCATTTTTAGGGTTTTGACTGCACAAGGACAATTTTTGACTGTTTGACCAAGCCAATGGAAAACCAAACTCACATATGGACTCAAGGACCCAATGGAATTGTCTTGACATGCTCAACAAGTTCAAAAGATCCCAAATGCACAGGATTGACAGTTGAATTTTCCAGTCAATTGATCAATTTTGACTGTATACTGAAAAGTCAAACTTTGACTTTTTGGTCAAAATCAAGTGTCAAGATTCATTTTTCATCCAAACATGCCAAATCATGAAACTTGTTCATCAAGGAATCAAAAATCACAAATTAGGGTTTGAAATGAAGATTTTTCATAACTTAGAATTTTTCTAAGTTATGAAAAACCCTAATTTTTTCCTAACTTTGTCCCACTTTCTCACCAAGATTCATTTGGATTCAAGCAAAAGTCAAAACATGAAAGTTGTAGTCCATTGAAAAATCTACAACTTTGATTCACAAAGTTTCCTCAAAAGAAGCTTGTAACTCAAGTTACAATTTTTGGAACAAGGGTACCAAACCATTCTTAACTTAGAGAAATTTTGACCTATTTTAGGCAGGATTTTTGCCTAACTTCAAGACCATTTTTCACACACTTCCACTTGGAATTTCAATTTGCAGTACACATTCCAAGATTTCCAAAATGTCCAAAAACTCATCAAACAACCTCATGGTTAGAGAGAATCGAATTTGGCAAGTTGGGAAAAACTCACTTTGTTTATGGCCAACTTTCATGTTCATACACTTAGGCAATTTTGAAATCAGCTTGCACAACTTGATTACAGGTCCTATATCCCATTTGCACTCATAAATTAAATTCAAACCCTTTGTGTTCAAGCCTTGCATATGTGTTTAAGCATTACATGAAGGTTTAGTCCTAAAATAGAAAAAGCATTATGTCCATTTTTGAAAAAGTGAAGCTTTATGTCAATTTGCAAATCAAGAGGTACACAGCAAATCTCCTTGGCACAAGTTATTGAGCTAATCCCACTGATCAAGGGCAAGCTTAGTAGCACATTAGGGGGGCCTCCATCAGTCTAAAACAAAACTTAGCATTTTGTTGCTTAAAGGTGAAGAAAACTTGCATAACATACACCAACTCTCATTTCTGCCAGGAGAAGCTTAAGCAAAGTTATTGTACACATTATAAACATCAAACCTAAGCTGAAACACAAGCCAAGCAAGTCCCAAACATCATCAAACACAGAATCACCCTAAAACTGCAAAAACAGGGCATAAGCTGCAGTTGGACTTCCATAGTTCATTTCCATCGTGCACCTTGGCCAAAAGCACTTTAAACACTTTCCCTACCATCCATACAAACTGTCCAAAGCATTAGAAGCAGACTGTAACACCCCTAACCAACATCACCATTTTCATTTTTCTGTTTTGCAGTTGAAGTGCCATAACACGATTCTCTTGGTTTCAAAGCAAACTAAAGGTTGGAATAGCATCCCTGGACATCAAGCAAGCTATCCAAATCATTATCTTGCCCTGAAAGCTCCTCCATTGCCAGGCACGATTCCAACTGAACAGGTAAGTTCATGAACTTCTATCTCTCAATGTAGGAAGAATTAGCTCTAAGTTTGTGAATGAAAAATGTCATGCTCATGTCCCTGAAGCTATACATATCTTTACTTTCCATTTATTTTGCCTGTGCTATGAGAATTTGAGTTCTGAACATTGATAAAAAGTTAGGTTAAGAATTAGGAATGGAGAAATTCTCTCTCACTTCTGAGAGTTAAGATGAGTTTTTTATATGTATGGAATCGTGGCTTGATGCTTGACATCTTTCATGTTATGAGTTTGTGCTGAAAGTCCAGGAATCAGGAGTTGTGTTTGAAGCAAGAAAAGGCGCGTGTTTTCAAAGGTTTTGTCTAAAGGTTGAAGACAAAGTCTTCTTGGGCTGGGCCTGAGTTGACTTCTTATTTGCACCCTATTTCTGCTTTGGAACCCCCTTGACCCATTGTGCTTATTTGAAAGATTTTTTGACTTTTTCTTGTTATGTTTGACTTATTTATTTTTTCTCATAATATTAAAAATATAAAAAATATTTTTCAAACCATTTTTGAATTTATTAGGCATTTATTTGTTTAAATAGATATTTGTACATAAATAATACATAAATACTATTATTTAAAATAACTAAAAAATAATACAAACATATTTTATTTCTGACTTTTATTTTATGTTATCTCTTGGAAACATTGTATAAAAAATATACATTTTTTTTTAATAATATTAAATATTTTATTTTTTTGTACATATTTAATATATTTAGTAAATAATGCAAATACATATATATTTATTAGTATATTTAGGTTAAAAAATACAAAATATATACATTTTTATTTTATTACTATTTGACATTAAAAATACCTTTTTGACAAATATACTTCTCTTTTATTTATTTTTTTGTACATAACTAATAAATATTGTATATATTAAATAATTAATATCATTTTATTTTAGCAAAATTAGGGTTTTGCCCTAAACATGAAAAATACCCAAAAATTAATACTTTTATTTTTGTTTTCTTGACACATAAAAAACACTTTTTACATACACATAAAAAATCATTTTTGCATCTTGCATATTTATCTTATTTTACTTAATTATTGCATATTAAATAATTTGTATAATTCCATTTGGATTGTAATAGTCTAGGGTTTTAATTCTTGTCAAAGTACCCCCATTTGAACATTTGTACCCCCTTCCCATATATTGTGTTGTAATAACTTAGGAATTTTATTTTTCGCACTTTAAAGCTTTCTAATTATGCCATGTTAGAATTAGGGTTTGTATGCAAATCAATTAACCAAAAATAGTTTGACCTAACTTCAAGATAAACAAGCATGAAAATGGACAACACTAATCACACTTGCACCCCTAGGGTATTCCACTTGTTGCCTTCAATAAATGGGCCATATTGCATGTTAGGTCTCTTTGGGCAAAACAAAACAATTCAAATGATCATAGTCCCTCGATGACGCTTTCGAAAGTTGCCTTAAAAAATGATCAAGTCCCTTAAAGGAAAATTGCCCAAAGATACTTGGCACCATTGCAATTATGGTCTAAACGATGACCCGCGCCCGTCCCGTTAACATCTTAACACAAGATTGTCCACCAAATGCAATGGTGGAAGAAAATTGTTAAAAGGGTTAAAACATAGCAAAGATCTTTGAGAACTTTAGGGTAGATAGCTCTTGAGTACTTGTCAACTTGCAAAACAAAAAACACTTGCCTATTTTTTCAAACCACACATCACTACACTTTCAAAACAACTTTCAAAAACCTTGAAACATCTTTTCAAAAAGACAAACACCTTTTGTAAAACATTCGAGTAAAGAATTGTTACAAGGGTTGCCTAGACAAGGCATCTTTTTCAAAACATTTTCAAAACCATGCACAAAGCACCATTTCAAACAATTGAAAACCAAGGCAAGTTGATCTAAGCAAGTAACTAAGAGCCCATGGATAACCATGGATAGAAAGGGTGCTAATACCTTCCCTTTCTATAATCTACTCCCCGAACCCAAGAAAACATCTCAAAGGTTTTTACTGTGCTTTTTAAACCTTTCCTTAGGATAAAATAAAAAGTCGGTGGCGACTCTTGCTCAACCGAAACATTTGCGAAAACAAACGCAAAACACTAGTCAGTTCTCCCACCGTATCACAGAACTGGCGACTCTGCTGGGGACAAATTTAAAAGTGGAGTAACCTTAGGGCTTAGATCACCCTCTTGCATGACTAATTGTTTGATTTGATTGCTTTATATCTTGGCTCTTTTGTTTGGGTTTGCAATCCTACACCCGGATTTGGGGAAACATTCATAGATAGCAATACGTTGTGGAAACTGTGCGGGGTATACCGACACGGTTGAAGCAATAGCTATATTAGTGTGACATATTTGTGAGTACCGGTAACCCTTGAGTTCAATCAAGGAGAGTACGGGGCCGCTGAGTGATGTCACTAAGCACTAATGACCTAGAACTTTACTTGACCATCTTGGCCTTTCATTAGGGGTAGTGAGATGACCGGCTTTGGTGCAGTCCGAAGTTGGTAGATACTCGATACTACACTCATTGAGGGTTGTTTTCTTGGAATATTTTGGTCGCTAGTTAAGTGGCTAAACCAAAACAATGAACAATGAAAACAACCCAATGATATTGAGCTCCTTAGAACCCGGTTACTATTTATAGGACAGGTTTTTAAGCCAACTACACTCAAGAGGGTACTTACCTATGAAACCTCATGCAAGCCTGAAGCTAGGGTTTGGTGTGATTTTCTTGTACATATGTTTGTGCATACATCATAAACATCATAAAGCATCATATGCATTCACTAACCATTTCAAGGGTTTAGATCTTCATCTTTGTTCTTGTTTTGTAGGTCATGGAAATTCCTCGCAGAAAAACCATCCAAGTCAACCTTGTGAGAATCCCTCCTCAAATCAAGGAGCTCACATCAAGGATTCCGGAAAGCTCATCCTTCAGTGAAAGACATGGCAGACTGCTCAGCCTAGTCAGCACCAACATTGAAGAGGACATGATGAAAGTGCTATTCCAGTTCTTTGACCCTCTTCACCACTGTTTCACTTTCCCCGACTACCAGTTGGTGGCCACTTTGGAGGAGTTTTCTCAACTCCTGAGAATTCCTATCCTTAATCAACTACCCTACAACGGTACGGAAAAGGAACCGAAGCCTGAAGATGTTGCTCGAGCACTACATCTACAGCCATCTGACATCAAGGGGCATTGGGAAACTAGAAGCAGCGTCAAAGGATTCTTAGCAAAATTCTTGTTTGAGAAGGCACAAGAGTGTTGGAATTCATTGGACCTACAAGCCTTTGAAGAAATTGTGGCACTCCTTATCTATGGGTTGGTCTTGTTCCCAAATCCTGACCAGCTGGTAGATGTCAATGCCGTCAAAATCTTCTTATCCAGAAATCCAATACCAACATTGCTTGGGGACATTCTTCACTCATTTTACACACGAACAATGAGAAAGAGGGGTGTTCTCATGTGCTGTACTCCTCTCCTTGCGAGGTGGTTTATTTCGCACCTTCCACAATCTGTCTTGAAGAATGACCAAGGCTCAAGGTGGTCACAACGGTTGATGACCCTTACTCACTCTGATGTACATTGGTGTTCTCGGTCCAGAGAAAATGTCATCATCGTTGATCATTGTGGAGAGTTCCCTAATGTCCCATTACTTGGCATTAGAGGGGGCATTACCTACAACCCTTGTCTAGCTTTGAGGCAATTTGGATATGCACGGAGGGATGGCCCTCACGACATGTTGATTCCTGACCTAGTTTTTGACTTCGACAACGATGCGCAAGGACTTCGCCAAAGATTCATCAGAGCTTGGAGGATGCCCAACAAGGTTGACAGCAAGACACTGGGGCACAAGAACTCCATCCCTCTTGAGCCTTATCTCAAGTGGGTACGAGCCCAAGCCCAGAGTCTAATGATGCCTTATCCTCATGTTCTCCCTGTGATTAAAGAGCCCGTCAAGGAAGGAGAGGTTCCCTACACCATCCTATATCCTGACATGCCTACATCGTGGGAGGAAATGCAGAAGAGTTGGATTCAGCTCAAGGAGGAACTGAACACTTTTGAAGCCAGCTTCTACGCCAGTGAGAAGAAGGTTCTAGAGCTTACCCGCCGACTCCATGAGGAGGAGACTCTCAACACCTACATCGCACCAAAGAGGATGCACAACGTCTTTTTACCTTGAGAAGTTTTTGTAATATTTGGCCCATGGGGCATTTATGTACTGCAAAATTTCTTCTTATTAATATGACGTGCGTTCTCTTTTGTTTGCAACAATTTTGAATATTCTGAATCCTTGAATGCATTGCATACATGAGCATACCATTCATCATGTGCATAAGCAGGTCTCACACCAGGTTTCCTTATCTGTCTGCTGTTTATTTCAGTAAGATGGATCTCGAGCAAACAGTCAAGGACTTGCAGGCTCAAAATGCACAATTTCAGCAACTCCTGATGACCTTGGCTAAGGGTCAGGAGGATCTAAAGGCCCTAATGGGGAATAAAGACCCAGTGAAAAAGAAGAAAAAGAGACTCGGGGTGGCTACTTTAGGGAGAAGATTTGAAGGAGAAGCCAGAAGAGTGCTTGAATTTCCTCCTACTTCTGAGGAGGGAACCAGTAAAGGGGGTGCGACTGCGGTACCTTCCGAGTCCGATATGGAAGAAGAGGAGGCTGAAGAGGATGAAGACTACTCTGATCAACAATACCCTCCGGCTCATGATAAGTATAAAGGTTTAGAAGACAGGTTGGCAGCCATGGAGCTGCAGAGAGTGTCGGGTTTGGATTTCGAAGACTTGGGTTTAGTTGCCGGAATTGTGATTCCCCCAAAGTTCAAAGTGCCAGCTTTTGTGAGGTATGACGGGCTGTCCTGTCCAAAAATGCATCTCAGGTCCTATGTAAGGAAGATCCAACCTTACACCACGGACAAAAACCTTTGGATTCACTTCTTTCAGGATAGCCTTTCTGGGGCTCAACTTGAGTGGTTCTATCAACTGGATGGAGCCAGCATCCGAAACTGGGAAGACTTAGCCACCGCTTTTTATAAACAATATTAGTACAATTCTGACCTTGCTCCTACGCGTACCCAACTTCAGGGTATGTCACTAGGAACGGGCGAAGGATTCAAAGAGTATGCACAAAAATGGAGAGATTTGGCTGGAAGGGTGCAGCCGCCTTTGACCGACCGCAAACTGGTTGACATGTTCCTGGGGACCCTGTCTGGTCCATTTTTCAACCATCTGATCGGTAATTCTTCCGCGGGATTTACAGATTTGATCTTAACTGGGGAGAGGATAGAAGCCGACATAAAGTCAGGAAAGATACAGAAGGGTGCCGCTGTAAGTGTTGAGAAGAAACCTTTCAAGAAAGAAACGACTGTGGTATATTCTCAGAGAAGAGCAGGGAAGACTGAGCACCGGCCGACCGTGGGGGCCGTAATGATCCAAAACCCTTCAAGTGAGCAACCTCGCTATAACCATTCCAGACCAAATCAACAACGGGTGGAACGGCCACAACGGCAGTTCACCCGCATTAATATGACGCCAACGCAAGTGCTTCCCCATCTGTTAAAGTTGAATCTCGCCACTATCAAAGAGGCACCAAAAAATGTGAATACGTCCTCTCCGCATTACCATCCTAATGCTAAATGCGCCTATCATTCTGACAGTGTCGGGCACGACACCAACGATTGTTGGGCACTCAAGCATAAAATCCAAGACCTGATAGAGGCGAAAGAGGTGGAGTTCGACGCTCCAAAAAAGCCGAACGTGATATCTGCTCCGATGCCGAAGCACGGTCGAAATGTCAATGCTATTGAAGAAGATTTGTATGTTGTTGATGTCAATGATCTGATAACTCCGTTGTTAACCATCAAGTTTAATCTGTTAAGGGCCGGGATTTTTCTGGGATGTAAAGAAGATTGCTACTGTTGTTACTCTCTGTCGTTTGACTGTCCGTTACTGAAGAAAGGCATCCAAGGCCTAATGGACAGTCGACAAATTTTATTTGAAAAAGTTTCTGCTATTCCAACCCATACTGAAGATGTCTCAATTATAACCATTCACGCCAATCTTTCCAAGGCCATCAGAAAGCCTGTTAAGATTACACCAGCTACGAAGTCTGTTCCTCTAAAGATAACAATGCCAGGGCCTGTCCCTTACATTTCCGAGAAGTCAATACCATGGAACTACGGCGGTGACGTCTACTACCATGGTATCAAACAAGTTGAAGTAACTGAAGGAAGCTCGGATAAAGAAAAAGCCAGCATTGGAAACATTGCGGGCACAAGCAAGATCACTCGGAGCGGGAGAATATTTTCTCCAGAGATTGCCCCCCCAAAAGCAATCTTTGGACCCTCATCTGCTACCAAAGTTCTTCCCGCACCAATAAAACTCTCCGCTAGAACCCCATTGATTGAAGATGTTATTGTTCCTAGTTTTGTCCCTCCTACCTCTGCTGATAAAGGTAAGGGAACCCAAGATGAGCTCGTCAGGACGAGGGCTCAACCTTTGGTCATCCCGGAAACCTCCAAGAAAGAAATGGAAGAGATCTTGAAGATAATCAAAAGGAGTGATTACGACGTGGTAGAACAACTGGGGCAAACCCCCTCGAAGATCTCCATGTTGGCACTGCTACTTTGCTCAGAAGCGCACACCAAAGCTTTGATAAAATTCCTAAAGGCAGCCCATGTGCCCCAGGAAACCTCTGCAGACCAATTCCAAAATTGCGTGGCCAGCCTTACTGCAGACAATGGACTAGGTTTCTCTGATGCCGACCTAACTGCTAAAGGTAGAAACCACAATGATGCTTTGCACATTTCAGTCGAGTTCCGAGGAACTACTCTCGCACATGTCTTGGTCGACACTGGTTCGTCGCTGAATGTACTGCCTAAGAAAGCTTTGGACCGACTAGATTGTGAAGGTTTAGAGCTGAAGCCGAGTGATATTGTTGTCAGAGCTTTCGATGGTTCGAAGAGGATGGTCCATGGGGAAGTTGATATTCCCATCAAGGTAGGCACTGAGGTGTTTAAATCTACTTTCTATGTGATGGACATCCGTCCGTCATACTCTTGCTTGTTGGGTAGGCCTTGGATACACAATGCCGGGGCAGTCACCTCTTCCTTACATCAAATGTTGAAGTATCCTGTCAAGGGAAAGATCATAACCGTCCATGGTGAAGAGGAGTATATGATCAGCCACCTGAACTCCTTTCGGTATGTGGAGGTAGAGGGTGAGTTCATTGAGACACCATTCCAGCATTTCGAAGAAGTCCCTCTTGAAATTACAGTAGCAAAGTTGGTAGCTGAAGTACCAAAGCAGATGGCCAGGATGGCATCTCTGGAAGACGCGAAGGCCGCAATAAAGGAGGGGAGGAATTCAGCATGTGGGCAGTTGCCTGATATTCCACATAAAACAGACAAATTTGGATTAGGATTCACTGCCGCGGGCCAGAAAGCTATACGCCGTTCAAAGATCGAAAGAGCGCCAATCAAGATTTCTCCTTACGGAATCAACGCTTTGGAGGGTGAAGACGAAGAGGACAACATTGAAGAGTGGATCTACCCAACAATCAAGGGAGGACTATGCAATTGGGAGGCAAAGGACTTTGTCCCCATTACTTTTATTAATCAGTAATTTATCTGTCAAACATTTCCTTTGGTCTGTAATAATTACTTTTGAACAATCCGCACACTACTCTTTTACCTCATGCCTTTCCTGGGGCATGTAGGTCCATTTGTAAGGGTTTTGATTATCTTCATATCCATATGCCATGTTTAATGATTCATTGGACGTTTTTCATTTGATAAACTGCTGTGTTCATTTTCTTTCCTTTTGCATTTTTTTTTGTTTAAGGATGGCTATCCCTTACACACACCCACACTCACAAATGCAGGTACCCATCCACTCTGGATTCCATGGGTGACTATTATGCTATATCCTTCAATAACTCTGAAGATCTGGTCAACCAAGCCGAGTATGAAGATGACGAAGGTTGTGAAGTACAAGGGGAACTAGCCAGACTTCTACAGCAAGAGGAAAGGGCCATCTTACCTCACGAAGAGTCATTGGAAACTGTCAACTTAGGAACCGAGGAAGATCGAAAGGAGGTGCAAGTGGGTGCCAATCTGGAACCAAGTGTCAAGGAACGCCTGATACATTTGTTAAATGAGTACGTTGAAATATTCGCTTGGTCTTATGAAGACATGCCGGGTTTAGACACAGACATCGTGGTTCACCGTCTCCCCACAAGAGAGGATTGTCCACCGATCAAACAAAAAGTCCGCCGAATGAGGCCTGACATGTCTGAAAAGATCAAAGCAGAAGTGATGAAGCAATTCAACGCTGGCTTTCTGGCTGTTACATCCTATCCTCAATGGGTCGCTAACATCGTGCCAGTACCTAAAAAAGATGGCAAAGTCAGGATGTGTATGGACTACCGGGATTTGAATAGGGCCAGCCCCAAAGATGATTTTCCACTACCACACATTGACATTTTAATCGACAATACAGCTCAGCATAAAGTGTTTTCCTTCATGGATGGATTCTCGGGCTACAATCAAATCAAAATGGCCCCCGAGGATATGGAGAAAACAACCTTTGTCACACAATGGGGTACTTTCTGTTACAAGGTGATGCCGTTCGGACTGAAGAACGCCGGGGAAACTTATCAACGCGCCATGGTAGCTTTGTTTCATGATATGATACATCATGAGATTGAAGTTTACGTAGACGATATGATAGCTCGGTCACAAACAGAGGAGGAGCACCTTGAACATCTAGAAAAGCTGTTTGCCAGGTTGAAAGAATACAAACTCAGGCTGAATCCAAGTAAGTGCACTTTTGGAGTTAGGTCTGGTAAACTTCTAGGATTCATTGTAAGCAACAAAGGCATTGAAGTCGATCCAGCAAAAGTGAAAGCAATACAAGAGATGCATGCTCTCCGTACTGAAAAGGAGGTTAGAGGTTTCCTGGGGCGCTTGAACTATATTGCCAGATTCATCTCTCATCTGACTTCTACCTGTGAGCCAATTTTAAAACTATTAAAGAAAGATCAGGTAGTCGAATGGAACGACGATTGCCAAGCTGCTTTTGATAAGATTAAGGAGTATTTGCTAGAACCTCCTATTCTGATGCCACCCGTCGAAGGAAGACCATTGATCATGTATCTGACCGTCTTGGATAACTCAATGGGGTGTGTTTTGGGCCAGCATGACGAGTCTGGTCGAAAAGAGCATGCTATTTATTACCTTAGCAAAAAGTTTACCGACTGTGAGACTCACTACTCACTGCTCGAGAAAACTTGATGCGCTTTGGTATGGGCTGCTCGCCGACTAAGGCAGTATATGTTGACTCATACTACCCTGTTGATTTCCAAAATGGATCCTATCAAGTATATCTTCGAGAAGCCTGCTTTATCTGGAAGAATAGCTAGATGGCAAATGATCCTAACTGAGTATGACATCCAGTACACCACTCAAAAAGCTATAAAAGGGAGTGTACTAGCTGACCATCTGGCTCATCAAGCTATCGAAGATTATCAGCCCATGAGATTTGACTTCCCAGACGAGGACATCATGAATTTGGACAACATTGAAGGTAACGGACCGTATGACGGACCCGAAAAGGGATCTCGATGGACCCTGTACTTTGATGGTGCTTCAAATGCACTTGGAAACGGTATCGGTGCGGTACTCATTTCCCCGGAAGGTTGTCACACACCTTTCACGGCCCGACTTTGCTTCAGCTGCACAAACAACATGGCTGAATATGAAGCTTGCATCTTTGGTCTCAAGGCTGCTATAGACTTGGGGATCAAATCTTTAATCGTATTTGGGGACTCGACTTTGGTTATCAGTCAAATCAAAGGAGAGTGGGATACCAAGCATCCTAATCTTATCCCATACAAAGAACATGTCTTGACATTGTTGCCTCATTTCGAGCAAATTACCTTCGAGCATTTCCCGCGAGAAGAGAATCAGCTAGCAGATGCTCTAGCTACAATGTCCTCCATGTTTAAACTCAACTGGGATAACAAGGCTCCCCAAATCACCATCGAGCGAATGGATGAACTCGCACATTGTCACGAGATTAATACCGAAGAAGTAGTGGAACAACCCTGGTTCCATGAAATCAAAAGGTATCTCCAGACTAGAGATTATCCCGAAGGAGCTTCCGTAAATGACAAGAAGTTCTTAAGGAAATTCGCTGCTAAATTCTTCCTGAGCAACGACATCCTTTACAAACGAAGCCATGATTGTGTTTTACTTTGATGCGTAGACAAAGCTGAAGCAGAGTTAATCATGACCGAGATACACAGCGGCACATTTGGCACTCACTTGAGCGGGCATACAATGGCTAAGAAGATCCTAAGGGCAGGCTATTACTGGTCTACCATGGAAGCTGACTGCCATCAACATTCCCGTACTTGCCACAAATGTCAAGTCTACGCCGACAAAGTTCATATCCCTCCGGCTCCTCTCAACATTTTGACGGCTCCATGGCCATTTGCAATGTGGGGCATCGACATGATTGGAGAGATCAAACCCACGGCATCCAACGGACATCGTTTCATCCTGGTTGCCATTGACTATTTCACCAAATGGGTCGAAGCAGCTTCCTTCGCCTCTGTTACTAAAAATGTGGTTGCCCGCTTCATCAAGCAAAATCTCATATGCCGGTATGGTGTTCCAGACAGGATCATCACAGACAATGGTACAAATCTGAATAACACGATGATCACCGCATTGTGCGAACGGTTCAAGATTTATCATCACAATTCATCTCCCTATCGGCCGAAGATGAACGGTGCTGTTGAAGCTGCGAACAAAAACATTAAGAAGATCATTCAGAAAATGACAGTCACTTACAAAGACTGGCATGAGATGTTACCGTTTGCTTTGCATGGTTACCGTACGACGACACGTACTTCAACCGGGGCAACACCATTTTCTTTGGTATATAGCATAGAAGCTGTCCTTCCTATGGAAGTTCAGATTCCTTCTCTAAGGATTATGAAGGATGCAGGTTTGAATGAAGACGATTGGATTCAGACCCGACTTGATCAACTCAATTTGATCGACGAGAAGCGACTCGCTGCTGTATGCCATGGTCAGACGTATCAAAAGCGGATGATCAAGGCCTTCAATAAGAAAGTCAGACGTCAAGTGTATCAAGTCGGAGATCTCGTAATCAAGCGGATTATCTTGCCGCAAAGTGATCCCAGAGGCAAATGGACTCTTACGTATGAAGGACCATTTGTGATCAAGAGCATATTTTCTGGTGGTGCAATGATTCTGACCACCATGGACGTCGACGATTTGCCGCACCCTGCGAACGCAGACATAGTCAAAAGATACTACGCATAAAATAACCCGAAAAGTCGAAAACCCGAAAGGGCGGCTTGGGCAAAAATGGGCATCCCGGTGAATCGAAAACCCGAAAGGGCGGTTCAGGCAAAAATTAGGGATAAAAACAAAAAAAATCTGTACACCCGGCAAGTTGAAAACCCGAAAGGGCGGCTTGGGCAAAAAGGGGTTTCCTGGTGGATCGAAAACCCGAAAGGGCGATTCAGGAAAAAGTTAGGGAATTAAAGCGTATGACTATGTCTCGTCGGATCGCTTTAAAGACAATCTCTTCATCAACCAATTCCAAGCTTCTGATCAATCCAGTCATCGGCAGACGAAGCATTGAATGAACAGATTTTCAGAGTTGTGAAGGCTGTAGCAGAATGGAATCCCATGGAATTATTGCACATAGCCATCTTTCTTTTGTATAAATTTTTCAATATTTATGACGAAATCCTCTTACTAGGATGATTGTCTCCTTTGTACAAATATACTCATAGAAAGTTAATACAAATACTTTTCCAGAAATTTGCGTCGTTCCTTTTCTCTTTTCTTTTGCACTTATGTTTTATTTGAGAAACGTCCAATGTTTTGTTAAATAGGCATATGCATTTGAACATAATCATTTCCTTATGAATCAAGAAAGAGTGATTACTAGTAAGTTGAAGGTACGGTTAGATATCCTGATACCCTTTCAAAGGAAATCCGGAGCAGATTTGAAATCCGCATTCCTCAGTCAGAACTCAATTCCCCTCAGAGTTAAGTTTCAGTATCCCCAGCTGAACCAAGCTGGTGAACCTTTTCCCCACAGAGATACTTCCCACCAGGCTGAGGATTCTCAGCCCTACCTTTCCATCATGAGCCTATCAGCTTCTGAACTCCCCAGTAGAAATCATCAGAAATTCTCTCACCCTGCAAGTCACCAAGGAAATTCTAATTCCCCACAATGGTTCTAAGGCCCCTCCACGATTGAAGATCTGGTCTTCCCCAAGAAAATCTGAAGACTTTCATCTTCAGTTCCTCACTGAATACTCAAAGATTCCCCAGTGAAGATCTCCTCAAGACAGGAATTCCCCAGAGGATTGGTATACAACCCAAGCTCCTAATCCCCCAGCAACAGCCAAGGAATCATTCTCCCCGGCAGCAGTCAAGATGCTTTTATCTTCAGCCATCTAGGACTCATCTATCCTTCGTAAGACAGCTCATCAGCTCACATACGCATTCATCACATTCATAACATAAACATTGGTGTAACATACATTACATCATGCATCATGACATTGCATATCACTAACTCTTTACCTTTTCAGGTAAGGTCAGTCGACAGACAAAAATCATTATCTTCCGAGATTTTTTCTAGAAATAGTTCAGATGTGACCCAGACATGGCAACATTCTGATGCTTATTCCAGATGCATTCAGATGCAGTTTTACACGAACTCATCATCAGGAAACCCTACACCGGTTCCTCCTTCACCTTCAAGATTTCTGAAAACAGTTCACGGGTTCTCCAGTAACGGATGTTAACCTATCACTTGTTCAGATTCTTCTCAAGACTTCTGAAAACAGTTTATGGATTCTTCCCAACAACAGATGTTAATCTATCACTTGTTCAGATGCAATTTCTGAAAACAGTTCACGGGTTCTCCAGTAACGGATGTTAACCTATCACTTGTTCAGATTCTTCTCAAAACTTCTGAAAACAGTTTATGGATTCTTCCCAACAACGGATGTTAATCTATCACTTGTTCAGATGCAATTTCTGAAAACAGTTCACAGGTTCTCCAGTAACGGATGTTAACCTATCGCTTGTTCAGATTCTTCTCAAGACTTCTGAAAACAGTTTATGGATTCTTCCCAACAACGGATGTTAATCTATCACTTGTTCAGATGCAATTTCTGAAAACAGTTCACAGGTTCTCCAGTAACGGATGTTAACCTATCGCTTGTTCAGATTCTTCTCAATACTTCTGAAAACATTTTATGGATTCTTCCCAACAAGGGATGTTAATCTATCACTTGTTCAAATGCAATTTTTGAAAACAGTTTACGGACGCTTCCCAACAACGGATGCTGCTCTATTGCTTATTCAACTTCAAGACTTCTGAAAACAGTTTACGGATTCCTCCCAACAACGGATGTTAATCTATCGCTTGTTCAGACTCTTCTCAACTTTTGAAAACAGTTTATGGATGCCTCCAGCTACGGATGTCAATCTATTGCTTATTCAGACCCCCAGTTCAGAGATGGTCCTAAACATGGACACCTTTCCGATACTCATTCCAGATGGCATCTTTAAGCCCATCCCCGACAAGATTCTGTCACCCTTCCAGATGGCATCTTTAAGCCCATCCCCAAATGGCATCTCTAAGCCCATTCCCACATCCATTGTTTTGACGAGTGCAAATTTAAGGGCACTCTAGTGTCCAATCTCCTTTTACCCTCGAGTCGCGAAAGGCAAACTTTCCAATCTAACTCTTCGGATTCAAGAAGATTGAACAGGGGCAACTGTTGTACCCCAAAATTTGCCCTCCCATTTTCTACACATTTTTCTCATCACAAGGCCCTTGGAGCTCAAGATCCAGTTAGGGTTTCCTCTGCTCAAGACTTCTCCTAGCACTGTTGATCCAAATTAGGGTTTGTGTTTGCACAAAGATGTTTTGACCTAAAATGCCTAAGATGACTTTCATGCTTCATGTTGGACTCCCAAGGTTATCCATACCAAGTTTCAAGCCTTGATTCCAACCTTTGCCCAGTCAATTGGACAGTTGACCTAGAAATCAGCTGTATTGGGGAAAAAGTCAACTGTGGCCAATTGACAGTCAGACCTCATGGAAATTGACCCACATCAACATTATGAACTCATATGGACCATTTGATCAAGTTTGGATCACAATTCCACAAGAAATTTGATCAGATCACCAAAACGGCAAAATGGTCATTTTTAGGGTTTTGACTGCACAAGGACAATTTTTGACTGTTTGACCAAGCCAATGGCAAACCAAACTCACATATGGACTCAAGGACCCAATGGAATTGTCTTGACATGCTCAACAAGTTCAAAAGATCCCAAATGCACAGGATTGACAGTTGAATTTTCCAGTCAATTGATCAATTTTGACTGTATACTGAAAAGTCAAACTTTGACTTTTTGGTCAAAATCAAGTGCCAAGATTCATTTTTCATCCAAACATGCCAAATCATGAAACTTGTTCATCAAGGAATCAAAAATCACAAATTAGGGTTTGAAATGAAGATTTTTCATAACTTAGAATTTTTCTAAGTTATGAAAAACCCTAATTTTTTCCTAACTTTGTCCCACTTTCTCACCAAGATTCATTTGGATTCAAGCAAAAGTCAAAACATGAAAGTTGTAGTCCATTGCAAAATCTACAACTTTGATTCACAAAGTTTCCTCAAAAGAAGCTTGTAACTCAAGTTACAATTTTTGGAACAAGGGTACCAAACCATTCTTAACTTAGAGAAATTTTGACCTATTTTAGGCAGGATTTTTGCCTAACTTCAAGACCATTTTTCACACACTTCCACTTGGAATTTCAATTTGCATTACAAATATGGATTGTAGTACACATTCCAAGCTTTCCAAAATGTCCAAAAACTCATCAAACAACCTCATGGTTAGAGAGAATCGAATTTGGCAAGTTGGGAAAAACTCACTTTGTTTATGGCCAACTTTCATGTTCATACACTTAGGCAATTTTGAAATCAGCTTGCACAACTTGATTACAGGTCCTATATCCCATTTGAACTCATAAATTAAATGCAAACCATTTGTGTTCAAGCCTTGCATTATGTGTTTAAGCATTACATGAAGGTTTAGTCCTAAAATAGAAAAAGCATTATGTCCATTTTTGAAAAAGTGAAGCTTTATGTCAATTTGCAAATCAAGAGGTACACAGCAAATCTCCTTGGCACAAGTTATTGAGCTAATCCCACTGATCAAGGGCAAGCTTAGCAGCACATTAGGGGGGCCTCCATCAGTCTAAAACAAAACTTAGCATTTTTTTGCTTAAAGGTGAAGAAAACTTGCATAACATACACCAACTCTCATTTCTGCCAGGAGAAGCTTAAGCAAAGTTATTGTACACATTATAAACATCAAACCTAAGCTGAAACACAAGCCAAGCAAGTCCCAAACATCATCAAACACAGAATCACCCTAAAACTGCAAAAACAGGGCATAAGCTGCAGTTGGACTTCCATAGTTCATTTCCATCGTGCACCTTGGCCAAAAGCACTTCAAACACTTTCCCTACCATCCATACAAACTGTCCAAAGCATTAGAAGCAGACTGTAACACCCCTAACCAACATCACCATTTTCATTTTTCTGTTTTGCAGTTGAAGTGCCATAACACGATTCTCTTGGTTTCAAAGCAAACTAAAGGTTGGAATAGCATCCCTGGACATCAAGCAAGCTATCCAAATCATTATCTTACCCTGGAAGCTCCTCCATTGCCAGGCACGATTCCAACTGAACAGGTAAGTTCATGAACTTCTATCTCTCAATGTAGGAAGAATTAACTCTAAGTTTGTGAATGAAAAATGTCATGCTCATGTCCCTGAAGCTATACATATCTTTACTTTCCATTTATTTTGCCTGTGCTATGAGAATTTGAGTTCTGAACATTGATAAAAAGTTAGGTTAAGAATTAGGAATGGAGAAATTCTCTCTCATTTCTGAGAGTTAATATGAGTTTTTTATATGTATGGAATCGTGGCTTGATGCTTGACATCTTTCATGTTATGAGTTTGTGCTGAAAGTCCAGGAATCAGGAGTTGTGTTTGAAGCAAGAAAAGGCGCGTGTTTTCAAAGGTTTTGTCTGAAGGTTGAAGACAAAGTCTTCTTGGGCTGGGCCTGAGTTGACTTCTTATTTGCACCCTATTTCTGCTTTGGAACCCCCTTGACCCATTGTGCTTATTTGAAAGATTTTTTGACTTTTTCTTGTTATGTTTGACTTATTTATTTTTTCTCATAATATTAAAAATATAAAAAATATTTTTCAAACCATTGTTGAATTTATTAGGCATTTATTTGTTTAAATAGATATTTGTACATAAATAATACATAAATACTATTATTTAAAATAACTAAAAAATAATACAAACATATTTTATTTCTGATTTTTATTTTATGTTATCTCTTGGAAACATTGTATAAAAAATATACATTTTTTTTTAATAATATTAAATATTTTAATTTTTTGTACATATTTAATATATTTAGTAAATAATGCAAATACATATATATTTATTAGTATATTTAGGTTAAAAAATACAAAATATATACATTTTTATTTTATTACTATTTGACATTAAAAATACCTTTTTTGACAAATATACTTCTCTTTTATTTATTTTTTTGTACATAACTAATAAATATTGTATATATTAAATAATTAATATCATTTTATTTTAGCAAAATTAGGGTTTTGCCCTAAACATGAAAAATACCCAAAAATTAATACTTTTATTTTTGTTTTCTTGACACATAAAAAACACTTTTTACATACACATAAAAAATCATTTTTGCATCTTGCATATTTATCTTATTTTACTTAATTATTGCATATTAAATAATTTGTATAATTCCATTTGGATTGTAATAGTCTAGGGTTTTAATTCTTGTCAAAGTACCCCCATTTGAACATTTGTACCCCCTTCCCATATATTGTGTTGTAATAACTTAGGAACTTTATTTTTCGCACTTTAAAGCTTTCTAATTATGCCATGTTAGAATTAGGGTTTGTATGCAAATCAATTAACCAAAAATAGTTTGACCTAACTTCAAGATAAACAAGCATGAAAATGGACAACACTAATCACACTTGCACCCCTAGGGTATTCCACTTGTTGCCTTCAATAAATGGGCCATATTGCATGTTAGGTCTCTTTGGGAAAAACAAAACAATTCAAATGATCATAGTCCCTCGATGACGCTTTCGAAAGTTGCCTTAAAAAATGATCAAGTCCCTTAAAGGAAAATTGCCCAAAGATACTTGGCACCATTGCAATTATGGTCTAAACGATGACCCGCGCCCGTCCCGTTAACATCCTAACACAAGATTGTCCACCAAATGCAATGGTGGAACAAAATTGTTAAAAGGGTTAAAACATAGCAAAGATCTTTGAGAACTTTAGGGTAGATAGCTCTTGAGTACTTGTCAACTTGCAAAACAAAAAACACTTGCCTATTTTTTCAAACCACACATCACTACACTTTCAAAACAACTTTCAAAAACCTTGAAACATCTTTTCAAAAAGACAAACACCTTTTGTAAAACATTCGAGTAAAGAATTGTTACAAGGGTTGCCTAGACAAGGCATCTTTTTCAAAATATTTTCAAAACCATGCACAAAGCACCTTTTCAAACAATTGAAAACCAAGGCAAGTTGATCTAAGCAAGTAACTAAGAGCCCATGGATAACCATGGATAGAAAGGGTGCTAATACCTTCCCTTTCTATAATCTACTCCCCGAACCCAAGAAAACATCTCAAAGGTTTTTGCTGTGCTTTTTAAACCTTTCCTTAGGATAAAATAAAAAGTCGGTGGCGACTCTTGCTCAACCGAAACATTTGCAAAAACAAACGCAAAACACTAGTCAGTTCTCCCACCGTATCACACAAATGAAAGGAAGAAATGAACTAAGACTTTTGAGTAGGTAGATTATTCCTAGTTACTTGCTCAATTTCAAATCAAATATCCTTGCTTATTTTCAAAAACAAACACCAACACTTTCAAAAACACTTTCAAAACATTTTCCAAACATGAAATTTTTTCAAAAGATCAATACTTTGTATACGTTCTTACGAACGAGAACTATTACAAAGTTTGCTTAAAGGATGGCGCCTTTTCAAAATACTTTCAAAAACCACACAAAACACATTTTCAAACAAAAGCAAGTGATCTAGCAAGAAACTAAGAGACCATAGATAACTATGGATGAAAAGGGTGCTAACATCTTCCCTTTTCATAGTCTACCCCCCGAACTCAAGAAATAATCTCAAAGGTCTTTCCTGTTCTTTTCAGTCTTTCCTTTTGGATAAAAGAAAAGTCGGTGGTGACTCTTGCTAACCACAACATTTGCGATAAAATGAAAAACACCCAAGTCAGTTCTCCCACCGTATCAAAAGAAGACTCCTTCTGTAGAAAGTACATCCTCAGACTTGAATCTTGAAGACGTGTCTACAATTTCCGATACCCCTGCAAGGATCACTTCTAAGGGTCCTGTGAAGATTACCGTTGAACCTAAACTCGCTCCCCTAATTATTACTGCCCCCGGGCCAATTCCACATTCCTCTGATAAGGCTATCCCTTGGAATTATGGAGCTGATGTCTATTATCATGGAGTCGAGAAGGAACCATTGACTATTGAAGAAGAAAATGTTGAAGTTACTAATCCCGATGTTGGCAATATTGCGGGGACTAGTAAGGTTACTAGAAGTGGAAGGGTTTTCTTTACAGAGATATCTCAGAAAACTATTATTGCACTAGTTTTTATCACCACTACATAATCTACTACTGAAATCCGAAATAAAGAACGTATGACCAAGCCTGCCTAGACGGAGGCACCAAAGGAGGTTACTGTTGAAGATCCTTCCAAGCAAGATATAGAGGAAATTTTATAGATTATCTGAAAGAGTGACTACAAGATTGTTGAATAGCTAGGGAAAACCCCTTCCAATATATCTATGTTATCCCTGTTGTTTTGCTTTGAAGCTCATGCTCAAGCTTTGGTGAAATTCTTGAAATCTTCCCATGTGCCGCAAGAAATCTTTGTTGACCCATTTGAAAATCACATTGCTAGCCTGACGACTGATAATGGGCTAGGCTTTTCTGATGCAGACTTAACTCCCGCAGGAAGGAATCATAATAAATCCATGCATGTCTCTATTGAGTGTAGGGGCACTACTTTATCTCATGTGTTGGTAGACACCGATTCCTCATTGAATGTGTTACCGAAAGCTACTTTGGACAAACTTGGTTGTGAAGGGATTATTCTAAAACCCAATGACATTGTGGTAAGATCTTTTGATGGTTAGAAGAGAATGATGCATGGAGAGGTGGATCTTCCGATCAAAGTGGGTTCCCAAGTCTTTGAATCTACTTTCTATGTAATGGATATTTGTCTGACCTATTCTTTTTTACTAGGACGCCCTTGGATTCATGGGGTAGATGTTGTTACTTCGACCTTACACTAGAAGTTTAAGTATCCCATGAGGGGAAAAATCGTTACAGTTTGCGGTGAAGAAGAATATATGGTGAGCGATTTGAATTCTTTCAATTATGTCGAGGTGGATAGTGAGTTCGTCGAGACTCCTTTCCAGACCTTTGAAGTTGTTTCTCAGGCAACCTCGCTTGATAAAGCTACTCCAGTTGTTCCTAAGACTCTATCGAAGATGACGTCTCTGAAAGATGCTAGGGTTGTGGTTGAAGAAAGTGGTTGCACTATTTGGGGTCAACTTCCCGATATTCCTTACAAATCCGAAAAGTTTGGTTTGGTTTTTACTGCTCCGGATCAGAGGGCTGTCTTTCATGTTCGCGCTCATTCGGGGAGACCACCATTCTGCAACAACAACAATGGAGTTCACAACAATGATATCAATGTTGTAGAAGACGATGATAGTGGTTGTGACTTGGACAGTTGGATCTTCCCTACTATCAGTAATGGACTAAACAATTGGAAGGCCGAAGACTTTATACCAATCTCCTTTAGTCAGGAGTAAATGCTATTTTCTGTTTTTCTTGCTTCCAAATTTTGGTTATGTAATTTAAACAATGACTTTAAGCCTTGTGCCTTACCCAGAGCACAATGGTCCATTAGTTAGGGTTGTCATTATTCATAAGCATATTTTCATTTAATAAATCATTGGACATTTGCACTCAAATTTTGCGCTCTGTGTATTTCTTTTGCTCTATTATTTTCAAAATAACTATGTATTCTTACACACACCCACAAAACAAATTGTAGATCCATATCCACCCTGGATCCCATTGATAACAATTCTGCTATTTCCAATTATGACTTTGAAAATACGATATACCAAGCCGAGGACGAAGGTGAGGAAGATTGTGAAATACCCGATGAGCTTACTAGATTGTTAATGCAGGAAGAAAGGGCCATACGACCTTATGAAGAGCTGGTCGAGATAAGTGCCAGCCTGGAAGGCAGTGTCAAAAAGAGGCTAATTTAGATTTTGCATGATTATATTGAGATCTTTTCTTGGTCATACAAAGACATGCCAGGGCTTGATACTGATATTGTGCTTCAACGTCTACCGATGAAGGAAGGTTGCCTCCCTATAAAGTAAAAATTTCTTCGTATGCGTCCTGAGATATCAGAAAAGATCAAGGATGAGGTTATGAAGCAATTCAATGTAAGGTTCTTAGCTGTTACATCCTATCCTTCGTGGGTTACAAATGTGGTGCCAGTACCCAATAAAGATGGTAAGGTGCGTATGTGTGTAGACTACATGGATTTGAATAGGGCAAGCCCCAAAGATGACTTTCCGCTTCCACATATTGATGTTTTAGTTGACAACATCGCTCAACATAAAGTATTTTCCTTCATGGATGGTTTCTTCCGTTATAATCAAATCAAGATGGCACCTGAAGACATGGAGAAGCCTACTTTTGTCACACGGTGGGGCACATTCTGTTACAAGTTATGCCTTTCGGTTTGAAGAACGCCGGTGCAACATATCAGTATGTTATGGTAGCTTTGTTCCATGATATGATCCATCATGAGATAAAGGTTTATGTTGATGACATGATAGGAAAATCCCAGACAGAAGAAGAACATCTCAACAACCTGTACAAGTTGTTGAAAGATTGAAGAAATATAAGTTGAGTTTGAATCCAAATAAATTCACCTTTGGGGTAAGACTCGGTAAACTCCTAGGTTTCATCGTCAATGGAAAAGGTATTGAAGTTGACCCTGCCGAGGTTAAAGCTATTCAAGAAATGCCAGTTCCCCGTACTGAGAAGGAAGTCAGAGGTTTCCTGGGATGTTTGAACTACATTTCCAGATTTATTTGTCACTTGACCGCTACTTGTGAGCCAATCTTCAAGTTATTAAAGAAAGATCAAGTAGTGAAGTGGAACGATGATTGTCAGATAGCCTTCGACAAAATCAAGGAGTAACTCTAGGAGCCTCCAATTCTGATGCTACAAGTTGAAGGAAGACCTCTGATCATGTACTTAACAGTGTTATAGAATTCAATGGGGTGTGTACTGGGGCAATATGACGAGTCTGGTCGGAAAGAGCATGCAATATACTACCTTAGCAAAAAGTTTACCGACTGTGAAACAAGATACTCACTGCTTGAGAAAACTTGTTGCGCTTTGGCATGGGCTGCTCGCCGACTAAGGCAGTATATGTTGACTCATACTACCTTGTTGATCTCTAAGATGGATCCGATAAAATACATATTCGAGAAGCCCGCTCTATCCAGAAGAATAGCAAGATGGCAAATGGTCTTGACAGAATACGAAATTCATTACACTACTCAGAAGGCAATCAAGGGAAGCGTACTGGTGGATCATTTGACTCATCAGGATGTAGACGACTACCAAACTATGAATTTTAAGTTCCCGGATGAGAATATTATGAGGATTACTGACTATGAAGAACCTGGACCGTATAAAGGACATGAGCAAGGATTCTGATGGACTATGGTTTTTTATGGAGCTTCTAACGCACTTGGTAATGGAATTGGCGCTATGATTATTTCTCCCAAGGATTTCCATACGCCCTTCACCGCCAGATTATGTTTCGACTATACCAACAACATGGCAGAATATGAAGTGTGCATCATGGGTATCAAGGCTGCTATCGATATGAGAATTAAAATCTTGAATGTATACGGGGACTCAGCCCTGGTAATCAATCAAATTAAGGGATAATGGGGTACGAAGCACCTGAATATTACTCCTTATTGAGAGCATGTATTAACGTTAATTCCATACTTTGAAGAAATCACTTTTGAACATATTCTGCGAGAGGAGAATCAATTGGCAGACACATTAGCTACCATGTCGTCCATGTTCAAAGTCAGGTGGGACAATGAAGCTACTCAAATAACTATTGAGAGATTAGATCAACTGGCACATTACTACAAAGTTAATACTGATGGAGTAGAGGAAAATCCTTGGTACGAAATGAAAAAATACCTCGAGACTCAAGAGTATCCTGAAGGGGCATCTATTAATGATGATAAATTCCTACAGAGGTTCTCTGCCAAATTCTTTTTGAGTAATGTAATTTTGTACAAGCGCAATCACGATTTGACCTTTCTTCGATGTGTGGACAAGAAGGAAGCTGAGAAGATTATGGAAGATATGCACAAAGGCGTCTTTGGTACTCACTCTAGCGGGCATAAGATGGCTAAGAAAATTCGAAGAGCGGGTTATTATTGGTCGACCATGGAAACTGGTTTCTATCGGCATTCTATAACTTGTCACAAATGCCAGATTTATGATGACAAGATACATGTGCTGCCGGTTCCTCTGAATGTCTTTACTACTTCTTGGCCATTTGAGATGTGGGGAATTAATATGATTGGGTCAATTAAGCCTACTGCTTCTAATGGGCATCGTTTCATCTTGGTTTCTATTGATTACTTCACAAAGTGGATTGAAGCAACCTCATTTGCCTCTGTTACCAAGAATGTTGTAGCCCACTTCATTAAGCATAACCTCATCTATCGGTATGGCATACCTGAGCGAATCATCACATACAATGGTACCAATCTCAACAATACTATGACCACGAAACTCTGCATGTAGTTCAAGATTAAACACCATAATTATTCTCCATATCGGCCAAAGATGAACAACACAGTGGAAGCTGCCAACAAAAATATTAAGAAGATTGTGCAGAAGATGATAGTGACGTACAAAGATTGGCACAAGATGTTACCATTTTCTCTTCATGTTTGTTGCAGTTCAGTGTGCACATTAACTTGGGTAACCCCGTTCTCTCTTGTTTATGGTATGGAGGCTGTCTTCTTATCGAAGTTTAAATTCCTTCCTTAAAGATCATGAAAGACACAAGTTTAGATGAATAAGAATGGATTCAGACTAGGCTTGACCAGATAAATTTGATTGATGAGAAAAGGCTTGCGGTTGTTTGTCATGGTCAGATGTATCAGAAGCGCATGATCAAGTCCTTTAATAAGAAAGTCAAACAACAAGTGTACCAGACCAGTGATTTGGTCATAAAACGCATCATCTTACCATAAGGTGATCCCAGGGGCAAATGGACTCCCAGATACGAAGGGCCATTTGTGATCAAGAGGATATTTTTCGGTGGTGCTATGATACTTACCACCATAGACGATGAAGATCTTCCACACCCCGTGAATGTGGACATAGTTAAAAAAATACTACGCATAAAAGAGACCTGCTAGGTTAACTGGCCTAGGAAAAAATAAGGGCATCCCAACGAACTAAAAGGGTTCGGGAAAAAATTAAGGATATATATAAAAAAATGTACATCTGACAAGTCGAAAACCTGAAAAGGAGGCTTGGGTAAAAAAAAAGATACCCTGGTGGACTGAAAACCCGAAAGAGAGGTCCAGACAAAAGTTAGGGATTAAAGCATACAACTATGTCCCATTGGATCACCTATTGACTTACAACTAGCATGATTACTGACGTCGAGTTCAAATGGTACAAATCAATTCAGTCAACTTCTTCTGACAATGAGGGATGAGATGCTTGAAGACATAGAGGCAATAGTAGAGTTGAAACTCGATGGGATCACTTCCACATAGATGTTTTTCTTTTTTTTCCTTCTCTTTGTACACATTTTTCTTTTATGACGATTTCCTCTTACTAGGATTTCTGTCTCTTTGTATAAAACTGTCTGTTTACCGACATACTTTCCAAATCAATGCAATCAATTTCAATTTCAAAAACTTTTTTATTTTCCTTGTTTTGTTTGCAACATCCAATGATTATATTGAATGAACATATGCATTTAAATATGATTACATTTTACAAATATATGCGCAAAAACAAGATTAGCATTTGCAAGAGACTCTAGGAATTGGGATAACGTTTGAAGCTAACCATAAATTCCCACAAAGAAATTTCCTCAGATCTTTCCCAACAAGTTAATCCCCATCAAAGATTATTTCCACGGTGAAGTCTCCACAGTCTGTAGGGTTTATTTCCCCAACAAAGTTTATTTCTCCAATATTGCAAAAAATTCCTCGACAAGATTCTCTTCCTCGACCAGATGACATGCAACTTTGTCCTCCCCAGAAGAGTCAATACTCATATCTGAAACCTGGTCAAGCATTATATCAAGGAATTTCATCTCTTTCATCTCCAGTAAGAATAAAATCCTTCAAAGAACAATTAATAACCAACTCTCTTTGAATGCTTCTATCCCCAAGCAGAAGTCGAATATCCCCAAGCAGAAGTCGAAGATCCCCAGCAGAATATCCTCAAACCGAAAGTAGGAATCCCTAGTAAAGTATAATTGAAGAACTATTGTCTTCATCCGTAGTAATGATCATGGATTTATTTTCCCCAGTAAGACATTATTATACAAAGCTACCAATACGCACCAATAACATACTTCATCCATATATCATAAAAAAATCATAACATATGCATACGAAACACATATAACATTCTTTTTTATTTTGAGAACATCATTACGCAATGAATTACATACATCATGACATTTCACATAACTAACTTTGTCTTTTTAGGTTAAGTTCTCAAATAGGCGAATATTGTCAGCAATTTATAGACAAGTTGTAGATTAATCCCAGAAACAAGACAGGGAGACTACCTACATGACTAAGTGATTTCCTTCAGAGGAGTTCTGAAACACATTTTCCCTTCAGTACTTCATTCTGAAAAGTATATCCTTCAGAAGTTTAGTCTGAAAAGCATTCTTCTCCAGTGCTTCATTCTGAAAAGCATGTCCCCTTCAGAGATGGAACCCTGAAAAGAATTTCCCCCAAAGACCGAGTTCTGGCAAGCATTTCCTTCAGAGGAGTTCTGAAATGCATTTCCCCTCCAGCACTTCATTCTGAAAAAGCATCTCCTTCAGAAGTTTTATTCTGAAAAGCATCTCCTTCAGCGCTTCATTCTAAAAAGCATGTCCCCTTCAGAGATGGAAACCTAAAAAGCACTTCCCCCAGAGACTGAGTTCTGGCAAGCATTTCCTTTAGAGGAGTTCTGAAACTCATTTCCCCTTCAGCACTTCATTCTGAAAAGCATCTCCTTCAGAAGTTTTATTCTGAAAAGCATCTCCTTTAGCGCTTCATTATGAAAAGCATTTCCTCTTCAGAGATGGAACCCTGGAAATCATTTCCCACAGAGACCGAGTTCTTGTGAGTATTTCCTTCAGAGGAGTTCTGAAATGAATTTCCCCTTCAGTACTTCATCCTAAAAAGCGTCTCCTTCAGCACTTCATTCTGAAAAGCATCTCCTTCAGAAGTTTTATTCTGGAAAGCATCTCCTTCAACGCTTCATTCTAAAAAGCATGTCCCCTTCAGAGATGGAACCCTGAAAAGAATTTCCCCCAGAGATCGAGTTATGGCGAGTATTTCCTTCAGAGGAGTTCTGAAATGCATTTTTCCTTCAGTACTTCATCTTGAAAAGTATCTCCTTCAGCGTTTCATTCTAAAAAGCATGTCCCCTTCAGAGATGGAACCTTGGAAAGCATTCCCCAGAGACCGAGTTCTGGCAAGCATTTCCTTCAGAGGAGTTCTGAAACGCATTTCCCCTTCAGCACTTTATTCTGAAAAGCATCTCCTTCAGTGCTTCGTTCTGAAGAGCATTTCCCCTTCAGAGACGAAATCCTGAAAAGCATTCTTCCAAATAGAGTCAAACATAGACTCGTTCTAATACTCCTATCAACGGTTACTTTTGATGGAATCTGTAAGCCCATATTCGACTACACTCGATCACTTCCCCAAATGGAATCTTTAAGCCCATTCAAGCAATACAATCAACCAACAAGCATTACTTCATGCATAGGCGAGTGCAAATTCCTGGGCACTTGGGTGTTCAATCCTCTTCCACCTTTAGAACCTGAATGGAGAGCACGCCAATCTAACTCTTTAGGTTTAAGAAGATTGAACAAGGGCATCTGTTGTACCCAAAAATTTTCCCTCTCATTTTCAAAAGAATCTCTCATACTCCTAAGCTTATCAAGTGCTCAAAACTATTCAAGAATTGATCAGACAAATTCTCCTCCTAAGCATTGGCCTATAATTACGGTTTTGGTTTTCTCAGAGGAAATTAGACTCCTAATGCCTCAAGTGGAATTCATGGTTTCTCATATGAATCAAGGTACACTCATGTCAAATTTCAAGTCTTGCAGTACAAATTTGCTTAGTCAATTGCTCAGATGATTGAAAATCAACTGTATTTGGTAAAAAGTCAACTGTGGTTAACATGCAGTCAAACTTCAAGATTTCTGGTCAACATCAAGATTTTGAAGTCACATTCATCATTTGATCAAGGGTTAATCATGATTCATCAAGAAAACTCTCAATTCATCAAAAGTCAAAAGTTACCAAATTAGGGTTTTCTTAAGGAGAAGTCAACTGAACTTTGACCAGGCACAACTTTCACATGCTTCATCAGATTTTTCTCAACCAAAGATCATTTTGAAGGAAATTCAATTCTCTACAACTTTGTCTCTCTAAGCTCAAGTCCAGAAAAATGCTTCATTTGAGAGATATGGGCCAAAACATTATAGGTTATTTCAAAAGTCAACAAAAAGACACTTTTTGTCAAGGAAACTTATATAAAGATAAATATTCAAATGAAAATATGATCAACATAGAGATTGTAGGTGACATCTTGAGCTTTACAAAAAGTCCAAGATCACCATCATATGATAAAAATTGATAGAATTATGATTGGTGCAAGTTGGGCCATTTTGAGAAAATGCATGAAACCCAAATTGACCAAACATGAATTTTTGGGCTAGTGGGGTTATCTTTCAAGGTCCAAACATGTTCTAGACCTCATAGTGAACCTCCAAATCTATTAATACACCCCTTTTATTTTTATTCCATTTATTTTTGTTTTATTTATTTAAATTCAAAATTAAATTAAATTAAAAAAATCAAAGTTTTCATACAAAGGTCCAAGCGCATTCTTCTTAACCTAATTTCTCTCTCCCTCTCTCTCTCTCTCTCTCTCTTTATATATATATATATATATATATATATATATATATATATATATATATATATATATATATATATATATATATATATATATATATATATATATATATATATATATATATATATATATATATATATATATATATATATATATATATATATATATATATATATATATATATATATATATATATATATATATATATATATATATATATTCCTCATTCAGACAACAAAGAAGAACACGAAACCTCGCAAGAGATCACCTTCCAAAAACTCCAAATTTAATCAAAACTAGGGAAAATTGAAACCCTTCTTTTCAGCCTCTCTCAAAGCAAGCTAGCCGTCCCAATCAATTCCAAAATTGTTATAGAGTAAGTATGTATCGATATTGATGGTCCAAAAAGCCTGAAAATAGCATACATGCATCTCCGGTTTCCTTGTTTTTTTGTTGTAAATTCATATTTTTTGTTTTTATGTTGCTTTGTGTAACAGTAGAAATGTAGAGACTAAGCCATTGGATTGACTTAACTCGCACAGATCAAATAAAAATCTCCACCACACTTTATTGATTTCTAATGGAATAGGAAAAGAGAGAATAACCCAAAAAGAGGAGGAGAGAATCTAAGTTTGGGGGTTGGTTATGTAAAGGGAAGGTATTAGCACCCTAAACATCTACGGTACTCTGCAGGAAACTCTTTGATTTTTTTTTGTATTTTGGCTATTGTGATACGGTGGAAGAACTGACTTGGTTGTTTTGCGTTGGATCGCAAATGTTGCCGTTAGCAAGAGTCTCCACCGACTTTTCTTTTATCCAAAAGGAAAAGATGAAAAGAACAGGAAAGACCTTTAGAGATGTTTTCTTGAGTTCGGGGGGTAGATTATGAAAAGGGCAGGTTGTTGTACCCCAAAATTTGCCCTCCCATATTCTTCAAGATTTGCAAAGAGCAAGCTTCAAAATCTTCCCAAGGGTTGCACAGTTCAAGGGCCTCCTAGCAGTCAAAAACTAGGTTTTGGTTCTGACAAAGAAGATGAAATTTCCAAGGGTCTAATCAAGTCCCATTTGCATACAAACATGGTCAAGCATCTTCATACCAAGTTTCAAGACTTACAGCACAAAATTGCACAGTCAAAAACCCTAATTGCCCTACAGTCAACTACAGGGGCAAAATGGTCATTTGACAGTCAAAAGTTCAAATTTTTGGTCAACATCTCATTTTGAAGCCATAAACATCATTTGATCAATTCTTGATCATGATTTTTAAGGTATGACTCAAAAAGTCTCAAGATGCAAAAGTTTCCATATTTGGACAGTTGAAAAAGTCAACTGTAACTTGACCAGGGCATAACTTCCACATGGTTTATCAGAAAAATTCCATCCAAAGCTCATTTTGAAGAGAAAGAAATTTCCTAAAAATCCTCTTCACACTTCAAGTCCAAGAAATGCTCTCACAAAAAGTTATCAATTTCAACATTATAGGTCATTTTCAAAAGTCAACAAAAAGGGACTTTAAGTCAAAGGCCATAACTTGAGATTGGTAAATCAAAATGACATGGGACCAAAGGCATTGGTTAGAGGACTTCAAGACCTTTCCAAAATGTCCAAGAACATGATCAAAGCTTAAAAATTGAGCAAGATATGCCTTGTGGAAGTTGGGAAATTTTTGGGAATTTTGAAAAGTCAACTTTACTTCAAATGCCTCAAAATTGCTAATGGGCCACATTTTCTTCCAAGAATCATCATCCAAAGCATATGCACGACCATTTGGCCCAAGGGGAGTTATTTCATCATTTTTTATTATTTATTTGAATTTTTAATCACAATTAATTCATTTAATTAAATAAAATATGGGAAAAATACTCATCCATGCTTTTCAAATCTTTTTATGCATGGAATACCTTCAAGATTTCATGCACTATCTGATATGGAAAGAATCAAGGTGATTTGGACATGATTGGTATCAAAACACATGGAAAAAGATTGGGAAAAATATGCCATTAAAATCCAATATTTGATTCATGATTGCATTGATCTCTTGACTCAAATCTCAACCCTAATCCATCCCATACTTATACTGATCAAAACCTAATGCCTAAAGACCTCTAAGCTGCGCCAGACTTCAAGAACAACTTTTGCAATTTTTGGTGAAAAAGTGAAAACTGAAAACTACATTCTAGCACGATTCAAAGCAAAATACCAATTGCAAAAGCTTCCTAAGGCATTACTGAACTTGACTGGATACTTTTCCACGGCCATATCATCAAGAATTGGTACATAGAACTCAAAATTTCTCACACTTTATGCATATTCGTGTTTCAATTTTTAAGCATCCTCATTGCATTTTCTTTGTTGATTTATACTAATTGAACCATTCTGAATCTAACCATGCTCTTCAATTGAGTTTTTGTGCATTGTATAAGAAATCACCATTGAAGCTTTTTAGGTTTTCAGAGGTCACGAATTAGGGCTTCCTTATTCTGGAACAATTGAGATATGAGACCTACACCATTGAATTCAGCGCGCTTAAACGATCAAGAATCACTAGTCGCGCTCAATTTATGAGCCACCATATTCTATTCGCTATTTTCGTATGCACTATTTAGTGGGGGTTTAAAACCCCCGCTATCTAACTGTTTATTTCAGGCCAAAAGCGAACGAGTGGGGAAGATGATGACTTGTCTCCAAGTGATAGGGTAGTTCAAAATTTAGCGCGTTTTCTTTGATCCATAACATTAGCGCTTTGTTTTTTATATGTTAATTGTTATCTATTATCATTACAAAGTAACAACGCAGCACAGTTGGTGGAATGTCATGCTGGCAAGCTTTGGGACCTGGGTTCGATCCCCAGGTCCCCCATGTTATTTCAATGTTTTTCTTGCCAATATCTTCCTATGCAGCGCATTACCTAATGACCATCATGTATCCCCATAATCTGCCATGCCACGCGCCCCATGATCCCAATCCAAAGGTCCAGATTTGAAGAACATCATGGGCACCAGTCAATGCATATACACGCGCCCAGAAAAGTCAAATAAAGCCTTGAAACATTGGGCCTGATTGCTACCAGCATACCTCCAAATGGGCCTACAAACCCCCCATTGTTTGCTTTCTTTCACCCTTTTTATTTTTCTATTTTACTTGTTTAATTTAGTTTTAATTAAATTCTTTAATCTAATATATTTCCATAAAACATAAAAATGCCAAAAAATCAGAAAAGACAAAAACAAAAAATATATTTTATTTTAATATCTTTGTAAATAAATTGTATCAATTAATTTAGTTTTTAAATTCTAGGATTAATTTTAACATTTTCTTAATAAACTTAAAAAATTGTAGAATTAGGGTTTTGATTATTTTTATCCTTTTGCCTTTTTCACCATATTAATTATTAATTATTATTTTTGTAAATAAAATTGTATTAAATAATTAGGTTAATTCTAGGTTTAACTTTAACATGTTTTTTTTAATAAATTAAAAATAACTAGAATTAGGTTTTAAATTCCATTAATTCTTATTAAAAATCCATAAATACAAAAAAAACTTCAAAAAAATCTTTTCTTTTTATTTTAATTTAATTAATTTGTTAATCGTAATTTAATTTCATTAAAAAGGGTCCAACGCCCTCGCTTTCGATTATTAGTTCGTTTCACGCATTTATTTCCTTTCTTATAATATTCATGTAATTCTCCCAAAGCCATGTAAATTAGACATTTATCTTTTCCGCATTCTTTATTTTATTTCAAATCGGGTCTTGGATTAAATTTGGCGATGTGGACCCGCGCCTTTGTAATAGAGTAGGACCTTTATATTTCTCGCAACTTTTAAATTGTTAATTAAGCTGCATGAAAGAATGAATGTTAAAATAAAAACAAAAGCGTAGATCACCAATACATGACAAGACAAAATATCTGAAAACGACACACAAATCACACACCATCCCTAGGGTACGCCTCACTGTTGCCTTGCCCCTCGAAAGGTGATCGTCGAGTAGAGGACGTCTTAGTAAGTCCCCATGATCCGGGAACCTGGCATGAGGGTAGCTTCTAAGGTGTCTTCCTATTGCTCCAGTGATCACCATGTCCCGAACCCTCGAATTGACTCGAACACCTCCAATGGTGGTGCTACCTACCTCTCAATGGTGGGATGGCACTACTTTAAGGACATTTACACAGACGAATTCCTTAGGGTAGGTAGACGACTCTAGATACTTGCTCTAATTTCAAAAAAACAAATCAAAAATACTTTTCACACCGACACCTTTTCAAAAAGCTTTCGAAAGCAATTTTTCAAACACTCTTGAGGACCGATACAAGAGTCGAACTGAAATTTTCAGAGAAACTTTTTAAAACCCACAGTTGAAAAGCAAACAAACCATTTTGAAAACACAAATGAGAAAGTATCTAAGAGCCCATGGATAACCATGGATAGAAAGGGTGCTAACACCTTCCCTTTCTATAACCTACCTCCCGAACCGAGAGCAATCTCTATAAGGAATTTTTCTGTGCTTTTGTCCTGTCCATGTTGGAGAAAATAAAAGACGGTGGCGACTCTTGCTTACCGCGACATTTCGCGAACCAGCGTTAAACAGTCAGTTCCAGATCCACCGATCACAGAACTGGCGACTCTGCTGGGGACTAAAACTAATAAAGTGAGGTGTACCTTAGGATTAATTCATAACTGTGTTTTCAATTGTATTGACTTGCTTGCTTTATTATTGTGGGACTGTCTTGGGAGTTCTATAGATCCTAACCCGGATCTGGGGATACCTTCTTAGAAAGTAGCAACAAGGCTGTGAGGGAACTGTGCGGGGTATACCGACATGGTTGAAACAGTCTGCTACGTTGATATGGCACTTTGGTGTGTACCGGTAACCCTTGAGTTCAGTCAAGGAGAGTACAGGGCCTCCGTGTGGTGTCGTGAAGCATCAACAGACCTTAGGAACCTTAATTGAACTATCTTGGCCTCTTTAGGGTAGTGAGATAACTGACTTTGGTGCAGTCCGAGGTTGGTTGATACTCGATACTACACTCAATTGAGGGTTGCTTTCCTGGAATATTTCGGTCGCCAGTTCAGTGGCTAAATCGAAACGATGAACAATGAAAGCAATCCGGTGATATTGGGACCCTTAGAACCCGGTTACTTGTAATAGGACAGGTTGAACCCACCAACTTCAAGAGGGTAATACCTAAACCCCATGCTGACCTTAAACTCTAAGGGCTTGTCTTGTGTGACTTGTGTGCCTTATATGTTTGCCTTTGTAAATATCTGTGGTGTGTTAATCATAGCATCATGACATCATCCAGCATCATATGCATTGACTAACCATTTCAGGGGTTCGAATCTTCATCTTTGTTTTTGTTTTGTAGGACATGGAAACTGTTCGCAGAAAGACAATTCAAATCAGCCTTGTAAGGATCCCTCCTCAGCTTAAGGAGCTTATATCCAGAATTCCCGAGAGCTCTTCATTCAGTGAAAGACATGGAAGACTCATCAGCTTGGTCAATACCAACATTGAGGAAGATACGATAAAGGTCCTGTTCCAGTTCTTTGACCCTCTGCATCACTGTTTCACTTTCCTGGATTGTCAGCTGGTACCTACATTGGAGGAGTTCTCCCGGCTTCTAAAGATCCCTATCCTTGATCAACTACCCTACAATGGTACAGAAAAGGAACCCAAGCTTGAAGGGATTGCTAAAGCCTTGCACCTACAATCATCTGACCTCAAGGGACATTGGGAAGTTAGAAGTGGTATAAAAGGGTTCTTTGCCAGGTTTCTGTTTGAGAAGGCCCATGAATGTTGGAACTCCCTTGACTTACAAGCTTTTGAAGAAGTTGTGGCACTCCTTGTCTATGGTTTGGTGTTGTTCCCTAACCCAGATCAGCTTATAGATATCAGTGCTGTCCAGATCTTCATGTCCAGGAATCCTATACCTACGTTGCTGGGGGACATCCTTCACTCATGTTACACTCGAACCATGAGAAAAAGAGGTGTCCTTATGTGTTGAACTCATCTCCTGGGAAGGTGGTTTATTTCGTACCTTCCACAATCAGTTTTGAAGAATGAGCGGGGTTTGAGATGGTCACAACAGTTGATGACTCTCACACATGCAGATATACATTGGTGCCCTCGGTCCAGAGAGGATGTCACTATCATTGATCGTTGCGGGGAGTACCCTAATGTTCCTTTACTTGGAATCAGAGGAGGTATTACTTATAGCCCATGCCTGGCTTGGAGACAGTTTGGTTATGCTCGGAGGGATGGCCCTCATGACATGTTAATTCCTGACATAGTTTTTGACTTCGACAACGATGCACAAGGACTTCGCCAGAGATTTATCAGAGCTTGGAGGATGCCAAGTAGGATAGACAGTAAGACACTGGGACACAGGAACTCCATCCCGTTGGAACCTTATCTCAAGTGGGTACGCGCCCGCTCCCAGAAGTTAGTAATGCCTTATCCTCATATGCTCCCTGTGATCAAAGAGCCAGTCTTGGAAGGAGAAGTGTCCTACACCATTCAGCATCCCGACATGCCCACATCCTGGGAAGAGAGGCAGAAGAGCTGGATCCAGCTTAAGGAAGAACGGAATTCTCTTGAGACCAGTCTACATGCTAGTGAAAAGAAGGTCCTGGAGCTCACCCGCCTATTGCATGAGGAGAGGAATCTCAACACCTACGTAGCTCCAAAGAGGATGCGTAGTGTCTTTTGGGATTGATTTGCTTTTGTATTATTTTGCCCATGAGGCTCTGATGTACCAAACAATTATTTCCTTAATGATAACGTGTGTTCCTTTTTGTCTACAACAAATTTGAACTTTCGAACCCTTGAATGCATTGCATAAACACATATCATTCATCATGTGCATAGCAGGTTTTCTTCTTTTCAGGTTGCTTACTGTTCTTCGCTGTTTATTTCAGCATCATGAATCCTGACTCATCATCAACCGAGATGTCTATCAAGGCTCTTCAGGCGCAGAACGCGCAATTTCAGGAACTAATCATGGGTTTGGCTCAGGGCCAAGAAGAGCTGAAGGCTCTGCTCCTGAAGAAGGAGAAGAAGAAGAAGAATAGAACCGTTCTTTTCAACTCGGGCCGAAGGTTTGGCAACACTCTGCAGAATGAAGAGGCTGGTTCTTCTATAGGCAAGAGCAGTCCCCAAGGGGGAAAAGGTCCTAGTCCGGTAGTCTCTGACAACGAGACTGATTTCGATGAGGAACAATATCCTCCTGCTGAAGACCGGTATAAGCAGTTGGAAGACAGACTGAATGCTATGGAGATCCAACAAGTGCCTGGGCTGGATTTCGGAGACTTGGGTTTGTCCACTAGTGTGATTATTCCTCACAAGTTCAAAGCACCATCCTTTACCAAGTATGAAGGGGCGTCTTGTCCCAAGCTACACCTCAGGTCTTATGTGCGAAAGATTCAACCGTACTCAGTGGACAAGAATTTGTGGATCCACTTCTTCCAGGAGAGTCTTTCAGGGACTCATCTCGAATGGTTCTATCAGCTGGATGGGACCAAAGTTCATAACTGGGAGGAGTTGGCTACTGCTTTTTACAAGCAGTATCAATATAATGCCGACCTTGCCCCTACACGTACCCAACTCTAGGGTATGTCGCTAGGGTCAAGCGAAGGTTTTAAAGAGTACACACAGAAGTGGAGGGATCTGGCTGGCAGGGTGCAGCCTCCGTTGACTGACCGGGAGTTGGTAGACATGTTCCTGGGGACCCTATCTGGGCCATTTTTCAACCATCTCATTGGTAACTCATCTGCAGGGTTTACTGATCTTATTCTGACTGGAGAGAGAATAGAGGCTGGGATGAAGTCTGGTAAAATTCAGAAGGGTGCATCTGCAAGTTCTGAGAAGAAACCCTTCAAGAAGGAGGCCAGTGATGTGTATGGGTCTAGAAGACAAGAGAAACCCGAGCGCCGCCAATCTGTCAACGCGGTAATGATTGCTAAGCCTGCTGCCGCTCCTCGGCAAACCAATCCTCAAAGGGCTGAAAGACCCAGAAGAGAGTTCACCCGTTTGAGTATGACTCTATCACAAATCTTGCCACAGTTGCTGTCCACCAACCTAGTGACTGTCAGAGAGGCCCCGAAGGTTGTAAACACTGCTTCTCCCAAATACAATCCGAATGCCCGCTGTGCTTATCACTCCGATAGCCCGGGGCATTCCACTGATGACTGTTGGGCCTTAAGGAATAAGGTGAAAGACCTTATTGACGCAAAAGAGATACAGTTTGAAGCGCCTGAGAGGCCAAATGTGGTGACTGCTCCTATGCCCCAGCATGGAGTAAATGCCGTTGATGAAGATGTATATGCTGTTTCTGTGAATGATGTAGCTACTCCCTTAATGACTGTTAAGAGGAACTTACTGCTGGCCGGTTTATTTCCGGGTTGTAGTGAAGGTTGCCTTTTCTGTGCTGTTTCCCTTTCTGGTTGTCCTTTGCTGAAGTTGGGCATCCAAAGCCTAATGGACAGCAAGGAGATTCTGTTCAAGAAGACTGCTGTTCAGTTTGTTCCGGTGGAAGAAGTTTCTGTTGTTACAATCTTTAATAATCCGATCAAGGCTCTCCCGAGGAAGCCGGTTAAAATCATGACTGTCGCACCCATTGTGATTACTGTTCCGGGGCCTCTCCCCTACGAATCTGATAAGGCTGTCCCCTGGCACTATGGGGCAGGCGTGTATATACATGGAATCAAGCAAGAGTTCAACACTGGCACCAACATCAGCAATATCACTGGTCCAGCAAAAGTTACCCGCAGTGGCAGGCTCTTCTCGCCTGACATTGCACCACCAACTATTCGAAGACCTCTCACTATAACACCTTCAAGTATACCTGTTCCCGTTTCTGATCAAGTTGTTTCCCCTACGGCCGAGTCATCTAATGCTCGGGGTAAAGGGATTGAAGATGAGCCTGCCCGGATGGAGGCACCAAAATCTGTAAATGCTGAAGCCTCCCAACAAGAGATGGAGGAAATTCTAAAAATAATCAAGAAGAGTGACTTTAATGTTGTGGAGCAGCTGGGGCATACACCCTCCAAAATCTCCATGCTCTCCTTGATACTGTGCTCAGAGGCCCATGCTAAGGCCTTGATTTCATTTCTCAAGACGGCCCATGTGCCACAGGAGACATCTGCAGTCCAGTTTACTGATTGCGTAGCAAATCTGACAACGAACAATGGTTTGGGTTTCTCGGATGCTGACCTTACTGCTAAGGGAAGGGACCACAATGATGCCCTGCATGTCTCTATTGAATGCAGGGGCACTACTCTGGCGCACGTGTTGGTGGACACTGGTTCTTCCCTAAATGTGCTACCCAAGAAAGCCTTAGACCGTTTGGATTGTGAAGGCCTGGAGCTGAAACCTAGCAATATCATCGTCAGAGCCTTTGACGGTTCTAAGAGGATGGTTCATGGAGAGGTAGACATTCCTATTCATGTGGGTTCTCAAGTATTTGACTCTACCTTTTATGTGATGGATATCCGTCCATCATATTCTTGTCTACTGGGTCGACCTTGGATCCACAAAGCTGTGGCAGTGACCTCTACCCTGCACCAGAAGCTCAAGTACCCTGTCAGAGGGAAGATTGTCACTGTGCAGGGAGAGGAGGAGTATATGGTGAGCCATTTGAATTCCTTCAGGTATATTGAGATGGACGGGGAGTTTATTGAAACCCCCTTTCAGCATTTCGAAGAGGTACCTCCAACTTTAGTAGCAGCAGAAACAGTGGTCGAAGAGGATGTTCCTTTGAAGATGGCTTCCTTGAAGGACGCTCGGGCCGTGATCAAGAAAGGTGAATGTGCTAACTGGGGAAGGCTCCCTGATTTTACACCTAAAACTGACAAGTTTGGACTGGGTTTTACTGCAGAGGGTCAGAAGGCTATGCGCAAGGCAAAGATCAGAAGACCTCCTGTGCTTATTACCAACCCATGAGTGAATGCTGTGGGAGATGAAGATGAAGTGGGAGAGTCAGAGTTCAATAGCTGGATCTACCCGACAACTGATGGCGGATTGACCAATTGGATTGCCAAAGATCATACTCCTGTTACTTTTGTTACGCAGTAATAAACTTCTTTGTTTTGTTATTTGTAATAAACAATTAAAACTCTATGGCCCGGTGTCTTACCCGAGGCACCGTTGGCTTCATTTGTGAGGGCATATAAATTGTCATTTCATATATCATGAATAAAGATCTTGGACGTTTTCTCGCATTTCAAATCTTATGCTCCTTTTCTTTCTTTCCTTCCTTTATATATTTCAAAACAGCTGTATTTACACACACTCACTCATACAGGTTTCAATCCACTCTGGATCTCACTGGTAACGACTCTGCTACTGCCAGTTATGACTTCGAAAATCCGATCAACTTAGCCGAAGACGAAGGTGAAGATGATTGCGAAGTGCCTGGCGAGCTTGCAAGACTGTTACTCCAGGAAGAGAGGGCAATTCAACCACACGAAGAGCCAGTGGAAACAATAAACCTGGGTACTGATACAGACAGAAAAGAGGTTAAGATTGGTGCCAACCTAGAGCTCAGCGTGAAGCAACGGTTGACTCAGATGTTACATAATTATGTGGAGATCTTTGCCTGGTCCTACGAAGACATGCCCGGGTTGGATACCGATATTGTGGTCTATCACTTACCTACCAAGGAAGACTGCCCTCCGGTTAAGCAAAAGGTCCGCCGTATGCGTCCAGAGATGTCTGAGAAGATCAAAGCCGAGGTTATGAAACAATTTGATGATGGGTTTCTTGCAGTGACTTCTTATCCTCAGTGGGTTGCTAATGTGGTGCCGGTACCAAAGAAGGATGGAAAGGTCAGAATGTGTGTCGATTACAGGGATCTGAACAGGGCCAACCCCAAGGATGACTTCCCTCTACCTCACATTGATATCCTTGTTGACAATACTGCTCAGCATAAAGTGTTCTCTTTCATGGATGGTTTTTCAGGCTATAATCAGATCAAGATGGCTCCTGAAGACATGGAAAAGACTACCTTTGTTACTCAGTGGGGCACCTTCTGCTACAAGGTCATGCCTTTTGGACTGAAAAATGCTGGGGCAACCTACCAACGTGCCATGGTTTCTTTATTTCATGACATGATCCATCATGAGATAGAAGTGTATGTTGACGACATGATTGCAAGGTCCCAAACTGAGGAGGAACACCTTGATCATCTGCAGAAATTGTTTGACCGACTGAAGTTGTACAAGTTGAGGTTGAACCCGAACAAGTGCACCTTCGGGGTAAGATTTGGGAAGTTGCTAGGATTCGTTGTAAGTGACAAGGGTATTCAAGTGGATCCTGCCAAGGTCAAAGCTATTCAAGAGATGCCAGTTCCTAAGATGGAGAAAGAGGTCAGAGGCTTTTTAGGACGCCTGAATTACATCGCTCGATTCATCTCACACCTGACTGCTACCTGTGAGCCAATCTTCAAGCTGCTGAAGAAAGATCAGGTAGTACGTTGGAATGATGAATGTCAGGCTGCATTTGACAGAATCAAAGAGTATCTCCAAGAACCACCCATTCTTATGCCACCGGTTGAAGGGAGACCTCTGATATTATACCTAACAGTACTTGACAACTCAATGGGGTGTGTGCTGGGGCAGCATGACGAGTCTGGCCGAAAAGAGCATGCCATTTATTACCTTAGCAAAAAGTTTACCGACTGTGAGACCCGATACTCACTGCTTGAGAAAACTTGCTGCGCTTTGGTATGGGCTGCTCGCCGGCTGAGACAGTATATGCTGACTCACACTACCTTGTTGATCTCAAAGATGGATCCTATAAAGTACATATTTGAAAAGCCTGCTCTGTCTGGGAGAATAGCAAGATGGCAAATGATCTTGACAGAATACGACATCCAGTACACAACCCAGAAAGCCATCAAAGGAAGTGTATTGGCAGACCACTTGGCACATCAGGCAGTAGACGACTATCAGTCAATGAACTTCGAGTTTCCAGACGAGAGCATCATGATGGTGACTGATTGTGAAGTGCCTGGACCGGATGAAGGACCTGAGGAAGGATCCCGATGGTCTATGCACTTTGACGGAGCCTCCAATGCTTTGGGAAACGGTATCGGCGCTATGATAATATCCCCTCAAGGCACTCATACTCCACTTACTGCCCGACTATGTTTCAACTGCACCAACAACATGGCGGAGTATGAGGCGTGCATCATGGGTCTTCAAGCTGCGATCGACTTAAGGATCAAGTTTCTCAGTGTCTTCGGAGATTTCGCTCTCGTGATCAATCAGATCAAAGGAGAGTGGGATACGAAACATCCGAATCTTATTCCTTACAGAGAATGTGTGTTGACCTTGATCCCCCACTTCACAGAGATCACCTTTGAGCATTTCCCGAGAGAGGAGAATCAGTTAGCGGACGCGTTAGCTACGATGTCTTCTATGTTCAAAGTCAAGTGGGAAAATGAGGCTCCCCGGATCATTATCTGGAAACTGGACGAACCGGCATACTGTTGTGATCTCGAGACTGAGTTAGTAACTGAGAAGCCTTGGTACCATGAGGTGAAGAGATATTTGGAAGCTCAGGAATACCCTGAAGGTGCGTCTGTCAATGATAAAAAGTTTCTGAGAAGGTTCGCAGCCAAGTTCTTCCTTAGCAATGACATCCTGTATAAGCGAAACCATGACTCGACCTTACTGCATTGTGTGGACAAGACAGAAGCAGAAAGGATTATGGAAGAGCTACATGAAGGGACATTCGGAACATATTCCAGTGGACACACTATGGCAAAGAAAATCCTTCGGACAGGGTATTTCTGGTCCACAATGGAAGCTGACTGCTATCAACATTCTCGGACATGCCATAAATGCCAGATATATGCAGACAAGGTGCATGTTCCCCCAGTTCCTCTAAATGTTCTGACTGCGCCTTGGCCGTTTGCAATGTGGGGCATAGACATGATCGGTGAGATTAAACCTACGGCATCTAACGGGCATCGCTTCATCCTGGTAGCGATTGATTACTTTACAAAGTGGGTTGAAGCAGCTTCCTACGCTACGGTAACCAAGACTGTTGTGGCACGGTTCATTCGGCACAACCTGATCTGTCGATACGGCGTCCCAGAAAGAATTATTACAGACAACGGTACCAATCTCAATAACAAGATGATCACTGAGCTCTGCGAGCAGTTTAAGATACAGCACCACAATTCTTCTCCTTACAGACCGAAGATGAATGGAGCTGTAGAAGCAGCAAATAAGAACATTAAGAAAATTGTGCAAAAAATGACAGTGACTTATAAAGATTGGCACGAGATGTTACCGTTCACTCTACATGGGTACCGTACCTCAGCCAGGACGTCAACCGGGGCAACTCCTTTCTCCTTGGTCTACGGTATGGAGGCAGTCTTACCGATCGAAGTGAAAATACCCTCTCTCCGGATAATGAAGGATGCAGATCTGAATGAAGATGATTGGATCCAGACACGACTTGATCAATTAAACCTTATTGACAAAAAGAGACTTGCTGCTATTTGTCATGGTCAGACATACCAAAAACGGATGATCAGGGCATTTAACAAAAAGGTCAGACCGCAAGAATATCAAGTTGGGGATCTGGTAATCAAGCGAATCATCCTTCCTCAGAGTGATCCAAGGGGCAAATGGACCCCTACGTATGAAGGGCCATTTGTGGTTAAGCATGTGTTCTCAGGAGGAGCCATGATTCTAACCAACATGGATGGTGACGACCTTCCTCACCCCGCCAATGCAGACATAGTAAAAAGATACTACGCATGATAAAGACCCGCTAGGTTGACATACCTAGGCAAAAATTAGGGCTTCCCGGCGAACCAAAAGGGTTCGGGCAAAATGAAGGGATGAAATGAAAAAATCTGTACACCCGACAAGTCGAAAACCTGAAAAGGCGGCTTGGGCAAAAATGGGTATCCCGGTGGACGGAAAACCCGAAAGGGCGGTCCAGGCAAAAGTTAGGGATAAAGCGTAATATTATGTCTCATTGGATCACTTTGCATCCAGAATCCGGTATCTACATCAAGTTCAGACGGCATCGATCAGTCAGCTTCACCTTCAACTAAGGTCATCAAGTGATGAGACGCTCGGAGATATAAAGGCAATAGCAGAGTTGAAACCCAGTGGATCATTCATTTCACACAGCTGTTTTATTTTCTCTTGTCCAAAATTGTATAAACTCTTTTGTTCGGCGGCGTTCTCTTACTAGGACGTCAGCCTCTTGTACATAAACGCCTATTTTACAAGCAAATTAAAAAAAAATCAACACAAATATACTTTTCAGTTAAAATTGCCAATTGTTTTTCCTTTTCTGTTTTGTTTGGCGAAGAACGTCCAAGGTTCAATTTGTGATATATGCATTGACAATAATTTGCTAACTCATGAATATTTGCATACGAAATAAAGGATTAATTACAGGTAACATTAGAAACAGGGGCAATAAAGAGTTGTCTAAAAGCGATCTAATTGTTCCGTCCACCCAGGTACCAAGGTGATTTCAGCTGAAGAACATAACCAGATATCTTAATTCCCCAGAGAGTGAGCCAGCAAGTCAGTGCACTCTCCCCAAAGCTATATTATCAAACCTTAAGGAAGTTGGGTAGCCTCCAGCAGATCTCAATATTCCCCAGCAACATACAGACATTCCTAACAAGCATCCTCGGCAGTCTTGACCTAAGGATTGTTCCCCGGCGGTATATCAAACATTCAATGGAGTAACTTCCCTGTTACATCTCAAAACTTCCCCAAGAGAGTCCAATCCAGTTTCCCCAGGAAAGTTGGAATCCATCTCCCCAGGCAGTAAGCTTATCCCCAGTAGATTCTGGAAGCTTATCCCTCGCAGAGCACGAACGCATCTCCCGGATTTATTCAAGAGTTATTTCCCTACCAGGATATAACTGGGTTATCCTCAGCCAAAAGCCATGGAAAGATCATCCTCGACGAAGTCTTCTTATCCCCGGCGAAGTCTATTAATACTTCCAACATAACAATGGTATCCCCAGTGAAGTTACCATCAACACTTCAGCACAGTACCTCTCTCCCCATAGAGTATGGTTTCCCAGCAAGATCGTTAGAGTACTTTTCTCCCCACAGAGTAATCCATTCGCCAAGTTTATTCCCCAACGGAGTCATCTTCTCCTACCGTTATTCTTGCAACTATCATCCCCAGCGGAAGCAAAATCTATTCTTCAACATCAGCCCAGGAGTGACTTCCCGACACCCGTCAAGGATTTATTTTCCTAAGACGAAAAGATACATTCATAAACATCACATCTTCATACATTATAGCATGCATATAGGCATCATATCTTACAAATCTCATTTATGTTGAGAACATCATTTGCTTGATCCATATCATGCATTGCATATGACTGACCTTTACCTTTCAGGAAAGATCCAGTTAAGTTCTCAGCTATATTCAAGGCCTTCTCTGGTTCAGTCAGATCGACCCTAAGATCTCCCTGATTCTTATCCAGTTGAAGATTTCAAGACCTAGACCGGTTCAGTTAAATCGACCTTAAGATTTTTCTGTTTCTTATCCAGTCAAAGGCCTTCTCTGGTTCAGTCAGATCGACCCTAAGATCTCCCCGTTTCTTATCCAGTTGAAGACATTTCAAGACCTAGACCGGTTCAGTTAAATCGACCCTAAGATTTTCCTGTTTCTTATCCAGTCAAAGGCCTTCTCTGGTTCAGCCAGATCGACCCTAAGATCTCCCTGATTCTTATCCAGTTGAAGATTTCAAGACCTAGACCGGTTCAGTTAAATCGACCCTAAGATTTTCCTGATGCTTATCCTGTCAAAGGCCTTCTCTGGTTCAGTCAGATCGACCCTAAGATCTCCCTGATTCTTACCCAGTTGAAGATTTCAAGACCTAGACCGGTTCAGTTAAATCGACCCTAAGATTTTCCTGTTTCTTATCCAGTCAAAGGCCTTCTCTGGTTCAGTCAAATCGACCCTAAGATCTCCCTATTTCTTATCCAGTTGAAGATTTCAAGACCTAGACCGGTTCAGTTAAATCGACCCTAAGATTTTCCTGTTTCTTATCCAGTCAAAGGCCTTCTCTGGTTCAGTCAGATCGACCCTAAGATCTCTCTGTTTCTTATCCAGTTGAAGATTTCAAGACCTTGTCCGGTTCAGTTAAATCGACCCTAAGATTTTCCTGTTTCTTATCCAGTCAAAGGCCTTCTCTGGTTCAGTCAGATCGACCCTAAGATCTCCCTGTTTCTTATCCAGTAGAAGACATCCTGATTCTCTCAGCGTTCCTGTTGAGGTAGTAATCGCCCCAAGATTCTCTCAGCGTTACTGTTGAGGTTAAAGTCGCCCAAGATTCTCTCAGCGTTACTGTGGAGGTAGTAATCGTCCAAGGTTCTCTCAGCGTTCCTGTTGAGGTAGTAATCGTCCAAGGTTCTCTCAGCGTTCCTGTTGAGGTAGTAGTCACCCAAGGTTCTCTCACCGTTCCTGTTGAGGTAGTAACCATCCCTGGTTCAGTCATCGCCGTTTGAAGCTCCAGATCCAGCTCCACATTCCAGTGGACACATCTACACAAAGAATTTGAAGACCAGCTCCTGTAACAGGCCAGGTAATCATTTTCTCTTTTCAGGTACGCAACTTCTCGCTAAGGAAATCTCTTACGCGATCGACATCCAGATGGCATCTATAAGCCCATCCACCTTCCATCACCTCTCAGCATGGCATCTATAAGCCCATCATCCTATCCATCAAATCTCCAAATGGCATCTACAAGCCCATTCCCACCATCATACTGGTAACATGTGAGCGCAAATTTCTGGGCACTCTAGTGTTCAATCATCTTCCACCTTCGGATTACGAAAGGCACGTCAGCCAATCTGCATCCTCAGGTCTAAGAAGATTGAACAGGGGCAACTGTTGTACCCCAAAATTTGCCCTCCCATATTCTTCAAGATTTGCAAAGAGCAAGCTTCAAAATCTTCCCAAGGGTTACACAGTTCAAGGGCCTCCTAGCAGTCAAAAACTAGGGTTTTGGTTCTGACAAAGAAGATGAAGTTTCCAAGGGTCTAATCAAGTCCCATTTGCATACAAACATGGTCAAGCATCTTCATGCCAAGTTTCAAGACTTACAGCACAAAATTGCACAGTCAAAAACCCTAATTGCCCTACAGTCAATTGTAGGGGCAAAATGGTCATTTGACAGTCAAAAGTTCAAATTTTTGGTCAACATCTCATTTTGAAGCCATAAACATCATTTGATCAATTCTTGATCATGATTTTTAAGGTATGGCTCAAAAAGTCTCAAGATGCAAAAGTTTCCATATTTGGACAGTTGAAAAAGTCAACTGTAACTTGACCAGGGCATAACTTCCACATGGTTTATCAGAAAAATTCCATCCAAATCTCATTTTGAAGAGAAAGACATTTCCTACAAATCCTCTTCACACTTCAAGTCCAAGAAATTCTCTCACAAAAAGTTATCAATTTCAACATTATAGGTCATTTTCAAAAGTCAACAAAAAGGGACTTTAAGTCAAAGGCCATAACTTGAGATTGGTAAATCAAAATGACATGGGACCAAAGGCATTGGTTAGAGGACTTCAAGACCTTTCCAAAATGTCTAAGAACATGATCAAATCTTAAAAATTGAGCAAGATATGCCTTGTGGAAGTTGGGAAATTTTTGGGAAATTTGAAAAGTCAACTTTACTTCAAATGCCTCAAAATTGCTAATGGGCCACATTTTCTTCCAAGAATCATCATCCAAAGCATATGCACGACCATTTGGCCCAAGGGGAGTTATTTCATCGTTTTTTATTATTTATTTGAATTTTTAATCACAATTAATTCATTTAATTAAATAAAATATGGGAAAAATACTTATCCATGCTTTTCAAATCTTTTTATGCATGGAATACCTTCAAGATTTCGTGCACTATCTGATATGGAAAGAATCAAGGTGATTTGGACATGATTGGTATCAAAACACATGGAAAAAGATTGGAAAAAATATGCCATTAAAATCCAATATTTGATTCATGATTGCATTGATCTCTTGACTCAAATCTCAACCCTAATCCATCCCATACTTATACTGATCAAAACCTAATGCCTAAAGACCTCTAAGCTGCGCCAGACTTCAAGAACAACTTTTGAAATTTTTGGTGAAAAAGTGAAAACTGAAAACTACATTCTAGCACGATTCAAAGCAAAATACCAATTGCAAAAGCTTCCTAAGGCATTACTGAACTTGACTGGATACTTTTCCACGCCCATAGCATCAAGAATTGGTACATAGAACTCAAAATTTCTCACACTTTATGCATATTCGTGTTTCAATTTTTAAGCATCCTCATTGCATTTTCTTTGTTGATTTATACTAATTGAACCATTCTGAATCTAACCATGCTCTTCAATTGAGTTTTTGTGCATTGTATGAGAAATCACCATTGAAGCTTTTTAGGTTTTCAGAGGTCACGAATTAGGGCTTCCTTATTCTGGAATAATTGAGATATGAGACCTACACCATTGAATTCATCGCGCTTAAACGATCAAGAATCACTAGTCGCGCTCAATTTATGAGCCACCATATTCTATTCGCTATTTTCGTATGCACTATTTAGTGGGGGTTTAAAACCCCCGCTATCTAACTGTTTTTTTTCAGGCCAAAAGCGAACGAGTGGGGAAGATGATGACTTGTCTCCAAGTGATAGGGTAGTTCAAAATTTAGCGCGTTTTCTTTGATCCATAACATTAGCGCTTTGTTTTTTATATGTTAATTGTTATCTATTATCATTACAAAGTAACAACGCAACACAGTTGGTGGAATGTCATGTTGGCAAGCTTTGGGACCTGGGTTCGATCCCCAGGTCCCCCATGTTATTTCAATGTTTTTCTTGCCAATATCTTCCTATGCAGCGCATTACCTAATGACCATCATGTATCCCCATAATCTGCCATGCCACGCGCCCCATGATCCCAATCCAAAGGTCCAGATTTGAAGAACATCATGGGCACCAGTCAATGCATATACACGCGCCCAGAAAAGTCAAATAAAGCCTTGAAACATTGGGCCTGATTGCTACCAGCATACCTCCAAATGGGCCTACAAACCCCCCATTGTTTGCTTTCTTTCACCCTTTTTATTTTTCTATTTTACTTGTTTAATTTAGTTTTAATTAAATTCTTTAATCTAATATATTTCCATAAAACATAAAAATGCCAAAAAATCAGAAAAGACAAAAACAAAAAATATATTTTATTTTAATATCTTTGTAAATAAATTGTATCAATTAATTTAGTTTTTAAATTCTAGGATTAATTTTAACATTTTCTTAATAAACTTAAAAAATTGTAGAATTAGGGTTTTGATTATTTTTATCCTTTTGCCTTTTTCACCATATTAATTATTAATTATTATTTTTGTAAATAAAATTGTATTAAATAATTAGGTTAATTCTAGGTTTAACTTTAACATGTTTTTTTTAATAAATTAAAAATAACTAGAATTAGGTTTTAAATTCCATTAATTCTTATTAAAAATCCATAAATACAAAAAAACTTCAAAAAAATCTTTTCTTTTTATTTTAATTTAATTAATTTGTTAATCGTAATTTAATTTCATTAAAAAGGGTCCAACGCCCTCGCTTTCGATTATTAGTTCGTTTCGCGCATTTATTTCCTTTCTTATAATATTCATGTAATTCTCCCAAAGCCATGTAAATCAGACATTTATCTTTTCCGCATTCTTTATTTTATTTCAAATTGGGTCTTGGATTAAATTTGGCGATGTGGACCCGCGCCTTTGTAATAGAGTAGGACCTTTATATTTCTCGCAACTTTTAAATTGTTAATTAAACTGCATGAAAGAATGAATTTTAAAATAAAAACAAAAGCGTAGATCACCAATACATGACAAGACAAAATATCTGAAAACGACACACAAATCACACACCACCCCTAGGGTACGCCTCACTGTTGCCTTGCCCCTCGAAAGGTGATCGTCGAGTAGAGGACGTCTTAGTAAGTCCTCATGATCCGGGAACCTGGCATGAGGGTAGCTTCTAAGGTGTCTTCCTATTGCTCCGGTGATCACCATGTCCCGAACCCTCGAATTGACCCGAACACCTCCAATGGTGGTGCTACCTACCTCTAAATGGTGGGATGACACTACTTTAAGGACATTTACACAGACGAATTCCTTAGGGTAGGTAGACGACTCTAGATACTTGCTCTAATTTTAAAAAAACAAATCAAAAATACTTTTCACACCGACACCTTTTCAAAAAGCTTTCGAAAGCAATTTTTCAAACACTCTTGAGGACCGATACAAGAGTCGAACTGAAATTTTCAGAGAAACTTTTTAAAACCCACAGTTGAAAAGCAAACAAACCATTTTTAAAACACAAATGAGCAAGTATCTAAGAGCCCATGGATAACCATGGATAGAAAGGGTGCTAACACCTTCCCTTTCTATAACCTACCTCCCGAACCGAGAGCAATCTCTATAAGGAATTTTTCTGTGCTTTTGTCCTGTCCATGTTGGAGAAAATAAAAGACGGTGGCGACTCTTGCTTACTGCGACATTTCGCGAACCAGCGTTAAACAGTCAGTTCCAGATCCACCGATCACACAGGTGTTAGCACCCTTTTCATCCATGGTTTTCCATGGGCTCTTAGTTACTTTCTAGATCACTTGCTTTTATTTGAATACGTGCTTTGTGTGGTTTTTGAAAGTATTTTGAAAAGGCGCCATCGTTTAGGCAAACTTTGTGATGATTCTCGTTCGTAAGAATGTATACAAAGGTGTTGATCTTTTGAAAATGTTTTCAAGTTCAAAAGATGTTTTTGAAAGTGTTGGTGTAAAATGTTTGGTCGTGAGCAAGCGAGAAACTAGGAGCAAATCTACCTACTCGAAATGTCTTAGATGTTCTTTTCCTCCTCCTTTAGATGTTGCTATCTTACCATTGATTTGGTAAGAAGCCCCATCGTTGAATGTGAATGGACGGGCGTGGGACGTTTGTATAGTCATAGAAGGAAACCTATGGGACGTTTTAGCAATGTCATTTAGGGACTAGATCGTTTACCGAAGGCAACATCAAGGGTCATCGAGGGACTACGCTATTTTATCAAGGGTATTTTTGTTAAAAACGCCCATGTTCGAGGGACATGACTAATTTCCGATAGGCAACAAGTGAGATTAGCCTAAGGGGTGCGTGTATGCAAAGTGTGTTTGATTGCATGCATTTAGTCTTGATTAGGGTGATCTATTTGTTGATTTCATGTCTTGCCATACATACCCTAATTACTAGCATTATATTTGAAAAGCGATAAATTGCAGAAATATAAAGTTCTACGCTATCACAATATTTAGGGATGGGGGTACAAATTTACAAATTGGGGGTTATAAGAATTCAAATCCTATTTAACTATTACAACCATATTGAAATGTACAATGCAAGAAAGAAAAAAAGGATTTGTTTTTGAAAATGGTTTTTCGTCTTAATGAATAAAAGAAAAGAAATAAATTAACTAAGAAAGAAAATATTTTTTATGTCTTTTTTATATATATTAATAAAAAGGATGTTAATGCTAAAAATGATAAAAGGAAAATAACGAGAGAAAAGAATCAGCATGCTGCTGAAAGCAAAACAAAGGGGATCAGAAACTCTGATGCTGGGCGCGCAATGGTTCAGAAAGAAGCGTTAGAAGTTATGGATTGATACACTCCGAGGTCTTGCAAGACACGTTAGAGGGAAAACACAGAAGTTTTGGGTTGCTATGTGGTGAACTTCTGAGTGGTAGAACAATGAGAAAGTCTTAGAAGTTCTGTGTATTAAAACAGTGAAGAGAACTCAGAAGTTTACTATGTGCTAAGACAGTGAGTGAACATCAGAAGTTCAGTATGTGCTAACAGCGAGTGAATATCAAAAGTTCAGTGTGTTTAAACAGTGAGAAAATCATAGAAGTTCTGTATGTTAAAACAATGAGGAGAAATCAGAAGTTCTGTATTATGATAAAACCGTGAGTGAAAATCAGAAGTTTTGTGCCACATTTCAACTCTTTCTTCATATTAATCAGCACATCAGCAATTTATTCAGTTCTTAACAAACAACAAATCAACAGGATAAAAGCACAACAGTTTATAGAAGTTCTAATCCTAATTATGAGCCTAGCCTTAATCAAGAAGTTCTGATCCATAGTTTTTCACTTATGCAATGATATGGACAACATCAATAATATGATATTTACATATTTAATGATGTTATGAATGAAAAGATGCAAAGTCAGAAAGACTTACCTTGAATCTAGAGTGTATGCTTGGAACTTGAACTGCGATATTCTGGAGTCAGCAAGAGCAACTGAAGAGAAAATTCCAAGTTCTTGGATTCAAAGGGAAGAACAAAGGTTTGGTTTTCTGTTTGGGATTTCTGGATTTTTACGAAGGGTTTCACAGTTTTCTTTTCTCTCTTTTGACAATTCTCTCTCTCCAAAAGCCATCCCTTGAAAGTATTATGGAGAAACTTATTTATAGGTGAGTTTGTTGTGGTTTTGAGGGGAAAAACAAATGGGATTTGAACATTTTTGGCACACTGTTCCATTGCTTTTTGATTACAGCCTTTTGTATTTGGTGCAAATATGGGATTTGGGAAAATGCAGGCGTGGACTGGATTAGCTGCTGGTTATAGTACTGTGTTGTAGCAGTGCAGCAGGTTGTTTAAACGAGGTTATGGGATCTGGTAATGTTCTGTATGCAGAAGACCAGAATGAGACTCGAAGAGTGATATTTTGACTGAAGCGTTGAACATAGCCTTCATATGCTGAAGGATCATGTTCTAATCGAAGAGCATCACTTCCACATGTTCTGATTGAAGTATCATGTTATGAACCGTGTTTGCAAATTATGACCGCACTTGCGTGGAGGCTGGCCCAAAAGTTCTGAAGTACCATATTCTCTTAACACTCAGAAAAATTTCTAAATGTTTAGAAATTTGGATTTTTCAAAGTAATTTCTGACTTCTGATTTCTGATAAACTAATTTCATATCTTGGTAAAATATAATTGTTGAAACTTGATTTTTGACCCAAAGGTCAAAGTTTGACCTTTCAGCATGCTTTTGACCATTTTTCCCTTGTGAATGACTTTCTTGTAAAATTGTAATCTGAGACTTGAAACTTGCCAGAAGCAAACCTGAGGGTCTAGCATGATCTTTTTAGAAATGAGAGGGAAAATTTTGGGGTACAACAGCTTCCGTTGTTCAATCTTCTTAAACCTAAAGAGTTAGATTGACGAGTCTGCCATTCGTGACTTGAAGGTGGAAGATGATTGAACACTAAAGTGCCCAAAAATTTGTACTCGATGATGTGGTGGTTGATTGTGTTGGGAATGGGCTTAAAGACACCATTTGGAGGAAAGTTGATAAATACTGGAAGAAGTATCAACATAAATCTCTAGTTGTTTTATACTAAAACTTGATGCTTTACCTGTGAGAAAAAGACTTAGTAAAATGCAGATGTATGCATGATGTTTTCTAGATGTGGTATTATGCTAAATGCATTTTGTATTTACATGTTATGATGTATGAGTGTGAGATGTATGTTTTTGTCCGGGAGAATAAATCCCTGACTGCCGCTGAGGAATTTCTGGGGGGTTGAATCCCTGATTGTCGTTGGGGATGAAGAATATGCATATCTTCAAATTTTGTTGAAAGGATGCTTTCACTGGGGAATATTTCCTGAATGTCAGCTGTTATCTAGTCGGATCCAGGCTTCACAATTTGCTGAGGATAAAGTAGTCAACTGCTATCCGGTTGGGTCCAGGCTTCACGGTAACTTACTTGGGGGAAGAGACAAATTAACTGTTATCTGGTCAGATTCCAAGCTTTGTAGAAAATTTCTTGAAATTGAGTAGTTATCTGGTCGGATCCAGGCATTACAACAACTTGCTGGGGATACGGAAGTTAACTGTTATCTGATCGGACCCAAGCTTCACAGTAACTTGAAGTGGTAACTACTATGTGGTCGGGTCCAGGTTTCATGGTTTTTGGAAAGTTGTACTATTATCTGATCGAGTCCAGGCTTTATAGTGTCTCTTTGGGGACCATAGTTAATTGTTATCTGGTCGGGCTCTAGGTTTCACAATAAACTGTTTGAAAAACTGTCATCTGGTCGAGTCCAGGCTTTGCAAATTTCTGAGATTGATGAGGTCAATTGCTATCTGATTGAGTCCAGGTTTCGCAATAAACTGTTTGGGGATTTAGCTGTTATCTGGTCGGTTTCCAGGTTTCACAATGAATCTCTGAGGGTAATTGCTATCTGGTCGGATCCAGGCTTCACAATAACTTGCTTGAAAAGATAAAATTGAAAACTGATATCTGGTCGGATCCAGGTTTCACAGTAATTTGTTAGGACAGAGGTAAACTCTACCGGGGAAAAGAAGTTAAACCTTGGTCGGGTTGAGTCCAGGTTCTTCTATATCTTTGAAGAGTTAGACTATTATCTGGTCGGGTCCAGGTTTCATAATATCTTGAAATTCAGATCAACTGTTATCTGGTCGGGTCTAGGTTTTAGATACCCAAACTGTTATCTGGTCGGGTCTAGGTTTTAGTAATAACTTGAAAATTGTGCTAATATCTGGTCGGGTCCAGGCTTAGGCAATTGAAGAAGTCAAACTATTATTTGGTCGGGTCTAGGCTTCAGTAATAACTTGAAAATTCCGCTAATATCTTATCAGGTCCAGGCTTCATAGTATCTTTTTGGAAATAGTAAAGACTTTGCTGACGTCTTTACTGGGGATCAGGGGTTGTGGCCCTATGATTTGCAATAATTTGAAAGGAAAATTCAAACTGGGGAGTGTAGACTCAGTCGGGTAGGACGGACTCAGCTTAGGGAGGATACACTCAAATGGGGAGTATATACATAGCTGGGGGATAACGGGCTCAGCTGGGGAGGATGGACTATGCCGGGGGAATACAAACTCGATTGGGGAGAATGTACTCAACTGCAGAATTTTGCGGTTCCTCGATTGTTGTTGGGGAAATAAAACCTGTTGGGGAAATAAACCCTATTGGGGAAATAAACCTTATTGGGGAAATAAACCCAGTTGGGGAAGTGAGTTTCTTTTAGGAATAGATCCGCGAGGCATCAACTTGTAAAAATCGACTTAGCTGGAGAGAGAGTTGCCAAGAGATTGAGACTCTGGTCAGGGATTATCCTATGCAAAGAGACTTTGTAAGTAACTTTGTTGAGGAGGATGTTAATGGAATAACTCTTTGAAGGTATTCCCGACTTATTTAAAGAAGTTCCTATTACCGCTTAGGTCATATGTGCCAAACAGTTTTAATTATGTTCATATGCATATGTTCATTCAATTTTAGCCATTGGACAAATCTGCATTCAAAACAAAGACAGAAATTTTGCACTTCGAAGTATATTTGTATTGATATTTTGCCCACGAGTAGACATTTTTGTACAGAGAGACGGAGATCCTAGTAAGAGGAAATCGTCGAAAGGAAAACAAAATTAAGAATGAAAACAAATATCCATGTGAAATGATCTCATTGCCTTCCAACTCTACTATTGCCCCAATGTCTTTGAATGTCCCTTGCCGTTGATAGAAGTTGATTGGATTGATCTTGGACCGTTTAAACTTGGACCTTGGTGATAAAATTGACTGTGTTGATTCCACGGGACATAGTCATACGCTTTTAATCCTTAATTTTTGCCTGGACCGCCCTTTTGGATTTTCAGCCCACCAGGATACCATTTTTTTCCCAAGTCTCCCTTTCGGGTTTTCAACTTGCCGGGTGTACAATTTTTTGCATATATCCCTAATTTTGCCCAAACCTTTTGGTTTGCTGGGATGCCCTTATTTTTCCTAGGTGTGTCAACCTAGCGTGTCTCTTATGCATAGTATTTTTTAACTATGTCCCCGTTTATAGGTGTGGGAAATCTTCACAATCCATGGTAGTCAGCATCATGGCACCACCAGAGAAATCTCTCTTGACAACAAATGGCCCTTCATAGGTGGGACTCCATTTGCCTTTGGGGTCGCCTTGTGGTAGAATGATGCGTTTTATCACCAAGTCACCAACTTGATATACTCGAGGCTTGACCTTTTTGTTGAAAGCCTTGATCATCCGTTTTTGATACGTCTGACCATGGCAAACATGAACTAATTGTTTTTCGTCGATCAAGTTTAGCTGATCCAATCTTGTTTGAATCCACTCATCTTCTCCTAAGCTTTCCTCATTCATAATCCTCAGCGAGGGAATCTGAACTTCCATTGGAAAAACAGCTTCCATGCCATAGACTAGAGAAAAGGAGTTGCCCAAGTTGATGTTCTAGCTGAAGTACGGTAGCCATGTAGAGCAAACGACAACATCTCATGCCAATCCTTATAGGTTACTACCATTTTCTGCACAATCTTCTTGATATTTTTGTTGGCCGTTTCGACTGTGCCATTCATTTTCAGTCTATAGGGAGAAGAATTATGATGCTTGATCTTAAACTGAGTGTAAAGCTCAGTCATAATAGAATTGTTGAGTTTAGTCCCATTGTCGTTGATGATCCTTTCGGGGATACCATAATGGCAGAGCAGGTTGTGTCTGATGAATCTGGCTACCACATTCTTGGTGACTGAGGCAAACGAGGCGGCTTCGACCTATTTGGTAAAATAGTCGATAGAAACAAGAATGAAGCATTGTCTGTTGGAAGCGGTGGGCCTGATCTCTCCAATCATGTCAATGCCCCACATTGCAAATGGCCACGGAGCAGTCATGACGTTTAAAGGGATAGGAGGCACATGGACCTTGTCAGCATAGATTTGGCATTTGTGACAAGTTCTTGAATGTTGATGACAATCAGTCTCCATTGTTGACCAATAGTAACCGGCTCTTAAGATTTTCTTAGCCATCGTATGCCCACTTGAGCGAGTACTAAAGAAACCATCGTGCATGTCTTCCATGATTTCCTATGCCTCCTTCTTGTCCATACATTAGAGTAGAGTTGAATCATGACTGCGCTTGTACAATATCCCGTTACTTAGGAAGAATTTGGCTGCAAATCTTCGTAAGAATTTTCTGTCATTGATGGATGCTCGCTCGGGATACACTTGTGCTTCAAGGTATCTCATCACCTCATGGTACCATGGATTTTCCGTATCGATGTCAAGCTCATAGCAATGTGTAGGTTTTTCGAATCTCTCAATTATAATAATAGGGGCTTCATTGTCCCATCTGACCTTGAACATTGAAAACATGGTTGCCAAAGCATCAGCCAACTGGTTTTCCTCCCTAGGGAAGTGCTCAAAGGTGATCTCTTCGAAGTAAGGAATCAGGGATAGCACAAGTTCCTTGTAAAGGATAAGATTAGGGTGTTTAATGTCGCAATCTCCTTTTACTTGGCTGATCACTAGGGCGGAATCCCCGAACACATTCAGATGTTTGATCCTCAAATCAATGGCAGCTTTCAGACCTAAGATGCATGCTTCATACTCGTCCATATTGTTCGTACAATTGAAGCATAATATGGCAGTGAAAGGAGTGTGGCAACCTTCAGAAGAGATGATCACAACACCAATTCCGTTACCTAAGGCGTTGGAAGCCCCATCGAAGACCATAGTCCATCGGGATCCTTGTTCAGGTCCGTCATACGGTCCAGGTTTCGCACAGTCGGTTACCATCATGATGTTCTCATCAGGGAAGTTGAAGTTCATTGACTAATAATCATCCACAACTTGATGGGCCAAATGATCAGCTATCATGCTTCCTTTGATGGCCTTTTGTGTAGTTTATTGAATATCATACTCAGTCAAAATCATTTTCCATCTGGCTATCTGTCCGGAAAGGGCAGGTTTCTCGAAGATGTACTTGATTGGGTCCATCTTAGAAATCAACAGAGTGGTATGAGTCAACATATACTGTCTTAACCAGCGAGAAGCCCATGCTATAGCGTAACAAGTTTTCTCGAGCAATGAATATCTGGTTTCACATTCGGTAAACTTTTTGCTCAGGTAATAAATAGCATGCTCTTTTCGGCCAGACTCGTCATGTTGGCCCAAAACACACCCCATAAAGTTCTCTAATACTGTCAAGTACATGATCAAGGGTCTTCCTTCAACTGGAAGCATGAGAATAGGAGGTTCTTGTAGGTATTCTTTGATTTTGTCAAAGGCAACCTAGCACTCATCATTCCATCTGACTACCTGATCTTTCTTCAAGAGTTTGAAGATTGGCTCACAAGTAGCAGTTAAGTGTGATATGAAGCGAGCAATGTAATTGAGACGATCCAAGAATCCCCTGACTTCTTTTTTAGAATGAGGGACTGGCATTTCTTGGATGGCCTTTACCTTGGCAGGATCAACTTCAATGCCTTTATTGCTGACAACAAATCCTAGAAGCTTTCCAGATCGTACTCCAAACATGCACTTGTTAGGGTTTAACCTCAACTTGTACTTCTTTAGCCTCTCGAATAATTTGTACAGATGATCGAGATGTTCTTCTTTGGTTTGTGATATGGAAATCATATCATCCACATATACCTCTATCTCATGATGAATCATGTCATGAAATAAAGCTACCATAGCCCTTTGATATGTTTCCCCTACATTCTTTAATCCGAACCGTATGACCTTATAGCAGAAGGTGCCCCATTGCGTAATGAAAGTAGTCTTCTCCATGTCTTTGGGAGCCATCCTTATTTGATTATAGCCTGAGAAGCCATCCATGAAAGAGAAAACTTTATGCTGAGCAATATTATCAACTAAGACGTCAATGTGTGGTAAATGGAAGTCATCCTTGGGGCTTGCCCTATTCAGATCCCTATAGTCTCACACATGCGAACTTTTCCATCCTTTTTCGGCACTGATACCACATTGGCAATCCATTGGGGATAGGATGTCACAACTAAGAATCCTGCATGAAATTGTTTCATCACCTCAGCTTTGATCTTTTCAGACATATCAGGTCTCATGCGATGAACCTTTTGTTTGACGGGAGGGCAGTCTTCTTTTATCGGCAGGCGATGAACTACGATGTCGGTATCCAACCCAGGCATATCTTTATAAGACCAAGAAAATACTTCCACATAATCATGCAACATTTAAACCAACCTGATCTTGACACTGCTTTCCAAATTAGCACCGATCCTGATTTCCTTCTTATCCGACTCAGTGCCCAGGTTGATAACTTCAACTGACTCTTCGTGCGGTTGAATAGCTTTTTCCTCTTGTAATAGAAGTCTGGCTAGTTATCTCGGTATGTCACAATCTTCCTCGCCTTCGTCTTCGGCTTGGTTGATAGGACATTCAAAGTCATAGTCGGCAATAGTAGGTTCATTGACAATAGGATCCAGAGTGGATGTGGACTTGCAAGAGTGTGTGTGTGTGCATGTAAGATACATGGCTATTTTTTTTTTTGAAAAATGTATTTGCAAGAAAGGAAAGACCATAAACACAAATATTTGAATAAAAAAGAGTCCAATGTAGTGAATGATCATATGATTAGACAAACATAAATAAAAACCTTGCCAAATGGACCAAAGTGCCTCGGGCCAGGCATATGGCTGAAAAGTCATTGTTAAAATATTACAGACGACATGTTCTTGAATTGAAAGAAAAGTAATAACAAGTAGATTACTCCTCAATGAAGGATATGGGCACAAAGTCCTTTGCATGCCAATTCTTCAACTCCGTTGTAGTTGGATACACCCAATCTTCAAATGCAGCTTCTTCATCAAAATCGCCGATGACGTTGACTTCATGACTTCCAATGCGGAGAGGTGGCTTTCCAGTACGAGCATGGCTCACTTCCTTCTGAGCTTTGACAGTGAAGCCCAAACCAAACTTGTCCATTTTAAATGGGATATCGAGGAGTTTCCCCAAGTATCACAGTTTCCTTCTTCAATTGCTGCACGGGCATCCTTGACTGAAACCATCTTTGGTGTGGCCCTAACAACTTTAGACTCATCAGAAGAACATTTGGTAGCAACAATCATTGGTGGCATAACTTAAAAGGCTTGACACGGGGTTTCAATGAATTCTCCATCCATATCTACATATTTGAACGAGTTAAGGTGGCTTACCATAAACTCTTCTTCTCCACAGACAGTGACTATTCTTCCCTTGACTGGATATTTGAGTTCCAGATGGAGAGTTGAGGTTACTGCCCCAACTTTATGGATCCGCGGGAGACCTAACAGACAAGAATAGGCAGGACGAATATCCATAATGTAGAAGGTGGAGTTGAAGATTTGGGAGCCCACTTTGATTGGAAGATCTACTTCCCCATGAACAGTCCTCTTTGATCCATCAAACGCCCTTACAATGATATCACTTGGCTTCATGACTAAATCTTCACAGTCAAGACGGTCTAACGCCCCCTTGGGTAATACATTCAGAGAAGAAACAATGTCGACTAGCACATGTGCTAAGGTAGTCCCCTTGCACTCGACAGAAACATGTAGAGCATTACTGTGATTCTTCTCAAGAGGCGTTAAGTCAGTATCTGAAAATCCCAAGCCATTGTCAGCTGTCAGGATAGCCACACAATTCTCAAATTAGTCATTTGTTTTCTCATGGGGGACATGAGCCTTTTTTAGGAACTTGATTAACATCCGAGCATGGGCATCAGATGAAAGCAGAATTGACAACATTGAAATCTTAGAAGGGGTTTGACCCAACTATTCCACAATCTTGAAATCGCTTCTTTTTATTATCTTCAAGATCTCGTCCATCTCACGGGAGAATGGTTCTTCATCATCTACATCCTTGGAGGGTAATTCAATCACATCAGGCTCAACAACATTCTCCTTCCCTCTTGTATCAATACTTGGCTTGGCAACAGTAATGCTGATCGATGTCTTTGTAACAACTGGTGGTGAGATATTGGGTGAAAATATTCTCCCAGTTCTAGTTACTTTGCTTGAAACAACTATGTTACCGACGTTGTCATCCTTTCCTTCTTCGATCCACGCATCTTGTTTAATCCCGTGATAGAACACTTCAACAACATAATTCCATGGTACCGTCTTATTTGAAGAGTAGGGAATCAGTCTGAGACTGGTAATTGTTAAGGGAGCAATGGTGGGTTCATTTGAAATCCTAATAGGACCTTTGGAGGTGATCCTAAGAGGCTTGTTTGAGATGGTAATAATGGAGAGGTATTCACATTTGTTAATCAAACTTTTGGCAAGTGGGGTCTTCTCGAATAGAATTTCGTGGCTATTCATCAAGCGTTGTATGCCTTTCTTCAGCCCTTCACATCCATTGAGTTGTTTTGTACAGCACACAGTCCTTTATGCAGCCAGGGAAAATCCCAGCTTTCAACAGATTTTTTTGATTATATTCAGCAGAGTAGTCAATTCTTCGATAGAGGCGACAAAAATTGTATCTTCAACAAAATTAAACTTTTGTCATGCTTCGGCATTGGAGCGGTGATTACATTCGACGTTGGAGGAGGATCAAAATCAATAGTTTTGTTATCAATTAAATCATGGATTTTGTTCTTCAAGGCTCAACACTGGTCAGTCTCGTGTCTGGGGCTGTTGGAGTGGTAAGCACACTTAGAGTTTGGATTATACTTTGGTGACGAGGTATCATGGTTGGCGGGAGGATAGCGCAATGTCACTAAATTAACCTTGAGCAAATATTGTAAGGCTTGAGACAATGACATGCCTAACCTCGTAAATTGTCTTCTTGGAGTTTCAAAACATTGATGATTTGCAGATGGTCTTGGAGTAGGAGTTGGATTGGAGATTCGGACAACATTGACAGACGGACAATCATTCTTCTTGATACGGGCCCTTTCCTAGTACACAACATTGACTTCTTATTTTGCAGCAAAAGGTTTCTTGATAGGATTAGAAGTGGAGGTAGACGCCACATAGATCTTCCCACTTTTGATTCCACTTTCAACTCTTTCACCGGTTAAGATTAATTCGGTGAAACCAGAAGAAGAGCAGCCCACCAACAGATTAAAGAAAGGACCAGATAAAGTGCCCATGAACATGTTGATATGCTCCATATCAGTCAAGGGCGGTTAGACACTACTAGAAAGGTCTCTCCACTTTTGCGCATATTCCTTAAATCCTTCATTCTTTCCCATGGTCATATCTTCCAACTGAACCCTCGTTGGCGCCAAGTCGGCGTTGTACTGATACTGATGGTAGAATGCAGTAGCTAAATCCTCCTAAGTATTGATACGAGAACCATCTAACTGATAAAACCATTCAAGTAGCGTTCCAGCTAAGCTTTCTTGGAAAAAATGAACCCAGAGTTTCTTATCAGAGGTGTGTGGATGTATCTTGCGCATATAAGATTTCAAATGGAGTTTTGGACAATAAACTCCATCTTACTTTGCAAAGACTGGTATTTTGAATTTGTGGGGGATGAATACCGCAAAGATCAAACCCAAATCATCAAAATCTAAATCGGGGACGACCTGGATTTCAACGACTTTCAATTTATCTTCTAACTGCTTGTATTTGATATCAACGGGTGGATACTGCTCGTTGAAATAATCATCATCAGATACTTGATCATTGATACAGTCAGCCTGAGTACTCTTGACCTCACCAATCTGGTTCTCGTCCTCTTCAGATGAATCTCCTTCTACTGGGATTTGACGGACTGTCTCCTTGATCCTTTTACCCATGTTGAGTAGAGCTTTCTTCTTTGGCTTCTTCTTAACAGCCAATAAAGCCATCATATCTTGCTGCCCCTTTCCTAGGGCTAGTAGAGTTTCCTGAAACTGAGAATTTTGGGCTTGGAGATCCTTCACAGTTTTCTTTAGATCCATCTTGCTGAAATAAACAACAGAAAGATAAGGAAACCTGTTATGCGAAAACCTGTCATGTTATGATGCATGGAATATGTACATGCAAATGATTTCAAGGATTAATGAGATTTAAATTTGTATAGACAAAAGAATGAATAAACTTTAGTTTTCATTAGACAAAACAAGAAAGATTACATCATGCCTCTTGGGCTTACAAAATAACTTTCTAAGATAAAAAGACCGAACGCATCCTCTTTGGCACGAGATAAGCGTTCACACTTTTCTCTTCTTGTAGCTACTTCGTAAGCTCCAAGACCCTCTTCTCACTAGCATAGAATTGAGCTTCGAAATTATCTCGTTCTTCCTTAAGCTGAATCCAACCCTTTTGTAAGTCTTCGAGAGAGGTAGGCATGTCGGGATGGAGGATAGTGTAGGGAACATCTCCTTCGACCACAGGCTCCATGATGACTGGTAAGATGTAAGGATAAGGCATCACAAGTTTCTAAGCACGAGCTCGCACCCATTTAGGGTAAGGCTCGAGGGGAATGGAGTTCTTATGTCCTAACGTCTTGCTATCCACCCTGTTCAACATCCTCCAGGCTCGGATAAACCTCCAACGATAACCTTGATTGTCATTCTTGTAGTCGAATACCACTCCTTGGATAAGCATCTCAAGTGGACCATCCCTTCGGGCGTAACCAAACTGTCATAAGGCTAAGAAGGGGTTATAAGTGATACCTACTCTAATGCCAAGCAAGGGGACATTAGGGAATTCTCCATAACGGTCGATGATAGTAACATTCCTCAAAGATCGAGAACACCAATGAATATCCGAATGTCTGTGCATCATCAACCTATGGGACCACCTTGAATTTTGCTCATTCTTCAATACAGATTAGGGAAGATGCGAAATAAACCATCTTTCCAAGAGAGGAGTGCAACACATGAGGATACCTCTTTTACTCATAGTGCGAGTGTGAAAGGAATGTAGGATGTCTCTAAGAAAAGTAGGCACTGGGTTACAGACATGAAGATTTTGACAGCATTCACATCTATGAGTTGGTCAGGATTTGGAAACAAAACTATCCCATAGATGAGGAGAGCCACAATTTTCTCAAAAGCTTGCAAATCCAAAGAGCTCCAATAGTTTTGGGATTTCTCAAACAAAAACTTTGCTAGGAAACCCTTGACACCACTCCTTGTCTCCCAATTAGTTGTGATGTTAGTTGGTTGCAAGTGTAGAGCTTGAGCAATCTCTTCGGGCTTTGGATCTTTTTCCATACCGTTGAAAGGTAGTTGATTAAGAACGAGAATCCTCAAGAGTTAGGAGAATTATTCCAAAGTTGGCACAAGTTGATAATCGGGAAATGTGAAGCAATGGTGTAGAGGATCAAAGAATTGGAAGAGCACCTTCATCATATCTTCATCAGTTTTGGAGGTAACCAAGTTTAGGTGGCGACCATGTCTTTCGGTAAATGGAGAATTCTCAGGAATCCTTGATGCTAACTCTTTGAGTTGAGGAGGAATCCTTACGAGATTGACTTGAAAGGTTTTTCTACGAATAGAATCCATGTCCTACAAAACAGAAACAAAGATAAATCCCAAAAATCCTTGAAATGGTTAGTGAGTATGGGTGTGATGTTATGATGTTCATGATGTTCATGATGTTATGTACAAGTAAATATATACAAACAAAGCAAACAAGTCCTTAGGTTTAGGCTTGCATGGAGTCTCATAGGTAAGTACCCTCTTTTAGTTGGCTCAAACATGTCCTAATAATAGTATTCGGGTTCTAAGGAGCTCAATATCACTGGTTTGTTTTCTCGGGCATTATTTCAGCGCAAGCCTCTTTAATGGAGATAGAAATATCCCAAAAACCTAAACCTCAAGGAGTGTAGTATCGAGTATCTACCAACTTCGGACTGCACCAAAGCTGGTCATCTCACTATGTCCTAAAGGCCAAGTTGGTCAAGTAAAAGTTCTAATAGTTCATTAGTGCTTCATAACATTACTCAGCGGCCCCGTATTCTCCTTGACTACTCAAGGGCTACCGGTACCCACAAATATGTTGCACTAACATATCTATTGCTTAGACCATGTCGGTATACCCCACACAGTTTCCACAATGTATTGCTACTTATCTATAAGGCATCCCAAATTCAGGTAGAGGATTCACACCCAAACGAAGAACCAAAATGTAAATCAAACAAATCAAACAATGAAAGCAAGTAAATGTGATATAGCCCAAAGGTAACCCCACTTTTAAAACTTGTCCCCAGCATAGTCGCCAGTTCTGTGATACGGTGGAATAACTGACTTGGTTGTTTTGCATTGGATTGCAAATGTTGCAGTTAGCAAGAGTTGCCACCGACTTTTCTTTTATCCAAAAGGAAAGGCTGAAAAGAATAGGAAAGACCTTTAGAGATGTTTTCTTGAGTTCGGGGGGTAGATTATGAAAAGGGAAGGTGTTAGCACCCTTTTCATCCATGTTTTTCCATGGGATCTTAGTTACTTTCTAGATCACTTGCTTTTATTTGAAAACGTGCTTTGTGTGGTTTTTGAAATTATTTTGAAAAGGCGCCATCGTTTAGGCAAACTTTGTGATGATTCTCGTTCATAAGAATGTATACAAAGGTGTTGATCTTTTGAAATTTTTTTCAAGTTTGAAAGATGTTTTTGAAAGTGTTGGTGTAAAATGTTTGGTTGTGAGCAAGTGAGCAACTAGGAGCAAATCTACCTACTCGAAAGGTCTTAGATGTTCTTTTCCTCCTCCTTTAGATGTTGCTATCTTACCATTGATTTGGTAAGAAGCCGCATCGTTGGATGTGGATGGACGGGCGTGGGACGTTTGTATAGTCATAGAAGGCAACCTATGGGACGTTTTAGCAATATCATTTAGGGACTAGATCATTTACCGAAGGCAACATCGAGGGTCATCGAGGGACTACGATCTTTTATCAAGGGTCTTTTTGTTAAAAACGCCCATGTTCGAGGGAAATGACTAATTTCCAATAGGCAACAAGTGAGATTACCCTAAGGGGTGCGTGTGTGCAAAGTGTGTTTGATTGCATGCATTTAGTCTTGATTAGGGTGATCTATTTGTTGATTTCATGTCTTGCTATACATACCCTAATTACTAGAATTATATTTGAAAAGCGATAAATTGCGGAAATATAAAGTCCTACGCTATCACAATATTTAGGGATGGGGGTACAAATTTACAAATGGGGGGTTATAAGAATTCAAATCCTATTTAACTATTACAACCATATTGAAATGTACAATGCAAGAAAGAAAAAAGGATTTGTTTTTGAAAATGGTTTTTCGTCTTAATGAATAAAAAAAGAAATAAATTAATTAAGAAAGAAAATATTTTTTATTTATTTTTTATATATATTAATAAAAAGGATGTTAATGCTAAAAATGATAAAAGGAAAATAACTAGAGAAAAGAATCAGCATGCTGCTGAAAGCAAAACAAAGGGGATCAGATACTCTGATGTTGGGCACGTAGTGGTTTAAAAAGAAGCGTCAGAAGTTCTGGATTGATACACTCTGAGGTCCTGCAAGATACCTTAGAGGGAAAACACAGAAGTTATGGGTTGCTATGTGCTGAACTTCTAAGTGTTAGAACAATGAGAAAGTCTTAGAAGTTCCGTGTATTAAAACAGTGAAGAGAACTCAGAAGTTCAGTATGTGCTAAGACAATGAGTGAACATCAGAAGTTCAGTATGTGCTAACAACAAGTGAACATCAGAAGTTTAGTGTGTTTAAACAGTAAGAAAATCATAGAAGTTCTGTATGTTAAAACAATGAGGAGAAATCAGAAGTTTTGTGTTGTGCTAAAACCGTGAGTGAAAATCAGAAGTTTTGTGCCACATTTCAACTCTTTCTTCATATTAATAAGCACATCACCGATTTATTCAGTTCTTAACAAACAACAAATCAACAGGATAAAAGCACAATAGTTTATAGAAGTTCTAATCCTAATTCTGAGTCTAGCCTTAATCAAGAAGTTCTGATCCACAGTTTTCCACTTATGCAATGATATGGACAATATCAATACTATGATATTTACATATTTAATGATGTTATGAATGAAAAGATGCAAAGTCAGAAAGAATTACCTTGAATCTGGAGCGTGTGCTTAGAACTTGAATTGCTGCCTTCAGATGTTCTGGAGTCAGCAAGAGCAACAAAAGAGAAAATGCCAAGTTCTTGGATTCAAAGGGAAGAACAAAGGTTTGGTTTTCTGTTTGGAATTTATTGATTTCTACGAAGGGTTTCACAATTTTCTTTTCTCGCTTTTGACAATTCTCTCTCTCCAAAAGCCAGCCCTTGAAAGTATGATGGAGCAACTTATTTATAGGTGAGTTTGTTGTGGTTTTGGGGGCTAAAACAAATGGGATTTGAACATTTTTGGCACACTGTTCCATTTCTTTTTGATCACATCCTTTTGTATTTGGTGAAAATATGGGATTTGGGAAAATGCAGGAGTGGATTGGATTAGCTGATGGTTATAGTACTGCGTTATAGCAGTGCAACAGGTTGTTTAAATGAGGTTTTGGGATCTGGTGATGTTCTGATCGCAGAAGACCATAATGAGACTCAAAGAGTGATGTTATGACTGAAGCGTTGAACATAGCCTTCATATGTTGAAGGATCATGTTCTGACCAAAGAGCATCGCTTCCACATGTTCTGATTGAAGTTTCATATTCTGAACCGTGTTTGCAAATTCTGACCGCACTTGCATGGAGGCTGGCCCAGAAGTTCTGAAGTACCATATTCTCTTAACACACAGAAAATTTTCTAAATGTTTAGAAATTTGGATTTTTCAAAGTAATTTCTGACTTCTGATTTCTGATGAACTAATTTCATATCTTGGTAAAATATAATTGTTGAAACTTTATTTTTGACCCAAAGGTCAAAGTTTGACCTTTTAACATGCTTTTGACCATTTTGCCCTTGTGAATGACTTTCTTGGAAAATTGTAATCTGAGACTTGAAACTTGCTAGAAGCAAACCTGAGGGTCTAGCATGATCTTTTGAGAAATGAGAGGGAATTTTTTTGGGTACAACAACTATAAATGTTGTATAAAAATAGATTATGGGGATCAGAAAAGAAATATATTTTATAATTTTTGTACCCGCCGCGGTTGCGAACCTTTAGTGTCTATGTACCACCTTTTGTGCAATAGGGGATCAGGGTACTCGTATTTTACCTTTAAAATTTTTAAAACACATGTGTGTTGGTTAATTTTAAGAGACGAGACATCATAGTCTTATCCGAGTGGAAAAACATACTTACTACCCACGATTATGAGAAAGGAGAATTTGCATCATCTCAAAATGGAGGATATAGCTTGGATTTTAAAATAAAAAAAGCCTCCCTCAACACCCAAGTGGAAAATATCCCACTTCACTATATATTATAGAAGTATAGTAGTTCGCATCACTACAAGGATTTGACAAGAGTCTAATATTTTGAGAAAAAAGTTTTAAGGTAAAAAGTCAAAGCGGAAAAAATGGTTTGAATGAGATTGATTAACTTTTAGTCTTATCACAAAAAATGTCAAAGTATTATTAAGTTGGTGAACACTTGATTAAGAAAATATTTTGAAAATACATGGACCTAAGTCCAAGTTTATTGTGAAAGTGTTTCAAGTTTAGCAAACAAGAATAGTTTTGAAAAGGAGGGAGAAGATTTTTGAAATTAAAGAAGGTGGGAGGAGATGAAGGGATTATCCTAAAGCATAAGGTAAAAGTTAGGGAAAATAACTGTCTAACCAACAAGAAGCCAACACTTGACACAATGAGTCAATGTAGAATTCCTATCATTTGGATTGAAACCAAACAAGCAAAGATAATAAAACCTCTTAAGAAAAGCAAGCTTCAAAGGCATTAAGTTTCCACAAAAATTGGGCAGAGTAACGGTTGTATACAGATGAATTCCCAATCACAGACAAAATACATAATCAGAATAACCTACACACAAAGAAAACAAACAGCCCAATGTCTTGGGATAAACCCCAAGAACTCAAGACAAAATTGCAATAGAAGTCACAAGGTCTCAAGGTAGGTCATGGTCTCTAATCCTAAGTCCAAGAAGTCCATAACTCCAAAACGCCAAGGATAGTAACCAAATAGTCCAAGTAACATTAAATTTTTTATGGTTCAAGTTGATTATTAGGTATATTCAAAAATAAATGAAAAGTTCAAGTGAGAAAAATAAAAATGACATAAAGATAAATGCTCAAGTGAGCAAAGATGAAAATAGCACGAAATGAAAGTGCTAAAATAAATGTGCTTAAAGTAAAAAGCATAAAGTAAAAAGCATAAAATAAAGTCAATTGTTAGAAATTAAAGGTTAGTTGAATGGCCATCTTGAAACTTGCATTTGAAAACTCATTAGAAGATTGATATAATCAAAGCCTCTCAACAACAAGTTTCATTTGGTTTTTGTCAAGTATATCATTCATTTCAAAATCTCAAGGCAACAATAAATGATCAACGATATTTAAATGATTTACGTAGTTCCAAAATTTATGAAGATTAATTAAAGGATTGATAAGACCAAAGCCTCGTAACAATGAACCTCAATATTATTGGATCAAAGGTTTTAAATTAAACATGCTTGGGCTTGCAAACATAGGTTTGGGTCACGAATGATCATTTCTCAAATCGAGCCAAATTTAGCGCTATGTTAAGAAATCATAAGTGGACTTATATAAAAGTCGCACCTACTTTAAGGCCGGTCAATAGCAATCTATGTTCCACAAAGGAGAAGAGGATGAGATGAAGAGGGAAGGGATACATTTGAATTAAAGATTTTAATCAGACTATCATTAAAATCATTCATCCATTTTGGTAGAGTTAAACTCAAAACCCAAGATCCAATGATGTTAATGAAGTTCATGATCAAAAATCACATGTCCAAAATATATTCAAAAAATAAATTGTAATTAATAAACAAGATAAAAAAGAAAAGTATTTTTAAATTGTTTTTAAAATGAAAATAAAAGGTAAAATAGAAAACTATATTCAAAGTATCAAAGAAAAATTAAAAGAGACCATAGAAAAGTTAGAAATGATCTCAAATATTTTTTTTTAAATTTTTTGGTAATTTTTTAAAACATGAAAGCATTTTTAAACTAATTAAAATTACTCAAATAAGTGAAAAAAAGATCAACAATAGTAGAAGTCAAAATGAAATTCTAGAAAAATTTCAGAAAGTCGGAAATGAGTAAAATGATTTTTATAAAAATTTTCAAAATTTAAAAACATCAAAAAGTATTTTTAAATGATTAAAAACAAGTTAAAATAAAGGAGAAATTATTAAAAATATCAAATCTGAAAATAAAATCATGAAAAAATAAGAATCAGGTAGAGAATATTTGAAAATATTTTCGTGAACTTTTTCATAATTTTTGAGTAAAAAATGAATTTTCTATGATTTTTTGAAGTTTAAGTCAATTAAAATAAAAAATCAGAAAATAAAATAACAAACCAAAAAAATGTGGACCATTGGATGAGAGTCAAAACACGCTAGTAATCAGATCCAAAGGATCAAGCATGTTGTGCATATCTTGGTCAACTTTAAAAATTGCACGAGATCACCTTTTAATAATTTAAAAAAAACTAAAATTTTGGCGTGTTGGATGAAGTCTGACTAATCAGATCAAAGGACTCTCAAAGCACACGTATGATAAAGAAAACACACTGGATTGAATTAAAAAAATTACATGTCACACCTTCATTGGTTGAAGCACGACACGTAGGTCGTCTTTAATCTCCGGGTGCCCTAAATTGGTGTTCCTCAAACTGTAAAATTAGAGGACCAGACCGGTATCATTAGATTCGTCTCTTCAAGAAGATTCTAATGGTACCATCGTGCAAAATTTATATAAACTGAGCAAGGCTTAAATTGAGAAAATGCAGAAATAATAGAGAGCACGAAATTCTGGAATATCTCACTCAATTCTCAATGAAATTTCAATTATAAAAAGCACGAGAATCGGAAGGATGCAAAGAGTAGATTTGTCTTTTATTTGGACCGATTTGACCAAGGAATCTACCTGAATGAAGTAGCATAAGGTGGCTATGAAACTGGAATACTTTAGATCAGTATAGGTCACAATTCTTGAAGGTAAGAGTGTGGTTAGCTTCAGAGAAGTTCAAGAAATCTTGTGTAAGAAATCAGAAATCGATCCACATGGAACGCTTGAGAAAGCAAGAAATCAGAAATTCAAATTTAGAGTTCATGTGGGATCTGAACAGGGGTCAATTGTCTATTAAAAGCTTGTGTAAATGAGTGAGATATAACCCTCTATTTATAGGGAAGCAAATGGGATGCTCAAGCATGTGGAATGTTGAAGTTTGGAGGGAATTCGTGTGAAGTTGCAAGCATACAAAGTGTGACTCATATTTTGCTCAAAACTCAACCAAAACTTGCGTTTCAAGGTGCTAATCTCTTCTGGAAGATTTTTAAACATGACTAGAAGTAAAAATGCACAGAAATTTAGTGATTAGAAGCTGAATTGTGCATTTCAAATTCTGACTTGGAGGAAAAAGTCAGTTTCAAGGTACCAACTTTGAATGAATGACATTCACAACTCAAGGATTCTTAGGGCACGATTCTTGAAGCAATTGAAAGATAGGTCACAAAATTTACAATGTTCAAAGAATGAGATCAACTGGATACTTGAGCTAGGAGTTGTGATGAGTCAAAGTTGAGAAAAAGATGCTGACTTTTTGTATTTAGAAAAATTCTAAGTTTTTCTTCAAAAGTGACCTATAATGTTTTGATTCCAAACAAGGCCTTACTCCAAAATTGAGCTTTGATAATTGATGCTAGCTTGATGTAGACTTCCCAAAGGGAATTGTGAAACTTGAATCACTAAAAAATACCAAGTATTGAAAAAGTTATGGTCTTGCAAAATTAGTGAAAATTCATGAGATGACCTATAATCTTTTGCATTCTTAGGGCATCTTCCATCCATTTTAAAGCTTTAAACATAAAATAAGAGTTGAAGTTCACATCCTTAAAATCATTATGGAAAAATAATGGGCTCAAGGAGATAAAAATTGACCAAATTATGATCTTTTGAAGTCACATAAGAAAATTTGATGGTCTGTCTAGGGGACTTGTAATATTTCTTCATCATTAGGCATCTTTCACATAAAATTTTCTTGAAACTTTTGAAGTGATTGGTTGATAACTCTTTAAAGAGAAGCATGTTTTTGGAATCACTCAAAAATACGGAAAGATGAGCAAGATATATCCCTTAGAAGTTCAAAACCCTAGCTCATAGAGCACCAAAATAACTTGGAAACCCCTTTCAATTTTGACAAATTTATTGCACAATAAATATTTCCATGCGAATAGAAGTTGTTGTGGATGATAATAAGAACCCGTAGCAATAAAAACTACCTCCAAATACTACAAATTGAGAGAGTTATGCACTTGTGACCAAGAAATAAAGAACTTGTCCAATTAGGTCAAAGTTCTTCAATCAACTCTTGCATCTTTTGATTTTCTTTGACAAATTGATGCATGATAAATAATATTAGACCATGTCATGATATTGCTTCAAAGTATCTTTAATTATGAAGCTTTACTCTTGTAATACGATGGGAAAACTGACTTGGGATGTTTTGCGTTTGATCGCAAATGTTGCGGTTAGCAAGAGTCACCACCGACTTTTCTTTTATCCAAAAGGAAAGGCTGAAAAGAACAGGAAAGACCTTTGAGATTATTTCTTGAGTTCGGGGGTAGATTATGAAAAGGGAAGGTATTAGCACCCTTTTCATCCATAGTTATCCATGGGCTCTTAGTTGCTTGCTAGATCACTTGCTTTGTTTGAAAATGTGCTTTGTGGTGGTTTTTGAAAGTATTCTTGAAAAGGCGCCTTCATTTAGGCGAACTTTGTAATGATTCTCGTTTTGGCGAAAATGTATACAAAGTTTTGGACTTTTGAAAATATTTCAAGGAAAGGGTCGGTGTATTTGAAAAGATGTTTTTGTTTTGTTTTGGAAGTGTTTGGTTTGTTTTGAAAGTGAGCAAGAAACTAAGAACGTTTCTACCTACTCAAAAGTCTTTGTTCTTTTCCTCCTTTGTTTTGATATTGCTATCTTACCATTGATTGTTAAGAAGCCTTATCTTTGGATGTAAAGGGACGGGCATCGGTCATCGTATAGTCATGATGGCAATGTTGTGAGATATCTTAGCATTTCTTTTTGAGGGACTAAGATCATTTGAAAGGCAACATTTGTAGCGTCATCGAGGGACTATGATCTTGTATTTTTGATTTGTTTTTGCTAAGACATCCCACATGCATAACATGACCATTTTTAGGCAACAAGTAGAGTTAACCTTAGGGGTGCATGTGTGAATATTGTGTTTGATTTGTATGCACTGTTTATCTTGAATTAGGGTTCTCTAAGCATTGATTTTTATCTTCCAATACAAACCCTAATTACTAGCATTTATATAAAAGCGATAAATTGCGAAAAGTAAATTTACTACGTATTACATCATTTGGGAATGGGGTATACAAATTTACAAATGGGGATTGCAAGAAATTAAACCTAATTATCTATTACAACCATATTGAAATAATATACAAGAATTGAAAGGAATATAATGTACAAGTATATAAATGGAAAAGAAAATGGATTTTGTTTGGTTTTTGAGGAAAGGGTTTTAACCTAATTATCTAAAATAAAATAAATAATTAAATTAAGAAAGTTAAACCTAAATTAATTAAGAAAATAAATTAAATCAGAAAGTATTTTTAAGGTTTTTTAGAAAAGGTTTTAAGTTTAATCAAAATAGTATGGAAATTAATTAATTAAAAGAAACCTAAATTGTAAGTTAATTTTAAATAAAAAGAAAATAACTAAACCTAAATCTAATCATTAATTAATTAGGAAAAAGAAATAAATTTGTTTAAGAAAATATTTTTGTCTTTTTTAGTTTTAAAAAAAAGAAATGAAAATAAGAGAATATAATATATTAGATCAATAAATAAACTATTTTTTTGGATTTTTATTAATAAAAATAAAATTAATAATAATAATAATAATAATAATAAAAATAATAAAGAAAAATAAAATAAAATAAAATATAAAAATAAAAGTCAGGGGTGAAACTGACATTTAGGGTGTATGTATATGTTAGAAAAAAACAGTTTTGTTTGAAGTCTAGCACATTAATGTTTTTGTTTGGAAATCATAAAAGAATAAGTGGGTTGTGTTGTGACAAGCAGGTAGGGGGGTGAGTTTTTAGCAAAAAAAAAACAAAGTCCAATTGCCTTAGGCCCAGGCGTGCATGCTGTGTGACAAAACAAAGGAAAAAATGAAAAAATCTGGCAGCGCTGGGGCTTTAACCCACGCCCTTGACATGATACGCGCGTCGCCTTAACACTGGGGTGGCTATACATCTGTTAACTTAAAAAAAAACATAAATATATAACACAAACCCATTCCTAGAAATGAACTTCATCTTCAACCTCCAGCCAGGGCCCCTGTAATTCGTTCATTTCTCATCTATTCTCAAAACTTCCAACATTAAACTTGTTAGAACTTTTACCAGGATTCCAAAAATGTAAACAATTTGGACTAACAATAAAAGATGAGCATGTATTTCTAAAAGTACCAAATCATGACCTAACTTTTTTCAGAGATTCAAACCTAAAATTCTCTAAGCTTTGGCAATATAAATGAAAATTATGAATATGTACAACTTCAGGGTAATGATATCTATATTTTATCTTTGAAAATGGAAACTTAACAATGCATGTATGTAGAGTTTGAAAACCAGAAAACTTACCTTGCAAGTAGGGATTGTGTTTTGAATAAGAGCAAATTTCAAAGTGTTGTGATGATCTGTTTAGCTTGCCTAGACCTCCTTGAGTGTGTTCCAACTCCGACTTTGCTTTGGGGATGGATAAAACTCTCAAATCAAGTCAAGTTGTAAGCTTCAGTTTTGAAAATGGTGGACGATGATGGAAGGGTTATAGTCAGGAAACAGGGGCCTGGATCACTTTGATATGATGTATATTAAGTTTTTGGATGGTTAAAACTCAATACGTACGAGTGGATTTGGAGATGGCTATGTGAGGTTCAAAACTGTCAAGTTATGGTAGATTTTAAGTTGCAGAGTGCTTGGGAGTTTTTTTGGGTGCTTGAACTCGTGTGTTATGTTGCAATAGACTCGTGCATATGTATGGAAAAGTTTAGAGATCAAATGCACTCAAGGTTTCTGAGTTCTAGCCTTTTGTCTCTATAACTTGCTTTTGAAGAAAAGTGAGAAGACAAGTCTCAAAGTGTTATACAAGCATGGTCTGAGTTGGTAGAGGCCTTAGACATGTTGATTTTGGTTTTGACTTTGCTTGTGTGAAAGAGAAAACAATTGAGAAGCTCAAGAAGTTGACAATTGCAAAAGTAATGCTTTATCAAAATGGAAATGGCAACTTTGTGCCATAAATGGAAAACCATTTTGGGCAAATCTTCAAACACTTGGATAAGGGCCTAATCAGTTGTGTAAACCATTAATTATGGAGTGACAAACAAGTTTGAGGCCTGCAAAGTGAAGATTATGCAGGATGGCTATGGATTTGGTTCATGTTCATCACAAAACATGTCTTGCAAAACAAGTTTGAAACCCTAACTTCTTGCCTTCGATTCTCTTAGCTCAACTATGGTATTAATGAGTTCTTGGAAATTTTGGAAAGGTTGTAACATCCCCTACAACCTTCATGTTGGACATTTTTTAAGATTCAATTTAGAACTAGATGAAAAGTTTCCATGAAGTTAGGTCAAAATCCTGACTAACTAGGGCAAAATTTAACTAAGTCTTTTTAGTTTCATGGACATGTCTTCATAAATTCATAACTTGAAATACAATCATTTCTATAAAAAGTTCTGCCCTACAATGTTTTAGATCTCATTGAGATCTACAACTTTCATGTTGGAAGTTTTCCTTGAATCATCTTGTATCATGGTGGAAATTTGACACAAAGTTATGAAAAAATGTTAATTTTCTAACACTTAGAAAAATTTCTAAGTCTTAGAATTTTGACTTTTCAAAGATAACTTTGACTTTTATATTTCTTGATGAACAAGTTTCATATTTTGACATGTCTTGATGAAATATGATTTTTGAAACTTGATTTTGTTCAAAAAGTCAAAGTTTGACTTTTCAGTGTATAGTTGACTTTTCATCAGTTGGCTGAAATTCATCTGTCTATCCAAATGATCTTGAGAGGTGATTTGAACTATGCAATTAGGTCAAGATGGTGCATTTGAACCCTTGAGGAATGGTGATCCAAACTTGATCAATTGACATATATGGGTTCATAATGTTTCTATGGATCAAAAATTATGAAGTATGACTGCAAATTGACCATAATTGACTTTTTATCCAATACAACTGATTTTAGGTCATCTGATCAAATAACTGAGCAACTTTGTGATCCAAGACTTGAAACTTAACATGAGAAATCTTGAGGGTTCCTAATGATCCATGAAATTCAATTGAGGCCTTGAAAGTCCAATTGTCCTTGTGAAAACTCAAACCCCAATTTTGAGTTGTCAGTGGTTGAGGAGGTGTCTTGAGCTGATCAAACCTTGTGTAGTCTTGAATCCATGGAGATATTATGAGAGATTTCTTGAGAATTGAGAGGGCAAATTTTGGGGTACAATAGTTTCCCCTATTCAATCTTTTTAAACCTGAAGAGTTAGATTGGCAGATCCGCCATTCGCAACTTGAAGGTGAAAGATGATTGAACATTAAAGTGCCCAGAAATTTGCACTCGAAGATGTATTGGGAATGGGCTTATAGATGCAATTTGTAGGAATGATGGTAAATACTGGAAGAAATATGAGCATAAATATTTGGTTGATTTATACTAAAAATCTATGTTTTACCTGTGGGAAAAAGGGTTAGTTAAATGCAGATGTATGCATGGCGTTCTCAAGATGAATGAGATTATGCTAAATGCGTTTTGTATGCATATGCTATGATGTATGAATGTGGGATGCGTATTTGTCCGGGAAAATAAATCCCTGACTACTGCTGAGGAGTTCTGGGAAGCTAAATCTCGGATTGCTGTTGGGGATGAAGAATATACACATCTTCAAATTTTGTTAAAAGAATGCTTCTGCCAGGGATTATCTCTTGAATGTTAGCTGTTATCTGGTCAGATCCAGGCTTCACAACAACTTGCTGAGAATGAGGAAGTCAACTGTTATTTGGTTGGATTCCAGGCTTCACAATAACTTACTGGGGAAGAATAAATTGACTGTTATGTGGTCGGATCCAGGCTTCACGGTAACTTTCTTGAAACTAGTTGTTATCTGGTCAGATTCCAGGCTTCACAGATTTTTGAGGCGGGTGAAGTTAATTGCTATCTAGTCGGGTCCAGGCTTCACAATAACCTGCTTGAAAAGATGAAGTTGAACTGATATCTGGTCGGATCCAGGCTTCACAGTAACTTGCTTGAAACTACTTGCTATCTGGTCGGATTCCAGGCTTCATAACGAATTTCTGAGGGAATAAAGTTAATTGCTATCTGGTCGGATTCCAGGCTTCATAACAAATTTATGAGGTAATAAAGTTAATTGCTATCTGGTCGGATCCAGGCTTCATAATAACTTACTTCAAAAGATGAAGTTGAACTGATATCTGGTCGGGTCTAGGTTTCACAGTAACTTGCTTGAGGAGATAAAGTTGAACTGATATCTGGTCGGGTCCAGGCTTCAAGTAACCTGCTGGGGTAGAGGCAAACTCTATTGGGGAAAAGAAGTTAAATCCTTTTCTGGTTGAGTCTAGTTTTTTTTCTTCAATATCTCGAGGAGTTAAACTATTATCTGGTCGGGTCCAGGCTTCATAGTACTTGGAGAAGTTACACTATTATCTGGTCGGGTCCAGGCTTTATAGTGTCTTGAGAAGTTAACAATTATCTGGTCGGGTCCAAGCTTCATAGTTACTGAAAGTTGTACTATTATCTGGTCGGGTCCAGGCTTCATAGTATTTGAAAAGTTACACTATTATCTAGTCGGGTCTAGGCTTCATAGTATTTTGAACGAATGAAGTTGACTATTATCTAGTCGGATCCAGGCTCCACAACAACTTACTGAAGTTAAAACCGTTAGCTGGTTGGATTCTAGGCTTCATAGAAACTTTTGGATATAGCAAAGACTTTGTTGGCGACTTCACTGGGGATTAGGGGTTGTGGCCCTTTGATTTGTAATAGTCTGAGAGGCAAACTCAAGCTGGAGAGGATAGACTAAACCGAGGAATTTTGTTGTTTGTTGTTTGTTGTTTGTTGGGGAAATAAACCCTGTTGGGGAATACTTGATGAACTGCTGATGAGGTGAGTTCTTTTAGGAAGAGATCCACAAGGCTTCTTCTTGTAGGATCAACTTAGCTAGGGAGAGAGTTGTCAAGGGATTGAGACTTTGGCTGGGGATCAACCTATGCAAAGAGACTTTGTGGGCAAATCTGTTGGTGGTGGGTTTATTGTAGCCGTCCTTGTGGAGATAATGCTAATGAAATACCTCTGTGGGGATATTCCATATACATTAAATAGATGGTTGCTGCTGCTTAGAAGGACACATGTGCCAAATAGTTTTAATCATGTTCATATGCATATGTTCGTTCAATTTTAGTCATTTGACATCTTTGCATTCAAAACAAAAATAGAAAGAGGAAATCGTCAAACAAAATTAAAAACAAAGATAATAGCCATGTGGAAGTGATCTCATTGCGTTCCAACTCTACTATTGCCCCAATGTCTTCGAATGCCCCTTATCTTGTCTAGGTGTGTCAACCTAGCGGGTCTCTTATGCATAGTATTTTTTAACTATGTCCATGTTTATAGGATGTGGGAAGTCTTCACCGTCCATGGTAGTCAGCATCATGGCACCACCAGAGAACACACTCTTGACAACAAATGGCCCTTCGTAGGTGGGAGTCCATTTTCCCCTGGGGTTCCCGTTGTGGAAGAATGATGCGCTTTATCACCAAGTCACCAGCTTAATATACTCGAGGCTTGATCTTTTTGTTGAAAGCTTTGATCATGCGTTTTTGGTACATCTGACCATGACAAACAGCAACCAGTCGTTTTTCATCGATCAAGTTTAACTAATCCAATCTTGTCTGAATCCACTCGTCTTCGCCTAGGCCTGCTTCATTCATAATCCTTAGCGAGGGAATATGAAATTCCATTGGAAGAACATCTTCCATGCCATAAACCAAAGAAAAAGGAGTTGCCCCAGTTGATGTCTGAGCTGAAGTTCAGGAGCCATGAAGAGAAAACGGCAACATCTCATGCCAGTCCTTGTAGGTTACTACCATCTTCTGCATAATCTTCTTAACGTTTTTGTTGGCCGCTTCCACTGCGCCATTCATTTTAGGTCTATAAGGAGAAGAATTGTGATGCTTGATTTTGAACTGAGTGCAAAGTTCTGTAATCATAGCATTGTTGAGGTTAGTATCATTGTCGGTAATGATCCTTTCGGTTATACCATAGCGGAAGATGAGGTTATGTTTGATGAATCTGGATACCACGTTCTTGGCGACTGAGGCAAAGGAGGCAACTTCGAACCATTTGGTGGAATAATCGATAGCGATAAGAATGAAGCGATGTCCATTGGAAGCAGTGGGTTTGATCTCTCCAATCATGTCAATGCCCCTACATTGAAAATGGCCACAAAACGGTCATGGTGTTTAGAGGGAAAGGAGGCACATGGACCTTGTCAGCATAGATTTAGCATTTATGGCAAGTTCTTGAGTGGTTATAGAAATCACTCTCCATTGTTGACCAATAGTAACCAGCGCTCAGAATTTTCTTGGCCATAGTATGTCCTCTAGAGTGAGTCCCAAAGAGACCATCGTGCATGTCTTCCATAATTTCCTCTGCCTTCTTCTTGTCCACACATCGGAGTAGAGTAGAGTCATGGTTGTGTTTGTACAAGATTCCATTACTTAGGAAGAATTTGGCTGAAAATATTCGTAAGAACTTTCTGTCATTGATGGATGCTCCTTCGGGATATTCTTGTACTTCAAGGTATCTCTTCACCTCACGGTACCATGGCTTTTCTATGTCAATGTCGAGCTCATAGAAGTGCGCAGGTTCGTCGAATCTCTTAATCATAATCATAGGAGCTTCATTGTCCCATTTGACCTTGAACATAGAAGACATTATGGCCAAAGCATCAGCTAACTGGTTTTCTTCCCTAGGGAAGTGTTCAAATGTGACCTCTTTGAAGTAAGGAATCAGAGATAGCACAAGTTCCTTGTAAGGGATGAGATTAGGGTGATTAGTGTCCCAATCTCCTTTTACTTGGCTAACCACTAGAGAGGAATCCCCAAACACATTCAAATTCTTGATCCACAAATCAATGGCAGCCTTCAAACCCAAAATGCATGCTTCGTACTCAGCCATGTTGTTCGTACAGTCGAAGCATAGTCTGGCAGTGAAAGGAGTGTGGCAACCTTCAGGGGATATGATCACAGCACCAATTCCATTACCCAAAGTGTTGGAAGCCCCATCTAAGACCATAGCCCATCGGGATCCCTGTTCGGGTCTGTCATACGGTCTAGGTTTCGCGCAGTCGATCACTAGCATAATGTTCTCATCTGGGAAGTCAAAGTTCATAGACTGATAATCATCAATAACTTGATGGGCCAAATGATCTGCTAATACACTTCCTTTGATGGCCTTTTGCATTGTGTATTGAATATCGTACTCAGTCAAGATCATTTTCCATCTGGCTATCCATCCAGAAAGAGCGGGTTTCTCGAAGATGTACTTGATAGGGTCCATCTTAGAAATCAATAAAGTGGTATGAGTCAACATATACTGTCTTAGCCGGCGAGCAGCCCATTCCAGAGCGCAACAAGTTTTCTTGATCAGTGAATATTTGGTTTCATAGTTGGTAAACCTTTTGCTCAGGTAGTAAATAGCATGCTCTTTTTGTCCAGACTCGTCATGTTGGCCCAAAACACACCCCATAGAATTCTCTAGTACTGTCAAGTACATGATCAAGTGTCTTCCTTTAACTGGAGGCATGAGGATGGGAGGTTCTTGCAGATATTCTTTGATTTTGTCGAAGGCAGCTTGGCATTCATCATTCCATATGACTACCCGATCTTTCTTCAATAGTTTGAAGATTAGCTCACAAGTTGCAGTCAAGTGAGATATGAAGCGGGCGATGTAGTTAAGACAACCCAAGAATCCTCTAACCTCCTTTTCAGAGTGGGGGAATGGAATTTCTTGGATGGCCTTCACCTTGGCAGGATAAACTTCGATGCCTTCGCCACTGACAACAAAATCTAGAAGCTTTCCAGATCGTACTCCGAATGTGCACTTATTAGGGTTCAACCTCAACTTGTACTTTTTCAGCCTCTCGAATAGCTTGTATAGGTGACTAAGATGTTCCTCTTTGGTTTGTGATCTTGCAATAATATCATCCATATATACCTCTATCTCATGATGGATCATGTCATGAAACAAAGATACCATAGCCCTTTGATATGTTTCCCCTGCATTCTTTAATCCAAACGGCATGACCTTATAGAAAAAGGTACCCCATTACGTAACTAAAGTGGTCTTCTCCATGTCTTCGGGAGCCATCCTAATCTGATTATAGCCGGAGAAACCATCCATGAAAGAGAAGACTTTATGCTGAGCAGTGTTATCGACCAGGACGTCAATATGAGGTAGAGGGAAGTCATCCTTGGGGCTTGCCCTACTCAGATACATATAATCTATGCACATACAAACTTTTCCGTCTTTCTTTGGCACTGGCACCACATTTGCAACCGATTGGGGATAATACGTCACAACTAAGAATCCTGCGTCAAATTGTTTCATCACTTCAGCTTTTATCTTTTGAGACATGTTAGGCCTCATGCGACAAACTTTTTGTTTGACAGGAGGACAATCTTCCTTTGTCGGTAGATGATGAACTACAATGTCAGTATCCAACCCTGACATATCTTCATACGACCAAGCAAACACTTCCACATAGTCATGCAACATCTAAACAAACTTATTTAGAGAAAAGTGAATCTCAACAATGAACTATCTCCCATAACGACGAGACTACCATTCATCGGAGTAACAAATCTCAACAATGAACTATCTCCCGTAATGACGAGACTACCATCCATTGGAGTAACAAATCTCAACAATGAACTATCTCCCATAATGACGAGAGTACCATTCATTGGAGTAACAAATCTCAACAATGAACTATCTCCCATAATGACGAGACTACCATTCATCGGAGTAAACAAATCTCAACAATGAACTATATCCTATAAAGACGAGACTACCATCCATTGGAGTACAAATATCAACAACGAACTATCTCCCACCATAATGCCGAGACTACCATTCATTGGAGTAACAAATCTCAAAAATGAACTATCTCCCATAATGACGAGACTACCTTTCAGCGGAGTAACAAATCTCAACAACGAACGATCTCCCATAATGACGAGACTACCATCAATTGGAGTAACAAATCTCAACAACAAACTATCTCCCATAATGACGAGACTACCATCCATTGGAGTAAACAAATCTCAACAATAAACTATCTCCCATAATGACGAGACTACCATCCATTGTAGTATCAAATCTCAACAATGAACTCCCATAATGATGAGACTACCATCCATTGGAGTAATAAATCTCAACAATGAAATATCTCCCATAATGACGAGACTACCATCCATTGGAGTAAAAAATATCAACAACGAACTATCTCCCATAATGAAGAGAATACCATCCATTTGAGTAACAAGTCTCAACAACGAACTATCTCCCATAATGACGAGACTACCATCCATTGGAGTAACAAATATCAATAACGAACTATCTCCCATATTGACGAGACTACCATCCATCGGAGTAACAAATATCAACAATGAACTATCTCCCATAATGACGAGACTACCATCCATTGGAGTAACAAATCTCAATAACAAACTATCTCCCATAATGATGAGACTACCATCCATTGGAGTAACAAATCTCAACAACAAACTATCTCCAATAATGATGAGACTAGCATCCGTTGGAGTAATAAATCTCAATAATGAACTATCTCCCATAATGACGAGACTACCATCCATTAGAGTAACAAATATCAACAACGAACTATCTCCCATAATGACGAGACTACCATTCATTGGAGTAACAAATCTCAACAACGAACTATCTCCCATAATGATGAGACTACCATTCATTGGCGTAACAAATCTTAGCAACGAACTATCTCCCATAATGACGAGACTACCATTTATTGGAGTAACAAATCTCAACAACAAACTATCTCCCATAATGACGAGACTACCATTCATCGGAGTAAACAAATCTCAACAACAAACTATCTCCCATAATGACGAGACTACCATCCATTGGAGTACAAATTTGAACAACAAACTATCTCCCATAATGCTGACACTACCATTCATTGGAGTAACAAATATCAACAACGAACTATCTCCCATAATGACGAGACTACAATCCATTGGAGTAACAAATATCAACAACGAACTATCTCCCATAATGACGAGACTACCATCCATTGGAGTAATAAATCTCAACAATGAACTATCTCCCATAATGACGAGACTACCATCCATTGGAGTAACAAATCTCAATAATAAACTATCTCCCATAATGACGAGACTAGCATCCATTGAAGTTAAAATCATGAATATTCTATGGGAACTAACAAACTTACTATGGAAGTACAAATTGCTCAAATAAAGAGACCTTCCACTTGTTATTAAAAGAAGAATTTGCAATAATGCTGATGGGAAAAGAATTATGACTTCCCAGGGAAATGCCAATATATTTTTGCTGAGGCGATAAAATCTTCACGTGCAAAATAAATGCACATTCTCAAACCAGGGCTTATAGCCCGCAAAAATCTAAATAATAATGTTACTGGGAACCATAGATCCAAACCAGAAATAAACCGGAGTGAAACAGACGACCAAGGCAGCACCTAATGAGAAATAAACTCAAAGGGGGATCACATTCTATCCAAGTAATAAGCTGATTAAAAAGGATAAAACAAAAATTCTTCCATGAGGGGTAAATTAGTGGGGAAATTGAAAAAATATACACTTTCTGCTTAAGGTTGACACTCTATTGGAGAGAGGGTAACATAACTCTGCAAAATAGGGTAATATGCCAACAAAATATTAATGAATGCAAATGAGAAAAGGATTTTAAATTCAGCCATGCATGATGTATGTATGAATGTATGAATGTCATCATGCATATGCTGATAAAATAAACATACAACACTGGGAATAACCAGACAAAACCAGCTTGGGTAAAGTCAACACTCGGCTAAATCACATTCAGGAGGAAAATTTATAAGAAAGTAAGCACTAACTGAGGAAACAAAGTCCTGTTCCATGAGTTCACTTCACTGGGAAGAAACACAATCCGAAAGAAAATCAAAACAAAATAGAAAATCAAAACAAATATAGGGACATAACATCCTCCTCCAGGCTTCATTGGGGAACATCACACAGACTTCAATGGCAAAAACAATGTCTCAACATCAGACTTCCACTGGAGACTACAATACTGACTTCATTAGGGCAGATGAAAACCGCATCATCAAGATATCCACTAGGGATCTCGTGCTAACTTCAATAGGGAGGGAAACACCACATCACTAAGAGGATCCCAAAATACATTCTTCAATACCAAGAGTAAAGATTACACTAACCTCCTTGGGGAGAAATTATGAAACCACATGGGGATAACAACTTTTAGAGAGAAACATTGTCTCAGCTTTACTTGGGGATTTAAGAAGTTAAACAATACCACAAGGAATCAAAATTATGGGGATTTTAAATCAAACCCAGCACTTGGTGGGGGAAAACCCAAAAATTTGACAACTGTTTCAACACTTCTTAGAAAAGATACTGCCCTTGTCTAGTTGTCTGGGAAGTAAACAACAACAATAATGCCAACACTGCAAAAGGGCGACGTTTTGAAAATGATTCCACCTCAACACGCAAAGTGAGAAGGGAATTTTGTCATATGAGCGAAGACCTTACTGGGGAATCTGGGATAGAGGTCTCAAACCGTGCAAACCTAAAATAAAAAACTATCAACCTGGAGAGAAAAATTGAACCAAGACTTGACTGGGGAAAATGGGATTACAAACCCAACACCGCACCATACATCAATTGGTATCAACTCCAACTATTTAAGAAACACAAGAAGATCATACGCATACCAGCAAAAGTGACCTGGGAGAACCTTCCCGGGGAATACATACTTCCAAAATTTCAGAGTTCGTCCATCCTTGTAATCACCATTTTTGTTTTTTTTAGTCACAAAATCTAAAGTAAAAAGTAATTTGTAAATTCTTTTCAAAATTTTTTTTTGTTATTTAATCTTTTTGTTTTGAAAATTACTATCAATAATAAACGGAGTCTTTATAAACAGAATAAAATAAGAATTGCAAAGAATTGGATAAAAGCTCAAACTTTATCAATAGAATGGTAGTCTGTGAATGGCAAGACTCCATAGATGATTACAAAGTTTGGAAAATGGTAATATATTGGAAAAAGATACATTGAAACATAATGACCACTATTATCCCTAAAACCTTTGAATTCCCGAGCAGCGAATTCTGTTGAAGTATTGTGATAATCCAAGAAGATTGTTGCTTCAACGATCAAGTCTTATCTGACGGAGTTACTTGCCAAGGAATCCCTAAGTTTTTCCTAGGTTTCCCTTGCAGGTTTTCAACCTAGACGGAATAATTTATTCTGTTTATGTCTCTTATTTTTGCCTAGACCGCCCTTTTGCGTTTTCAGCCTACCGAGACGCTCTTTTTTGCCTAAGCCGCCCTTTCGGGTTTTCAACTTAGCAAGCTGTTCTTTTATTTCTTTAGGCAAAGTATTTCTTGACTACATCCGCATTCATGGGGCGTGGGAACTCCATAGTTTCAAGAATCAATGCACCACCAGAGAAGGCTTTCTTGACAACATACGAGCCTTCAAAATTAGGAGTCTACTTGCCCTTATAATCAGCATTAAAAGACATGATCTTCTTGAGCATGAGTCGCGTTATCTGAATTCACGAGGCTTGACCTTCTTATCAAAAGCTTTCTTCATTCTCTTCTGGTATAACTGGCCATTACACAAGGCCTCTATTATTTTTTTCCAATCAAATTCAATTGGTCAAACCTATCCTGGACCCATTCAGCTTCTGACAACTTAGTTTCCATTATCACACGTAAGGAGGGAATCTCAACCTCAACGAGGAGCACTGCTTCCATTCCATACACAAAAGAGAACAGGGTTGCCCCTGTTGAAGTGCGAACAGATGTTCAATACCCGTGCAAAGCAAAAGGGAGTATCTCATGCCAATCTTTATAGGTAACCACCATCTTCTGGATGATCTTCTTGATGTTTTTATTAGCAACTTCAATAGCCCCATTCATCTTTGGCCTATAAGGAGATGAATTGTGACGGAAAATCTTGAATTCTTCACAAAGTTATGTCATCATCTTGTTATTCAGATTTGAGCCGTTGTCGGTGATAATCCTGTTGGGCACACCATACTGACATATAAGATTGTTCTTGATAAAACGTACTACTACCTGCTTAGTAACATTAGCATAGGAAAATGCTTCCACCCATTTGGTAAAGTAGTCTATTGCCACCAAGATGAAACTATGTCCATTTGATGCCTTGGGTTCAATCATTAATCATATCAATACCCCCACATAGAGAAAGGCCACGGGGAAGAAATAAAATTGAGAAGCGTCGGAGGCACATGAATTTTGTCAACATAAATCTGGAATTTATGGCACTTCTTTTCAAATTTGTAATAGTCAGATTCCATTGTCAGCCAATAGCAACCTGCCATAAGCATATTTTTTCCATCGAATGTCCATTGCATGAGTGCCAAAGGAGCCTTCATGAATTTCATGCATCAACATGTCTGCTTCGTGTCTATCCACGCATCTGAGCAAGAACATGTCATAATTTCTTTTGTATAACACATCTTCATTGAGGAAAAAGCTACCTATCAACCTTCTCAACGTCTTTTTATCTTTGTTTGACGCACCAGCCGGGTATTCCCGAGTCTGGAGAAAATGCTTGATAACATAATACCAAGTTTTTCATCTGACGTCTCCTCCGTTGCAAACACATGAGCTTGTCTATCCAGACATCAAACAGTGATACGAGGCACATTGTTCCAAGTATTTACTTGATACATGGAGGCCAAAGTGTTTAAAGCATCCGCCATCTGATTTTCATCTCTGGGAATATGATGGAATTCAACTTTATTAAAGAAGGGTAATAATCTTCTAGCATAGTCTTTATAGGGAATCAAGCCAGGGTGACGAGTATTACATTCTTCTTTAATCTGATTTATTACCAAAGCTAAATTACCATGCACATCTAGAATTTTAATTCTGAGATCAATAGCCTCTTCGAGTCCCATGATACAAGCTTCATACTCTGCCATGTTATTGGTGCAATCAAATGCCAACCTTGCAGTAAATGGGATATGCGGTCCATAAGGAGTGATAATCACATCACCAATTCCTTTCTCATAAGCATTCACAACTCCATCAAACACCATGCCCCAATGAGATTCAGGATCAGGACCTTCCTCAGGCAACAGTTCATTACAATCTTTTACTTTCAGAAACATCACATCCTCATCAGGGAAATCATATTTAACAGACTAATAATCATCAACTGGTTGGTGAGCAAGATAATCCGCCAACACACTACTTCTATAGCCTTCTGAGTACGGTATTCAATATCATATTCAGACAACAACATCTGCCAACGGGAAATTCTCCCAGTAAGAGCAGGCTTTTCAAAAATATACTTAATTGGATCCATTTTGGGAATCAACCAAGTAGTATGATTCAACATATATTGCTGCAACTGTTTTTCTGCCCAGGCCAGAGCACAACATGTCTTTTCCAGCATAGAATACCGTGACTCACAGTCAGTAAACTTTTTGCTGAGATGATAAATGGCATATTCCTTCTTCCCTGTTTCATCTTGTTGTCCCAAATTTCAGCCCATAGAATAATCTAACACTGTCAGATACATAATCAATGGTCTTCCTTCAACAGGAGGGATCAAGATAGGAGGTTCCATCAGCTACTCTTTAATACTTTCAAATGCCCTTTGGCAATCATTTTTCCACATACAACCCTGATCTTTCTTTAACAACTTAAAAATCAGCTCACACGTTGCAGTCATATGGGAAATAAATCTGGAAATGTAATTCAAATGCCCAAGGAAGACTCTAACTTGCTTTTCAGTTCTTGGTGCTGGCATTTCTTGAATTGCTTTGACTTTATCAGGGTCAACTTCAATTCCTGATCGAACACCAAAGGTGCATTTATTTGGATTCAAGCGAAGACGATACTTCCTCAAATGCTGAAACAATTTCAACAAATCTTCTATATGATCTTCTTCAGTCTGGGACTTAGCAATCATATCATCATTATATACCTCAATTTCCTTATGCATCAGATCATGGAATAGGGTTATCATAGCCCTCTGGTACGTTGCACCAACGTTCTTCAACCTGAAGGGCATCACTCTATAACAGAATATTACCCAGGGTGTGATAAATGTTGTTTTTTCCATGTCCTCAGGAGCCATTCTGATTTGATTATATCCGGAAAATCCGTCCATGAATGATAATATTTTGAATTTTTCTTTACTATCAACCAACATATCAATATGTGGCAATGGAAAATCATCTTTCGGACTAGCTTTATTTAAATCTCTATAATCAACGCACATGCAAACTTTTCTGTCTTTCTTTGGTATTGGGACAATATTGGCAATCCATTGAGGGTACACTGATGTCACAAGAAAACTGGCATTAATCTGCTCTAAAACTTCTTTTTTAATTTTCACTGCCATATCATGATGAGTTCTTTGCAATTTCTGCTTGATTGGCGGACATTCTGGCTTTAGCGGCAAATTGTGTTCCACAATATCAATATTCAAACCAGGCATGTCTTGGTATGGCCAAGCAAAGATGTATACATACTCTTTCAACAATTCAATCAACCTGCTCTTCACGTCGGGATGCAACAATGCTCCAATCTTGACTTCTTTTGGATCTTCTTCTAATCACAAATTGATGGTCTCTAACGGCTCCTTATACGGCTAAATGGCACTTTCCTCGTGCTCAAGCAAACTTGAAACCTCTTCTGGGATTTCATCATATTCTTCTTCTTCTTCAGCCACATACGTAGGATATTCAAAGTTGGGAGAGGGTGCAGGGTCATTATATTCAACAAGTTTTTTAATTAATCTGCACATATGATTTATGATTGCTTTTAGAAACTGATACATATAACAAGTGATTATGTAAATTACAATTATTATTTATTTTTAAAGGGATTTTTCTGATTACCATTTTCCAAGAAAAAGCAGAAAATAAAAGATACAATTTGGGAATCAAAGACAACTTTTATTATTGATTTTAAAGATCAAAGCAATAAATAAGCCCATACAACATCAATACTTTCACCTTGGGCAGAGTGAAAGATTTTTGAAAAGATTAACAAAAAAACAAATTACTTTGAAATATGAATGCAAGAGGGAACATCAATAGTGATCCAATTTTAGACTCTGACTCCATGCGTCACGTAGTTCAGCATCTCTTGCTCTGCTTCACTTTCCACAATAGCATTGATCCTTAGAATAGTTGGATGAAGATAACCTCCACTGTGAAAAATATTCTGATATTTTCCCAAAGAAGATTTCGGCTTCACATTCTCATCTTTATCATTCTTCACAGAGAATCCCAAACCATCTCTATTCTTATTCACAGGTGGATCCACAATCTTCCCCCATACTTTACTAGGGCCATTACACACTACATGCTGAGCATCCTTAAATGAAGCTATAGAATTTTCATTTTCCCTTATATTATCAATGGATAAAGCTTGAAACTGAGTTCCAACAGCAGCTTCATCCGCTTCCACAACACTGAAAGAGGATAAATGAGATATTAACAAAGTGTGTTCTCCATTTTGGTGCAAATTTGAAGTGACAGCCCCTACCACGTGTATCCATGGTCGTCCTAGTAAACATCTGTAAGCGGGCACAATATCCATAACCTGGAAAGTAATCTGAAATAAGTGCGGGCCTATATGAATAGGCAAATCTACTTCCCCGATGATAGACTTCCTTGATCCATCAAAAGCTTTCACAATTATGCCACTTAGGGGCATGGGAGTTCCTTGGCACTTTAACTTCATAAGCGTGCTTCTCGGTATAACATTTAAAGCGGATCCATTATCAATCAACACATTAGATAATAAATTGTTCATATAATTCATGGAGATATGGAGATCCAAGTTATGATTCCTTCCATCATCGGACAGCTCGTCATTACAGAAACTCAGGTTATTACATGAGGTAATATTCCCAATGACACTACTAAATTAGTCCAAAGGCATATCACTTTCCACGAAATCTTGAATCAATACTCTCATCAAAGATTCCCTGTGGGAAGAAAAGTTCATTAGCAAGGCTAGAATAGATATCTTTGATGGTGTCTGCAACAATTGATCTACGATCCTGTAGTCGCTCATCTTGATAACCTTCAATATATCGTCCACATCCTTTTCCAGATCAGTACCACTAGATTCCCCCACTGATTTCTTAGGTTCAGTACTTTCAATAACCTTTTTATCAACTTAACATTCCCTCGAATGACAGGTGCGAAAACACAGCCACTATGGGTCACTCGGCTGGCTTCAACAATACTCTTGACATCAGACAAAGGTTGTATGGGATCTTCCACACCATCCTCCAAGATTGTAGCATTGTATTTGTATGGCACGACTTTGTCTGATTTGTAAGGAACATAACCCGATAAGCATATCACCACTGGAGCAACAAATGGTTTGCTAGGGTACTCAATATCTATAGGGGTGAGAACACCAAAACAAGGCATAATAATGTTCACCCCCTCTTCAGGATCCTTAGACATCACAAAATTATTGATGGAAAACACATCTTCATCAGCAGAAAAGAATTCATCTGCATAAGCATACTCATCATCTGATATAATCTCGGATGAGCAATCTTCAATCACATTAATCCCATTGTAATCATATCTATTGCCTGGAACTTTGATAGCACCATTGTCTAACAACAACTGAACACCCTTTCTCACTATGGAACAACCAAGAGAATCTCTGCAACATATCCGACAAGACCCATAATGGTGTTCTTCTTGACCATCCATGTGACAGAAGGTAGCGTGCAACTGCACCAAATCATCATTCATATGATTCACGTCAAAAATTCAGAATTCTCCAGGACATCCAAAGAACATATTCACATCTTCTTCGTACTCTGCCCTAGGCCTGATTATATGAATGAGGCCCTCGTCCATTGTTTCCTGAAGATCAGATTTTATCTTATCACATCCCTGGATATCTGCACTGCAAATACCACAACCAACATGGTCATGAGTATAGTAACTAAAATCGCAAAGGTCAACATGCATCTTTACCAAATCTCCTCTAACCATGTTGATATCAAAAATACGAAAGTCCCTTGGACAACCAGCAACCATGTTTACAATATTTACTCCTCCATGCTTTGGAAAAGGATTATCTTTCACGTTAGGGCTAACATCTTTAAAGGATAAAAGGCCAGATCTCACCATCTTTTGTTCTTCAGATTTCATAGGATAACGGTTCTCAATATTGTGCTTTGGCGCTCCCTAATGAAAAGCACACGTCCGGTCTGCCTTATAATACCAAGGTAAAGGTGATGGTATAATAGGGGGTGGCCTGGTCTGAACCAACTTCTTCTGAATCAAAGTCGGAAGTAACTCTGCATAGCTCATTAGAATTGAGTCAAAGGCTTCTCTTTTCTGACTTTTCCCTTGATTCCCCTGAGGAGATGGTTTCTGATAGGCAACAATGGTTGGAGCTACATTGACGATTGAAGTCGTAGAAGCAACCTGTTGTTGGTACCGTTGATGTCTTCTAGTTGGTCTAATCTTCCTTTCTCCAATAACAATATTTGTTTCACTTTCTTTCTTTCGAGAGAAACCATACAACGACTTCTTTGCCCTTCATCTCTTGTCAAACGCCCCTCTCTGACAACCTCTTCTAAATGAACATCCATGCTTACCATTTTGGAAAAATCACCCGGCGCACTAGTGACCATCCTTTTGTAATAAAATAATCCAAGGGTTTTCAGGAAGACCTTGGTAATTTCTTGTTCTCTCATAGGTGGAACCACCTAGGCAGTTATCTCGCGCCATCTCCAGGAATATTCTTTGAACGACTCCTTGTCTCTCTGAGCCATTTCCCTTAAATGGTCACGGTTAGGCGCCATGAACATATTGTACTTGTACTTCTTGATAAAGGCTTCTCCTAGGTCATTGAAGGTACAAATACTGCTACTGTCCAGACTCATATACCACTTCAGAGCAGCACCAGTTAAACTATCTTGGAACAAATGAATGAGCAAGCGTTGATCATCAGTACGGGTAGACATTTTCCTGATATACGTCATAAGGTGGTCACGAGGACAAGAGTTTCCCTTATACCTCTCAAATTCTGGAACTTTAAACTTCGTTGACACCTTTACATTAGGAACTAGGCAGAGTTCACTGACGTTCTATCCAAACAATTCTTTTCCTCTAAGGGCCTTCATTTCCTTCTACATCTCATCTAACTGGTCTTGAAAGTCATCCAACCGTTCATAGACAGGACGACAAACTTCATCATTAACAAACGACATAGAATTCACTGAAGGAGGTGCAGTATAGTGGATCTCATTTTTAGCAGCATGAGTAACATGCACCACAGGAAGTGCAGGAATAGCAGCAACTTGCACAACTGGAGAAAGTGGAGTGTCAAGATTAAAACCTTCTAAAATGAAGTTTTCAGGCATTCCCCACAGGTAACCCTGAGGCATATGGTTCTAAGTAACAGTTACTGGGGTAACAAAAACGGGAACTGATGGACCTTTAGAAGCATTTATTATTTGTTGAGGCTGAGAAACTGGTGGTTGATTCTGAGCAGCCACCAATGATTCCATCAAAGCAGCCAGATTGGCCATACTGGACTTCAAAGAAGTAACCTCTTTGTGCAACTCGTGATTCTCTTGTTCAAGATTTTCCATTTTATTTCTGGAATTAGCTCAAGTATTGTACCAGTGAGACAACTTGCTGAACGAAGTAGATCAATTCAGTAAGACACCTGGGTATGAACATAATGCAAGAAATATGTACTAGATGATGCATGATATGCAATGCACATGATTTATTGATTATTATTAATATTTCAAGGAACTCAAAGAATTATACACAATTTGCAAATATTAAATTACTAACACAATTTTGAAATACTGAAAATCTCATTATAATAACTTCAAAATGGATTACAACTTTTAAGTACAAGTTTTAACAATCCCAAGTACAAAAGAAGATAGAATCTAAAATCCTAAGAAGGCAAAGTTGATGAAGATATTTCCACACACTGGCACTTTCCCGTGAGTCTTGCAATTTGAGCCTTCAGCTGGAGCTCTTCGACATCATCTAAAAGGGGAGGAGTGGTCTTCACAAACATATCATGCATAGGTGCTTCACGGGAATACAACATCTTCAACTGAATTGCCCTTGATTGCACCCACCAGAGATAAGGCTCCAAAGAAACATCTCCTCTAGGTCCCAAGTCCTTTCTACTCTTCCCGTGAACATGGCACCAAGCCTTTGCAATCCCCTCCTTCAATTTCTTATGATCCTCTCCCTCTTTGAGAAATAAACCACTCACATGAATACTATTTGTCTTATCTCTCATCGGATATCCAAGCTGTCATCGTGCAAGAACACGATTGTAGTTCATTCCTCCCTTTGTACTAAGAAGAGGTACATTGGGGAAACTACCACAACTATCGACAATATCTACATCATGGTAAACCTGGTGATACCAAACAATATCTGAATGAGTGAGGTCCACAATCTTTAGCGACCAACGAGGTTCCTTCTTGACATCCCAGAAAGCATTGGACCAGATAAGTGAGAAATAAACCACTGATACAACAAAGGCGTGCAATAAATGATCATCCCTCCATGATAAGAATCCCGAAGATGAATAGAATAATAAGCATCTCCTAATAATGTAGGGAATCCTATCAAAAAGATCCTGATGGCATTGATATCCACAAAGTTGTCGATGTCCAGAAATAAGAACAACCCATAAGCAAGCAGAGCAAAGATAGCTTCAAAAGCAACTGTACTCTTCATCCTAGCAAAGTAGTGAGCTTTTTCTAATAAAAACTGAGCGGGTAACCCTCTAATTCCTCCTTTGGTAGTCATGTGGGCCTCAATCTCAGACTTCCCCAAATGAACCATAGCAGCAATCTCATGAGATTTTGGCTCCCCCTCCAAACCGGTGAAAGGAACACAATCAATAATAGGTAAACCCAGTAGATAAGAATACTCCTCTAATGTAGGCATCAACTAATAATCAGGGAAAGTGAAACATCGATACATCAGATCATAGAACTGGACCAAAGTTGAGAGAATAACCTCGTTCATCTTGAGCTTCATGAGAGACACAATGGATCCATACTTCTTCTGAAAATCGATAGAACTCTCATTCTCGAGAATTAAACTCATCAAATCATATATCTTGGGATTCTTGAAACTGTACTTTCGAGTCTTTCTTTTTCCAGAATACATGGTCAAAAGTACCTGAGATATTCTCAAAAAGTTAACTTTAAGTCCTTTAAACCAAAATGTCTTAAAGGATGCTCATGGGTGCATGAATGCATGATGCAACAATCACATACAAGATCACAAACATGGGGTTCATAGGTTTGATATCACGAGAATGAAGTCAAAGGTACTACCCATAAGGTATGGTATAATAGTTTGTCACCTTTCGAACAAGGTTCTAAGAGGTTCCCAAAGTCTACATCCTTCCTTCGGATATTACCAATGTCCTGATTGACTCGGTAATTAGTAATATTCTCAGGAAAACTCGTCTGAGTGTAGTATCGTGTGACAACCATTTCCGAATTACTCTGTCATAGTTTCCCCACTACAACTAAAAGGCCGAGATAGATTAAAGGTTCTACGGTCCTCAGTTTCAGCAGGCTTTCAGGTCGAAAGCAACACGTCTTCCCGATTACTCAATAAATGAAACTACAGTCAAAAGGGCCTCCACTGAGTGGGGGATCTCATGCCTCCTTTTTTGGGATTACTTCCTCAAAGTTAACATGACTATACCGCCCGTCGTATCTTAAGTTTTCCCAAGTCCGGGTATATGACTTATGAGAAATCACCAAGCATCCTGAAAACCAGGAAAATCTAGACAAACATATATACAACATATAATATACAAACAACAATAGCACATACACAGATAAACAAAGATATGCTCAACCCACTTAGGGATGGACCATCATTTGGTTGATCTTTCCCTAGTGAAGTCGCCATTTTTTCTATAGCGGTAGAAATGTCGAGACTAAGCCATTGGATTGATTTAACTCGCACAAATCAAATAAAAATCCCCACCGCGCTTTATTGTTTCTAATGGAATTGGAAAAGAGAGAATAATCAAAAAAGAGGGGGAGAGAATCTAAGATCGGGGGTTGGTTATACAAAGGGAAGGTATTAGCACCCTAAACATCTACGGTACTCACAGGAACCTCTTTGAAAACTTGTGTATTTTGGCTATAAATGTTGTATACACAATAGATTGTGGGGATGAGAAAAAAAATATATTTTACAATTTCTGCATTCACCGCGATTGCGAACCTTTAGTGCCTACGTACCACCTTCCGTGTAATAGAGGATTAGGGTACTCGTAGTTCACCTTTAAAAATTTTAAAACACAAGTTTGTTGGTTAATTTTAAGAGACGAGACATCATCTTCTTATCCGATTGGAAGAACATACTTACTACCCACGATTATGAGAAAGGAGAATTTGCATCATCTCAAGGTGGAGGATATAACTTAGACTTTAAAATCAACAAAGCCTCCCTCAACACCCAAGTGGAAAATATCTCACTTCACTATATATCGTAGAAGTATAGTAGTTCCCATCACTACAAGGATTTGACAAGAGTCGAATCTTTTGAGAAAAGAGTTTTAAGGTAAAAAGCCAAAGAGGCAAAAATGGTTTGAATGAGATTGATTTACTTTTAGTTTTCTCACAAAAAAATATCAAAGTATTATTAAGTTGGTTAACATTTGATGAAGAAAATATTTTGAAAATACATGGACCTAAGTCCAAGTTTATTGTGAAAGCGTTTCAAGTTTAGCAAAAAAGAATAATTTTGAAAAGGAGGGAGAAGATTTTTGAAATTAAAGAAGGTGGGAGGAGATGAAGGGACTATCGTAAAGCATAAGGTAAAAGCTAGGGAAAAGAATCGTCTAACTAATAATAAGCCAACACTTGACATAATGAGTCAATGTAGAATTCCCATCCTTTGGATTGAAACCAAACAAGCAGAGATAATAAAACTTCTTAAGAAAACCAAGCTTCAAAGGCATTAAGTCTTCACCAAAATTGGGCAGAGTAACGACTGTATATAGATGAATTCTCAATCACATATAAAGTACATAATCAGAATAACCTACACACAAAGAAAACAAACAACCCAATGTCTTGGGGTAAACCCCAAGAACTCTAGACAAAATTGCAATAGAAGTCCCAAGGTCTCAAGTTAGGTCAATGTCTCTAATCCTAAGCCCAAGAAGTCTATAACTCCAAAATACCAAAGATAGTAACCAAATAGTCAAAGTAACATTAAAGTTTTTTATGGTTCAAGTTGATTATTAGGCATCTTCAAAAATAAATGAAAAGCTCAAGTGAGCAAAATAAAAATGACATAAAGATAAATGCTCAAGTGAACAAAGATGAAAATAGCATGAAATGAAAATGCTAAAATAAATCTGCTTAAAGTAAAAAGCATAAAATAAAGTCAATTGTTAGATATTAGAGGTTAGTTGAATGACCATCTTGAAACTTTCAATTTAAAACTCATTAGAAGATTGATATAATCAAAGCCTCTCAACAACAAGTTTCATTTTCTTTTTGTCAAGTATATCATTCATTTTAATATCTCAAGGCAACAATAAATGATCAACGATGTTTAAATGATTTACTTAGTTCCAAAATTTATGAAGATTCATTAGAGGATTGATAAGACCAAAGCCTCCTAACAATGAACCTCAAGATTATTGGATCAAAGGTTTCAAATTAAACATGCTTGGGCTTGCAAACATAGGTTTGGGCCACGAATGATCATTTCTCGAATCAGGACAAAATTTAGCGCTATGTTAAGCAATCGTAAGTGAACTTATATAGAAGTCACACCTATTTTGAGTCTGGTCAATAGCAATCTATGCGCCATATGTTTGGAGTGATGATATGTAGATCATCCTCTAGAAACATGTAGTACAAAGGAGAAGGGGATACATTTGAATTAAAGATTTTAATGAAACTATCATTAAAATCATTCATCCATTTTGGTGGAGTTAAACTCAACACTCAAGATCCAATGATGTTAATGAAGTTCATAATCAAAAATTACATGGCCAAAATATATTCAAAAAATAAATTGTAATTAATAAACAAGATAAAAAAAGAAAATGATTTTTAAATTGTTTTTAAAATGAAAATAAAAGGTAAAATAGCAAACTATATTCAAAGTATCAAAGAAAAATTAAAAGAGACCAAAGAAAAGTCAGAAACAATCTCAAATATTTTTTAAAATTTTTTGGTAATTTTTTTAAAACAGGATAACATTTTTAAACTAATTAAAATAACTCAAATAAGTGAAAAAAAGATAAAAAATAGTAGAAATCAAAATGAAATTCTAGAAAAATTTCAGAAAGTCAGAAATGAGTTAAATGATTTTTGTAAAATTTTTCAGAATTTAAAAACATCAAAAAGTATTTTTAAATGATTAAAAACAAGTAAAATAAAGGAGAAATTATAAAAAATATCAAATATGACAATAAAATCATGAAAAAATAAGAATCAGCCAGAGAATATTTGAAAATATTATTGTGAATTTTTTCATAATTTTTGAGTAAAAAATGAATTTTCTATGATTTTTTGAAGTTTAAATCAATTAAAATAAAAAATCAGAAAATAAAATAATAAACTTAAAAAAATGAGGAGCATTGGATGAGAGTCAAAGCGTGCTAGTAATCAGATCCAAAGGATCAAGCACACTGTGCATATCATGGTCAACTTTGAAAATTGCACCAGATCACCTTTTAATAATTTAAAACAACTAAAATTTTGGCGCGTTGGATGGAATCTGACTAATGGAAGTAATCAGATCTAAGGGCTCTCAAAAGCGCGTATGATAAAGCAAACACACTGGATTGAATTTAAAAAACTTACATGTCACGCCTTCATTGGTTGAAGCACGACATGTAGGTCGTCTTCAACCTCCGGACGCCCTAGATTGGGGTTCCTCAAACTGTAAAATTAGAGAATTAGACTAGTACCATTAGAATCGTCTCTTCAAGACGATTCTAATGATACCATCACACCAAATTTATAAAAATTGTGTAAGGCTTAAATTGAGAAAATGCATAAATAATAGCGAGCACGAAATTCTGGAATATCTCACTCAATTCTCAATGAAATTGCAAATTATAAAAAGCACGAGAATCAGAAGGATGCAGAGAGTAGATTCGTTTATTATTTGGATCGATATGACCAAGGAATCTACCTGAACGAAGTAGCACAAGGTAGCTCTGAAACTAGACTTCTGTAGATCAGTATAGGTCACAATTCTTGAAGGTAAGAGTGTGGTTAATTTCAGAGAAGTTCAATGAAGCTAACTGAATGGAGCTTTTGGTGTTTTGGAGTGAGAAAGCAAGAAATCAGAAATTCAAATTCAGAGTTCGTGTGGGATTTGAATAAGGGTCAATTGGCTATCAAAAGTTTGTGTAAATGAGTGAGATATAACCCTCTATTTATAGGGAAGCAAATGGGATGCTCAAGCGTGTGAAATGATGAAGTTTGGAGGAAATTCATGTGAAGTTGCAAGCATGAAAAGTGTGACTCGTATTTTGCTCAAAACTCAACCAAAACTTGCATTATAAGGTGATAATCACTTCTGGAAGATTATTAAACATGATTAGAAGTAAAAACGTGCAAAAATTTAGTGATTAGAAGCTGAATTGTGCATTTCAAATTCTGACATGGAGGAAAAAGTCAGTTTCAAGGTACCAACTTTGAATCAATGGCATTCACAACTTAAGGAGTCTTAGGGCATGATTCTTGAAGCATTTGAAAGACAAGGTCACAAAATTTACAATGTGAAAAGAATGAGATCAATTAGATACTTGATATAGGAGTTGTGATGAGTCAAAGTTGAGAAAAAGATGTTGACTTTTTGTTCTTAGAAAAATTCTAAGTTTTTCTTCAAAAGTGACCTATAATATTTTGATTCCAAACAAGGCTTTCCTCCAAAATTGAGCTTTGACCATTGATGTTAGATTGAAGTAGACTTCCCAAATGGAATTGTGAAACTTGAATTACTCAAAAATACCAAGTATTCAAAAATTTATGGTCTTGCAAAATTGGTGAAAATTCATGAGATGACCTATAATCTTTTGCATTCTTAGGACATCTTCCATCCATTTTCAAGCTTTGCACATAAGAGAAGAGTTGAATTTCACATCCTTAAGATCATTGTGGAAAAATAATGGGCTCAAGGAGATAAAAATTGACCAAGTTATGATCTTTTTAAGTCACATAAGGGAATTTGATGGCCTATCTAGGGGACTTGTAATCTTTCTTCATCATTAGGCATCTTCCACATAAAACTTTCTTGAAACTTTTGAAGTTATTGGTTGATAACTCTTTAAAGATAAGCATTTATTTTTAATCACAAAAAAATACCAAAATATGAGCAAGATATAGCCCTTAGAAGTTCAAAACCCTAGCTTCTAGAGCACCAAAATGACTTGGAAACCCCTTTCAATTTTGACAAACTTTCTTGCACAATAACTCTTTCCATGTGAATATAAGTTGTTGTTGATGATAATAAGAACCCATAGCAACAAAAACCACCTCCAAATATTAAGAATTGAGAGAGTTATACTATTGTGACCAAGAAATCAATAACTTGTCCAATTAGGTCAAACTTCTTCAATCAAGTCTTGCATCTTTTGATTTTCTTTGACAAATTGAGGCATGATAAATCATAGTAAACCTTGTCATGATATCACTTTAAAGTATCTTCAATGATGAAGCTTGACTCTCAATGAAACTTTGTTGATGAAGGCATGGAAATAAACTGATGAACGTATAAATCAAATTGATGAAATGTGTTGTGCCCTTACCTATAGTATCATCAACTAGAGAAAACATTCATTGTATTTATTAATTAAAAGTTAATAAATACAAAGCATAGATGATCACAATATATAAATCAAGGTGCTTGGTTATTCCTCATGATCAAGACTAAAGATAGGGAGAAGAATCAAACTCTAGTGTGATCTTCTTGTGATTGAGTTGATATGAGATGATAGAGGAATCTTAGGGGGAAAAATTGGGGTAAAAAATTTGATGAATACTACATTGCTAACGTGCTTCTGAGGTGTATTAGTACATGATATATCGGTGTTTTCTCATGAGCAAGCCTAAAGATAGGGAGAAGAACCAAACTCTAGTGTGATCTTCTTGTGATTGAGTTGATATGAGATGATAGAGGAATCTTAGTGGAAAATAATTGGGGTACAACACTTTGATGAATACGACATTGCTAACGTGCTTCTGAGGTTTATTAGTACAGGATATAATCGTTGCATAACTCCCATAATGCCTAGATAAGAGGTTTCCATGATTGAACCTGTGATATGGTGGCAGAACCGACTGTTATACTGGTTTTGCATTTATGTTCACAAATGTTTCAGTAATCAAGAGTCGCCACCGACACTTCTTTTATCCAACAAAGGAAAGGGTGAAAAGAACATAAAAAGACCTTTCGAGATTATTTCTGAGTAAGAGGGTAGATTATGGAAAGTGAAGGTGTTAGAAACCTTCCCATTCGTAGTTTTCTACGGGCTCTGTGATCGGTGGGAATAGAACTGACTGTTTTTTAAGTTGGTTCGCGAAATGTCGCGGTAAGCAAGAGTCGCCACCGTCTTTTATGTTCTCCAACAAGGAAAGGACAAAAGCACAGCAAAATTCCTTTTCGAGAATGTTTCTCGGTTCGGGAGGTAGATTTATAGAAAGGGAAGGTATTAGCACCCTTTCTATCCGTGGTTATCCACGGGCTCTTAGGTACTTGCTCACTGTTTTCAAAAATTGTTTGCTTTTCAAGTGTTTGTGGGTTTTGAAAAAGTTTAGTTTGAAAAACTTCTAGGTAACTCTTGTATCAGTCCTCAAGAGTGTATGAAGTGTTTGTTTGAAAAATTTTTGAAAGTGTAGGTGCGAAAAGTTGTTTTTGTTATTGAAAGAGCAAGTACCCAGGAGAAATCTACCTACTCTAAAGGAATTAAGCTGTGTAAATATCCTTTAGACAGTACTATCCCACTATTGAGAAGTAGGTAGCACCGTCGTTGGAGTTTATTCGGGTCAATTCGATTATAAGGGACATGTGTGGTCACCAAAGCAATAGTAGGACGCCTTAGCGGTAACCCTAATGTCCTAGATCCTTTTTATCCGAGGCAACCGTTTCGAAGCAACTGGATCTTTAGACAGGATGGCGACCTCTAAAACACCCTATACTTGATGACCACCTCGAGGCAACCAAGTGAGGCGTACCTTAGGAGTGGCATGTGCATGTGTGTTGTTTTTCAGTTAAATTGTCTTTGCATGCATCATTGTGAGCTACGGGTTGATTTTATTTTTCATACTTGTCGTGTCATGCATCGTTAACAGTTTAATAATTTGCGGGAAATAAAGTGCGGAAGGTAAATCTACGCTATTACAAGGTGCGGGTATATACATCGCCAAAAACAAACCCTTTTGAAAAAATAAACTGCGAGGAAATAAATAAAGCGATAAAAGAGGTCCTAATTACGCTATTACATTCCCGGAACAGATACATAAATATAATCAAAATAATGAATTAAAAATAAATATGCGCGCGAAAGAATTGAATCGGGGACGTCTTTAGGGTTTTGACCCTTTTTGAGAAAAGAATGGAATTGGTCCTTTTTGCAATTAAATAAGTATTAAACCTAATTTACTAATTAATTAATTAAATAAAAGAAAAAGTATTTTTGTGTTTTTATGTTTTAATAAAATAAAAATAAAAAGGAATTAAAATTGTCAAAATAAAAACCCTAATTCTAAGTTTATTTTATTTATTATGAAAAAGATTAAAATTTTCCTAATTAAACAACTAAACTAATTAATTAGAATTTATTTACAAAATAATAACTAATTAAATTTAATCAATAAAAAATTTATTATTTTTTATGTTTTCTGGATTTATTATTGAAATTCTGGCTGCAGATACTCAATGTCACGTTCAATGTTATGACACCGTATCTGACTTACTATATGACAGTAAATACAAAAACAATAAAGAACACAGTCAATTGTTTACCCAGTTCAGTGTGCAACAACACCTACTCTGGGGGCTACCAAGCCAGGGAGGAAATCCACTATAAGAGATATTAATTCAGGAATAAACCAACCAGTTTATCTCCTTCACTTAAGACCTACCCAATGCAATTTCAATCTAAGTACAACTTAAACCTGAGTTCCTACTCACTCCCCCTCAATCACAGCAGTGATACATAAAACAATTTGACTAATGAATTGATGAAGACACTCTTCAAAAACATACACTTGATTAAGCTTCACAGCTTTTTAATCAAGTAACACAACCGCTCTTGCTTCACAGCTTTGAGTGATACACACACCTAACTTGACTCTGCTTCACAGCTTTAGTCAAGAGACATACAAACACTCTTGCTTCAAAGCTTTGAGTGCTACACAACCCTTACAATTAAAAACCTATTCCAAGTCACTTATCACAATGATAATTGCTTGGATTACAATAGTTAAAACTATACAGCTTCTAAATGATCTTCTATCAAAAAGGGATTACTTTCAAAACAGCAGCTCTGTTGAATATATAGCAGCTGCATCTTCAGTTAGGGTTTCCACAAAAAGCTAGGGTTAATTCCATTTGACCTTAAGACTAGGTCACAGGACTTTATCAACCAAGTTAGGGTTGAGCTGGGTTAACCCAAAGAAAACACAGGATTCTGTTCTGGAAAGACTGAGTCATTTTCCTGAAAAAAACTCAGAATTAACCAAACTGCAGACCTGTTAGTTCAGAACAGGATGTCTTAACATCTGTTATGACATCTGAAAAACCTGTCTACTGATTTAGGAAAATGTGATCATTTTGCAAAATGCTCAGATACACACTTATAAACATCAGTACTTGTATGACAATATTTTTCTGCAAAGGTACCTAATGAATCAGTACAAACTAAACTAGAATGTTATGACATCAGTCATGACATTCACACATACACTTGGGATTTACCAAAAATGCAAGCCAATATCTAAACAACTACAAACTCCCCCTTTGGCAGATTTTTGGCTAAAGACCCTAAGCAATCAGAGATAGATAGCAGCAGAAAGAAATGACTGCAGAAAAATAGAATGTCTAATTAAGTAAGTACCAAAATATTCTCCCCCTCTTTAGCCACAAATGGGCCAAAGATACATGTTCATAAAAATTATACAGTCATCCAGAAAGAAGTAATAAGAGCAGCAGCCAAAAAAAACTGAACATACTTCCAAACTCCACCAGGTATCACCACCACCAATCAGCAACACCACCAAACAGCAACCAACCTTTAAGCACTGTCATCAGACTCAGAGGAGCTAGTTTCTTCAGTATTGAGACGACCTTCAGCTTCTACACCCTCTTCCCTTCTGTTTCCTTCAGCTTCCTCCTTTTCTAACCTGGCAATTAGGATTTCTAGGGTCTTTTTCCTTGCTTCCAGCTCTTTGCAGGTCTCTTTTAATACAACTATGACATCAGATGTCTTGGACTGGGTCTTCACAGACGATGTCTCAGCTGATGTTATGACAATATCAGGAGCATGAGATCCCTGAAACAGTTTGTAGTGCAACCCAAGGGCAGGAGCTCTTTTGCAGGCTGTATCTCTTGCCACCAGGATATCAGGGTATTGTGCAAGGATAATTCCACAAAGGAGGGAGGGAAAGGCAATTGGTCCTTTGACAGCATAACTACCAGCATGTTTTAAAGTTTGTTCAAAAATATACCTGCCATAGTCAAAAGCAGTCTTGGTTCCCACAGCATAAATAAATCTCCCCAATCCTGTGGAGATAGTTGATTTATGGTTTGTAGGCACCCAGTTGGCTGCACCAATCTTGTGCAGGATGGCAAATTTCATGCTAAGTTTGCTGGCATTCAGCTTCCCTTTCAAGGGCCAACACTTCACTTGCCTTGCTGTGATGGTTTGACAAACTTCATTGTCAGTGACTTCCAGATCAGGACAATCCTCATTTGTTCTTCCAAGAAATTTGTTAATTTCTGATGGAGAGAACTTGACCCTTCTTCCTCTAACAAAAACACTTTCAAAGTCAGCTGACCTTCCATCAGCATAATCATTAGACAAGTTCACTATGAACTCCTTGACAAGATTTTCATAACACTTGTTAAATTTTATCACTGTCTTCATTAGTCCAGCATTCTTGATCAGGTCCATGATGTCTTTGCACTCCATGGCATCATTGTTGAGTTCTCTTTCTAAAGCTATTCTCTTTAAGCAAACATACTTCCATCTGTTTGCATTGTCAGGATGATGAAAAGAGATGTTGTCTGTTGGGACTTCAGGAACTCTAGCAATTTTGCTGGAGGGGAGCTTCCTTCTGATAGGAATTTCTTCAACATCAATCTCAAATTCTAATTCCTTATCAGAATCATAAGATTCAGGTTCTTTTCTCTTCTTTGAAATTGGTTGTCTAGCAGTATGCACCTGGGCCTTCACCTTCCCTTTGGACTGAATAGTTTTCACAGATTCTACCTCAGCCATGCCTTCAGCCTTGGATTTCTTAACAACAGGTTTATCTTTGGACACACATTTTGCATCATTCTGATTACCCTTTCTTTTCATCAATCTCCTAGCTATGCTAGGGTTTACATTGGCAATCAGATCATTATCTGAGTAATCCTCATCCACATCAATGATAGGTGGATCAACAGTCTTTTCTGAAGGGTTCTGAATGTTGTCATTTTGTGTCACAACATTCTCAGAGACATCTACATTCTCAGAGACGTCCATGTTTGGGCTTCCTGATTGATTTAAAGGGACAGAAATCCCCGATACAAGTTGGTTTCCTCTTAGTATACTAGTAACAAGCCTAGCAATAGCTTGATGAACTTGAACTGATCCTTCTCTATTTGGTACAGAAGAAGAAGGATGAGAAGGATTACTAGAGGCTGCAGCTTGAGCTCTTCCTGCATGTCTAGTTCTTAGCTTTTTGACTTTGGCGGGGTCAGTTGCCATCTCTCTGAGAGGAGTGACCTCAAGAACTTCAGATTCTATGCATGTGGTGATTGCTCTAGAGTCTTGGTCAGATGATGAAGATGATGAGGATGATGAAGTCGCCTTGGTTGAAGATGATGTCTGAGACATTTTGATTGACTTAGAGCACCAGTAGCAATTTGAGAAAAAACTTTGATTGAGAGGAGGGAACAGGTTGCAAAGACGAGAGAGGTAGGAGGCAAAAGAGAGTCTTTTCAACTTCTTAAAGATTTTGAAATAATTGGGAAAACATATGATTAACCCACTAAAAATAGACTTAACAAAATTAACTCCTTCAACCCTTGTTTTAAGCAAAATTAATTGCTATAATTTCTCATGTTGGCAAATACCCAACCTGCCCCTCAAGTTTTCAAGTTTATTTCCAACAAGAGCCTTGGTAGAAGAATCAGTCAGCTGAAGCTTAATGATACCATGTTCCAGTTTAAATGACTTCTTCTCTACAAAGTCAATGTGCTTGGTCCTGTTATGCTGAATAGGGTTCATGGAAATATTGATTGTATTCAGATTGTCACAATACAATGTCCCAACATCTTGTGAGACATTATACTCAGTGAGCATCTGTTTTGTCCAGATATTTTGAGAACAGTTATTCCTAGCTGCAACCATTTCCGCACAGAGTTGGGAAGGCATTCTTTTGACAAGAATCATAGTTCTGGTTGATTCTTGAATGATTTTCTTTTTGTCCACTCTATTTTGATGGAGAGTTATAGGAGAGGAGACTTCACGCCTCATTTCTTCAGGGAAACAAAATTTATTAGACTTGTTGTTTCCAACATCCTTGTCATGATTACTTCTGGTTCTGACAACACATCTTTCTTCAAGTTTATTCACCACATCATAGACATTAGCAACCTGTAGTTTTGGAGTCCTTCTGACTGCTTCCATAGAGATAGCTCTTTTCATTCTTCTTAGATGAAGATGACCAAGCTTATGATGCCACAGTTTCATCTCTTTTTCTTCTTTGGTAATTGGACACATAGTGGAGTTATTAGTGTTCTTAGGCTGCCACAAGTAGCAGTTATCTTTGGATCTGATTCCTTTCATTACAACTTCTAGTTTTTCATTAATTACTAGACATTCAGATTTTGAGAAGTTGACCTTGAATCCTAGATCACATAATTGACTGATACTAATGAGATTAGCAGTCAGCCCTTTTACCAGCAAGACTTCACTCAGACTTGGGACTTCAGGGCAGTCCAAATTACCAACTCCTTTGATTTCACCTTTAGCACCATCTCCAAAGGTCACATAACTAGTGTTGTGAGGTTTAACATGATTGAGAATGTTCTTTATTCCAGTCATGTGTTTAGAACACCCACTGTCAAAGTACCAGTCTTCCTTTGCAGAGACCCTCAGGGAAGTGTGGGCTATCAGGGCAGTAGCCTTTTTCTTCCATTTAGGAGCATGTGGTACCTTTTTGGACTTAGGTTTGACACCTGAGTTCTGATTGGGGTATCCATGCAATCTGAAGCAGAAGGGCTTTATGTGGCCATATCTCCCACAATGATGACATCTCCATCTTTGGTACCTTTTCTTCATATGTCTCTGTTCCTGATGTTGAGAGTTGTGTTGAGACATCTGTTTTGACATTTGCTTATCAGGCCTGATCTTCTTGACTGTACCAGATTTCTTTGCTTCCATAAATCCTAGTCCAGATTTATTTCCCATATTTTGTCCAACCTGAAGGATCTCTTCCAATTTGTCTGTTCCATTAGTCAGCATCTTGACAGATTTGGTCATTTGATTCAGTTGTGAGTTCAGCAATTGAACTTCCCCTTCTAGATGACTTATAGTTTCAAGATCTGCCCTTTTTTCAGCCTCCAGCTTTATAATGAGTTTTGATTGTTTCTCATTCTGTACACAGACTTCAGCACTTCTGATACACAATTTCTTGTAGGTATCAGCCAGTTCTTCAAATGTCACTTCTTCATCACTGGTGTCACTTTCAGAGGTACAAACACCAGTTAGAGCAGTAACTAGTTTGGCAGATTCTTCTTCAGAATTACTTTTTGAATCATAGTCAGACCAAGTAACAGTCATTCCTTTCTTTTGTTTCTTAAGAAAGGTTGGACATTCAGCTCGAATATGCCCATATCCTTCACAACCATGGCATTGAATTCCTCTGCCTTGGTTTCCCTTCTCTTCTGACCTTGGTCTTCTGCTGGAACTGTCAATGTCAGAGGGAATGTTATGAACATTAGACCTTGACTTTGGATCTATTCTTTTGATGAGTTTGTTGAACTGTCTTCCAAGCATGGCTATAGCTTCTGAAATATTTTCTTCTTCATCCTCCTTGTTGTCAACATCAGTGTTGAATACAAGTGCTATGCTCTTGTTCTTCTTGTCACCATTTTCAGTGATCCCCATCTCATACGTCTGAAGAGACCCAATAAGTTCATCCACTTTCAACTTGCTGATGTCCTGGGCTTCTTCTATGGCAGTTACCTTCATTGCAAATCTTTTGGTCAAGGATCTGAGAATCTTTCTCACCAATTTTTCTTCTGCCATTTTTTCTCCCAGTGCTCCTGAGGTGTTGGCAATCTCCAAGATGTTCATGTGAAACTCATGAATGGTTTCATCTTCCATCATTTTTAGATTTTCAAACTTGGTAGTCAACATCTGAAGCCTTGACATTTTTACTTTGGAAGTGCCCTCATGAGTAGTTTTGAGAGTGTCCCAAACTTCCTTGGCCAGTTCATATTGATGTACTAGTATGAAAATGTTTCTATCAATTCCATTGAACAAGGCATTTAAAGCTTTGGAATTTCCCAGGGCTAACTCATCTTCTTCTTTACTCCAATCTTCCTCAGGCTTCAGACTGATTGTCCCATCTTTCTCAGTTATGGTGGGATGGTTCCATCCTTTGTCAGCAGCTCTCCAAGCCTTTTTGTCCAGAGATTTTAAGAAGGCAATCATACGAGGTTTCCAGTAGTCATAATTAGTTCCATCCAGAATGGGTGGTCTATTTCCAAAAACTCCTTCTTTGTCCATAGTGCCAGAAAGTGATATCCCTAGATCTCACCCAGTAATACAGGCAGGGTGCCTGCTCTGATGCCAATTGAAATTCTGGCTGCAGATACTCAATGTCACGTTCAATGTTATGACACCGTATCTGACTTACTATATGACAGTAAATACAAAAACAATAAAGAACACAGTCAATTGTTTACCCAGTTCAGTGTGCAACAACACCTACTCTGGGGGCTACCAAGCCAGGGAGGAAATCCACTATAAGAGATATTAATTCAGGAATAAACCAACCAGTTTATCTCCTTCACTTAAGACCTACCCAATGCAATTTCAATCTAAGTACAACTTAAACCTGAGTTCCTACTCACTCCCCCTCAATCACAGCAGTGATACATAAAACAATTTGACTAATGAATTGATGAAGACACTCTTCAAAAACATACACTTGATTAAGCTTCACAGCTTTTTAATCAAGTAACACAACCGCTCTTGCTTCACAGCTTTGAGTGATACACACACCTAACTTGACTCTGCTTCACAGCTTTAGTCAAGAGACATACAAACACTCTTGCTTCAAAGCTTTGAGTGCTACACAACCCTTACAATTAAAAACCTATTCCAAGTCACTTATCACAATGATAATTGCTTGGATTACAATAGTTAAAACTATACAGCTTCTAAATGATCTTCTGTCAAAAAGGGATTACTTTCAAAACAACAGCTCTGTTGAATATATAGCAGCTGCATCTTCAGTTAGGGTTTCCACAAAAAGCTAGGGTTAATTCCATTTGACCTTAAGACTAGGTCACAGGACTTTATCAACCAGGTTAGGGTTGAGCTAGGTTAACCCAAAGAAAACGCAGGATTCTGTTCTGGAAAGACTGAGTCATTTTCCTGAAAAAACTCAGAATTAACCAAACTGCAGACCTATTAGTTCAGAACAGGATGTCTTAACATTTGTTATGACATCTGAAAAACCTGTCTACTGATTTAGGAAAATGTGATCATTTTGCAAAATGCTCAGATACACACTTATAAACATCAGTACCTGTATGACAATATTTTTCTGCAAAGGTACCTAATGAATCAATACAAACTAAACAAGAATGTTATGACATCAGTCATGACATTCACACATACACTTGGGATTTACCAAAAATGCAAGCCAATATCTAAACAACTACAATTATGGAAAAATAATTATTTAGTTAATAGTTAATTAAGAATTAAATTTAAACAAGTAAAATAAAAATATAAAAGAAAAAAAAGGAAAACTCATGGGGGGTGATGGGCCAGCAAGGAGGTGAATTCTGGAATTGTGAAGTCCATTTATCTCAGGCCTTTTGACTTTCCAGAATTAGCTGCGTGTTCATTGACTAGGTAGTACCATAGTCTTCCATCTTTGGCCCTTGGATTGCTGCTTGTAAACACCTGGCGCCTGGATGGTTGAGGTGTACTATGGAATTCATTTGGACATGCTGCATGAAATCACGTTAAGAAAAATATGAACAATTATTTTGGGGGACCTGGGATTCGAACCCAGGTCCCAATGATCAATACACAAGCGCCTTGGCCATCTGAGCTGCATGCATCATTTGTTATTAAGACAACACGTAATTATTATATTGGTAAATCAAAACAATGCCTGGAAAAAAAATATAAATGCGCGTTTTTTGAAAAGGACGAATAAGAGGGAGACGCGTCAGCGTCTTCTTCCTTGGTCACTGGTTTTTTACCTGCGGATTTTTATCCGCAGGAAGATCCGTGGGTTCTTCCTAGAATTGTCTCTAGGCTTCAAAAACTCATTCCAAGACCATGGTTGGTCTCGTCCATGTCCCCTGAATCCATCCATACTCATGCTTTGTTCTAATTTCACCTGGAACCAAAATACCTAAAACGCAAAAAGATGAACCCTAGAATCGGGCATCGCGATTCAGGGCCTAAAAACGAAATTGGATATTACATTTATGTTAGAAATCAAATAAGGAACACAAATATGCCAATGCTTTTGAGAAAAAGTGAAAAAATAGAGATCTTAGGTTTCGTGTTCATGGGCGAGTTTGGGAGAACTTACAGCGCCGTATAGGTGGTCTTTGGACGTGGTAATGGTCGTCTTAGCTTCAGTGGATAGCAAGGAAGAAGGCCACGTTCTTATTTTGATCTAAAAACATCTACAATCCTGTTCTTGATCTCCGACTTTTTCAAGAACTTTGCAATTTTCTTTGGCCGTTTTTAGCAATGTCTAGGTCGTGAATCTTGTTGGTACTGCTTGCTTATGTATGTGAGAACAAAATTAGGTCAGCAGCTGGGCCTTAACCCATCTATAGGAGAGAATTAGGTTTACACTTTCCTCCATTGACAAACTTTCCATATTTGAATCAAATCTAAGATTTTATGCACAAAAAAGGCTTAGCACGAATTTGTTAGTTGGCACATGGTATATGAAAGTTGTTCAAATCCAAAAGATACTATTCCATTGATTTTTAGATTTTATTTGAATTATTATGGATTTAAAATGAATTAAATCAATAAAAATTTAATAAAATAGAAAAATAAATGTTTGATCTTGAAATTAATCATGAGACACGTGTGTGGCATGACAAGGCTGAATCAAGTGGAAGAAAGTGGGCCCTTTTGTCAAAAATTGATGTTTTAAGGATAGTTGACTTTTGCAAATTCATAAACATTTCCCAACTTCTCCAATGCATATCTTGCTCAATTTTGATCATATGAACATGTTCTTGGACATTTTGGAAAGGTATTGAAGTCCTCTAACCAATGCCTTTGGTCCCATGTCATTTGGATTTACCAATCTCAAGTTATGGTCTTTGACTTAAAGTGCCTTTTTGTTGACTTTTGAAATTGACCTATAATGTAGAAATTGATAACTTTTTGTGAGAGTATTTCTTGGACTTAGAATGTGAAGATGAGTTATAGGAAATGTCATCCCCTTCAAAATGAGCATTGGATGGGATTTTTCTGATGAACCATGAAAAAGTTATGCCCTGGTCAAGATACAGTTGACTTTTCTACTGTCCAAAAATAGTAACTTTTGACACCTTGATGATTTTTGAGCCATGCTTGTGGAATCATGATCAAGACTTGATCAAATGATGATTGTGTGCTCAAAATAAGATGTTGACCAAAAATTTTGACTTTTGACTGTAAAATGACCATTTTACCCCTATAGTTGATTGCGAACCAAATGGGGCCTTTGACTGTTGAATTTGGCATTGTGAGACTTGAGACTTGACATGTAGATGCTTGACAATATATGTAGGCCTATGGGACTTGATTGGACCACTGAAAACCTCAGATTCCTTGACAGAACCAAAACCCTAATTTTGACTGGCTTAGAAGATGGTTTGACTGTGCAACCCCTTGAGAAATCTTGAGCCATTTGAATATGATTCTTGACAAATCATGAAGAATATGAGAGGGCAAATTTTGGGGTACAACAGTTGCCCCTGTTCAATCTTCTTCAACCTGAGGATGTAGATTGGCTTGCGTGCCTTTCGTGATCCGAGGGTGGAAGATGATTGAACACTAGAGTGCCCAGAAATTTGCACCTGCATAGTAGAATATCAGCAACGTGATGTCGGGAATGGGCTTGCAGATGCCATTTGGAGAGATGGTAGATAGGAGTGGTGGGCTTATAGATGCCATCTGGAGATGTAATGGATATTTGTGGAGATGGGCTTAAAGATGCCATCCAGGGTATCGATCGCGTAAGAGATTCCTTAGCGAGAACTTGCGTACTTGAGAAAGAAAGATGGTTTCCTGGCCTGTTACAGGTGTTGACCTTCAAACTCTTCATGCAGATGTGCCCTAGCTTGATGCAGGTATCGAATCTATAATCAATCGCTCACAGATATGCCCTGGCTGGATACAGGTATCGAATCCGGAACTGGTCGTCTACAGAAATGCCCTGGCTGGATACAGGTATCGAATCTGGAATTCTTCATGTAGATATGCCCTGGCTAGATACAGGTATCGAATCTACAATCAATCGCTCACAGATATGCCCTGGCTGGATACAGGTATCGAATCCGGAACTGGTCGTCTACAGATATGCCCTAGCTGGATACAGGCATCGAATATGGAATTCTTCATGCAGATATGCCCTGGCTAGATACAGGTATCGAATCTACAATCAATCGCTCACAGATATGCCCTGGATAGATACAGGTGTCGAATCTGGAATTGGTCGTCTTCAAATATGCCCTGGCTAGATACAGGTATCGAATCTGGAACTTCAAACTCTTCATGCAGATATGCCCTGGCTAGATACAGGTATCGAATCCACAATCAATTGCTCACAGATATGCCCTGGCTAGATACAGGTATCGAATCTGGAACTTCAAACTCATCATGCAGATATGCCCTGGCTAGATACAGGTATCGAATCCACAATCAATCGCTCACAGATATGCCCTGGCTAGATACAGGTGTCGAATCTGGAACTGGTCGTCTACAGATATTCCCTGGCTAGATACAGGTATCGAATCTACAATCAATCGCTCACAGATATGCCCTGGCTAGATACAGGTGTCGAATCTGGAATTGTTCGTCTTCAGATATGCCCTGGCTAGATACAGGTATCGAATCTGGAACTTCAAAAGGTTGATCGAGATAGCTTCCCTGGCTGGATACAGGCGTAGACCTCTGACCTGAGAATGAAAGATAATTTCCTGGCCTATTACATGTGTTGATCTTCAAACTCTTCATGCAGATATGCCCTGGCTAGATACAGGTATCGAATCTACAATCAGTTGCTCACAAATATGCCCTGGCTAGATACAGGTATCGAATCCGGAACAAAAGGTTGATGGTAATCATCTTTGGATTGACCTTTTCCTGAAAAGGCAAAACATTAGTTGTATGCAATGTCATGATGTATGGAATGCATGATGTCATGAGATCGTGTCGTATGCACTTTATCATGTATGTAAATAGGAGGTATGAAATGTGATATGTTTATGAATGTATTTTCGTCTGGGAAAATAAATCCTTGACGAATGCCGGGAGTTTGTTAGATCCTGGGCTGATGCTGAAGAGTAGAGTTCTTTGTTTCCACTAGGGATGATGGTTGCAAGAATATACCGGTAGGAGAAGATAACTCCGTTGGGGAATAAGCTTGTCGAAGAGATTACTCTGCGGGGAATTACTCTGTGGGAAGAGATACTTCGCTGAGAATTTGAAGATAACTCCGCTGGGGGATAGGAAGAACTTCGTCGAGGACGATCTTTCCGTGGTAATTAGCTGAGGATAACCCAGTTAGACCCTAGTGGGGAATAACCTTTGAACATGGTCGGGGAGAGATATTTTCACTCTGCAGGGGACCAGCTTCCAGCCTCTACTGGGGATAAGCTTCCAGAATCTACTGGGGATAAGCTTCCAGAATCTACTGGGGATGAGCTTCTAGAATCTACTGGGAAGATTGATTCAACTCTCCTGGGGAAACTTTTGGACTGTACTGGGGGAATGGCTCCACTGGGGTGTCTGATATTCCGTCGGGGAACAATCTTATATTAAGACTGCCGAGGATGCTTGCTTAGGAACATCTGTATACTCCGCTGGGGAATATTGAGATTTTCTGGGGATACCCAACTTCCTTAAGGCTGACAGTAGACTAACTCTGCTTGGGGAGAGTATCGCCGACTTGCTGGAGATACTGTGCCTTGTTAGGGCTGACGGGAGACCAACTATGATTGGTGGAGAGTATCGCTGAATCTTGTGTTACTCTACGGGGAGTGAAGGTATCCTGGTTACATTCTTCAGCCGAACTTACCTTGGTACCTTGGTGGACAGAGCAACTAGATCGCTTAGACAATTCATTATTTCCCCTATTTCTAATGTCACCTGTAATTAGTCCTTTGTTTCGTATGCAAACATCTATGATTAGCAATTAATGTCAAATGCATATATCAAAAATGAACATTGGACGTTCTTTGCAAAACAAAACAGATAAAGGAAAAACAGTTGGCAATTTGGCTGAAAAGTGAATTTGTATTGGTTTTGAATTTGCCCGTAAATAGGCGTTTTGTGTACAAGAGGCTGACGTCCTAGTAAGAGAACACCGCCGAACAACATAGAGTTTATACAATTTTGTGAAAAGGAAACAAAACAGCTATGTGAAAAATAATCCCACTGGGTTCCAACTCGGATATCGCCTTTATGTCTTCAAGTGTCTCATCACTTTGCTGCTTAGTTGAAGATGAAGTTGATTGATTGATGCCGTCTGAACCTGATAGTTGATGCCGAATTCTGGATGCAAGGTGATCCAATGAGACATAGTATTACGCTTATCCCTAACTTTTGCCTGGACCGCCCTTTCGGGTTTTCAGTCCACCGGGATACCCATTTTTGCCCAAGCCGCCTTTTCAGGTTTTCGACTTGCCGGGTGTACAGATTTTTTTTCATTTCGTCCCTTATTTTTGCCCGAACCCTTTTGGTTCACCGGGAAGCCCTTTTTTTGCCTAGGTGTGTCAACCTAGCGGGTCTTTAGTTCATGCGTAGTATCTTTTTACTATGTCTGCATTGGTGGGGTGAGGAAGGTCGTCACCATCCATGGTGGTTAGAATCATCGCTCCTCCTGAGAAGATATTCTTAACCACAAATGGCCCTTCGTACGTAGGGGTCCATTTGCCCCTAGGATCACCTTGAGGAAGAATGATGCGCTTGATTACCAGGTCTCCGACTTGATACTCTTGTCGTCTGACTTTCTTGTTAAATGCCTTGATCATCCATTTTTGGTACGTCTGGCCATGACAAATAGCAGTGAGTCTCTTTTCGTCTATTAGGTTTAATTGATCAAGCCGAGTCTGGATCCAGTCATCTTTGCTCAAACCTGCATCCTTCATTATCCAGAGAGAGGGTATCTGCACTTCAATTGGCAAAACTGCCTCCATGCCATAGACCAAGGAAAATGGAGTTGCCCCTGTTGACGTACTTGCCGAGGTACGGTACCCATGAAGAGCAAACGGCAACATTTCATGCCAATCTTTGTAAGTCACTGTCATCTTCTGCACAATCTTCTTAATATTCTTATTTGTCGCTTCGACAACCCCATTCATCTTCGGCCGGTAGGGAGAAGAGTTGTGGTGCTGTATCTTGAATTGCTCGCAGAGCTCAGTGATCATCTTGTTGTTAAGATTGGTACCATTATCCGTAATGATCCTCTCAGGTACACCATATGGAAAGATCAGGTTATGCCGAATGAACCGTCACGACGTTCTTGGTTATAGTAGCATAGGAAGCTGCTTCAACCCACTTTGTGAAGTAATCAATCGCTACCAGGATGAAGCGATGCCCGTTGGATGTCGTAGGTCTGATCTCGCCGATCATATCAATGCCCCACATTGCAAAAGGCCAAGGTGCTGTCAAGACGTTCAGAGGAACTGGAGGAATGTGCACCTTATCAGCATAGATCTGGCATTTGTGACACGTCCGAGAATGTTGGTAACAATCGGATTCCATTGTGGACTAGAAATATCCTGGCCGAAGGATTTTCTTTGCCATGGTATGTCCACTGGAATGCGTCCCGAAGGTACCCTCATGCAGCTCTGCCATGATCTTTTCTGCTTCAGTCTTATCCACACAACGCAATAAGGTTGAATCATGGTTTCGTTTGTAGAGAATGTCGTTGCTGAGGAAGAACTTTGCTGCGAACCTTCTCAGAAACTTCTTGTCATTGATGGATGCACCCTCGGGGTATTCTTGAGCTTCCAAGTACCTCTTCACTTCATGATACCAAGGTTTTTCGGTTACCTCTTCAGCCTCAAGATCACAATAATATGCGGGTTCATCTAGTTTCCAAATGATGATCCGGGGAGCCTCGTTGTCCCATTTGACTTTGAACATAGAAGACATCGTAGCCAGCGCGTCCGCCAACTGATTCTCCTCTCTTGGGAAGTGTTCAAAAGTTATCTCCTCGAAGTGGGGAATCAACATCAACACATACTCTTTGTAAGGAATAAGATTTGGGTGTTTCGTATCCCACTCGCCTTTGATCTGATTGATCACGAGAGCGGAATCTCCGAAGACACTCAGAAACTTGATCCTTAAGTCAATTGCAGCTTGAAGACCCATGATACATGCTTCATACTCTGCCATGTTGTTGGTGCAGTTGAAACATAGCCGGGAAGTGAGTGGAGTATGAGTGCCTTTAGGGGATATGATCACAATGCCAATACCGTTACCCAAAGCGTTCGAGGATCCGTAAAAGTGCATAGACCATCGGGATCCTTCCTCAGGTCCTTCATCCGGTCCAGGTACTTCACAATCAGTCACTACCATGATATTCTCGTCTGGAAATTCAAAGTTCATCGACTGGTAATCGTCCACTTCCTGGTGTGCCAAATGGTCTGCCAATACAATTCCCTTGATTGCTTTTTGAGTCGTGTACTGGATGTCATATTCCGTCAAGATCATCTGCCATCTTACTATTCTTCCGGACAAGGCGGGCTTTTCGAAGATATACTTGATTGGATCCATTTTTGAAATCAACAGAGTAGTGTGAGTCAACATATACTGTCTCAGCCAGCGAGCAGCCCATACCAAATTGCAACAAGTTTTCTCGAGTAGTGAGTATCGGGTCTCACAGTCGGTAAACTTTTTGCTAAGGTAATAAATAGCGTGCTCTTTTCGGCCAGACTCCTCATACTGCCCCAGCACACACCCCATTGAGTTGTCAAGTACTGTCAAGTATAAGATTAGAGGTCTCCCTTCAACCGGCGGCATAAGAATGGGTGGTTCTTGGAGATACTCTTTGATTCTTTCGAAAGAGGCTTGACATTCATCATTCCAACGTACTACTTGATCTTTCTTCCGCAGCTTGAAGATTGGTTCACATGTAGCAATTAGATGTGAGATGAATCGGGCAATGTAGTTCAGCCGTCCTAGAAAGCCTCTGACTTCTTTCTCTGTCTTGGGAACTGGCATCTCTTGTATGGCTTTCACCTTGGCAGGGTCCACTTGAATACCCTTGTCGCTCACGACAAACCTAGTAGTTTTCCAGATCTCACCCCGAAGGTGCACTTGTTCGGGTTCAACCTCAGCTTGTACAACTTCAGATGGTCAAACAGCTTCTGTAGATGGTCAAGGTGTTCCTCCTCAGTTTGGGACCTTGCAATCATATCGTCGACATATACTTCAATCTCATGGTGGATCATGTCATGAAATAAAGCAACCATGGCACGTTGGTAGGTTGCCCCAACATTTTTCAACCCAAACGACATGACCTTGTAGCAAAAGGTGCCCCACTGAGTGACAAAAGTGGTCTTCTCCATGTCTTCAGGAGCCATCTTGATCTGATTATAACCAGAGAACCCGTCCATGAAGGAGAATAACTTATGCTGAGCAGTATTGTCAACCAGAACGTCGATGTGAGGCAGAGGGAAGTCATCTTTGGGGCTGGCCCTGTTCAAGTCCCTGTAGTCAACATACATTTGGACCTTACCATCTTTCTTCAGCACTAGAACCACATTGGCAACCCACTGAAGGTAAGAAGTCACTGCTAGAAAACCGGCGTCGAATTGTTTCATAACCTCAGCTTTGATTTTCTCGGACATCTCTGGACGCATACGGCGGACCTTCTGTTTTACCGGAGGGAACTCTTCCTTGGTAGGCAAGTGATGGACCACAATGTCGGTATCCAAACCAGGCATGTCTTCGTAAGACCAGGCAAATATTTTCACATAGTCATGCAGCATCTGAACCAACCGTTGCTTCACACTAGATTCCAGATTGGCACCAATCTTGACTTCCTTTCTGTCTGTCTCAGTACCCAGATTTACCATTTCCACTGGCTCTTCATGTGGCTGAATGGCCCTCTATTCCTGGAGTAGCAGTCTTGCAACTCACCAGGCACTTCGCAATCATCTTCACCTTCGTCTTCGGCTAAGTTGATCGGATTTTCAAAGTCATAACTGGCAGTAGCAGAGTCGTTACCAGTGAGATCCAGAGTGGATTGGAACCTGTATAGGTGAGTGTGTGTAAATATAGTTGTTTTGCAATATATATAATAAAGAAAGAAAAGGAGCGCAAGATTTGTAATGCAAAAAACGTCCAATGCTTTTATTAATGATATATGAAAATGACACACAAAAGCCCTCACAAATGAAGCCGCGGTGCCCCGGGTAAGACACCGGGCCATAAAGTTTTTAAATTATTGTCTGTTACAAATTCAAAACAAAGGAGTTCATTACTGAGTGACAAAAGTAATAGGTACAAAGTCTTTCGCAGTCCAGTTGCTTGGTCCACCGTCGGTCGTTGGGTAGATCCAGCTGTCAAATTCGGATTCCTCCACGTCGTCTTCAATAGCATTTACTCCTGGGTTGGTGATGAATACAGGAGGTCTTCCAATCCTGGATTTATGGACGGCCCTCTGAGCTTCTGCAGTGAAACCCAAACCAAACTTGTCAGTCTTCGGAGTGAAATCAGGAAGTCGGCCCCAGTTTGCACACTCACCCTTCTCAATCACAACCCGGACATCCTTTAAGGAAGCCATCTTCAAAGGAGAGTCTTCTTCAGTCACAGTCTCTGCTGATGCCAGTGTTGGAGGGACCTCTTCAAAGTGTTGAAAGGGGGTCTCAATGAACTCCCCATCCATCTCTATGTACCGGAATGAGTTGAGGTGGCTGACCATATATTCCTCCTCCCCCTGCACTGTAACAATCTTCCCCCTGACCGGGTACTTAAGCTTCTGATGTAGAGTTGAGGTCACAGCTCCAGCCTTGTGGATCCATGGACGACCCAGAAAACAAGAATAGGATGGTAGGATGTCCATCACATAGAAAGTAGAATCAAAAACTTGAGAACCAACCCTGATTGGAATGTCAACTTCCCCATGTACCATCCTTTTCGACCCGTCAAAGGCCCGGATAACAATGTTACTAGGCTTGAGCTCTAAACCCTCACAATCCAACCTGTCTAGGGCCTTCTTGGGTAATACATTCAATGAAGAACCGGTGTCTACCAACACATGGGCAAGAGTAGTGCCCCTGCATTCAATAGAGACATGCAGGGCGTCGTTATGGTTCTTTCCTTTGGCAGTCAGATCGACGTTAGAGAAACCCAACCCATTATCAGCAGTCAAGTTGGCCACACAATCAGTAAATTGATCAGCAGACGTTTCTTGTGGCACATGGGCCGTCTTCAGGAAGGAAATCAGGGCCTTGGCATGGGCCTCTGAACACAACAACAGTGATAGCATAGAAATTTTAGAGGGGGTGTGCCCCAGCTGCTCAACTACATTGAAATCACTCTTCTTGATAATTTTAAGGATCTCTTCCATCTCTTGCTTGGAAGCTTCAACATTGACGGTCTTCGGTGCCTCCGTCTGGGCAAGCACATCAGTAGCAATCCCTTTGCCCCGAGCGTCAGATGACTCGGCAGCAGGGGTAGAAATAGGAACTTGGTCAGGCAGGGAAGTGGGCACACTTGCAGGTGTGATGACAATAGGTCTTTGAATAGCTGGAGGTGCAATATCCGGTGAGAACAGCCTACCACTTCGAGTGACTTTGGCAGGCCCGGTGACGTTGCTGACACCGGTACTAGTATCAAACTCTTGTTTTACTCCAAGCACATAAACATCTGCCCCATAGTGCCACGGGACCGCTTTGTCAGAGGTATAAGGGATGGGCCACGGAACAGTAATGATGACAGGGGCAATCTTCTCAGTAGATATGATTTTGACAGGCTTCTTTGAGGGAGCCTTAGGAGGGTTGTTAAAAATAGTAACAATGGACACTTCTTCGGTAGGGGTAGCAGGAACAACAATCTTCTCGAACAAGATCTCTTTATTATCCATCAGTCTTTGGATACCTGACTTCAACAAAGAACAACCAGCAGGTGAAACAGAACATAGAAGGCAACCTTTACTACATCCCGGAAATAAACCGGCTAGCAACAGGTTCCTTTTGACAGTCAACAACGGAGTAACAATCTCACCCACAGAGGCTACATACAGGTCTTCTTCAACATCATTGACTCCATGCTGGGGCATGGGAGCAGTCACAACATCGGGCCTTTCGGGCGCCTCGAACTGTATTTCTTTAGCATTAATAAGGTCTTGAACCTTATTCCTCAGAGTCCAACAATCATCCGTAGTATGCCCGGGGCTGTCAGAGTGATAAGCACAACGGGCGTTGGGATTGTACTTCGGGGATGCGGTGTTTACTACCTTCGGAGCTTCTTTGACAGTTACCAGATTGGTTGATAGCAGTTGCGGCAATATCTGAGACAGGGTCATACTGAGCCGAGTGTACTGCCTTTTGGGTCTCTAACCCCTTGGTTGGTTATATTGCTGAGGAGCGGCAGCAGGCTTTGAAATTACCACCGTGTTGACAGCTTGGCGGCGCTCCGGTTTATTTTGTCTTCTGGGACCATACACAACACTAGATTCTTTCTTGAAGGGCTTCTTTTTAGTACTCGAGGAGGCACCTTTCTGTATCTTCCCCGACTTGATACCAGCTTCGATCCTCTCACCAGTCAATATCAGATCTATAAACCCAGCAGGAGAATTACCAATCAGATGGTTGAAGAACGGACCAGACAGGGTCCCCAAGAACATGTCAACGAGTTCACGGTCAGTCAAAGGCAGCTGCACCCTTCCAGCCAGGTCTCTCCACTTTTGCGCATACTCCTTAAAACCTTCTCCCGTCCCTAGCGACATACCTTGGAGTTGGGTACGCGTAGGAGCGAGGTCGGAATTATACTGATACTGCTTATAAAATGCAGTAGCCAAGTCCTCCCAGTTACGAATACTGGTTCCATCCAGCTGATAGAACCATTCGAGTTGAGTCCCTGAAAGACTATCCTGGAAGAAATGGATCCATAGATTATTGTCTGCAGTGTAAGGTTGGATCTTCCTTACATAAGAACAGAGGTGCAGTTTAGGACAGGAAGCCCCGTCGTACTTCGCAAAGGCAGGTGCCTTGAACTTGTGAGGGATCACCACCCCAGAAGATAAGCCTAAGTCCCCAAAATCCAATCCAGGAACATGTCGAATCTCCATAGCGCTTAGACGGTCCTCTAGTTGCTTGTACCTGTCCTCAACAGGGGGGTACTGTTCGTCATTGTAATCTGTCTCGTTGTCGGAGACCACGGGACTAGGAACCCTTCTTTCTTGGGGACTGTCCTTCCCTACAGAGGAATCAGTCAGCTCAGCTTCATTCTGCAGTGTATTCCCATGTCTGCGTCAGGTATTGAACAACACAATCCTCTTCTTCTTCTTCTTCTTCATAAGCAAAGTCTTCAACTCCTATTGACCCTGGGCTAAGCTCATGACCAATTCCTAGAACTGGGAGTTATGGGCCTGGAGAGCCTTGATAGCTTGTTCAGTAGTAGGTTTGGAAGACATGATGATTGCTGAAATAAACAGCGAAGAAGAATAAGTGACATGTAAAAGAGTACCTGTTATGCAGATGATGCATGATATGCTATTTATACAATGCATTCAAGGGTTCGAAAGTTCAAATTCGTTGTAGACAAAAAGGAACACACGTTATATTAAGAAATAATCTGTTCAGTGCATCAATGCCTCATGGGCGGAATATTACAAAATACTTAATCCCAAAAGACACTGCGCATCCTCTTTGGAGCGATGTAGGTGTTGAGGGTCTTTTCCTTGTGAAGTAGGCGGGTGAGCTCCAAGACCTTCTTCTCACTGGCATGTAGACTGGTTTCAAGAGAATTCCGTTCTTTCTTGAGTTGGATCCAGCTTTTTTGCATTTCTTCCCAAGATGTTGGCATGTCAGGATGTTGAATGGTGTATGGCATCTCTCCTTCCAAAACTGGCTCTTTGATCACGGGGAGAACATGAGGATATGGCATCACCAGCTTCTGGGAGCGGGCTCGTACCCACTTGAGATAAGGCTCAAGGGGGATGGAGTTCTTGTGCCCCAGTGTCTTACTATCTACCCTTTTGGGCATCCTCCAAGCTCTGATGAATCTTTGGCGAAGTCCTTGTGCATCATTGTCGAAGTCAAAAATTATGTCAGGAATCAACATGTCATGAGGGCCATCCCTCCGAGCATATCCAAACTGTCTCAAAGCTAGACATGGGTTGTAAGTAATGCCCCCTCTAATTCCAAGTAAAGGAACATTAGGAAACTCTCCACAACGATCAATAATAGTGACGTTTTCTCTAGACCGAGAACACCAATGTATATCAGCATGTGTAAGAGTCATTAATCGTTGTGACCATCTCAAACCCCGCTCGTTCTTCAAAACTTACTATGGAAGATGCGAAATAAACCACCTTGCCAGGAGAGGAGTACAGCACATGAGAACACCTCTTTTTCTCATGGTTCGAGTGTAACATGATTGGAGGATGTCCCCGAGCAACGTAGGTATAGGATTCCTGGACATGAAAATCTTGACAGCATTGATATCTATAAGCTGATCCGGATTCAGGAACAACACCAACCCATAGACAAGGAGTGCCACAACTTCTTCAAAGGCTTGTAGGTCAAGGGAATTCCAACATTCTTGGGCCTTCTCAAACAGGAACTTTGCCAAGAATCCTTTGATACCACTTCTGATTTCCCAATGCCCCTTGATGTCAGATGGTTGCAGACGTAGTGCTTTAGAAACCTCTTTAAGTTTTGGTTCCTTTTCCGTACCGTTGTAGGGTAGTTGACTAAGGATAGGAACCTTCAGAAGTTGGGAAAACTCTTCCAGCGTAGGCACCGATTGATAATCCGGGAAAGTAAAATAGTGGTGCAAGGGGTCAAAGAACTGGAAGAGAACTTTTATCATATCTTCTTCAATGTTGGTGTGGACCAAGCTGATGAGTCTGCCATGCCTTTCAATGAAGGAAGAGTCCTCGGGAATCCTGGATGCAAGCTCCTTAAGCTGAGGAGGGATCCTTACAAGGTTGACCTGAATTGTCTTTCTGCGGATAGTTTCCATGTCCTACAAAACAAGAACAAAGATGAAGATTCGAACCCTTGAAGTGGTTAGTAAATGCATATGATGCTTTATGATGTTATGATAAAAGCACACCACAAGTATTCACAAAAGGCAAACATGATAAGGCACACAAGTCACACCAGGCAGCCCTTAGAGTTTAGGCCAGCATGAGGTCTAGGTACTACCCTCTTGAAGTTGGTGGGCTCAAAACCTGTCCTATCAAAAGTAACTGGGTTCTAAGGAGCTCAATATCATTGGGTCATTTTCTATGTTCATTATTTTGATTTAGCCACTGAACTGGAGATCAAAATATTCCAAGAAAACGACCCTCAATGAGTGTAGTATCGAGTATCTACCAACTTCGGACTGCACCAAAGTCGGTCATCTCACTACCCCTAAAGAGGCCAGGATGGTCAAGTAAGGTTCCTAAGGTCAGTTGATGCTTCACAACACCACGCGGCGGCCCCATACTCTCCTTGACTTGACTCAAGGGTTACCGGTACTCACCAAAGTGCCACATCAACGTAGCAACTGCTTCAACCGTGTCGGTATACCCCGCACAGTTCCCTCACAGTTTGTTGCTACTTCTAAAGGGTATCCCCCAGATCCGGGTTAGGATCTATGAAACTCCTAAAACAAACCCACAATTTTAAAGCAATCAAATCAAGCAATTGAAAACAAGAGTGGTCTAATCCTAAGGTACACCTCACTTATTAATTTCCCGGCAGAGTCGTCAGTTCTGTGATCGGTGGGAATATAACTGACTGTTTTTTAAGCTGGTTCGCGAAATGTCGCGGTAAGCAAGAGTCGCCACCGTCTTTTATGTTCTCCAACAAGGAAAGGACAAAAGCACAACAAAATTCCTTTTCGAGAATGTTTCTTGGTTCAGGAGGTAGATTTATAGAAAGGGAAGGTGTTAGCACCCTTTCTATCCGTGGTTATCCACGGGCTCTTAGGTACTTGCTCACTATGTTTTCAAAAATTGTTTGCTTTTCAAGTGTTTGTGGGTTTTGAAAAAGTTTAGTTTGAAAAACTTCTAGGTAACTCTTGTATCAGTCCTCAAGAGTGTATGAAGTGTTTGTTTGAAAACTTTTTGAAAGTGTAGGTGCGAAAAGTTGTTTTTGTTATTGAAAGAGCAAGTACCCAGGAGAAATCTACCTACTCTAAAGGAATTAAGCTATGTAAATGTCCTTTAGACAGTACTATCCCACTATTGAGAAGTAGGTAGCACCGTCGTTGGAGTTCATTCGGGTCAATTCGATTATAAGGGACATGTGTGGTCACCAAAGCAATAGTAGGACGGCTTAGCGGTAACCCTAATGTCCTAGATCCTTTTTATCCGAGGCAACCATTTCGAGGCAACTGGATCTTTAGACAGGAGGGCGACCTCTAAAACACCCTATACTTGATGACCACCTCGAGGCAACCAAGTGAGGCGTACCCTAGGAATGGCATGTACATGTGTGTTGTTTTTCAGTTAAATTGTCTTTGCATGCATCATTGTGAGCTACGGGTTGATTTTATTTTTCATACAAGTCTTGTCATGTATCGTTAACAGTTTAATAATTTGCGGGAAATAAAGTGTGGAAGGTAAATCTACGCTATTACAAGGCGCGGGTATATACATCGCCAAAAACAAACCCTTTTGAAAAAATAAACTGCGAGGAAATAAATAAAGCGATAAAAGAGGTCCTAATTACGCTATTACATTCCCGGAACAGATGCATAAATATAATCAAAATAATGAATTAAAAATAAATATGCGCGCGAAAGAATTGAATCGGGGACGTCTTTAGGGTTTTGACCCTTTTTGAGAAAAGAATGGAATTGGTCCTTTTTTCAATTAAATAAGTATTAAACCTAATTTACTAATTAATTAATTAATTAATTAATTAAAAGAAAAAGTATTTTTGTGTTTTTATGTTTTAATAAAATAAAAATAAAAAGGAATTAAAATGTGTCAAAAGAAAAACCCTAATACTAAGTTTATTTTATTTATTATGAAAAAGATTAAAATTGTCCTAATTAAACAACTAAACTAATTAATTAGAATTTATTTACAAAATAATAACTAATTAAATTTAATCAATAAAAATATTATTATTTTTTATGTTTTCTGGATTTATTATGGAAAAATAATTATTTAGTTAATAGTTAATTAAGAATTAAATTTAAACAAGTAAAATAAAAATATAAAAGAAAAAAAAAGGCAAACTCATGGGGGGTGATGGGCCAGCAAGGAGGTGAATTCTGGAATTGTGAAGCCCATTTATCTCAGGCCTTTTGACTTTCCAGAATTAGCTGCGTGTTCAATGACTAGGTAGTACCATAGTCTTCCATCTTTGGCCCTTGGATTGCTGCTTGTAAACACCTGGCGCCTGGATGGTTGAGGTGTACTATGGAATTCATTTGGACATGCTGCATGGAATCACGTTAAGAAAAATATGAACAATTATTTTGGGGGACCTGGGATTCGAACCCAGGTCCCAATGATCAATACACAAGCGCCTTGGCCATCTGAGCTGCATGCATCATTTGTTATTAAGACAACACGTAATTATTATATTGGTAAATCAAAACAATGCCTGGAAAAAAAATATAAACGCGGGTTTTTTGAAAAGGACGAATAAGAGGGAGACGCCTCAGCGTCTTCTTCCTTGGTCACTGGTTTTTTACTTGCGGATTTTTATCCGCAGGAAGATCCGTGGGTTCTTCCTAGAATTGTCTCTAGGCTTCAAAAACTCATTCCAAGACCATGGTTGGTCTCGTCCATGTCCCCTGAATCCATCCATACTCATGCTTTGTTCTAATTTCACCTGGAACCAAAATACCTAAAACGCAAAAAGATGAACCCTAGAATCGGGCATCGCGATTCAGGGCCTAAAAACGAAATTGGATATTACAATTATGTTAGAAATCAAATAAGGAACACAAATATGCCAATGCTTTTGAGAAAAAGTGCAAAAATAGAGAGCTTAGGTTTCGTGTTCAGGGGCGAGTTTGGGAGAACTTACAGCGCCGTATAGGTGGTCTTTGGACGTGGTAATGGTCGTCTTAGCTTCAGTTGATAGCAAGAAAGAAGGTCACGTTCTTATTTTGATCTGAAAACGTCTGCAATCCTGTTCATGATATCCCACTTTTTCAAGAACTTTGCAATTTTCTTTGGCCGTTTTTAGAAATGTCTAGGTCGTGAATCCTGTTGGTACTGCTTGCTTATGTATGTGAGAACAAAATTAGGTCAGCAGCTGGGCCTTAATCCATCTATAGGAGAGAACTAGGTTTACACTTTCCTCCATTGACAAAATTTCCATATTTGAATCAAATCTAAGATTTTATGCACAAAAAAGGCTTAGCACGAATTTGTTAGTTGGCACATGGTATATGAAAGCTGTTCAAATCCAAAAGATACTATTCCATTGATTTTTAGAATTTATTTGAATTATTATGGATTTAAAATGAATTAAATCAATAAAAATTAAATAAAATAGAAAAATAAATGTTTGATCTTGAAATTAATCATGAGACACGTGTGTGGCATGACAAGGCTGAATCAAGTGGAAGAAAGTGGGCCCTTTTGTCAAAAATTGAAGTTTTAAGGATAGTTGACTTTTGCAAATTCATAAAAATTTCCCAACTTCTCCAATGCATATCTTGCTCAATTTTGATCATATGAACATGTTCTTGGACATTTTGGAAAGGCCTTGAAGTCCTCTAACCAATGCCTTTGGTCCCATGTCATTTGGATTTACCAATCTCAAGTTATGGTCTTTGACTTAAAGTGCCTTTTTGTTGACTTTTGAAATTGACCTATAATGTAGAAATTGATAACTTTTTGTGAGAGCAGTTATTGGACTTGGAATTTGAAGATGAGTTATAGGAAATGTCATCCCCTTCAAAATGAGAATTGGATGGGGTTTTTCTGATGAACCATGAAAAAGGTATGCCCTGGTCAAGATACAGTTGACTTTTCTACTGTCCAAAAATAGTAACTTTTGACACCTTGATGATTTTTGAGCCATGCTTGTGGAATCATGATCAAGACTTGATCAAATGATGATTGTGTGCTCAAAATAATATGTGGACCAATTTTTTGACTTTTGAATGTAAAATGACCATTTTACCCCTACAGTTGATTGTGAACCAAATGGGGCATTTGACTGTGGAATTTGGCATTGTGAGACGTGAGACTTGACATGTAGATGCTTGATAATATATGTAGGCCTATGGGACTTGATTGGACAACTGAAAACCTCAGATTACTTGACAGAACCAAAACCCTAATTTTGACTGGCTTAGAAGATGGTTTGACTGTGCAACCCCTTGAGAAATCTTGAGCCATTTGAATATGATTCTTGACAAATCATGAAGAATATGGGAGGGAAAATTTTGGGGTACAACAGGCTCTTAGATGCTTAGCTCATTTTTGAAATACCTTGTGCTTTTGTGTGTTTTTGAAAAGTATTTTGAAATTCCATAGTGAGGCAGTTGGCTTTATGATAACTCTTGTATCAGTCCTCAAGAGTGTTGATAAAGCGTTTTTGAATTTTTTTTTTGAAAATTGTTTTGTGTAAGTGTAGAAAGTTTGTTTTGAGCATAACATCTAGGAACTATCTACTTTACTCGAAAGGGTTATTCTTTTCCTCCTTTCCTTTAGACAGTGCTAGCCTACTATTAATGAGTAGGTAGCCCTAGTCGTTTGGATGTATGGGGGACATTCGAAGGAACGTTTTATAGTCACAAAGGCAATTGGGCCAGAAACCTTAGTAACTACCCTAGGGTTTTAAGATCATTTTTTTATCGAGGCAACATCGAGAGGGTCATCGAGGGACTTATGATCTTTTTAAACTAGAGGGTAGCCACTAAAATCTCTCATGTTTCGAGAGTTGTGACTATTTTCCGAAAGGAAACCAAAGTGGGAGTATCCTAGAGGTGCGCGTGTTCGAGTGTGTTTGTATTCAGTTATTTTTATATTTGCATTAGGTTAGCTAGCGTTTTATTTTATTCTTGCCATACAATCCTATTTACTAACAGTAATATTGTACAGAAAATATAAAGTGCGAAAATAAAATCCTACGCTATTACATCCCATGAGCAGTTACAATATTTAAAGAAAATGCAAAAAGATAAACTAACTATTACAAAATCAAATATGCAACCTATACACTCATTCTATAATTTAAATAACAAAATAAAAATAGAAAACAAAAAATGAGAATAGCTTGTTTAGAAAGAAAATCAAATGTCCTAAAAAGCCTAAGTATTAAAAATATTTTTGGAGTTTTTTATTTATGAAAAGAAATTAAAATTAATTAAATATTAAGTTTATTAATTTTAAGTTTTAAGAAAAAACAAGTCAAAGTAATTTAATTAATTAGCTAACAAAAGTAATTAAAAAACTAAATCTAATTGTGTGAGATTTGCAAAGGCTGAAACTTGCAAGGGGGGATGTTTGATGTTCATAACGCATCATATTGGACCTGCAACAATTTTGTTAGAAAATAAAAATGCAAGATCTGGGTATCGAACCCTGGTCCTTTCCAGTATACGCATTCCCCTTCCCCAACTGAACCTGCTTACCAATCATTATTACAAATGAACAAACAAATATATATGTAAAAATAACATTAATTCCAATTTTTCAAATAAAAGGCCGTGCGTGCTAATATACGAACCAGCTACGCATGGAATCAGCCCACCAGAGCCAACCTTTTGATTGTACTCTCCGATGGGCTCAAAATCAAAACGAGGTTTGTGACTTGTCTATCCTTTCATCATGAACATGCACAAACACGTCAGAACAAACAAACAACCTAGATTGAGAAACTAAAATTTGAAAATATACCTATGGTCAGCATACTTGGATCTGTGGTGTTGGAGATGCCCCTGGAGATCTCACGATCAAGGTGTGATTACTAGTTTGGACTTAAAGGTGCCTGCAAATATGTGTTTCTATTGGGACACTTTTGGATCTTTTTTGAGCAATGTGATGTAATATATGCGTATCCTCCTCTGACTTGTGTTGGTTTCTTGTATTTATAGGAGGTGCGAGGTGAATGGAAATGACAGAGGACAGCCATTAAGCAGGCTTTGAAGGAAAAATTAGAAAAATTAAAGGATTTCCATTTTTGATGAACCTGGACATGTTTCAACCCCTGAGTCCTTTGAATGCCTCCATGCCTTGCTCTTCGATTGGCTCTGAATTGCTCCTTCGAATGGCTCCAGGCCTCATCATTGTGGCCTCTTCAATTGAACCATTATCCGCCTTAGTAGCTTGATCTAAAACTTTTCAACTAGCCCAATCGAAAAATCTTCTCTGGCCAATCGAAGCTTCTTTTGTTACCTCCTTCGAATGTAATTATGCAGGAGGCTTGGGCTTGGCAGCATGTAGGATTTTGGCCAGCAAGAATCTTAGACCAAGACTCATCATAAAACAAAATGATTTCCCTCAATTATGTGTCCTTCGAATGGACCAATTGTAGGTCTTTCAAAGGCACCATTTGTGTGTTTCTTTGAATGAACCTTACTATGTGTCAAAGTGTAGAAAACTTGTGAATCAAAGGCAAGCATGAAGAGGAAGCCTTTGCCTTGTATGTTGAAGGCAAGTTGAAGGGGCCTTTTTCCTTGTAGATTAAAGGCAAGTTGAAGGGGCCTTTTCCTAGTGGATCGAAGGCAAGTTGAAGGGGCCTTTGCCTAGTGGATTGAAGGCAAGTTGAAGGGAACTTTTGCCTTGTGGATTGAAGCAGACACGTAAGAGACCAATGTTCAAACGAAGCTTACATGCATGAGGGCACTACTTTTTGAATTAAAACAAACCTTCATGGGGCCTTATGCCAAAATGAAGCTTGTGGAACAAAGCTTGCTCGAAGGGGACCCAATGCTCAATCGAAGCTGGTGGACCAAACTTGCTCGAAGGGGACCCAACGCTCAATCAAAGCTGGTGGACTAAAGCTTGATCGAAGGGGTCCAAATACCAAATCGAAGCTTATGAATCAAAGCATGATCGAAGGGGGCTCAATGCTCAATCGAAGCTGGTGGACCAAAGTTTGATCGAAGGGGACCAAATGCCCAATTGAAGACTTTGAAACAAAAGCTTTCTTGAAGGATATTAGATTCCCAATCGAAGCTTATGAATCAAGGCTAACTCACTCTTCTTTGATTTGATGCCTGAAAGCCAAAAATCCAACTGTACATGTGCAAACTTGCCCTTTTGAAAATCCTTGTGAGAAAATATCTTGAGAAAAAGGAGGGCAAATTTTGGGGTACAACAGCTGCCCCTGTTCAATCTTCTTAAACCTGAAGATTTAGGTTGGCTTATTGGCCTTTCATGATCTGAAGGTGGAAGATGATTGAACACTAGAGTGCCCAGAAATTTGCACTCGCATGAGGTGATGGTTGATTGTGTAGGGAATGGGCTTAAAGATGCCATTTGGAGAAGATGACTGAGAGTTGTTGGATATGGGCTTAAAGATGCCATCCAAAGTAGATGCTGACTTCATAAGAGGTCTCTTTATGGGGATTCCTGTTCCTGTTGTCTGAGGAGGACTCCGCTGGGGAAAATTGATTTATGTTGTTCTCCTGCTTGAGGAAAACTCTGCGGGGAATATAGTCTAGGAGCTTTAGTTGTCCATGGATCTACCGAGGAGTTATCTCTGGACTGGACAGATGAAAGATTACTATTTTCTGGTTGGAATCCGGGCTTTACAGTAACTTGCTGGGGAGACTGAAATTAACTGCTGTTTGGAAATGTATTAGAAGGAACCTGTGTAGGGTTGTTTCAGGATGAGTCAGTGTTAGACTGCATATGGAAATTGAGAAGGAATCCATGTAAGATTTCTTTATGATGAGCTCGTGTAAAGTTGCATTTAGAAATTGAGAAGGAATCTGTCTAAGATTGCTTAAGGATGAGTCCATGTTAGAGAAGGAATCCATGTAAGATTGCTTCATCTGGTCGTGTAGATAGTCACCCATCTGGTTTCAGGAATTGATCTACAATCAGCTGTTCACAGATAGTTGTCCTGTCTTGCTTCAAGTATTAATCCGGAACTTGCTTTTGTTGGTCGTTGAGATAGTTGTCCTTTCTTGTTTCAAGTATTAATCTCTAACCTTAGAGAAAGGAAGATTAGTTTCCCCGTCTGGTTTCAGGAGTTAATCTTCAATCTGCTCATGTAGATAGTTTTCCTGTCTGGTTCCAGGTATTAATCTACAATCAGTCGTCCACAGATAATTGTCCTGTCTTATTTCAGGTATTAATCAGGAACTTGTTTTTGTCGGTCCTTTAGATAGTTGTCCTATCTGGTTTCAAGTATTAATCTTTGACCTTAGAAAGAAAGATAGTTTTTCTGTCCGGTTTCGAATATTAATGTTTAATCTGCTCATGTAGATAGTTTTCTTGTCTAGTTCCAGGTATTAATCTACAATCAATCATCCACAGATAGTTGTCATGTCTTGTTTCAGGTATTAATTTGGAACTTGTTTTTGTTGGTCATTTGAGATAATTGTCCTTTCTGGTTTCAGGTATTAATCTGACTTTAGAAAGAAAGATAATTTTCCCGTTTGGTTCCGGGTATTAATCTTCAATCTTCTCATGTAGATAGTTTTCCTGTCTAGTTTCAGGTATTAATCTACAATCAGTCGTCCACAGATAGTTGTCCTGTCTTGTTTCAGGTATTAATCTGGAATTTGTTTTTGTTGGTCGTTTGAGATAATTGTCCTGTCTGGTTTCAGGTATTAATCTTTGACCTTAGAAAGGAAGATAGTTTTCCCGTCTGGTTTCGGGTATTAATCTTCAATCTGCTCATGTAGATAGTTTTCCTGTCTAGTTTCAGGTATTAATATACAATCGGTCATCCACGAATAGTTGTCCTGTCTTGTTTCAGGTATTAATCTGGAACTTGTTGAAAATTGGTGATGACATTCATCTGTCGATCTTTCCTGAAAAGGTAAAGAGTTATATGCATGCAATATCATGATGCATGAAGTGAAAATTGTTCTCTCAAAATAAATGAGATTGTGATATATGCATTCGTGTTGCATATGCTACGACTCTTGTAAAATGGTGTATGCATGCAATGTATGAACGTGTCACTCGTTCTATTGCTGCATTGTGGAATCAGGGAAGATAAATCCCTAATTGCTGTTGTGGATGAAGAGTGTAAGTCTTCAAATTTTGTTGAAGTTGAAATGCTGGGAGATGGATTTCCGTTGTTAGAGAAATAAACTCTGTTGAGGAAGGGAAACTCCATGAACTGCTTGGGGATTTTTCTGAAGTCCTACTGGGGAATCCTGAAAAGCTTGTGACCCATGTTAGGGAATTATTTAAGATGCCGAGGCAGTAATTGGAGATTCTTGTTCCGCCGGGGATATAAGAACACCTGACATTATTAGGATGTATGAACAGATATGGAAGTGACTTTATAGTAGGATGCACATGCCTCTATACTTGTTAGAGAAAGTATCAGCGGAGATTTTGTGGATAACCTTTAGACATTGTCCCGTTTCTTAAAGTCATTAGTAACTGTCTTTTTGTTTTTTTATGCGTGTATTTGTAAACAGTAATCACATTCAAATGGATATGTTCAAAAATAATCACTGGACATTTTCGCAAACAAAATAAAAAGATAAAAGCGAATAGTTTTGCACTTTCAAAGAGATTGTTTTTGTATTAATTTAAATGAGCGTTTTTTGTACAAGGAGACGAACATCCTAGTAAGAGAATGTTGCCGTAAGAATGAAAGCTATACAAAATAGTATACAAAGAAAAACAGCAATGTGAAATAATCCCATTGATTTCCCATTCTACTATTGCCTTTATGTATTTGAGCATCTCATCTCTTTTGCTGCTTGTCCGAAGCTGACTAGATTGACTAGTACCATTTGAGCTTGATAGTTGATATTGAAGATTGGTTGTAAGGTGATCCAATGGGACATATTCATACACTTAAAACCCATAACTTTTTCCTGGACCGCCCTTTCAGATTTTTAGTCCACCGGAATACCCTTTTTTGTCCAAGATGCCTCTTCAGGTTTTCGACTTGCCGGGTGCACAAATTTTTTCATATGTATATCCCTAATTTTTGCCCGAACCCTTTTGGTTCGCCGGGATGCCCTTTTTTTTCCCTACGCCAGTCAACCTAGCGGGTCTTTGTTCATGCATAATATCTTTTAACCATGTCCGCGTTTACAGGGTGCGGAAGGTCGTCACCGTCCATAGTAGTTAAGATCATGGCTCCACTAGAAAATATGTTCTTGATCACAAATGGCCCATCATATGTAGGAGTCCATTTACCCCTGGGATCACCTTGCGATAGGATAATACGCTTCATTATTAGGTTACCAGCCTGATATACCTAACGTATGACCTTTTTGTTAAAAGCTTTAATCATACGTTTTTGGTATATCTAACCATGACAGACAGCCGCGAGCCTTTTCTCGTCAATCAGGTTTAATTGGTCAAGTTGAGTCTGAACCCATTCGTCTTTATTCAAACCCGCATCCTTCAAGATTCTCAAGGAAGGGATCTAGACATCAATGGGTAGGACAACTTCCATACTGTATACCAAAGAGAAAGGAGTTGCCCCTATTGATGTGCGCATTATGGTACGGTAACCATGGAGAGAAAATGGTAACATCTCATTCCAGTCTTTATATGTCACCATCATCTTCTGTATAATCTTTTTGATATTTTTATTAGCAGCTTCTACAGTGCCATTCATCTTCGTCCAGTAAGGAGAAGAATTATGATGTTGGATCTTGAATTGCGTGCAGAGCTCGATGATCATAGTATTATTGATATTGGTGCCATTATCCGTGATGATTCTTTCCACAATACCATACCGACAAATAAGGTTATGTTTGATGAATCGGGCCACAACGTTCTTGGTAACAGAAGCAAATGAGGCTGCCTCGACTCACTTTATGAAGTAGTCAATGGCAACCAGGATGAAGCGGTGCCCATTAGAAGCTGTAGGTTTAATTTCCCCAATAATATTGATGCCCCACATTGTGAATGTCCAGGGAGCAGTAAAAACGTTCAAGGGGACTGGAGGCACATGTACTTTATCAACATAGATCAGACACTTGTGACAAGTTCGTGCATGCTGATAATAGTCTGCTTCCATAGTGGACCAGTAGTATCCTGCATGTAGGATCTTTTTAGCCCATGTGTGCCCACTATAATGGGTGCCAAAGGTACCTTCATGTAAATCTTCCATAATCTTCTCTGCTTCACTCTTGTTTACACACCAAAGCAAAGTAGAACTATGGTTACGCTTATAAAGGATTCCATTACTGAGGAAGAACTTGGAAGAGAACCTTCTTAGGAACTTCTTGTCATTGACTGAAGCTCCTTCAGGATACTCTTGGGCTTCCAGATATCTTTTGACTTCATGGAAGTAAGGTTTGTCCACTACTTCTTCAGTATCAACCTCGTAACAGTATGCTGGTTCATCCATTCTCGCAATAGTGATATGAGGAGCTGTGATACGGTGGGAAGAACTGACTGTTTTTAGAATGCTGGTTTGCATTTTGCGTTTATTTTTGCAAAATGTCGCGATAAGCAAGAGTCTCCAACGACTTTTATTTTATCCAACAAGGAAAGCAAAAAAGCATAGAAAAATTCCTTTTTCGAGATGTTTCTGAGTACCCTTTATATCCGTAGAAAGGGAAGGTATTAGCACCCTTTATATCCGTAGTTATCTACGGGCTCTTAGGTACTTGCTCATCATTTTTAAAATTGTTTTCTTTGTTCTTGTGGGTTTTGAAAAGTTTTTATTTTGACTTTGATTTAACTCTTGCTTCTGTCTTCAAGAGTGTAATGAAGTGTTTTTTGAAAACTTGTTCGTAAAAGGAGTGTAAGTGTGAAAAAGTTTTATTTTGGATGAGCAAGTATCTAAGAACTAATCTGCCTACTCGAAAAAGGAATCGTTCTATGCTAAATTCCTTTAGACAATGCTATCCCATTATTAATGAGTAGGTAGCATCGTCGTTGGAGTTTGAGGGTCAATTCGAAAGAGGGACATACGGTCACTAAAGCAATGTTAGGACGTCTTAGTGGTAACCCTAATGTCTTAGATCATTTGTTCAAGGCAACAATATCTGAGGCAACCATTTCGAGGCAACTATGATCTTTTAGACAAGAGGGCAACCTCTAAAACAACCTATACTCAATGGCCGTTTATGAAGGAAACCAAGTGGGGTGTATCCTAGGAGTGTGCATGTGCGAGTGTGTTGATTTCAGACTATTTTTATCTTTGCACATGTTTAGGGTGATCTAACTGTTTTAAAATTAGACATTCATTCTTGTCATGCAAACCCTATTATCAAACATCTAACAGTTGAATATTTGCAAAAATTAAAGGTGCGGAAATTAAACTAAATTATTACAAGGCATCGGGTATTTACATCGCAAAAAGCAACCCTTTGAAAATAAAAGCGGTAAAAGTAAATAAATATCCTAATTAATTATTACAAACCGGGAGCAGATACAATAATTTGGACAAAGAAAATAAAGCCCGCGAGACAATTGAATCGAATGCGAAACTAGGGTTTTGACCCTCCTAATTAAATAAAATGTTTTTGCTGTTTTTATTTTTTAAGAAAAGAAATTAAATCCTAAAGTTAAATGCTAAGTTAATTAGTTAATTAAGTTAATAAATGAAAAATAATTTAAGTGACATATTTTTGGAGTTTTGTTAATTTAGGAAAGAAAATAAAATAATTAAATTAATGTTGAAACCTAATTATTCTAATTGATTTTTAATTATTTACAAAATAAATGAAAGTTACCTAAAATTAACCTAATTAAGTTAATTAATATTTATTAAGGAAAAATAAAGTTCTGAAATTTAATTGGACAAAAAATATTTTTGTGATTTTTTGATAAAAAAGAAATTATTTTATTGGTTAGTAAATAAATAAAAATAATTAAAATAGAATGATAAAATAAAAAAAAAGATGAGAAATGGGCCTGATTTAGGGTGTGTGAATAGCAGTTTTCTGGGCCCAATGACATGAAGTCCGTTTGACTTTTCTGATCCCATGCGTTGTGTTTGACTGGCTTGTGGTGCACCTTCAATGGTGGCCACCAGATCTGGCCATCGGGCCATCTGGCCATCTGGCACGCTTGATGCTGAAGGCACATGGTGGACATTAGGCTTGCATATGCATTGAATTACCTGAAAACAAACAAGAAAATGGCAAATTGCTGGAGGCAGGGATCGAACCCCTGACCTCCAGCCTCTGAATCCTTATGCGCTGACGTGGTCACCACTAGGCTGCTTGTTTCTATTTGTTAACATATTATAAAACTATAATAATATAAAAAAACAAATGCAATAACGGGCCTATGGGGGAGTTACACGCCTTCATCCGTGTTCTTGAACCGTGGCTAAAAGTTGAGCCACTTATACCTACGGACAAATGTCCGTCGCTACAAACAGGGGTTCATCCAAAATCTCCTAAAGGCCATGGAAATGATATCCAAGACCATGGTTGAGATCGTCTCATCCTCTCGATTGCAACCATGCCCATTATGAAGGCTAATTATTCAGCGTGTTCTGGGATTGGAATGGACCAGTTATGGGTTGCTTTAGCTTCTAGAGAATTCCAGGAAGCGATTGAGACAAGTAACATGCCTTGAGGATGCCTCTAACCACCAATTCAATCTCCCACTTTCTTTGATTTTTTTCAGATTTGTTTCCTCTCTCCAGCGCCTGTTTTTCACCTCGTTTTTGATCTGCAGGCCATCCTTATGTATCACACAATGCATTAGGGTTGATTACTCTGTCCAAATCTTCTTCTTTCAATGATTTTGATATTAATTTGATTTGCTTTGAACAAATTTCCAAACATGGCTTATTTCCAATCTTTTTTGTATACCTTGCTAGCTGTAATTAGAGCCTGAAACAATCAAAAGATCCTTTGTTATCAACGCTTTGGATTTTTATTTGATTTATTTTGATTTAAATCAAATTAATTCAAATAAAAATCAAAATAATTAATAAAAATATGATATGGACAAGTGACAAAGGATAGAGCACGTGGGCTATAATTCCAACTCAAAACAAGTGAAAAAGAATGGGCCCATTTGGCAAAATTTGAAGTTTTGGGCATAGTGACTTTTGGCAATTTTGCAAAAAAGGTCAACTTCAACAATACATAACTTCCTCAATTTTGACTCTTTGGAGGTGTTCTTGGAATTTTTAGAAAGCTTGAGATGTCCTATAACCAACCCTTTTTGTCTCATCTCAATTTGATATTACATGCTCATGTATGAAGCTTTGAAAAAAAAGTGTGTTTGTTGACTTTTCAAAATGACCTATAATGTCCAAATTCATAACTTCTTGTGAGTGCATATTTTGATCTTGGGAGATGAAGATGGATTGTAGGGAATTTCATCCTATTAAAAATTAGCTTTGGATGGGTCATTTCTCATAGAGTATGAGAAAGGTATGCTTGGTCAAAGTTGAGTTAACTTTTCCTGCAAAACCCTAATTTAGCAATTTTTGAATCTTGATGAATTATGAGCAATCCTTAATGAATCATGATCAACCATTGATCAACTGATGAAATATACTTCAGAATGAGGATTTTGACAAAAAATCTTGAAGTTTGACTGTATGTAGGTCAGAGTTGACTTTTGCCCTAGCATAGTCGATTTTTGGACTTTTGAGCAATTGACTGAGCAAAATTCCTCTTCAAGGCTTGAAACTTGACATGGATGATCTTGAGAACATATTAGGACATTGGTGAGCACTTGGGGTCACTTGGACTCAAGGATCTTGATGCAACATGAAACCCTAATTTGAGTAGACTGCCTTAAGAGAGAGCTTGTCTGGGCAACCCTTGGACTACCTTGAGCAATTTGGAGATCTTTCTTGACATATTTTGAGAAATATGGGAGTGCAAATTTTGGGGTACAACAGCTTCCCCTGTTCAATCTTCTTAAACTTGAGGATACAGATTGGCTTTCGTGCCTTTCGTGATCCGAAGGTGGAAGAGGATTGAACACTAGAGTGCCCAGAAATTTGCACTCGCATGAAGTGATAATTGTCTTGTGTTGCCGAGAATGGGCTTATAGATGCCATTTGGAAGAGTGTCGATCGCATAAGAGATTCCTTAGCGAGATCTTGTATACCTGTTGTTGAGGAAGATTCCGCTGGGGAAGTTTGATCTTTGTTGTGAGAAGTAGAATTTTAGGAGCTTTGGTCGTCCGTCATTCTGCTGGTGAGTCGTCTCTGTTGATATTTAGGAACTTTGGCCGTCCGTATTCAACTGAGGAATCATCTCTGTTGATATTTAGGAACTTCAATCGTCCGTACTCAATTGAGGGAACATCTCTACTGAGATTTAGGAGCTCGTCCGTAATTCAACCGAGGTAATATCTTCGTTGATATTTAGGAACATCGTCCGTAATTCAATTGAGGAAACATCTTCACTGAGATTTAGGAACATCGTCCATAATTCAATTGGAGAAACATCTCTGCTGAGATTTAGGAACTTGTCCGTAATTCAACTGGAGAAACATCTCTGCTGAGATTTAGGAACTTGTCCGTAATTCAACTGAGGAAACATCTATGCTGAGATTTAGGAACTCGTCCGTAATTCAACTGAGGAAATATTTATGCTGAGATTTAGGAGCTCGTCCGTAATTCAACTGAGGAAAATATCTGTCTAGATTTAGGAGCTTGTACGTAATTCAACAACTTCGCTGAGATTTAGGAACTTGTCCGTAATTCAACTGGGGAAATATTTTCGCTGAGATTTAGGAACATCGTCCATAATTCAACTGGGGAAATAACTTCGTTGAGATTTAGGAGCTCGTCCGTAATTCAACTGAGGTAAACATCTCTGCTCAGATTTAGGAGCTCGTCCGTAATTCAACTGAGGAAATATTTATGCTAAGATTTAGGAACTTGTCCGTAATTCAACTGTGGTAAACATCTCTGCTGAGATTTAGGAGCTCGTCCATAATTCAACTGAGGTAAGAATCTCTACTGAGATTTAGGAGCTCATCCGTAATTCAACTGAGGTAAACATCTCTGCTGAGATTTAGGAGCTCGTCCGTAATTCAACTGAGTAAATATCTTTATCAAGATTTAGGAGCTCGTCTGTAATTCAACAACTTTGCTGAGATTTAGGAGTTGGTCCGTAATTCAACTTGAGAAACAACTTTGTTGAGATTTAGGATCATGTCCATAATTCAACTGAGAAAATAACTTCGCTGAGATTTAGGAGCTCGTCCGTAATTCAACTGAAGAAATATCTTTGTCGAGATTTAGGAACTTGTCCGTAATTCGACTGAGGTAAAAGCTTCAAAGCTTGAATTTTTTGAGAATCTTTCCTAAAAGGTAAAGGTTAGCTGTATGTAATGCATGATATGTATCAAGAAATGATGTTCTCAAAATAAATGAGATTGTGTTGTATGATGCGTATATGCATGCATCATGATGTATGGAAATGTGATGTTTTGAGCTCGGGAAAATAAATCTCGGATTGCTGCTAGAGAAAAGAATGAATTCTTCGTTTCCGCTGGAGATAGTGGATGAAGATGATTATGAGAATAAACCTGCAGGAGAGGATAACTCCACTGGGGAATAGACTGATGAGAAAACGACTCTGTGGGGAAGAGATGCTCTGCTGAGGATTCCACTGATGAATTCAGCTGGGGATGAATTACCGTTGCTGGTGATAATGAACCTTGTTGGGGATTGAATTCCTGTTCGTGAAAGGAAGAACTCCGCTGGGAATGAGTTTCCAATAACGACCTTACTGGGGATAGCCCTTTTAGACTTTACTGGGGAGGATCTTCCGGAGTCTACTGGGGACAATTCTTCAAACTCCACTAGGGATATTTTTATACTCCGCTGGGGATGATAAGACTTTCCAGTGCTGATGGTAGCTAAACTCTGCTTGGGGAGAATATTACCGATCCATTCACAGTTGCGAGTCTCAGCTGGGGAGAGCTAACACCACTAACTTTCTCTTACTCTGTGGGGAATGAATGTACTTTCAATCGCTTCCTCCATCTAGGTTTATCCCTATACCTGGTGGACAGAGCAACTGTACGGTTTGGACACTTCTCGTTTTCCCCTGTTTCTGATATTATAAGTAATCGTCTTTTGTTTCGCATGTAAATATTTATGAGCAGCAATTAATGTCAAATGCATATATCAAAAACGAACATTGGACGTTCTTTGCAAAACAAAACAGAAAAAGAAAAATTTATTTGTGAAAATGAATTGTATTAATTTTGAAGTTTGGCCTGTAAATAGGCGTTTTTGTACAAGAGGCTGATGTCCTAGTAAGAGAACGCCGCCGAACAAATAGAATTTACAATTTGTGAAAACAAATAAAAATAGTTATGTGAACAATCCCACTGGGTTCCAACTCTGCTATTTCCTTTATGTCCTCGAGCATCTCATCACTTTTCTACTTGGTTGAAGGTAGATCAGATTGTTTGGTGCCGTCCGAGCTTGATAGTCGATACCGAAGTCTGGTTGCAAGGTGATCCAATGAGACATAGTGTTACGCTTTAATCCCTAATTTTTGTCTGGACCTCCCTTTCGGGTTTTCGGTCCATCGGGATACCCTTTTTTTCCCAAGCCGCCTTTTCAGGTTTTCGACTTGCCGGGTGTACAGTTTTTTCATTTTCATCCCTTATTTTTGCCCGAACCCTTTTGGTTCGCCGGGAAGCCCTTATTTTTGCCTAGGCCAGTCAACCTAGCGGGTCTTTGATTATGCTTAGTATTTTTTCACTATGTCTGCATTGACGGGGTGAGGAAGGTCGTCACCATCCATGGTAGTTAGAATCATAACTCCTCTTGAGAAAATGTTCTTAACCACAAATGGCCCTTCGTAAGTAGGGGTCCATTTGCCCCTGGGATCACCTTGTGGCAGGATAATGCGCTTGATCACCAGATCCCTAATTTGATACTCTTGTCATCTGACTTTCTTGTTAAATGCCTTGATCATCCGTTTTTGGTACGTCTGACCATGACAAATAACAGTAAGTCTCTTTTTGTCGATTAAATTCAGCTGCTCAAGTCGGGTCTGAATCCAGGGTATCTAAACTTCAATGGGCAAGACTGCCTCCATGCCATAAGCCAAGGAATAGGGTGTTGCCCTTGTTGACGTCCGTGCTGAGGTACGGTACCCATGAAGAGCAAAAGGTAACATCTCGTGCCAATCTTTATACGTCACTGTCATCTTCTGCACAATCTTCTTAATGTTCTTATTAGCCGCTTCAACATCCCCATTCATCTTCGGCCGGTAGGGAGAAGAGTTGTGATGCTGTATCTTGAACTGTTTGCAGAGTTCGGTGATCATCTTGTTGTTGAGATTTGTACCATTGTCCGTAATGATCCTCTCTGGTACACCATATCGATAGATCATATTGTGCCGGATGAACCGTGCCACGACGTCCTTGGTTACAGTAGCAAAGGAAGAAGCTTCAACCCACTTCATAAAGTAATCAATAGCTACCAAGATGAAACGATGCCCGTTGGACGCCGTAGGTCTGATCTCGCCGATCATATTGATGCCCCACATTGCGAAAGGCCAAGGAGTTGTCAAGACGTTCAGAGGTACTGGAGGTATGTGCACCTTATCAGCATAGACTTGGCACTTGTGACAGGTCCGAGAATGCTGCTAATAGTCGTCTTCCATTATGGACCAATAATATCCTGCCCGTAGGATCTTCTTTGCCATGGTATGTCCACTGGAATGAGTTCCGAAAGTACCTTCATGCAACTCTACCATAATCCTTTCCGCTGTGTTCTTATCCACACAACGCAATAAGGTTGAATCATGGTTATGCTTGTAAAGAATGCCATTGCTGATGAAGAACTTCGCCGTGAACCTCCTCATAAACTTCTTATCGTTAACAGAAGCACCCTCGGGGTACTCCTGAGCTTCAAGATACCTCTTTACCTCATGAAACCAGGGTTTATCTGCTACCTCTTCAGTCTCAATGTCACAGCAATGTGCAGGTTCTTCCAACCTTTCAATGGTAATCTGGGGAGCTTCATTGTCCCACTTGACTTTGAACATAGAAGACATCGTAGCTAACGCGTCCGCCAACTGATTCTCCTCTCTAGGGAAATGTTCAAAGGTTATCTCCTTGAAGTGTTGAAGCAACGTCAACACATAATCCTTGTAAGGAATAAGATTAGGGTGTTTCATATCCCACTCGCCTTTGATCTGATTGATCACGAGAGCGGAATCTCCGAATACACTCAAGAACTTATTCCTTAGGTCAATAGCTGATCGAAGGCCCATGATGCACGCTTCATACTCCGACATGTTGTTGATGCATTTAAAACATAGTCGGGCGGTGAACGGAGTATGAGAGCCTTCAGGAGATATGATCACGACGCCAATTCCATTACCCAAAGCATTTTAAGCTCCATCAAAGTACATAGACCATCGGGATCCCTCCTTAGGTCCTTCATCCGGTCCAGGTGTTTCACAGTTAGTCACCAACATGATGTTCTCATCCGGGAATTCAAAGTTCATAGACTGGTAATCATCCACTGCTTGATGTGCCAGATGATCTGCCAACACACTTCCCTTAATTTCCTTTTGGGTCGTATATTGGATGTCATACTCAGTCAAGATCATCTTCCATCTCGCTATTCTTCCGGAAAAGGCAGGCTTTTTGAAGATATACTTGATTGGATCCATCTTCGATATCAATAGAGTAGTGTGAGTCAGCATATACTGTCTCAGCCGGCGAGCCGCCCATGCCAAAGTGCAGCAAGTTTTCTCAAGCAACGAGTATTGGGTCTTGCAGTCGGTAAACTTTTGCTAAGGTAGTAAATAGCATGCTCTTTTCGGCCAGACTAGTCATGTTGCCCTAGCACACACCCCATTGAATTATCGAGTACTGTCAAGTATAAGATCAAAGGTCTCCCTTCAACTAGAGGCATCAGAATAGGTGGCTCTTAGAGATATTCTTTAATCCCATCGAAAGCGGCCTGGCATTCATCGTTCCATATTACCACTTGATCTTTCTTTAATAACTTGAAGATCGGCTCACAAGTAGCAGTCAGGTACGAGATGAATCGGGCAATATAGTTCAAACGTCCCAGAAAGCCTATGACTTCTTTTTCTGTTTGGGGAGCTGGAATTTCCTGTATAGCCTTCACCTTTGCAGGATCCACTTAAATGCCTTTATCACTAATAACGAAACCCAGCAGCTTACCAGACCTCACTCCGAAGGTGCACTTGTTCGGGTTCAACCTCAGCTTGTACAACTTCAACCTGTCAAATAGCTTCTGAAGATGGTCCAGGTGTTCTTCCTCAGTCTGGGACCTTGCAATCATGTCGTCAATGTATACCTCATTTTCATGGTGAATCATGTCGTGGAACAAAGCGACCATGGCGCGCTGATACGTTGCCCCAGCATTCTTCAACCCAAAAGGCATGACTTTGTAGCAAAAGGTACCCTAATGAGTAACAAAGGTTGTCTTCTCCATATCCTCGGGAGCCATCTTAATCTGATTATAACCGGAGAAACCATCCATAAAGGAGAAGACCTTATGCTGTGCGGTGTTGTCAACCAGAACATCGATATGAGGCAGAGGGAAATCATCCTTGGGGCTTTCCCTGTTCAGATCCCTATAGTCAACACACATCTGAACCTTACCATCCTTCTTCGGCACTGGAACCACGTTGGCAACCCGCTGCGGGTAAGAAGTAACTGCTAGAAAACCGACAACAAACAGTTTCATAACCTCAACCTTGATTTTCTCAGACATCTCTGGGCGCATTCAGCGAACTTTCTGTTTCACTGGAGGACAGTCTTCCTTGGTAGGCAGGCGATGAACCACAATATCGGTATCCAACCCAGGCATATCTTTATAATACCAGGCAAAGATCTCAACATAGTCACGCAGCATCTGAATTAGCCGTTGTTTAACACTAGACTCCAGATTTGCACCAATCTTAACCTCTTTCTTGTCTACCTTTGTACCCAGATTTACTCTTTCCACTAGCTCTTCATGCGGCTGTATAGCCCTCTCTTCTTGAAGTAACAATCTAGCAAGTTCACCAGGCACTTCGCAATCATCCTCACCTTCGTCCTAGGCTTGGTTGATCGGAATTTCGAAGTCATTACTGGCAGTAGCAGAGTCGTTATTAGTGGGATCCAGAGTGGATGTAGACCTGTATATGTGAGTGTGTATAAAATAGTTGTTTTGCAAGATGAAAAAGAAAAACAAGGAGCGCAAAATTTGTAATGCAAGAAAACGTCCAATGCTTTTATTAATGATATATGGAAATGACACACAATAAGCCCTCAAACAAAGCCACGGTGTCTCGGGTAAGGCACCGAGCCGTAAAGTTTAAAATTGTCTGTTACAAAACTAAAAAAAAGTCTTATTACTGTGTAATAAAAGAAATTGGCACGAAGTCCTTTGCCGTCCAATTTCTTAGTCCACCGTCGGTAGTCGGGTAAATCCAGCTTTCAAACTCAGACTCTTCATCATCGTCTTCAATCATATTCACTTCAGGATTAGTAATACGCAGGGGAGGTCTTCCAATTCGCGTGCGCCGGACGGCCCTTTGAGCTTCTGCAGTGAAACCCAAACCAAACTTGTCAGTCTTATGTATAAAATCAGGGAGTTGGCCCCAATTCACACACCCACCTTTCTCAATAATAGCCCGGGCATCCTTGAGGGAAGCCATCTTCATTGGAGGATCTTCAGCAATAATTTCAGTTGATGCTAGTGTCTGGGGGACTTCCTCAAAATGTTGACACAGGGTTTCAATGAATTCCCCGTCCATATCAACATACAGGAAAGAGTTGAGGTGGCTTACCATGTACTCCTCTTCTCCTCGTACTGAATTTTCCCCTTTACTGGGTATTTCAACATCTGGTGGAGCGTAGAAGTTACTACCCCAGCTTTGTGAATCCATGGGCGACCCAACAAACAAGAATAAGATGGCCGAATGTCCATCACATAGAATGTAGACGCGAAAATCTGAGAACCAACCTTAACTGGAATATCCACCTCTCCATGTACCATCCTCTTAGACCCGTCAAAGGCCCTAACCACAATGTTACTCGGCTTCAACACCAGCCCTTCACAGTCTAACCGGTCTAACGCTTTCTTGGGTAAAACATTCAACGAGGACCCAATATCCACCAACACGTGAGCTAGAGTAGTGACCCTGCACTCGATTGAAACATGCAGAGCGTCATTGTGATTCTTCCCCTTGGCGGTCAAATCTGCGTCGGAGAAACCTAACCCATTATTTGCTGTCAAACTAGCCAGACAATCTTTGAACTGGTCAGCAGATGTCTCCTGCGGCACATGCGCAGTCTTCAGGAAAGCAATCAGAGCCTTAGCATGGGCCTCTGAACACAGCAATAAAGACAACATAGAGATCTTTGATGGAGTTTTCCCCAGCTATTCAAATACATTGTAGTCGCTCTTCTTGATGATCTTTAAGATTTCCTCTATCTCCTGTCTAGAGGCTTCAACAATAATCTTCCTTGGTGCCTCCGTCTGGGCAGGCTCACCGGTAATTCCTTTGCCCCGAGTGTCAGATGACTCGGTGACAGGGGTAAGGATTGGAACATGAATAGGGATAGTAGCCGATGTACCAGCAGGTGTAATAACAACAGGCTTCCAGACAGTTGGTGGAGAGATCACAGGGGAGAAAAGTCTTCCGCTTCGGGTGACTTTACTAGACCCAACAATATTGCTGACATAAGTATCAGCCTCTTCACCCTTCAAATCTTGTTTAACCCCGTGATAATACACATCGGCCCCATAGTGCCACGGGAAAGCCTTATCCGACGTGTAAGGGATAGGTCCAGGAACAGTAACGATCAAAGGAGCAATTCTCGAAACAGATGTAATTCTAACAGGCTTTCTCGAGGAAGCCTTGGAAGAATTGGCAGAAATGGTGATTATAGACACATCTTCGAAAGGAATCAATGGAACCAAAGTTTTCTCAAACAAAATTTCTTTGTTATCCATCAGGCGTTGGACACCTGACTTCAATAGATGGCAACCAGTAGGTAGGACGGAACACATATGGCAACCTTCGCCACAGCCCAAAAATAAACCGGCTAACAAAAGGTTCTTCTTCACAGTCATCAATGGAGTAGCAATGTCTTTCATAGAAGTCACAAACACATCATCATCCACAACATTCACTCCATGCTTTGGCATAGGAGCAGTCATGACATTAGGCTTTTCAGGCGCTTCAAACTCGATCTCCTTAGCATCCATCAGATCTTGTACCTTACTCTTCAAGGCCCATGAATTATTGGTATCATGCACTGGGCTATCAGAGTGATAAGCACAGCGGGCATTCAGATTATACAGCAGCGATATGGTGTTGGGATTCTTTGGAGCTTCCCTCGGAATTACCAAATTGGTCTTCAACAACTGCGGCTGAATTTGAGATAAAGTCATGCTGAGCCAAGTGAATTGTCTTTGAGGCATCTATGCTCTTTGCTGAGTGTTGCGTTGTGGGGAAACAACAGGTCTTGATATAACTACCACATTAACTGTTTGGCGGCGCTCGGGTCGACTTTGGTTCCTAGAGCTGTAAACTGCACTAGACTCCTTCTTGAAGGGCTTCTTCTTGGTACTTGACGAAGCACCTTTCTGTAACTTACCGCTCTTAATACCGGCCTCAACTCTCTCCCCAGTCATAATCAACTCGGTGAAACCAAACGATGAACTTTCGATCAAATGGTTGAAATACGGACCAGACAAGGTCCCCAGAAACATATCCACCAACTCTCTATCAGCCAGTGGGGGTTGGACTCTACCGGAAAAATCTCTCCATTTCTGAGCGTAGTCCTTAAAACCTTCGCTCGCACCCATAGACATACCCTGAAGTTGGGTACGCGTGGGAGCAAGGTCGACATTATATTGGTACTGCTTGTAAAAAGCAGCAGCAAGGTCCTCCCAGTTACGGATGCTAGCCCCTTCTAGTTGATAGAACCATTCAAGTTGAGTCCCTGAAATACTATCTTGAAAGAAATGAATCCAGAGGTTTCTGTCGACAGTATACGGTTGAATCTTTCTAACATACGAGCGGAGGTGTAGCTTTTGGCAGGAGACCCAATCGTACTTAGCAAAGACTGGGGCTTTGAACTTGTGGGGAATTACCACCCTAGATGCCAAACCCAACTCTCTAAAATCTAGCCCAGGTATCTTCTGGATCTCCATCGCGCTTAACCGGTCTTCAAGTTTCTTATACCTGTCCTCAGCAAGAGGATACTAGTCTTCATCAAAGTCAGTCTCGTTGTCAGAAACCACAGGGCCAGGAGCCCTCCTTTCCTCTTGATTCTCTCCCCCTCCAGATGAATGGGAAAAATCAGTCTCTTGTTGCAAATTGTTCCCAAATCTGCGACCCATATTCAAGAGGACCACTACCTTTTTCTTCTTCTTCTTCTTCTTCTTCTTCTTCTTCTTGTCCTTCAAGATAAGAGTCTTCAAATCTTGCTGCCCCTTGGCCAGGTTCATGAACATTTCTTGGAGCTGAGCGTTCTGAGCTTGTAGAGCCTTAATAGCTTGATTAGTGGATGTTTCAGCAGACATGATGCTGAAATAAATAGCGAAGAAGATAAGAGACCTGTAAGGGTACCTGTAATGAGGTGCATGGGAATGGAATGCATATGACATGACTTCAAAGGCGTTGGGAGATTCAAATTCGTAAACTAAAATGAAACACACTTTTATTAGATAAAAACTTGAAATCAATGTTTAACAATTTCCCCTTAAGGAGTTACAAAAAGAAAAACTGAAAAGTAAATCAAAACTAAAAATAACAAAAGACATCAGCGCTCTCATTGTCGTTTTCCTCTCGTGCTGACATAGTCGTTGAGGACCTTCTTATTCTCCAACTGCCTTGTAAGATTTAGGATCTTCCGTTCCTTCTCATGATACTTTTCTCTGTAAGTATCCCATTCTTCTCTCAACTACATCCAAGACCTCTTTAATGCCCCAATGTCAGTAGGCATGTATGGGTGGAGGACAGTATGAGGAGCCCCTTCTTCATCAGTACTCTCAACAATTACCGGTAAGACAGCTTCGTACGGTATTCCCAGCTTTTGGGCACGGGCTCAAACCCACCGGAGATACGGCTCCATTGGAAGAGAAGTCTTCACTCCTAGCTCATGCGGATCATACCTGTTAACCCTATTCCAAGCTCGTATGAATCTACGGCGATGTCCCTCACTATCCCCTTAAAAGTCAAAGACAATGCTCAAAATCAGTAACTCATGAGGACCGTCCTTTCGGGCCAGCCGAAACTGTCGCAAGGCCATACAAGGATTATAGGTTATTCCTCCCCTAATTCCAAGCAAAGGAACATTGGGGTAATCTCCGCACCGGTCAATAACAGCTACTTCTTCCATGTTTTTAGTGCCTCAGATGATGTCCGTATGAGCAAGGGACATAATTCTATAGGCCTATCCCATACCTTCCTTGTTCTTCAAGACAGATTTGGGGAGGTGAGAAATAAACCACCTTGCCAGCAATGGTGCACAACACATAAGGGTTCCCCATTTCCGAGCAGTACGGGCATAAAGAGCATGCATGATGTCACCCAAGAGAGTGGGCACCGGATTACGGGACATGAAGATCTTCACTGTGTTCACATCGACGAAATAATCTAAATTAGGGAACAAAACCAGACCATATATGAGAAGAGCCAGGATGTCTTTGAATGCTTGAAAGTCCAAACTGTCCCAGAACTGATTAGCCTGATCAACCAAAACCTTAGCCAAGAAGCCTTTTGTCCCACTCCGAGTCTCCTAGTTAGACATTACCTCAGCCTTTGGAAGATGTAGGGCTGTAGCAACATCCTCTGGCCTAAGATCTATTTCCCAACCTGTAAATGGCGTCTGCTCTAGAATAGAAATACCAAGTAGATCAGAGAACTCCTCCAAAGTAGGGACCAACTGATAGTCCGGGAAGGTGAAGCAGTGGTGTAACATGTCAAATATCTGGAACAAAACACTCAACATCTGCTCATCCATCTTGGAAGTGACCAAACCAAGGAGGTGACCATGTCTTCTGACAAAGGAGGAAGTATCAGGGACCTTTGCAACCAAATCTCTATGCTGAATAGGGATTTGTACGAAGTTGATCCGAATAGTATTTCTGCGCATAGATGCCATGACCTATAAAACAGAATAAAGATGAATCCCCTCGGTCTTTGAAATGGGTTAGTCTGATGAAATATGCATGCAATGTCATGATACATGATGTCATGATAGAAATACACCACAAGTATTCACAGATAGAAAACATGGTAAGGACAAACAAGTCACACAATAGCCCTTAGATTTCAGGCTGGCATGGAGTTTAGGTACTACCCTCTTTCAATTTAGTTGGTTTAACCTGTCCTAGTAATAGTAACTGGGTTCTAGAGGATCTCAATATCACTGACCACCCTCAATTGGTCATAATTCCAGTTTAGCAACCTTTTCTTGCAGCCGGAATCATCGCGAGAGTTTGGTCTCAATGAGTGTAGCATACTGCTACTTTTCTATGGCCAAGTTGGTCAATTATATGTTCTAAGGTCAGTTGGTGCTTAATGACCCCTTAGCAGACCCATATTCTCCCTGTTCCTCCACAAGGGATATCGGTACAAACTAAAGTGCCACACCAACGTAGCTACTGCTTCAACCATATCAGTCTACGCCATACAATTCCCTCACAGTCTATTGCTACTTACCTAAAAGGTATCCCCAGATTCGGGTTAGGATCTATAGTAACTCTGATTCAAACCTACAAAGATAAAGCATACAAATCAAGCAATTAAAAACATTATGATGAACTATTCCTAAGGTACACCCCACTTATTATTTGTCCCCAGCAGAGTCGCCAGTTCTGTGATACGGTGGGAAGAACTGACTATTTTTGGAATGTTGGTTTACGTTTTGCGTTTGTTTTTGCAAAATGTCGCGGTAAGCAAGAGTCGCCACCGACTTTTATTTTATCCAACAAGGAAAGGAAAAAAGCACAGAAAAATTCCTTTTTCGAGATGTTTCTAAGTACGGGGGGTAGATTATAGAAAGGGAAGGTATTATCACCCTTTCTATCCGTAGTTATCTACGGGATCTTAGGTACTTGCCCATCATTTTCAAAATTGTTTTCTTTGTGCTTGTGGGTTTTGAAATGTTTTTATTTTGACTTCGATTTAACTCTTGCTTCTGTCTTCAAGAGTGTAATGAAGTGTCTTTTGAAAACTTGTTCGTAAAAGGAGTGTAAGTGTGAAAAAGTTTTGTTTTGGATGAGCAAGTATCTAAGAACTAATCTTCCTACTCGAAAAAGGAATCGTTCTATGCTAAATTCCTTTAGATAATGCTATCCCACTATTAATGAGTAGGTAGCACCGTCGTTGGAGTTTGAGGGTCAATTCGATAGAGGGACATACGGTCACTAAAGCAATGTTATGACGTCTTAGTGGTAACCCTAATGTCTTAGATCATTTGTTCGAGGAAACAATATCCGAGGCAACTATGATCTTTTAGACAAGAGGGCGACCTTTATAACAACCTATACTCAATGACCGTTTACGAAGGCAACCAAGTGGGGTGTATCCTAGAAGTGCGCATCTGCGAGTGTGTTGATTTCAGACTATTTTTATCTTTGCACATGTTTAGGGTGATCTAACTGTTTTAAAATTAGACATTCATTCTTGTCTTGCAAACCCTATTATCAAATATCTAACAGTTGAATATTTGCAAAAATTAAAGGTGCGGAAATTAAACTAAATTATTACAAGGCGTCGGGTATTTACATCGCCAAAAGCAACCCTTTGAAAATAAAAGCGGTAAAAGTAAATAAATGTCCTAATTAATTATTACAAACCGGGAGCAGATACAATAATTTGGACAAAGAAAATAAAGAGCGCGAGACAATTGAATCAAATGCGAAACTAGGATTTTGACCCTCCTAATTAAATAAATTTTTTTTTGTTTTTATTTTTTAAGAAAAGAAATTAAATCCTAAAGTTAAATGCTAAGTTAATTAGTTAATTAAGTTAATAAATGAAAAATAATTTAAGTGACATATTTTTGGAGTTTCGTTAATTTAGGAAAGAAAATAAAATAATTAAATTAATGTTGAAACCTAATTATTCTAATTGATTTTTAATTATTTACAAAATAAATGAAAGTTACCTAAAATTAACCTAATTAAGTTAATTAATATTTATTAATGAAAAATAAAGTTCTGAAATTTAATTGGACAAAAAATATTTTTGTGATTTTTTGATAAAAAAGAAATTATTTTATTGGTTAGTAAATAAATAAAAATAATTAAAATAGAATGATAAAATTAAAAAAAAAGATGAGAAATGGGCCTGATTTAGGGTGTGTGAATAGCAGTTTTCTGGGCCCAATGACATGAAGTATGTTTGACTTTTCTGATCCCATGCGTTGCGTTTGACTGGCTTGTGGTGCACCTTCAATGGTGGCCACCAGATCTGGCCATCTGGCCATCTGGCACGCTTTATGCTGAAGGCACATGGTGGACATTAGGCTTGCATATGCATTGAATTACTTGAAAACAAACAAGAAAATGGCAAATTACTGGAGGAAGGGATCGAACCCCTGACCTCCAGCCTCTGAATCCAAAAGCGCTGACGTGGTCACCACTAGGCTGCTTATTTCTATTTGTTAACATATTACAAAACAATAATAATATAAAAAACAAACGCAATAATGGGATTTTCAGAAAAACGCGCGCCAATGTTTGAACGGGCCTATGGGGGAGTGACACACCTTCATCCCTGTTCTTGAACCATGGCTAAAAGTTGAGCCACTTATACCTACGGACAAATGTCCGTCGCTACAAATAGGGGTTCATCCAAAATCTCCTACAGGCCATAGAAATGATATTTAAGACCATGATTGAGGTCATCTTATCCTCCTGATTGCAACCATGCCCATTATGAAGGCTAATTATTCAGCGTGTTCTGGGATTGGAATGGACCGGTTATGGGTTGCTTTAGCTTCTAGAGAATGCCAGGAAGCGATTGAGACAAGTAACATGCCTTGAGGATGCCTCTAACCACCAATTCGATCTCCCACTTTCTTTGATATTTTTCAGATTTTGTTTTCTCTCTAGCGCCTGTTTTTCACCGTGTTTTTGATCTGCACGCCACCCTTATGTATCACACAATGCATTAGGGTTGATTACTCTGTCCATATCTTCTTCTTTCAATGATTTTGATATTGATTTGATTTGCTTTGAACAACTTTCCAAACATGGCTTATTTCCAATCTTTTTGTACACATATGGCTTGATGCAAATTTAAATGCCTTGCTAGCTGTAATTAGAGCCTGAAACAATCAAAATATCCTTTGTTATCAATGCTTTGGATTTTTATTTGATTTATTTTGATTTAAATCAAATTAATTAAAATAAAAATCAAAATAATTAATAAAAATATGATATGGACAAGTGACAAAGGATAGAGCACGTGGGCTATAATGCCAACTCAAAACAAGTGAAAAAGAATGGGCCCATTTGGCAAAATTTGATGTTTTGGGCATAGTTGACTTTTGGCAATTTTGCAAAAAAGGTCAACTTCAACAATGCATAACTTCCTCAATTTTGACTCTTTGGAGGTGTTCTTAGACTTTTTAGAAATATTGAGATGTCCTCTAACCAACCCTTTTGGTCTAATCTCAATTTGATATTCCATGCTCATGTATGAAGCTTTGACAAAAAAAGTGTTTTTGTTGACTTTTCAAAATGACCTATAATGTCCAAATTCATAACTTCTTGTGAGTGCATATTTTGATCTTGGGAGATGAAGATGGATTGTAGGGAATTTCATCCTCTTCAAAATAAGCTTTGGATGGGTCATTTCTCATAAAGTATGAGAAAGTTATGCTTGGTCAAATTTGAGTTGACTTTTCCTGCAAAACCCTAATTTAACAATATTTGAATCTTCATGAATTATGAGAAATCCTTGATGAATCATGATCAACCCTTGATCAAATGATGAAATATACTTCAAAATGAGGATGTTGACAAAAAATCTTGAAGTTTGACTGTATGTAGGTCACATTTGACTTTTGCCCTAGCACAGTCGATTTTTGGACTTTTGAGCAATTGACTGAGCAAAATTCCTCTGCAAGGCTTGAAACTTGACATGGATGATATTGAGAACATATTAGGTCATTGGTGAGCACTTGGGGTCACTTGGAATCAAGGATCTTGATGCAACATGAAACCCTAATTTGAGTAGACTGCCTTAGGAGAGAGCTTGTCTGGCCAACCCTTGGACTACCTTGAGCAATTTGGAGATCTTTCTTGACATATTTTGAGAAATATGGGAGGGAAAATTTTGGGGTACAACAGGAGCTTCATTATCCCACCTGACCTTGAACATGGATGACATAGTAGCTAGCGCATCCTCTAGTTGATTTTCCTCTCGTGGAAAATGCTCAAAGGTAACTTCTTCAAAGTGTGGAATCAGTATCAACACATGCTCTCTGTAAGGGATGAGATTAGGATGTTTCGTGTCCCATTCTCCTTTGATTTGATTGATTACTAAGGCTGAGTCTCCAAATACACTCAATAATTTTATCCTCAAGTCGATAGAAGCTTTGAGACCTATAATGCATGCTTCATATTCAGCCATATTGTTGGTACAATTGAAACATAGCCTGGAATTTAAAGGAGTATGACAGCCTTCGGGAGATATGATCACAACACTGATACCATTGCCAAGTGCGTTGGAAGCTCCATCAAAAACCACAGTCCATCGGGATCCTTTTTCAGGTCCTTCATTCGGTCCAGGTTCTTCACAATCAGTTACTAACATGATGTTCTCATCCGTGAACTCAAAATTCATGGATTGGTAGTCGTCCATAGCCTGATTAGCCAAATGATCAGCTACTATACTCCCCTTAATTGCTTTCGGGGTTGTGTACTGAATTTTGTATTCGGTCAGGATCATTTTCCATCTTGCTATTCTTCCAGAGAGAGCGGGCTTCTCAAAGATGTATTTGATAGGATCCATTTTAGATATTAATAAGGTAGTGTGAGTCAACATATACTGTCTTAGTCAACGAGCAGCCCATGCCAAAGCACAACAAGTTTTCTCGAGCAGTGAGTATCTTGTTTCACATTCAGTAAACTTTTTTCTAAGGTAGTATATTGCATGCTCTTTTCAACCAGACTCGTCATGCTGCCCCAACACACACCCCATTGAGTTCTCTAACACTATTAAGTACATGATCAGAGGTCTTCCTTCAACCGGCGACATCAAAATCATAGGCTCTTGAAGATATTCCTTGATTTTGTCAAAGGCAATCTGGAAATCGTCATTCAATTTCATTACTTGTTCTTTCTTCAGTAATTTAAAGATTGGCTCACAAGTAGCGGTTAGATGGGAAATGAATCTGGAAATGTAGTTTAGACGTCCCAGGAATCTTCTAACCTCCTTCTCAGTGCAAGGAGTTGGCATTTCCTGTATGAATTTAACCTTTGTAGGTTCTACTTCAATACCTATGCCGCTGACAACGAAGCCTAAGAGCTTACCGGATCTTACTCCAAAGGTGCACTTATTCGGGTTCAACCTCAGTGTGTATTTCTTCAGCCTTTCAAACAATTTCTACAGGTGGTCAAGGTGCTCCTCTTCAGTCTGAGACCTGGCTATCATATCATCAACATAGACCTCTATCTCGTGATGGATCATATCATTAAACAAAGCTACCATGGCGCACTGATAAGTTGCCCCGATGTTCTTTAACCCAAATGGCATAACTTTGTAGCAGAAAGTGCCCCACTGCATAACGAAGGTCATTTTCTCCATATCCTCAGGCGCCATTTTGATCTGATTGTACCCGGAGAAACCATCCATGAAGGAGAATACTTTATGTTGTGCGGTGTTGTCAACCAGAACATCAATATGGGGAAGCGTAAAGTTATCCTTGGGGCTTGCCCTATTCAGGTCTCTGTAATCCACACACATACGTACTTTACCATCCTTTTTAGGTACCAACACAACATTAGAAACCCATTATGGATAAGAGGTGACAACTAAGAAACTAGCATTGAACTGTTTCATGACTTCAGCCTTGATCTTTTCTGACATCTCTGGCCGTATACGACGAACCTTCTGTTTCACTGGAGGACAATCTTCTTTTGTTGGCAGATGATGAAACATGATATCAGTGTCAAGTCCCGGAATGTCTTCGTATGACCAGGAAAAGACCTCAACATAGTCATGTAGCATCTGAATTAACCGCTTTTTGATACTATGCTCCAGATCGGCACCTATCTTGACTTCCTTCTTATCCTTTTTAGTACCCAAGTTCACTGTCTCAACCGAATATTCATGAGGATGTATTGCCCTTTCTTCTTGTTGTAACAGTCTGGAAACTTCTCATGGTACTTCACAATCTTCCTCACCTTCATCCTCGACTAGGTAGATCGAATTCTCAAAATCATAATTGGCAATACCAAAACCGTTATCAATGGGATCCAGAGTGGATGTGGATTTGCAGTTTTGATACGTGGGTGTGTGTAAGAGAACATATCTATTTTCGATATAGTAAAAAGTAGAAAAGAAAGATAGAGAGCGTAAAATTTGTATGCAAAACATCCAATGATTTATTAATGACATATGAAGATGAATTAATAACCCTCACAAATAAACCATTGTGCTTCGGGTAAAGCACAAGGATTTAGAGTTTCAATTGTTTAAATATTACATATCTCAAAAAAAATAAAATATAATTAATCTTGAATAAAAGTAATAGGAATAAAATCTTTGGCCTCCCAATTGTTGAGTCCACCACTGATAGTTGGGAAGATCCACTTGTCCATGTCATTGTTGCTATCACTTTCATCCAAAGCATTGACTCCATGGTTGCTGATGAGTAGTGGTGGTCCTCCGGCGCGAGCACGACAAACAACTCTCTGGGATCCTAAAGTAAAACCCAAACCAAACTTGTTAGACTTGTAGGGAATGTCTGGAAGTTGGCCCCAAATGGTACACCCACCTTCTTCTAATACTGCTTTGGCATCCCTCAGAGAAGTCATTTTCAACGAAGTCTGGTAGTCTTTGGAACACTAGTAGCAGTCTTGGTTGCAACAACTGTCTGTGGAACCTCCTCAAAGTTCTGACAGGGGGTCTCAATGAACTCGCTGTCCATTTCAACATACCTGAAAGAGTTCAGGTGGCTCACCATGTATTTTTCCTCGCCATAGACTATGATAATATTTTCGTTGACTGGGTACTTCAACATCTAATGCATAGTAGAAGTAACAACACAAACTCTATGGATTCAAGGTTGACCCAATAAATATGAGTAAGATGGGCGGATCTCCATCACGTAGAAAGTGGAGTCAAAAGTCTGAGTACCAACTTTAATAAGGATATCCACCTCCCTGTGCACCATTCTCTTGGAACCATTGAAGGCCCTCACCACAATATTACTAGGCTTCAGTGTGAGTCCTTCAAAATCCAACCTGTCCAAAGCATTCTTGGGTAAGACATTCAATGATGAACCTGTATCTACCAGAACATGAGCTAGGGTAGTGCCCCTGAACTCAATGGAGATATGCAGGGCATCATTATGCTTTCTTTCCTTGGATTTCAGATCTGCATCAGAGAAACCCAGTCCATTGTCAACTGTCAAACTAGCAACGCAATTCTCGAATTGATGGACGGAAGTCTCTTGAGGCACATGGACATACTTCAGGAATTTTACTAAAGCCTTAGCACGGGCTTCAGAGCATAAAAGTAAGGCCAACATTGAGATCTTTTAAGGGGTCATCCCCAACTGCTCCACGGTGTTGTAATCACTTTTCTTTATTATCTTCAGTATCTCTACCATTTCTTTTTTAGAAGCCTCAAGAGTGACTTCTTTGTGCGCCTTCGTCCGGACAGGCTCAAACAGTACCTCTTTGTCCAGAGTCTTAGTAGACTCAATAGCAGGGATAACATCAGGGATAACAGTAGGAGTAGCAATGGGAGTACTAGGAAGAGTAACAACAGGAATAATCACAGGAGTAGCAACAGTTTTTGGAGAGATTTCGGGAGAGAAAACCCTTCTGTTTCTTGTAATTTTACTGGTCGCAACGATGTTGTCAACTTCAGGATCAGTATCTTCAGCAACTTTATTTTTAATAGCCAATAGGTCTTGCTTGATGCCATGGTAGTAGACGACAGAACCATAATTCCAAGGAATAACTTTATCAGAGGAATATGGTATTGGCCCAGGAAAAGTGATAATCAAGGGAGAAAACTTAGGAACGAATGTAATCCTGACGGGTCTTTTTGAGGAGACCCTGGGAGGATTGTCGGAAATGGTGATTATTGAGACATATTCAAACAAATTTATTGCAAGGGGAACTTTTTCAAACATAATTTCTTTGTTAATCATCAGGAACTGGACACCCATCTTTAACAACAAACAACCATCTTATAGAGACATACATAAGTGGAAACACTCGCCAAAACCCATAAATAAGTCGGCTCGCAACAAATTCTCTTTAACGATTAGAAGAGGAGTAGCCAATTCATCCACAGAAGAAACAAATAGGTCGTCATCAATATAATTGACGCCCTAGCATTGTTTCGGCATTGGCACAATTATTACATTAGGTGTCCATGGAAGGTCAAACTCAATCTCCTTCGCCTCTATAAGATCCTGCACCTTATTTTCCAGAGCCCAACAATCGTTTGTATCGTGCCCCCGACTTTCAGAATGGTAGGCACATCGAGCATTTGGGTTGTAGTGGGGAGATGCAGTATTAGGATTTTTGGGAGCTTTCTTTAGAGTCACCAGATTGGACTTTAACAGGTGTGGAAAAACCTGGGATAAGGTCATGTTGATCCGGGTGAACTGTCTTCTGGGTGCATCCGGTCTACGCTGATTGCTCCATTATTGGTTTAATACAGGATTGGAGATCATAACAACCCCCACCGTCAGACGATGTTCAGTTTTTCCATGATTTCTCTGGCCATAAGCAACAATGATCTCCTTCTTTCCAGTGAAGGGTTTCTTTGCTGTACTGGAGGATACATCTCCTTGGATCTTACCACTTTTAATACCAGCTTCTACTCGCTCACCGGTCAATATCAGCTCAGTAAACCCAACTAAAGCGCTTCCAATCAAATGGTTGAAGAATGGACCAGACAACATGCCCAAGAACATGTCTACCAGCTCTCTATCAGACAGAGAAGGCTAGACTCTTCCCGTAAGGTCTCTCAAATTTTAGGCATAATCTTTGAAACCCTCACCGGAACCCATAGACATACTTTGCAATTGTGTACGGGTTGGAGCAAGGTCAACAATATATTGGTACTGCTTGTAAAAAGCAGCAGTCAAATCTTCCCAATTATGAATGTTGGTTCCCTCCAGCTGATAGAACCATTCTAACTGCGTCCTCGACAAACTTTCCTAGAAGAAATGTACCCACAAATTCCTATCAGTAGTGTGGGGTTGAATCTTCCTGACATATGATCTTAATTGTAACTTAGGACAAGAGACGCCGTCGTACTTAGAAAATGTGGGGACCTTGAATACCTGCGGGATGACCACCCCTGAGACCAGTCCTAGATCTTCAAAATCCAGCTCGGGTACCCTCTGAATCTCCATAGCATTGAGACGATACTCCAGCTGTTTGTATTTATCATCAACAGGAGGATACTGTTCCTCAAAGTAATCAATATCTTCCTCATCAGTCCCAGGGTTGTTGTCTCCTTCATTGGGCTTTTCTTCTTGATTATCTCCCTCGTTTGAAGTAGTTACGAAACCTAGAGCTCGCTTGGCCGATCCTATGAACCTTCTTCCTAGATTCAAAACACCAGCTGGTTTCTTTGCCTTCTTGGTCTTCTCCTTGATGATAAGAACTTTCAGATCTTCTTGCCCCTTAGCCAGAGCCAGGAACATTTGTTGTAACTGAGCATTTTGAGCTTGAAGGTCCTTTACTGTTTGTTCAAGAGTCATTTCTTTTGCTGAAATAAACAGCAAAAAGAATAAGAAACCGGTCTCAAAATACCTGCTTATGAAATGAAATGCATGATATGATTATGCAATGTTTTCAAGGACTTTTATGATTTTAAATTTGCTTAGAAAAAGAGAGAACAAACATTAATTGTATTCATAAGTTTAAATGATTACATTGATGCCTCTTGGGATTACAATGGAAGAGACAAAGATAAAACAAAACTCCTAAGTCAAACAAGACTCAAGCTTCCCATGAGTGTATCCTCTTTGGTGAAATGTAGGCATTCAAACTCTGTTCTTCATGCAGTTGTCTTGTAAGCTCCAAAACCTTCTTCTCACTTGCGTAGAACTAGGTTACAAAGGTGTCTCGTTCCTCTTTGAGTTGAATCCAAGATCTTTTCAATTCCTCGAGAGTAGTCGGCATGTCATGATGGAGAATAATATGAGGTACATCTGTCTCGACAATAGGTTCCATGATGATAGGTAGGATGGTAGGGTAAGGCATCATGAGATTTTGAGCGCATGCTCGCACCCACTTAAGATAAGGCTTCAAAGGGATGGAGTTCTTATGCCCCAATGTCTTGCTATCCACTTTGTTCACCATTCCCCAAGCTATAATGAACCTATGATGGTACCCTTGGACATCATTCTCATAGTCAAATGCAAATCCCTGAACCAGTGCATCATGAGGACAGTGCCTCCTAGCATACCCAAACTGCCGCAACGCCAAACAAGGGTTATAAGTGATTTCTCCCTAATGCCTAGGAGAGGGAAATTAGGGAATTACCCACAATGATCAATGATGGTAACATCTTCCATAGACCGAGGGCACCAGTGAATATCTGAATGTGTGAGAGACATCGACCTATTAGACCACCTCATTCCTTGCTCTTTCTTCAACACAGATTGAGGTAGGTGCGAAATAAACCACCTAGCCAACAGAGGAGTGCAACACATGAGGGTTCCTCTTCTCTTTATAGTGCGAGTGTGAAAAGAGTGCAAAATGTCTCCAAGTAAAGTAGGCACCAGATTATGAGACATGAAAACTTTGACCGCATTCACGTCTATGAGTTGGTCCGAATTAGGGAACAATACCATCCCATAGATGAGAAGGGCCAAAACCTCTTCAAATGCTTGTAAGTCCAAAGTATCCCAAAAATGGTGAGTTTTCTCAACCAAAAACTTGGCTAGAAACCCTTTGACACTGCTTCTTGTTTCCCAATTTGTCACAACGTCGGACCGTTGTAAATACAGGGCTTGAGCGATTTCCTCAAGCTTTGGGTATCTTTCCATACCGTTAAAGGATAATTGATTGAGAATAGGCACACCCAATAACTGAGAAAACTCTTCCATAGTAGGCACCAATTGGTAGTCGGGAAATGTAAAGCAATGATGTAAAGGGTCAAAGAACTGAAGGAGAACTTCCCCATGTCTTCATCAGGACTTGAGGTGACCAAACTGAGGAGTCAACCATGTCTTTTAGTGAATGGGAATTTTCAGGAACCCTTGATTCCAACTGTTTGAGTTGAGGAGACACCCTTACAAGGTTGACTTGGATAGTATTTCTGCGAATGGGAGCCATGTCCTACAAAACAGACATAAAGATAAGTCCTAAAAGTCCTTGAAATGGTTAGTGTGACATGCCATGTTATGATGTTATGATGTTATGTACAAACAAATATATACAAGCACACAAACAGATCCTTAGGTTTAGGCTTGCATGGATTACATAGGTAAGTACCCTCTTGAAGTTTAGTTGGTTCAACCTGTCCTATTAATAGTAACCAGGTTCTAGGGAATCTCAATATCATTGATCTTTCTTCACCGGGCATTGTTTCAGCACAAGCCTCTTTATTGGTGATCGAAATACCCTAGAAGTAAAATCTCAATGAGTGTAGTATCGAGTATCAACCAACTCCGGACTGCACCAATGTGGCTATCTCACTACTTCCTAATGGACAAGTTGTTTAATTAAAGGTTCTAAGGTCAGTTGGTGCTTCATGACACCACACAATGGCCCCATATTCTCCTTGACTACTTAAGGGCTACCGGTACCAACAAATTTGTCACACCAACATAGCTATCGTTTCAACTATGTCAGTATACCCCACACAGTCCCCACGATCTATTCCTACTTACCTAAAAGGTGCCACAGATCCGGGTGTAGGATCTTTACAACTAAACCCAAGCAAAACCCTCAAAGTTAAAGCAAATAAAACACACAATGAAAGCAAATATAGAATGAACTAAACTCTAAGGTAACCCCACTTTTCATATTTTCCCCAGTAGAGTCGTGAGTTCTATAATACGGTGGCAGAACCGACTATTATACTGGTTTTGCATTTGTATTCACAAATGTTGCGGTAAGCAAGAGTCGCCATCGACTTTTCTTTTATCCAACAAAGGAAAGGGTGAAAAGAACAGAAAATACCTTTCGAGATTATTTCTGATTAAGGGGGGGTAGATTATGGAAAGGGAAGGTGTTAGCACCCTTTCCATCTGTACTTTTCTACGGGCTCTTAGATGCTTAGCTCATTTTTGAAATACCTTGTGCTTTTGCGTGTTTTTGAAAAGTATTTTGAAATGCCATAGTGAGGCAGTTGGCTTTATGATAACTCTTGTATCAGTCCTCAAGAGTGTTGATAAAGCGTTTTTGAAAATGTTTTTGAAAATTATTTTGTGTAAGTGTAGAAAGTTTGTTTTGAGAATAGCATCTAGGAAGTATCTACTTTACTCGAAAGGGTCGTTCTTTTCCTCCTTTCCTTTAGACAGTGCTAGCCTACTATTAGTGAGTAGGTAGCCCTAATCGTTTGGATGTATGAGGGACAATCAAAGGGACATTTTACAGTCACAAAGGCAACTGGGCAAGAAACCTTAGTAACTACCCTAGGTTTTAAGATCATTTTTTACCGAGGCAACGTCGAGAGGGTCATCAAGGGACTTATGATCTTTTTAAGCCAGAGGTTAGCCACTAAAATCTCTCACGTTTCGAGAGTTGTAACTATTTTCTGAAAGGCAACCAAAGTGGGAGTATCCTAGAGGTGTGCGTGTGCGAGTGTGTTTGTATTCAATTATTTTTATATTTGCATTAGGTTTGCTAGCGTTTTATTTTATTCTTGCCATACAATCCTATTTATTAACAGTAATATTGTACATAAAATATAAAGTGCGGAAAGAAAATCCTACGCTATTACATCCCATTAGCAGTTACAATATTTAAAGAAAATGTGAAAAGATAAACTAACTATTACAAAAGCAAATATGCGACCTATACACTCTTTCTAGAATTTAAATAAAAAAATAAAAATAGAAAACAAAAAAATGAGAATAGCTTGTTTAGAAAGAAAATCAAATGTCCTAAAAAGCCTAAGTATTAAAAATATTTTTGGTATTTTTTATTTATGAAAAGAAATTCAAATTAATTAAATCTTAAGTCTATTAATTTTAAATTTTAAGAAAAAACAAGTCAAAGTAATTTAATTAATTACCTAACAAAAGTAATTAAAAAACTAAATCTAATTGTGTGAGATTTGCAAAGGCTGAAATTTGCAAGAGGGATGTTTGATGTTCATAATGCAGCATATTGGACCTGCAACAATTTTGTTAGAAAATAAAAATGCAAGATTTGGGTATCGAACCCTGGTCCTTTCCAGTATACGCATTCCCCTTCCCCAACTGAACTTGCTTGCCAATCGTTATTACAAATGAACAGACAAATATATATGTAAAAATAACATTAATTCTAGATTTTCAAAGAAAAGGCTGTGCACGCTAATATTCGAACTAGCTACACATGGAATCATCCCACCAGAGCCAACCTTTTGATTGTACTCTCCGATGGGCTCAAAATCGAAATGGAATTTGTGACCTGTCTATCCTTTCATCATGAGCATGCACAAACACGTTAGAACAAACAAACTTCCTAGATTGAGAAAATAAAATTTGAAAATATACCTTTGGTTAGTATACTTTAATCTATGGTGTTGGAGATGCCCCTGGGGATCTCAGGATCAAGGTGTGATTACTAGTTTGGAGTTAAAGGTGCCTGCAAAAATGTGTTTCGATTGGGATACTTTAGGATCTTTTTTGAGCAATGTGATGCAGTATATGCGTATCCTCCTCTGACTTGTATTGGTGTCTTGTATTTATAAGAGGTGTGAGGTGAATGGAAATGGCAGGGGACATCCATTAAGCAGGCTTTGAAGGCAAAATTATACAAATTAAAGGATTTCCATTTTTGATGAATTCTTACCCTTTTGGGTTTTGGGATGAACCTTGACATGTTTCAATCCCTGACTCCTTCGAATGCCTTTACGCCTTGCTATTCGATTGACTCTGAATTGCTCCTTCGAATGGCTCCAAGCCTCATCATTGTGGCCTCTTCGATTAAACCACTATCTTCCTTAGTAGCTTGATTTGGAACTTTTCAACTAGCCCAATCAAAAACTCCTTTCTAGCCAGTTGAAGCTTCTTTTGTTACCTCCTTCGAATGTAATTATGCAGGAGGCTTGGGCTTGGCAACTTGTAAGATTTTGGCCAGCAAGCATCTTAGACCAAGACTCATCATAAAACAAATTAGTTTCCCACAATTGTGTATCCTTCGATTGGACCAATTGTAGGTCCTTCGAAGGCACCATCTGTGTGTTTCTTCGAATGGGCCTTACTATGTGTCAAAGTGTAGAAAACTTGTGAATCAAAGGCAAGCATGAGAGGAAGCCTTTGCCTTGTGTATTTAAGGCTAGTTGAAGGGGCGTTTTGCCTTATAGATCGGAGGCAAGTTGAAGGAGCCTTTGCCTAGTGGATCAAAGTTAAGTTGAAGGGGCCTTTTGCCTTGTGGATCGAAGTAGACACGTAAGAGACCAATGTTCAAACAAAGCTTGCATGCAGGAGGCCACTGCTTTGTGAATCAAAATAAACCTGCAGGGGGCCATATGCCCAAATGAAGCTTGTGGACCAAAGCTTACTCGAAGGGAACCCAATGCTTAATCGAAGCTGGTGAACCAAACCTTGCTCGAAGGGGACCCATCACTCAATCAAATTTGGTGGACCAAAGCTTGATCGATGGGGACCAAATACCCAATCGAAGCTTATGAATCAAATCATGATCGAAGGGGGCTCAATGCTCAATCGAAACTGGTGGACCAAAGCTTGATCGAAGAGGACCAAATGCCCAATCCAAGACTTTGAAACAAAAGCTCGCTCGAAGGATTTTAGATGCCCAATCGAAGCTTATGAATCAAGGCTAACTTACTCTTCTTTAATTTGATGCCTGAAAGCCAAAAATCCAGTTGTACTTGTGCAAACTTGCCATTTTGAAAATCCTTGTGAGAAAATGTCTTGAGAAAACAGCGGGAAGTTTTGGGGTACAACATAACCATTTTATGTTATCTTGTTCGTATCTCATCATACAGGAACAATTAGAAATAACCAAGGCCACCATTGAACTCGCAAGGGTCAAATTAGGGGGGTAGGGTCCCTTTGGATCATTAACATGCTTTATTTTGCAGGTACAAGAAACATGATCGCCGAAGAAGTTGATCGGAGCTAGGGCTCAGGTGCCTCTCTGGCCCAGTCAATTTAGGTTAATCTATATTTAATTGATTCCATTTAGATACCAGATGAAACAGCCACCCCAGTGGCAAGAGCGCGCAGGTTAAGGCATTGATACAGGAGGGCGTGGGTTCGATCCCTCCCTTTTGATGTTTTTTCATATTTTCCAATGTTTTGCAGGTTTATTATATTTTATGTAGCCCACCCTTTACAGACACAAGCACACGCTTGGCGTAGTGTCAAGCTATGCAATAGAGAGGGAAAAGGGCGTGTGTTGTACCCAAAATTTTCCCTCCCATTTTCACACAAAACATACTCCTATAGGTCCTCAATTGCTCAAGTTAACTAAGGATTGACTAGACAAATCCTCCTCTTAAGACAATGAACCTCAAACTAGGGTTTCACTCCTCATCAAGATGTTTGAGTTACAAGGGTCCTAAATGGTTTCCATTGCCTTAATGTGTCCTCAAGATCATCCATGCCAAGTGTCATGCCTTGCACAAGAAGTTTGCTCAATCAACTGCTCAAATACCTGAAAATCAATTGTACTAGGTCAAAAGTCAACTGTGACCCACATACAGTCAAACTTCAAGATTTTTATTCAACATCAACATTTTGAAGTGATATCCATCATTTGATCAAGGGTTGATCATGATTCCTCAAGGAATGCTCTTAATTCATCAAAACTCAAAAGTTGCTAAATTAGGGTTCCTATAGGAAAAGTCAACCAAACTTTGACCAGGCATAAATTTCTCATACTTTATCAGAAATTTCTCATATTCCCTACAACTCATATTCAGTCCTCAAGTTCAATAAATTCACATATGAAAAGATATAAATTCAGACATTATAGGTCCTTTTCAAAAGTCAACAAAAACACCTTTTGGGTTAAAGCTCCTTACATGAACATGGAAGATCCAATTGAGATGAAACTAAAAGGGTTGTTTAGTGGACATCCTAAGCTTTCTAAAAAGTCCAAGAACACCCTCTTAGGTTCAAAATTGAGAGATATATGCATTGTCAAAGTTGGTCATTTTTAGAAATTTGCACAAAGTCAACAATACCCAAAATTGCATTTTTTTCCCACATGGGCCCATATTTTCAAGATTGAATCTCAGTCCTAGCATGGTCCATGACCTATGGGACCCTCCATGCCTTATTCACTTATTTATTTAATTTATTTTGATTTTATTTATTTAAAATTCAAATAAAATCAAATTAAATAAAAAATAAATCAAATAAATGGGATAAGATTTGTTTTGGCATTGATTGAATATCTTATGCGCTGTCAAACAAAGAACAAAATCGTGCAAGCTTGAGAATGGAAAGAAATCTTCAAATTTGGAAAGATTGGAATCAAAATTCAAGACCATAACATCTTTTGATTATTTCCAATTATATTGCCCTAATCTGATTCACTACATAGGCCAATGCATTGCAACCCTAGAACACAAGTTTTTATGCGCAACCTGCCTCCTACATAGCAAGAACAAGGTTCAAACTTTTTGTCAAAAAGTGCAGATAGGATTCCTTTAAAGAGGCCGTTTCAAGCCATTCCAAAGATCGAATCACGTCCCTGGACACTCACTGAAGCTTTTGCAAGCAGTCCCAAGGCTGGAAACCAGCAGAATCGTGCCCACCCCTCATCACAGTTTACACATATTCTCTGTTTCGATTTCTTTGATTCTGGCATCATAAACATATTTTGATTATATATCTATGCTTGTTATCATGTTTACAACATGCTGGAATACTTTGATTGGAGTTTGAGTGCAAGTATGGGCATCTGCCATGGTTAGGGTTCCGGGGCTCCAATTTGGGGAATCCTAGTTAGAGGAAAAATTAGGCCAAATTAAGGGTAAATTCGTGCTCAGGGGATTATTTTCAATCGATCCATGGCCTTGGTTGGGATTTATTTTGCTTGTACTGCATTTTTTATTTTTACAGGTTTGTTGCCACGCACAAGAACTGTCACTATAGCCTATAGTGACGAATCCGTCTGTAGGTAAAAGCCCAGTCCCTAAGGCGACAGTTCCAGGGAGAAAACAATTAGGTGGCAGACTCCCATTGGGAGATTTGAATCACGCGCGTTTTTTTAGGGGCATACTGCTTTGTTTGACTTATATTTTATTTATTTATTATATTGACAAATAGGCATTCCAGCACAGTTGGTTTAGGCGTGCCCCTTTGAGAAGAAGGACCTGGGTTCGATCCCAGGTCTCAATATTTTCCTATTTTCTAAGTTGTTTATTGCAGATTCCATGTGCCTCACTATCAAATGCCTAGCATGCGCCCCTGATCTCAACCATTAGATCCATCACGTGATCAGATCTAAACACTCAGCAAGCAAAGAGTATGGTAGACCCTCCAAAGGCGAACCACACTGGATCCAACGTTGCATTGGGCCAACTATTTTGGGCCTTGAAATTTTCAGCCATACACCTCCCAGTTTGCTTCTCATACCAGGCCCACTTTATTTCTTTTTTATTTATTTATTTATTTATTTAATTATTGGTTTTAATTATTTTACAAAAAAATCATTGTTTTTTAATTAAATAAAAAAACCACAAAAATCACCAAAACATTAGAATTGGGTTTTTTTCATAAAATATTTAATTTCATTAATTAATTAGGTTAATTAGGATGATTTAAATTCCTTTTTCATAATTAAAATTAATTAGAAATTAGATTAATTTGCAAAATTAATTACTTTTTCTCAAAAATCCAAAAAAAATATTTTTTCTTCATTCACTAATTAAATGTCTTTGAATTTAATCTTTAATTCTTTGTTTAATTTATTCTCGCACGCATTTATTTATTTATTTTTCCAATTAATGTATCTGCTCCAAAGTTGTAATAGTTTAACTTAGATTTATTATTATTTTCATTTTACTATTTTCCCCAAGTTTGGTTATGTAACCCCCTCCCTAAGGCCTTGTAATAGTTAGGTTTAAACTTCTCGCACTTTTACTTTTCGTCATTATAAACTATTAGATGATTGATAATAGGATTGTATGCGAAAGATAAATCAATAATTTAAAACAATAGAAAACCCTAAATGTGCAAAGATTAAATAAACTGAAATCAAACAGTTGCACGTGCTCACTCCTAGGGTTATTCCCCACTTCGGTTGCCTTCAGAAAACGATCACTATTCTCGAAATGTGAGAATTTTTAGTGGATGTCCTCTAATTCTAAAGATCACTAGTCCCTCGATGACCCTTTCGATGTTACCTCGGTAGAAAAGTGATCTTAGAACTTTAGGACAGTTACTAAGAGATCTTGCCCTGTTGCCTTGAGTGATCGTAATCGTCCCTTTCGATTATCACTTAAACTCCAACGATGGAGCTACCTACTCCTTAATAGTAGGATAGTGATGTCTAAAGGAAATAAGAAAAATGAACAGTCTTTTTCTAGTAGGTAGAAACTGTTAAGTACTTGCTCAAAATAATCTTTTATTTTCACTTACACTTTTAAACACTTTTCAAACAAAAGTTTTCAAAAACACTTTATCACACTCTTGAGGACTGATACAAGAGTTACCATAAAGTGAGACGCCTCACTAAGGCAATTTCAAAACATTTTCAAACACACAAACACACAAAATCAATTTAATAATGAGCAAGTACATAAGAGCCCGTGGAAAACCACAGACAGAAAGGGTGCTAACACATTCCCTTTCTATAATCTACTGCCGTACTCATAAACATTTTGAAAAAGGTTTTTTATGTTCTTTTTCCCTTTTCCTTTGTTGGATGAAATAAAAGACGGTGGTGACTCTTGCTTACCGTACATTTACAAACAAAAAACGCAAAACCAGTAGTAACAAAAAATAGTCAGTTTTGCCACCGTATCACAGAACTGGCGACTCTGTTGGGGATGATAAAAAGTGGAGTTTACCTTAGGATCTAGGTCATTCTTTATTGCTTCTTTGGATTTTCTTTTTTGATTTACTTTTAAGGGTATCTGTTTGGGTTGTTTGGATCCTAAACCCAGATCGGGGAATTCCTTTTAGGTAAGTAGCAATAAACTGCGAGGGAGCTATGCGGGGTATACCGACACAGTTGAAACAGTAACTACGTTGATACGATACTTTGGTGTGTACCGGTATCCCTTGAGTAATCAAGGAGAATACGGGGCCGCTGCGTGGTATCATAAAGTGTCAACTGACCTTAGTACCTTAATTGACCAACTTAGCTTTTAGGACATAGTGAGATAACTGTCTTTGGTGTAAACCCAAAGTCGGTTGATACTCTATGCTACACTCATTAAGGTTTGACTCTTGAGTTTTTTTTGGTGGCAAGTCAATTGTCTATCGGGACAAAATTTGGGGGAAAGATCAATGATATTGATATCCCTTAGAACCCGGTTACTATATTTAGGACAGGTTGAACCAATCTGACTTCAAGAGGGTATTACCTTAAAATCCATGCAAGCCTTAAACCTAAGGTCTCTGCGTGATTTGCTTGTGTTTGCTATATCTGCTATATCTGAGCATAATCATGACATCATAACATAGCATATCATACTAACCATTTCAAGGATTCTTAGGGTTTATTTTTGTCTTGTTTGTAGGACATGGCCCTTGCCCGCAGATTCACTATCCAAGTTAGTCTGGTAAAGGTACCTCCTCCGCTTAAGGAGTTGGTAGTAAGGGTTCCTAAAAGTTCTCCCTTCACTGAAATATATGGTCGACTTCTCAGCTTGGTTACCTCAAACCCTGATGAAGAAATGTTAAAAGTTCTCTTTCAATTCTTTGACCCTCTACATCACTGCTTCACTTTTCCGGATTACCAGTTAGTGCCTACTATGGAGGAGTTTTCTCTGTTACTGGGGGTGCCTATCCTTAACAAGGTACCTTTCAATGGTATGGAAAGAGACCCTAAACCTGAAGATATTGCTAAAGCTATGTCCTTACAACGGTCTGACGTAGTAGTAAATTGGGAAACCAAAAGAGGTGTTAAGGGTTTTTTGGCTAAGTTCTTGTTTAACAAAGCTCATCATTTTTGGGATACCCTGGACTTACAAGCTTTTGAAGAGGTGTTATCCCTTCTCATCTATGGGTTGGTACTGTTCCCTAATCCGGACCATCTCATAGACGTGAATGCGGTTAAGTTTTTCCTATCATGCAATCCGATACCTACTCTGCTTAGAGATATCCTACATTCTCGGCATACTCGTAATATAAAGAAAAGAGGGGCCCTTCTGTGTTGCACTCCTCTTTTGTCTAGGTGGTTTATTTTGTATCTACCCCGATCCGTCTTGAAGAATGAACAGGGTTTGAGATGGTCTCATAGGCTAATGACTCTTACACATTCAGGTATTCATTGGTGTCCTCGATCCTCGGAGAATGTTACCATCATTGATTGATTTGGAGTATTCCCTAATGTCCCTCTCTTAGGCATTAGGGGAGGAATCACTTACAATCCTTGTTTGTCACTGCGACAGTTTGGATATACGAGAAGGGATGGTCCTCATGATACACTTATCCAAGGAATCACCTTCGACTATGAGAATGATGCCCAGGGTTACCATAAAAGGTTTACGCGAGCTTGGGGCATGGTACATAGAGTTAATAGCAAGACACTAGGGCACAAGAATTCCATCCCTCTTGAGCCTTATCTCAAATGGGTATGAGCCAGTGCTCAAAGTCTTATGATGCCTTACCCCGCCATCCTACCCATGATTATGGAACCAGTTGCTGAAGGAGACACTTCTTATCTTGTTCTCCATCCTGACATGAGGACTTACAAAAATCATGGGTTCAACTTAAAGAGGAGAGGGATACATTTGAAGCTCAATTATACACCAGCGAGAAGAAAGTCCTGGAACTCACTAGGCTACTTCTTGAAGAGAGGAATATAAATGCCTACATCACACCAAAGAGGATGCCCTCATGGGAAACCTAATTTTCTTTTTTGCTTTAAGTTTTATTTTGTTTGATTGTACGCTTAAAGGGCACTATTTGTAACAATTCAAACTTATTAATACAATTAACATGTGTTTCTTTTGGTTAAGAAAATTTAAGCCTTTAAGAATCCTTGAAATCATTGCATACGCATATCATCCATGAAATTGTATAAACAGGTCTCATAACAGGTTTCTCATCTTCTTCGCTGTTTATTTCAGCAATAATGACTTCTGAACAAAGTATCAAGGATCTCCAGGCACAAAATGCCCAATTTCAGCAAATGTTCGTAGCTTTGGCTAAAGGGCCGGAAGACCTGAAGGCCCTTATTCTGAAAGATAGAAAGAAGAAGGCAAAGAAGACCGCTAGTGTCCTGAATCTAGGCAGAAGATTCAGGGGACCGTTGAAGCAACCGGTTGATCTGACCTCTTCATCCAAAGAAGGGGAGAATCAAGAGGGTGAGACAAGGGAGGAAGACCCTAGACTAAGGGTTTCTGAGGATAAATCTGATTACAATGATGAACAATATCCTCCCGCTGAGGATATATACAAACAGTTAGAGGATCGTTTGAATGCAATGGAGATCCAAAGAGTACTAGGGCTGGATTTTGAAGAGCTGGGTTTGGTATCTGGGGTTGTCATCCCACCGAAGTTTAAGGCTTCGGTATTTGCAAACTATGATGGGGTTTATTGTCCCAAGCTTCATCTCCATTCTTATATGAGGAAGATTCAGTCTCACACTGCTGATAGGAACTTGTGGGTCCATTTATTTCAAGACAGTTTGTCCGGGACTCAGTTTGAGTGGTTCTAACATCTAGAGGGAATCAATGTCCGCAACTGGGAAGATCTAGCTGCTGCTTTTTATAAGCAATATCAATATAACGTTGACCTTGCTCCTACTTGTACTCAACTCCAGAGTATGTCTATGGATGAAAGCGAAGGTTTTAAGGACTACGCTCAGAAATGGAGAGATTTGGCAGGGAGATTCCAACCCCCTTTGTCTGATAGGGAGTTGGTGGACATGTTTCTTGGTAATATATCTGGTCTGTTCTTTAATCACTTGGTTGGTAGCTCCTCAACTGGTTTTACCGAGCTGAAATTGACCGGAGAAAGGGTAGAAGCTGGGATCCGAAGTGGTAAGATCCAGAAAGACACCTCTTCAAGTACAGTGAAAAAGCCATTCGTGGGTAAGAAGGAGGTCAATGCTGTTTACAATCCCAGAAGTCAAAATAAAACTAAGCACCGTCCAGTGGTAGGGGCTGTCATGATCTCTAAGTCTGAACATACCCAACAAAGGAACAATCAACCAAGGACAGAAAGGTCGGCAAGGCAGTTTACCCGGATAAACATGACTCTATCTCAAATCTTGCCACAATTATTGAAGACCAATCTGGTAACCTTACAGGAAGCTCCGAAGAATCCCAGCTGTCCAAATGCTCGGTGTGCTTACCACTCTGAAAGTCCAGGCTATGATACCAACAACTGTTGGGCTTTGAAGAACAAGGTGCAAGATTTGATCGAGGCAAAGGAGATTGAGTTCGATCCCCCTGAGACTCCCAACTTCAAAACTACACCCATTCCCAAGCATGGCTCGGGAATCAATGCTATTGAGGTTGTCTCCGCCATGGAAGATGCTGACAATGAGGATGGCATGGACAGCTAGATCTACCCTACTACCAACGGTGGACCTAGTTACTGGACGGCTAAAGATTTTGTGCCAATTGCTTTTGTTCAATAGTAATTGTCTTACTTGTTTTTTGAATTTGTAATAAACAATATAAATTCTATGGCCTCGTGTCTTACCCGAGGCACAATGGTTTATTTGTGAGGGTTATTATATGTCATTATCATATGTCATCAATAAAACATTGGACGTTCTTGCATATAAATTTTGTGCTCTCTGTTTTTCTTTTTTGCTTTTCACTTTATCAATATATTTATGCTCTTACACACACTCACATATCAAACTGCAAATCCATATCCACTCTAGATCCCATTGATAACAGTTCTGCTATTGCCAGTTATAACTTCAAAAATCCGATCAACTAAGCCGAGGATGAAGGTGAGGATGATTGTGAGGTACCTGGAGAACTTTCTAGACTGTTATAGCAAGAAGAGAGGGCTATACAACCTCATGAAAAGCCAGTTGAGAAAATAAACTTGGTCACAGAGGTAGACAGAAAATAAGTCAAGATCGGCGCAAATCTGGGGATTAATGTCAAACAACGGTTGATACAGATGTTGCACGATTATGTTGAGATCTTCACTTGGTCAAATGAAGACATGCTAGGACTAGACACATATATAGTGGTCCATCGTCTGCCGAATAGAGAGGATTTCCCTCCGGTAAAGCAAAAGGTCCTGCGTATGCGCCCTGAAATGTCAGAGAAGATCAAAGCAGAGGTTATGAAGTAGTTCAACGCTGGTTTCCTAGTTATCACCTCCTATCCGCAATGGGTTGCTAACGTGGTCCCGGTACCAAAGAAGGACGGTAAAGTACCAATGTGTGTGGACTACAGAGACCTGAATAGGTCAAGCCCCAAGGATGACTCCCCGCTTCCCCATATCGATGTTCTGGTTGACAACACTGCACAGCACAAAATATTTTCCTTCATAGATAGTTTCTCTGGCTACAACCAGATCAAGATGGCACCCGAAGACATGGAAAAGACAACCTTCATCACACAGTGGGGAACTTTCTATTACAAGGTGATGCCTTTTGGATTGAAGAATGTTGGGGAAACTTATCAGCGAGCTATGGTCGCCTTATTTAATGACATGATTCACCATGAGATAGAGGTTTATGTTGATGACATGATAGCCAGGTCTCAAACCGAGGAAGAGCACCTTGATCGTCTACAAAAGTTATTTGACATGTTGAAGACATACAAGCTAAGGTTGAATCCGAACAAGTGCACCTTCGGGGTAAGGTCTGGTAAGCTTCTGGGGTTCATCGTCAGTGGCAAAGGTATTCGGGTAGACCCTACAAATGTAAAGGCCATATAAGAGATGCCGGCTCCCCATAATGAGAAGGAAGTTAGAGGTTTCTTGGGACGCCTAAATTATATCGCCAGGTTCATTTCATATCTGACAGCTACTTATGATTCGATCTTCAAACTCCTAAAGAAAGATCAAGTAGTAAAATGGAATGACGGATGCCAGACTGCCTTCGAAATAATCAAGGAATACCTTCAAGAACCACCAATTCTGATGCCTCCGATTGAAGGAAAACCTTTGATAATGTACTTAACAGTGTTAGACAATTCAATGGGGTGTGTGCTGGGGCAGCATGACGAGTTTGGTTGAAAAGAGCACGCAATATACTACCTTAGCAAAAAGTTTACCGATTGTAAGACAAGATACTCACTGCTTGAGAAAACTTGCTGCACTTTAGCATGGGCTGCTCGCTGACTGAGATAGTATATGTTGAACCACACTACTTTGTTGATATCTAAGACAGATCCAATCAAGTACATCTTCGAGAAGCCCGCTCTCTCCAAAAGAATAGTGAGATGGAAGATGATCTTAACTGAATACGATATCTAATATACAACCCAGAAAGTAATCAAGGGAAGTGTATTAGCTGATCATTAGGATCATTAGGCTATGGATGACTACCAGTCCATGAATTTTGAGTTCCCGAATGAGAATATTATGCTAGTGACTGACTATGAAGAACTTGGACCGGATGAAGGACCTGAAGAAGGATCCCGATGGACTATGGTTTTTGACGGAGCTTCGAATGCACTCGGTAATGGAATTGGTGCTGTAATCATATCCCCTGAGGGCTGCCATACTCCTTTCACTGCTAGACTATGCTTCAACTGTACCAACAACATGGCAGAGTATGAAGCATCCATCATGGGACTCAAAGCTGCTATCAACCTGAGGATCAAGTTCTTAAACATTTTTGGGAATTCAGCCTTGGTGATAAGTCAAATCAAAGGAGAGTGGGACACGAAGCACCAAATCTCATCCCGTATAAAGAGCATGTGCTGACATTGCTCCCACCCTTTGAGGAGGTAACCTTTGAAAATTTCCCACGAGAGGAGAATCAGTTAGCGGAAGCGCTAGCTACCATGTCTTCTATGTTTAAGGTCAGGTGGGACAATGAAGCTCCCCGAATCACTATTGAGAGGTTGGATGAACCAGCATACTGCTATGAGATCTATACTGAAGAGGTAGTAGACAAACCTTGGTTTCACGAAGTAAAAAGGTATCTCGAGGCTCAAGAGTATCCCGAGGGGGCATCTGTCAATGATAAGAAGTTTCTGAGAAGGTTCGCCATAAAATTCTTACTCAGTAATGGAATCCTCTACAAGCATAACCATGACCCTACCTTACTACAGTGTGTAGACAAGAGCGAAGTGGAGAGGATTATGGCAGATCTACACGAAGGTACCTTCGGAACCCATTCAAGTGGACATACCATGGCTAAGAAGATCCTACGGGCGGGATACTATTGGTCTATTATGGAAGCAGACTGCTACCAACACTCCCGAACTTGTCACAAGTGCCAGATCTATCCTGATAAGGTGCATGTGCCTCTGGTTCCTTTAAATGTCTTGACGACTCCAGGGCCCTTTGCAATGTGGGGCATTTACATGATCGGAGAGATTAAACCTACCGCTTCCAATGTTCATCGCTTCATCCTGGTGGCCATTGATTACTTCTCGAAGTAGGTTGAAGCTGCCTCTTTTGCTACTGGTACCAATAATGTTTTGGCGCGGTTTATCAAGCATAACCTGATCTTTCGGTACGGTGTGCCTGAAAGAATCATCACTGACAATGGTATGAATATCAACAATACGATGATCATCGAACTCTGTAAGCAATTCAAGATACAACATCATAACTCTTCTCCCTACCGGTGGAAGATGAATGGTGTTGTCGAAGCTGCTAATAAGAATATCAAGAAGATCATACAGAAGATGACAATGACATACAAAGACTGGCATGAGATGTTACCATTTGCTCTTCATGGGTACCACACCTCCGCGCGAACATCGATAGGGGAAACACCCTACTCTCTGGTATATGGCATGGAGGTTGTCCTACCTATTGAGGTCCAGATACCTTCTCTCAGGATTATGAAGGATGCGGGTTTGAACGAAGACGACTGGGTCCAGACTCGACTTGATCAACTAAACTGATCAATGAGAAGAGACTTACTGTTGTCTGTCATGGTCAAATGTATCAAAAACGAATGATCAAGGCTTTCAACAAAAAGGTCAGGCGCCAAGCATATCAAGTCGGGGATCTAGTAATTAAGCGCATCATACTGCCGCAAGGTGATACCAGGGGAAAATGGACTCTCACATACGAAGGGCCATTTGTGATCAAAAACATTTTCTCGGGTGGAGCCATGATTCTGACCACCATGGACGGTGACGACCTTCCTCACCCTGTCAATATGGACATAGTGAAAAGATACTATGCATGATTAAAGACCCGCTAGGTTGATTGGCCTAGGAAAAAATAAGGGATTCTCGGTGAACCAAAAGGGTTCAGGCAAAAACTAGGGATGAAAATGAAAAAATTTGTACACCCGACAAGTCGAAAACTTGAAAAGGCGGCTTGGGTAAAAATTGGTATCCCGGTGGACTGAAAACACGAAAGGGTGGTCCAAGAAAAAGTTAGGGATGTAAAGAGTATCACTATGTCCCATTGGATTACCTTGCGACCAAACCTCAGTATCAACTATCAAGCTCAAACAGCACCAATCAATCGAGTCAGCTTCGGACAAGCAGCAAAGTGATGAGACGCTCGAAGACATAGCGACAATAGCAGAATTGAAACTCAATGGGATTTTTACACATAACTGTTTTCTTCTCTTTGTATAGAATATTGTATAACTTTCATTTTCACGGCGGCGTTCTCTTACTAGAGAGTCATCCTCCTTGTACAATAACGCCTGTTATAGGCCAACTTCAGAAATTAATACAAGTCATTTTTACAAAACCATTTGTTTTTCTTTTTTCTGTTTTGCTTTGCAAAAACGTCCAATGATTTATTCTTGATATATGCATTTGAATATAATTTCTATTCTCAAATATTCACATAAGAAACGGAAATACAGTTGCTTATAACTTAAGAAACAAGGGCAAAAACTAAAAAAACATGTCGAGCCCGACAGTTACTCCTTCCAGTAGGTACAGGGGAAGAGACAGATTTAAAATGAAGTCACAACTACATGCGACCCTGTGACGTCTACATTCCCCACAGAGTAGAGACAATCAAAGCTTTGACATCGACTTCCCCAAATAAGAGTTACTTTCCCCAGCAAAGTTCCTTCAGAGAGCCAATATCTATATTCCCCAGCCGAGTTTTATAATCGCAAACGATTTATAAAGCTTTCTCCCAAGAAGAGTTTATTTCTCTGACTGCGGAAGCTCATTCCCGAGCAGAGTTTACTTTTATGACTACAGAAGCTCAATCCCAACAGAGTTTATCTCTCCAGCCACGGAAGTTCATCCCCCAACAGAGTTTATCTCTCCATCCACAGAAGTTCATCCCCCAACAGAGTTTATTTCTCTGAATCGGCAAAATCTTCCAGCAAAGCATCTCCTCTCTCAAACAGATTTATTCCCCCGCAAAGTTATTCTCAAGCAGAGTCTCTCCCCGGCAGAATATTCACAAACAGAAAGGAGTAAATCCACGGCATAATCATCTCCATTTACCATCCCCAACCGAAGTAGAAGAACCACTTTTCCTACAACAGTCAGGAATTTAATTTCCAGTACTCTCCAGCAGCAGTTAGGGATTTATTTTTCCAGACTCGAATATGTCACAATAGCATTTCATGTTCATACATCATGACGTGCGCATAAATATTTCATACAATATAATCTTATTTATTTTGAGAACATCATCACACAATGCATTTCATGCATCACATATAATTAATCATGTACCTTTTTAGGAAAGATGGTTATCATCAACAATTCCGACAGTTCAAGATTAAATCCATGAAGCTATACATGCCATATCTGCAGACAACTAATGGAAACTCAATTCTCGGAACCAAACGGGTCAACTAATCTATGTGATCAAATGAGGCAGCCCTACTACCCAGGCTTTTATTTCAAAGTAACCCTACTACCCATGTTCCTTCTCATAGCCCTACTACCCAGGCTTTTATTTCGAAGTAACCCTACTACCCAGGTTCCTTCTCATAGCCCTACTATTTTGGATTTCATTTCGAAGTAACCCTACTACCCAGGTTCCTTCTCAGCAGCCCTACTATCCAGGATTTCATTTCGAAGTAACCCTACTACCCAGGTTCCTTCTAATAGCCCTACTATCCAGGCTTTCATTTCGAAGTAACCCTAATATCCAGGTTCCTTCTCATAGCCCTACTATCCAGGCTTTCATTTCGAAGTAAACCTACTACCCAGGTTCCTTCTCACAACCCTACCATCCAAGATTTCATTTCGAAGTAACCTTACTACCCAGGTTCCTTCTCATAGCCCTACTACCCAGGCTTTCATTTCGAAGTAACCCTACTACCCAGATTCCTTCTCACAACCCTACCATCCAAACTTTCATTTCGAAGTAACCCTACTATCCAAGTTCCTTCTCAGTAGCCTTACTATCTAGGCTTTCATTTTGAAGTAACCCTACTACCTAGGTTCCTTCTCATAACCCTACTACCCAGGCTTTCATTTCGAAGTAACCCTACTATCCAATTTCCTTCTTATAGCCCTACTACCCAGGCGTTCATTTCAAAGTAACCCTACTACCCATGGTCGTTCTCATAGCCCTACTATCTAGGCTTTTATTTCAAAGTAACCCTACCACCCATATTCCTTCTCATAGCCCTACTATGCAGGCTCCTTTTCATGATTTACCTGACGCAGTCTTTTGCAGGGACTTATCCAGAGAAAGCCCTATACAGGTTCCTTCTTTTGTATCTCCAGACAACCGTTTACAGCACTATAAAACCTGGACCCGACCAGATACGGTCGATTTCATATTCCCCAGTAAGTCACTGTGAAACCTGTGTTAGAACATAATTTGGTTCTACATCCCAGTAAGAGTTTTGTTGATAACAAACACATGATATAAAGAACAAATATGCTCGCTAATAAAATTATCGTTTCATGCAGGAAGTTATGATGTGAAAAAGATGTTCTAATGCAACTAGAAGTTCTTCCAGAACATCACCAGAAGTTCTGATTATGCGAGCACAAAAGTTGAGAGGACAATGAAAGATTCAGACGCATCAAATATGCATGACACACTTATATGAAGAAGTTATAATTAAACTTTTGAATGCACCAGCGCTGCGAAACAGAATCTCTGATACTCTGATGTGTAAAATTCTGATCAAGCTGTAAAGAACTCTCAATGGTAATATTCATCCTCTGGTGTGAGAAGCTATGAAGCGTTACAATTCCATCAATGCAAGATCATATGTAACGGCTACAAACAAGACAAGGATCTCTTGATTTGGAAAGCTCATTAACTCGTGTTATGGACTTACCAAAAGTATCTTCTTATGTCTCTATTTCAAGGCCTATATAAAGCAGACTAGAAGAAGATTTCAAGATGATGAACAACTGCGCTCATAAAGAAAAACTCACGTGAAAAACTAAACAACGCAGCTTTCATTCTTCATCTTCAACAATTCAATATTAAATTGTGTAATACATCACAAGTTTGTGATGCTGCTTATTTAGTAAAATCATTGTACACTTTTATTCAATTAACTGTTTAGTGAAATTCCTTGAGAAAATCGGGTTGTGGTTTTGGACTCAAGAAGACTTTAACAATTGTTAAAGTAGAATTGTAATCAGTTTGATTAGTGAATTAAGTCCTCGTTGGAGAGAGGCAAAATCACCTTGGCGGGTGGACTGGAGTAGTTTGAGATCAAACGAACTAGGATAAAAATATCGTGTCTACCGCTTTTGTTTTTAAGTTTCAATTCAACCCCCCCCCCCCCCTTTTTGTGTTTTTCACTTCTTCAATTGGTATCAGAGCACCTGTATCTGGGTGCAAACACTTAACCGTGTCAGATAAAGATCCAAGGGGGAAAAACACTATGATGGGAACAAGTCAGAACATCAACAACAGCCCTCTAATATTTGACGGTGAAAATTTTGACTATTGGAAGGAGATGATCAGAAGTTTCTTCCTAGCCTATGACACTGACCTATGGGATGTGGTACCTGATGGATACATACATCCTGTTGATGAAAGCGGTCAGAAGATTGACAGAAAAAGGATGACAGATCATCAAAAGCAAGACTTCAGAAATCATCACAAGGCCAGAACGATTCTCTTGAGTGTCATCTCATATTCAGAGTATGAGAAGATCACAAACAGAGAAACAACTAAGAACATGTTTGATTCTCTGAGAATGACGCATGAAGGAAACTTGCAAGTAAAAGAAACCAAAGCCCTTGGCTCATTCAAAAGTATGAAGCCTTCAGAATGGAAGAAGACAAAACCATTGAAACAATGTTCTCTAGATTCCAAACTCTGCTGGAAGGGCTAAAGGTTCTAGACAAAGGGTACTCAACTGCTGATCATGTAAAGAAGATCATTAGAAGTTTACCAAAACAATGAAGACCAATGGTCACGGCTCTCAAACTGGCAAAAGACTTGAACATAATATCTCTAGAAGAACTTGTCAGCTCCCTCATAAGCCATGAGATAAAGTTAGAAGATGATGAGCCTCAGAATCAATGTAAGTCTCTCGCTTTGAAATCCAACAAATATGAAACCAAAATTTTGCAGGCAGAAGCAGAAGCAGAAAACTCTGGAGAATCCTCGTCTGAAGAAGAGGGATTGTTTTTTCAATCCAGAAGAATCAATCAACTGTGGAAGCAGAGACAGAAGAATTTCAAAAACTCCAGAAGAATAGGAAATGACTCTGAACAATCTTCTGGACACAGAAAATCAAGTAACAAAATCATTACCTGCTATGAATGCAATAAACAAGGTCACTACAAAAGTGATTATCCAAGGCTTCAGAAGGAGAAACATAAAAGGAAGATCATTAAGGAGAAGAAGAAAAGTCTTATGGAAACATGGGATGACTCTGAATCTTCTGAAGACGGAACAGAATCAGAAGATAAACAAGCCAATATAGTTCAAACAGACAACTTATTAGATGTCTCTGAATCTTCTGAATTAGAATCAGGGTCAGAATTAGAATCAGACGCTAAAGAGGTATTTTCTGACTTTACTATTAATTTTCTAAAGCTGAACTAGCAGAAAGTCTGAGTGAGATTATGGAAAGGTATCAGCAACTTAGAGTCAAATTCAAGAACCTAAAAAAGGATCTTGTCTCTGACTCTGAAGAAATTGAGAGTCTTGGATTATAAAATTCTGATTTAAAAGAAAAGATTTCAAAAATAGAAAATGATTTACAAAACTCTCAGAAGGAAATAATCTCAGAGGCTCCCAGTAATGCTGATAAGATCATAAAGGAATATGATCTTAGCTTTCAGAAGTTCCTTGCTAAAAACATAGATAGAAGAAAGATGGCTTCAATGATTTATGGAGTTAGCAGAAACGGCAGAATAGGTATAAGATACAAAGGCAAAGTATCATAACCTAAGAAAGTTAAGGATCTAGTTATTAAATGCACTCCTCTTAATTCTCACTTCACTACTGGGCAAACACATGATATAAAACATGCTGGTAAGGCGTTTTATACTAAACCAAAATTCAAACAGAATTTTGGAAACTCTAACAGTCATGGACCCAGAAAGATATGGGTACCAAAAGACAAAATCATCTATGTTGCAGATATTTTTAACAACAAGGTTGAAACACCAGTATTAACACCTGGACTCTGGATGCTCTCTACTCATGGAGGAAAGAAAGCATATGTTCCAAAACCTGGAAGTTAAAAGATTTGCAGGCTTCAGAGGCAATCAGAAACAAAAGGTTATTGGCTCTGAATCTATTGGAAACTGGAATGGAAATACAGTATCAGAAGCTCTCTCTAGAATCTCATATGTATCTAGAAAAGGGTGTCACAACTTTTCAAGCAACTTTTGTCAGAGCAAGCCAAACAGAGTCTTTACCACTTTTTGATTCTTGACAAAAAGGGGGAGAATAAAGAATATTTTGACTCATAATCAGAAGATCCTCATGGAAGTATTTTATTTTCTCGTTAGTGAAGTATTCTACTCAGGGGGAGGCTTTTAATTTTTGTTCTTTATATTCCATCAAAATATACTAGTTTTTATCATCATTAAAAACGGGGAGATTGTTAGAACATAATTTGGTTCTACATCCCAGTAAGAGTTTTGATGATAACAAACACATGATATAAAGAACAAATATGCTCGCTAATAAAAGTATCGTTTCATGCAGCAAGTTATGATGTGAAAAGGATATTCTAATGCAACTGGAAGTTCTGCCAGAACATCACCAGAAGATATGATTATGCAAGCACATAAGTTGAGAGGACAATGAAAGATTCAGATGCATCAAATATGCATGACACGGTTATATGAAGAAGTTCTGATTGAACTTCTGAATGCATCAGCATTGCGAAACAGAATCTCTGATACTCTGATGTGCAAAATTCTGATCAAGCTGTAAAGAACTCTCAACGGTAATATTCATCCTCTGATGTGAGAAGCTCTGAAGCGTTACAATTCCATCAATGCAAGATCATAAGTAATGGCTACAAACAAGACAATGATCTCTTGATTTGGAAAGCTCATTAACTCGTGTTATGGACTTACCAAAAGTATCTTCTTATGTCTCTATTGCAAGGCCTATATAAAGCAGACTAGAAGAAGATTTCAACATGATGAACAACTGCGCTCATAAAGAAAAACTCACATGAAAAACTAAACAACGCAACTTTCATTCTTCATCTTCAACGATTCAATATTAAACTGTGCAATACATCACAAGTTTGTGATACTGTTTATTTAGAAACATCATTGTACACTTTTATTCAATTAACTATTTAGTGAAATTCCTTGAGAAAACCGGGTTGTGGTTTTGGACTCAAGAAGACTTTAACAGTTGTTAAAGTAGAATTGTAATCAGTTTGATTAGTGAATTACGTCCTCGTTGGAGAGAGGCGAAATCACCTTGGCGGGTGGACTGAAGTAGTTTGAGATCAAATGAACCAGGATAAAAATAACGTGTCTACCACTTTTGTTTTTAAGTTTCAATTCAACCCCCCCTTTTTGTGTTTTTCACTTCATCAACCTGTAACCCTAGAACACAAGTTTTTATGCGCAGCCTGCCTCCCACAAAGCAAGAACAAGGTTCAAACTTTTTGTCAAAAAGTGAAGATCGGATTCCTTTCCAGAGGCCGTTTCAAGCCATTCCAAAGATCGAACCACGTCCCTGGACACTCACTGAAGCTTTTGCAAGCAGTCCCAAGGCTTGAAACCTACAGAATCACGTCCACCCCCTCATCACGGTTTGCACATATTCTTCGTTTCGATTTCTTTGATTCTGGCATCATAAACATATTTTGATTATATATCTATGCTTGTTATCATGTTTACAACGTGCTGGAATACTTTGATTGGAGTTTGAGTACAGGTATAGGCATCTGCCATGGCTAGGGTTTCGAGGCTCCAATTTGGGGAACCCTAGTTAGAGGCAAAATTAGGCCAAATTAAGGGTATATTTGTGCTCAGGGGATTATTTCCAATCGATCCATGCCCTTGGTTGGGATTTATTTTGCTTGTACTGCATTTTTGATTTTTACAAGTTTGTAGCCACACGCAAGAACTATCACTATAGCCTATAATGATAAGTCCGTCTGTAGGTAAAAGCCCAGTCCCTAAGGCGAGATTTATAGAGAGAAGACAATTAGGTGGCAGACTCCCATTGGGAGATTTAAATCTCGCGCATTTTTTTTGGGCATACTGCTTTGTTTGACTTATATTTTATTTGTTTATTATATTGATAAACAGGCATTCCATCATAGTTGGTCCAGGCGTACCCCTTTGAGAGGGAGGACCTGGGTTCGACCCCAGGTTTCAACATTTTCCTATTTTCTATGTTGTTTATTGCAGATTCCATGTGCCTCACTATCAAATGCCCAGCATACGTCCTTGATATCAACCATCAGATCCATCACGTGATCAGATCTAAATGCTCAGCAAGCAAAGAGTACGATAGACCCTCCAAAGGCGAACCACATTGGATCCAGCGTTGCATTGGGCCAGCTATTCTGGGCCTCGAAAATTTCAGCCATACACCTCCCAGTTTTCTTCTCATACCAGGCCCACTTTATTTCTTTTTTATTTCTTTATTTAATTATTGGTTTTAATTATTTTACAAAAAAATCATTGTTTTTTAATTAAATAAAAAAATCATAAAAATCACCAAAACATTAGAATTAGGTTTTTTCATAAAATATTTAATTTCATTAATTAATTAGGTTAATTAGGATGATTTAAATTCCTTTTTCATAATTAAAATTAATTAGAAATTAGGATAATTTGCAAAATTAATTACTTTTTCTCAAAAATCCAAAAAATATTTTTTTTCTCCATTCACTAATTAAATGTCTTTGAATTTAATCTTTAATTTCTCGTTTAATTTATTCTCGCACGCATTTATTTATTTATTTATCCAATTAATGTATCTTCTCCAAAGTTGTAATAGTTTAACTTAGGTTTATTATTATTTTCATTTTATTGCTTTCCCCAAGTTTGGTTATGTAACCCCCTCCCCAAGGCCTTGTAATAGCTAGGTTTAAACTTCTCGCACTTTTACTTTCCGTCATTATAAACTGTTACATGATTGATAATAGGATTGTATGCGAAAGATAAATCAATAATTTAAAACAATAGAAAACCCTAAATGTGCAAAGATTAAATAAACTGAAATCAAACACTTGCACATGCTCACTCCTAGGGTTATTCCGCACTTCGGGTGCCTTCGGAAAATGGTCACTATTCTCGAAACGTGAGAATTTTTAGTGGCTGTTCTCTAATTCGAAAGATCACTAGTCCCTCGATGGCCCTTTCGACGTTGCCTCGGTAAAAAAAGTGATCTTAGAACTTTAGGACAGTTACTAAGAGATGTTGCCCTGTTGCCTTAAGTGACTGTAATCGTCCCTTTTGATTATCCCTTAAACTCCAACGATGGAGCTATCTACTCCTTAGTAGTAGAATAGCGTTGTATAAAGGAAATAAGAAAAACAAACAGTCTTTTTTGAGTAGGTAGAAACTCTTAAGTACTTGCTCAAAAAAATTTCAAACCCTTTTCAAACAAAAGTTTAAAAAACACTTTATCACACTCTTGAGGACTGATACAAGAGTTACCATAAAGTGAGACGCCGCACTAAGGCAATTTCAAAACATTTTCAAACACACAAAATCAATTTAAGAATGAGCAAGTACCTAAGAGCCCATGGAAAACCACGAATAGAAAGGGTGCTAACACCTTCCCTTTTTATAATCTACCCCCGTACTCAGAAACATCTCGAAAAAGGTTTTTTCTGTTCTTTTTCCCTTTTCCTTTGTTGGATTAAATAAAAGACGGTGGTGACTCTTGCTTATCGTGCATTTGCAAACAAAAAACGCAAAACCAGTAGTAACAAAAAACAGTCAGTTCTGCCACCGTATCACAATGTGGGTTTTACACTCACCCCTGGAATTTGTCTTATTTTTTGGTTTCTAACCCTAATTATTTTTTATTCACCATTAACAAAACCTTTTCTTTAACCCTAATTATTTAGGTTTAGGTTTTTTAATAAACCTTTTTTTCATTAATTCATTAACAATATTTTAATTTTAAAGTTAATTAGATTTTAGGTTTTATTTAATTAATTATCATCAAAAACTATTTTCTTCATAAAAAATCACCAAAGAAATCTTTTTCACACTCTTTCCTATTTTTATTTTCCTTTTTCTTATTCTTAAATCAAGTGTATAGGACGTCTCCTTGAATGTAACAGTGTAGATTTATATTTTTCGCATTTTCCTATTATGTACCTGCTCCTAGTATGTAATAGTTATAGGTTTTATTTCTCGCACCTTTATCCTAATGTAACTTCCCCAAAACTCTGTAATAGTTTTAGGTTTACATTCTGCATTTTATATCCCGTATTATATTTTTATGCTACTGCTAGTAATTAGGGTTTGTATCGAAAGACTAAAACCAACCGATGGCATAACCTTAAATTCAAGATAAAATAACTGAATTAAATCACTATTCACACATGCACCTTCAGGGTAATCTCTCTTTGTTTCCTTTTAGAATAATGGTCATGTCTCTCGAAAACTAGAGATACTTTAGCAAAGTCCCTTCGAATAAAAGATCATATTCCCTCGATGACTCTTCGATGTTGCCTACAAACAAATGATCTAGTCCCTCCAATAATTGCTAAAGTATCCTTATATGTTGCCTTCGATGACCATACGATGACCCTCGATTGTCCCTCTCACTTCCAATAGATAGGGCTATCTACCAACTAATGGTACAGATAATACTATCTCTAAAGGAAAAGGAAAATAACAAGAACAACCTTGAGTGGGTAAGACTATTAATCGCTCGCTCATAACTTTTCTAAAAAACCCTTTTCACATATCACCAATATTTTCTAAAACACTTTGTACGCGTTCTTAAGGACTGATACAAGAACCATTACAAAGATAGTCGTACTTTGACTTTTCAAAATATTTTCAAACACTTGCACAAAAAAAAGTAAATTTCAAAAGTGAGCTAGCGATTAAGAGCCTGTAGATAACTATGGATGAAAAGGGTGCTAACATCTTCCCTTTTCATATCTTACCCCCTGAACTCAAAATCTTCAAGGTCTTTCCTGTTCTTTTCACCCTTTCCTTATTGGATACAAGAAAAGTCGATGACAACTCTAGCTATCCGCATATTTGTGATAAAACACAAAAGTCAGTTCTCCCACCGTATTACACCCCCCCTCAATAAGACACATTAGTTCTTCTTCAAAGATCTCGAAGGTGTCTCATTCCAATATTTTATAAGTGCTTTCTGAAAGTTGATGTAGGAAGTGCCTTTGTGAAAAGATCCTCCATATTATCACTCGAACAAATGTATTGAATATTAATCTCTTTGTTTCTTACGAGTTCTAGTGTGAATGAGAAGAACTTTTGAGGCATGTGCTTGGTTCAATTAGTTTTGATGTAACCTTCTTTCACCTGGGTAACACATGCATCATTGTCTTCATATAAAATTGTTGGATTTTTATCTGTTGTTAAACCAGATGCTCATTAGATATGTTGAGTCACTGATCTTAACCATCTACACTCTTCGCTTGCTTCATGAAGGGAAATTACTTCAGCATGATTTGAGGAAATTGCTACAGGTGTTTACTTTTGAAATCTCCATGATATTGCAGTGCCGCCATATGTGAACACATATCCAGTCTGTGATTTAGCATTATATGGATCTGACAAATATCATGCATCTACATAACCAAGCAAAACTGGTTTTGTATTGTTAGAATAAAACAAACCAAGATTAAATGTACCTCTGAGATATCGAAATATTTGTTTTATTCCTTTCCAATGTTCCTTTGTAGGACATGTATTGAATCTTGCTATTAAATTCACTACAAAAGATATATCAGGTCTTGTATAGTTGACAAGGTACATGAGTGCCCCGATGGCACTGAGGTATGGCACTTCTGGGCCAAGATCCTCTTCATTACTTTCCTTAGGCCTAAAAGGATCCTTTTCAATATTAAGTGTCCTACCCATCATTTTACTACTCAAAGGGTTTTCCTTGTCCATGTTGAATCTTTTCAACACCCTTTATGTATAATTTGATTGATGTACCAATATACCATTTTTAGTATACTTAATATGTAAACCAAGGCAGAATCTAGTTTTTTTTCATTTCAAATTATTTCTTCAAATAATCTATTGCTTCTTTGATTTCTTTATTAGTCCCAATGATATTTAAGTCATCAACATAAACAACAATTATTTCAAATCCAGATATTGTTTTTCTTATAAAAACACAAGGGCAAATGGGATTATTATCATATCCTTCTTTAAGCAAATATTCACTTAGTCTATTATACCACATGCGTCCTTATTGTTTTAGACCATACAATGATCTTTGCAAATTAATCGCTGTTGCACCCCAAAATTTGCCCTCCCATATTCTCCAAGATTTGTCAAGTCAAGGTCACAAAATTCCCCAAGGGTTGTGCAGTTCAACTGTCTCCTATACAGTCAAAACTAGGGTTTGGGTTCTGATCAAGAAAAGGAAGTTTTCAAAGGCCCAATCAAGTCTCATGTGCCCACAAATATGGTCAAGTATCCTCATATCAAGTTTCAAGGCATTCAGCTCAAAATTGCACAGTCAAAATCCTAGATTGCACTACAGTCAACTGTAGGGGCAAAATGGTCATTTGACAGTCAAAAGTTCAAATTTTTGGTCAATATATCATTTTGAAGCCACAAACATCATTTGATCAATGCTTGATCATGATTCTCAAAATTTGGCTCAGAAATCATCAAAGATGCAAAAGTTGCTATATTTGGACAGCTGAAAAAGTCAACTGAAATTGACCAGGGCATAACTTTCACATGGATTATCAGAAAAATTCCATCCAAAGCTCATTTTGAAGAGAAAGACATTTCCTACAACTCATCTTCATATTCCAAGTCCAAGAAATGCTCTCACAAAAAGTTATCAATTTCAACATTATAGGTCATTTTCAAAAGTCAACAAAAAGGGACTTTAAGTCAAAGACCATAACCTGAGATTGGTAAATCAAAATGACATGGGACCAAAGGAATTGATTAAAGGACTTAAAGACCTTTCCAAAATGTCCAAGAACATGTGAAAAGCTTAAAAATTGAGCAAGTTATGCCTTGTGGAAGTTGGGAAATTTTTGGGAATTTTGAAAAGTCAACAATGGTTCAAATGACCTAAAAATGCAAATGGGCCCATTTTTCTTTCAAGTTTCTTCATGCCAAGCCTATGCACGACCATTAAGCCCAAGGGGAAGTATTTTCTCATTTTTTAGTTATTTATTTGAATTTATATTAATATTAATTCATTTAAATTATTTAAATATGTGAAAAATATAAACTTGACCTAAAAAAATCTTTTCATGCATGTTTTACTATCAATATCTCGTGCTTAGCCAATTATGGAAGGTTTTGGTTTGATTTGAACTAATTGACACAAGATTGCACATGAAAAAAGATATGAAAAGATTTTTACAAAATCAAATATTGAAAACTATCAATGCCATGGATTTTGTGCAATTTTGCTGACCTAATGCCTTCACTATATGATCAGGAATGCAAACCTAATGCCTTTACACTCTCAGCTGCGCTCAAGAATACCATACAAGCTTGAAAATTTTCCATAAAAAGTCAATTCTGAAAAGCATTCTAGAGGACGATTCAAGCCCTAAAACTTGGTTCAATAGCTTCCTTGTGATCTCTTGAACGTATTCCAATTCATAACCCTCATCAAAAGGCAAGGAACCAGTGTACAGAACTCAAGAAATTCCATGAAAATTCCAAAATCGTGTTCTATATTCTATGCACTCTCATGACATTTCATTGATTAATTCTTATTCCTGACATGATTTCAAAGCTAACCCATAACTTTAATTTGATTATTATGCGTTGTAGGCGATTTTACCATTGTTAAAATTTAGGGTTGCAGGTTTTCTGAATTAGGGCTTTTGCATAGAGGAAAAATTAGGACTCGTGAATGCCATGGTTGTATACAGTAGGTCTGGACGAAGAAGACACAAGCCTCGCGATCAATTTATTGATGTCACAGCGCTAGTCGCTATTTTTCATAAACCTGCCTAACACAACGCGTTGAAACCGTTGCCTATATGTTTTGTTTACAGGGACCACGAAGACGATGATAGCGTGGCACAAGCGGATTGGGGAATTTGAAAACGCGCGCGCTGAATCATTAATGTCTTGCTTGTTCTTTTTATTATTTAATAACCATTATATATTAATTGAAACTTAGTGGCTCAGCTGGCAGGGATACACGCTTGTGACTCTCATGACCTGGGTTCAAACCCCAGGTCTCACATATTTCTCATATTATTTTTCAACGTGAATTCCCATGCAGCGCTATCATTGATGCCCACCATACGCCTCAAAGCCTGATCATCCACGCATCCCACCAATCCAAATCTATGGCCAAGATTCAAAGAACACATATACAATGGTCAACGCATTAGCACACAATCTGGGAAAGTCAGTGAATTTCAATGCTTAATGGGCCTGATTTGCTGAACCTTACCTCCAATTTTGGGACTACACCCCACTCTGGTTTGCAACTTCTTTCAATTTTTTACTTATTTTTATTTTATTGATTAATCATTATGTTATTTATTTTATTGCTTTAATTTAATTAAATATTTTTTTTACAATACATAAAAAATACAGAAAATCAAAAAAGATAAAAATGTAATATAATATTTATTTATTTAATAATTTTTATGAATAAATGCATGTAAATATTTGGTTTTAGTTAGGTTGCAATTTTTAATTCTTTTTAACAACTAAAAATCCAAAAAAATGTAGAATTAGGTCAATTAACAATCTTGATTCCTTTTAATATTTTTCCCCTTTTTCACAATAATAATTATTTATTTATTTATTTTTTATTTATAATTAAATTTGTACATAAATAAATTAGGATTTAAATTAGGTTAAAGATTCAATCTTTTTCTTAATAACTTAAAAAAAACATTAGAATTAGGGTTTGACGCTTCATTTTAATTTTAATTAATTATCCTTTCATTAAATCTTAAAAAATACAAAAATACCAAAAACATTTAATTTTCATTTTTTATTTTAATTCCTTATTAAATTTAATCTTTTTGCAAAAAGGGTCCAACGCCCATTGTTTTTAATTATTTAATTTGCGCATTTAGTTTATGTCATTTATTATAATTTTGTATCTCTCCCAAAGCATTGTAATTTAAATTTCTCGCACTTTTATTTATCGCTTTATTTATTTTCCGCTAAATCGGGTCCGGTTTAATTTTGGCGATGTGGACCCGCGCCTTTGTAATAGCCTTAGATTTATTTTTCGCAAACTTTATAACTGTTAAAAAGCATGCAAGAATGAATGGCCCTAATTAAAATCAAGCGTAGAACACAACAAACATGACAAGACCAATAACTGAAACATGACACACAATTCGCACACACCACCCCTAGGGTACGCCTCACTGTTGCCTTTCGAAAGGTGATCGTCGAGTAGAGGATGTCTTAGTAAGTCCTCATGATCCGGGAACCTGGCATGAGGGTAGCTTCTAAGGTGTCTTCCCATTGCTCTGGTGATCACCATGTCCCGAACCTCGAATTGACCCGAACACCTCCAACGGTGGTGCTACCTACCTCTCAATGGTGGGATGGCACTACTTTTAAGGACATTTACACAGACGAATTCCTTAGGGTAGGTAGGTTCTCAAGGATACTTGCTCTCTTCAAAACAAACTAAAATCTTTTCACACCAACACTTTTCAAAAGCTTTCAAAGCAAATTTTTCAAACACTCTGACGTATGAGTCGAACTGAAATTTTTCAAAGAAACTTTTAAAACCCACATTGAAAAGCAAACAAACAATTTTGAAAACACATTGAGCAAGTATCTAAGAGCCCATGGATAACCATGGATAGAAAGGGTGCTAACACCTTCCCTTTCTATAATCTACCTCCCGAACCGAGAGCAATCTCTTTAAGGAATTTTTCTGTGCTTTTGTCCTTTCCATTTGGAGAAAATAAAAGACGGTGGCGACTCTTGCTTCCGCGACATTTCGCGAACCAGCGTTAAACAGTCAGTTCCAGATCCACCGATCACAATAGCATACATTTATTTCAATTTTGATGTATCGGGCCTTTTAAATCCTTCTGGGATTTTCATGTATATATCACTATCGAGTGATCCATACAAATAAGCAGTAATAACATCCATAAGGTACATATCAAGATTATTAAATACTGATAAACCAATTAAATAACGAAAACTAATGGCATCCATAATAGAAGAATATGTTACCTCATAATCGATCACTGGTCTTTGGTAAAAACCTTGTGCAACAAGACGAACTTTGTATTTGACAATCTCGTTTTTATCATTTTTCTTTCTCACAAAAATCCACTTATACCCAACAGATTTTACACCTTTATATATAGCGACAATATGGCCAAATAATTTTCGATTATTAATTAAGTTTAATTCAGTATCTATAGCATCCTTCCAATTTTTTCAATCATGTCTATTTTGGCATTTGTTCATAGTTCGGGGTTCAGGATCATCATATTTATTCATAACTTTGCATGGAACTGAGAATGAAAATATCTCATCAATATTCATACCTTTTAGGTTCAATAAATTTCCTATATTAACATAATTAATTGGAATCTCGAGATCATTCTTGTTTTCAGTTTCATTATCAATGATCTTATTATCATCATCTTGTGCTTCTTCGAGAGCACGCTTTTCAATCATGGATTTATTATATCTAGTGTCTTTTCAAGATCACTTTCAATCAAGTTTACCTTTTCTATTACCTTTCTTTGTGGATGAATAAGTCCACATATATCACCTTAAATTCTTTCAAGAAATGTAGGTAATTCTGTCTGAATCTTTTTTGGTGAATGCTTTGTTATTAGTTTGCCAAGAGAGCAAGCTTCACATGGTCTATCTTCTTTTGTAAGTTTTAAACTTTTCAATGGATGACCATGTGTACTTTCAACTATCTTAAGCATCATTGTTGAACCAGAGTGACCTAAACGGTCATGCCATAAATTCACAATCTTGGGTTCTTCTTTTACTACTAAATTGCATTTAATTTCATGTACATATGTATAATGTAATCCAGAAGGCAATTTTGGTAGTTTTTCTAAAGTTTTCTTTTTTCCCAAAACATTAGCAATGATATTAATGTTTTTCACGTTACCTTCAGTTGCAGTTTCGGTATCATATCCTTTAAGATATATGTCATTAAAACTCAACAAATTTCTTTTTGATTTTGGAGAGTATAAAACATTATTATTGACAAACTTTGTCCCATTTGGTAATATGAACGTAGCATTACCTGTCCCTTCTATCAAATCTGCAGGACCTAAGATTGTACTTATTACACCTTTAGTAGGATTTATTTTAGCAAAATGTTTCTTAATTTTGAGGATTGTATGTATAGTGCCACTGTCTGGAATGTAAATGTCTTTGACATGTTCCATGTCTAACCCTTTCGAAATAGAAATAAGATTAAATGGAGAGTAAGTCAACAACATATTTAACATTATTATATTATGTAAACATAAGATACACATACAAATTCTTAAGACGATACATAGTCCAAATGTAAAATTAATATAAGCACAATACTCATTATTTAAATAGTTATTTAATTCATTGATCCTTCAACGAAATCAACAGTCTCAAAATAGGTACTATCATCTCTGGGTTCAATTTTATTAAAATTCACTTCTTTCCCCTTTTCCTCTACATATGTCATTTTTCTTTTATACAAATGTTCTGGTGTTCTACACACCCTAGACCAGTGGTCTTTCTTTCCACATCTATAACATATATATTCATAATTTTGCGAGGGACCTTCTTGGATATACCTACCATTTCCTTGGCGTTTTCAATTATTTTGGTCATATTTGGGAGATCTATAATTATTCATATGACCTCGTCCCACGTCCTTTACCACGAAAAGGGTTTCGACTGTGGAAAAGGTTTTGGCCATAGAATCTTCCTTGATTGTGACCACCAAAATGAGCACGACCTTTATTACCATCAAAACAAGCATGTCCACCACGTCTCTTAATAAGATTAAAGCTACCACACCCATAATTAAAGGTTGTGGCATTTATTTCAAGATATGCAATTGTTCCAGTGGGTCGTGTCTGATGGGTTTTTATAAGGAGCTCGTTATTTTGTTCTGCCACTAGAAGGACTGCAACTAAATCAGAATACTCAACAAATTCCCTTATTCTATATTGTTGTTATAATAATACCTGGAATGCATGGAAAGTTGAATTTTTTTTCCAATTTCTCTTTTTCAGTTATAACTTTGCCACAAAATTCTAGTTATGCTATAATCTGGTGCATAGCAGAGTTATATGCAACATCACTTTTGTAATCTTGGAACCTCAACTTATTTCACTGATCCATTAATGAGGGTAATATGACTTTCTTATGATTTCCACATCTTGCTTTAATTTTGTCCGACAAAATCTTGGGATCTTTAACATTTGAATATTCGGTTTGCAATCCATCATCCAGATGATGTTTGATTATTCTGTTCACTTTTGAATTTCTATTTTCCATTTCATTTGGGTCGTCTGTCGATTTTCCAGAATTGTCTCTTTTGTAACCCAAAATTTTCCCTCCCATTTTTCTTCAAGACATTCTTAAAAAGGTCCTCAAGGCTACTCAAGGGTTGACCAGTCAAATATCCTCCTAAGCAATGGGTCCACACTATGGGTTTTGTGTTTTTCAAGGAAGTTTGGGTTAAAAATGTTTCAAGTTGTTTCCATGGTTCTCAATAGGTCTTCAATAATGTTCATATCAAGTTTCCAGTCTTGCATCACAAGTTTGCTCAATCAATGGCTCAGATGATTGAAAATCAACTGTATTGGGTAAAAAGTCAACTATGGTCAACATACATTCAAACTTCAATATTTTTGGTCAACAAAAACATTTTGAATTGATACTCATCATTTTATAAAGGGTTGATCATGATTCCTCAAGGAAAGCCCTCAAAACATCAAAAGTCAAAAGTTGCCAAATTAGGGTTTCCTTAGGAGAAGTCAACTGAACTTTGACCAAACATAACTTTCACATGCTTCATCAAATTTTCCCTAACCAAAGTCTATTTTGAAGGAAATTAAATTCTTTACAATTTTGAATTTGTGTGCTCAAGTCCAAAAAGTGCTTCATTTGAGAGATATGAGCCCATACATTATAGGTCTTTTCAAAAGTCAACAAAAAGACACTTTTTATCAAGGCAACTTACATCAAGATAAAGTCTCCAAATGTGAAAGTGATAAAAAAGAAATTGAAGAGGACATCTTGAGCTTTCCAAAAAGTTAAAGATCACTTTCAAAACATGAAAATTGAGAGAATTATGACCAATACTAGTTGGTAAATTTTGAGAAAATGCATGAAGTGCAAAATGAGCAAACTTGAAATTTTGAACTAGTGGACCTAATTTTGATATTCAACATGTTCATAATGTGTTAGAGGACTTCTAAATCCATGCACATATAATTTATGATTTTATTTCTTTTATTTGAATTTTTATTTCATTTAAATGCAAGTAAATCAAATAAAATACAAAGTCATTGGGCCAAAGCGCATGGACTTTGAATTTCAATCACATGGAGGACCAAGAACACATGACGAAGATGCCAAAACCGTGTAAGATCAAAAGGGAAAGAAAAATATCAAAAATGGAAGGTTATAAGTGTGTTTGATTCTTGTCTCATGGTCATGAATGCATTGTCTTCTTGCCATATTTGTGTACCCTATTCAGTCCTCTATATAAGCATGACAAGATCAGATGAAAACACCACACATCCTTGCCTCTAACAGCCTTGCCAAAGTTCTCAAAAGTTTCAAAACTTTCGAATTTCAAATTTCACATTGCAAGCCCTTTCACCGTAAGATCTTCATTCTAATCATTTCCAGGAGTATTGAAGGGTAGGTTTGGGTCATTACCATGATCCTAAACACGTGAAACTTCATAACATGACATAACCAATTTGCATTTTTTCTGAAAATTTGTATCTCTAGTTTGGTCTTGTTTCAAACTGAATTGATGCTTCTAATAGGTTTATGAGTTTTGTTTGAACAAGTTTGGATTAGTTTTGTAATCCCATGCAGCTAAAATCGTGATATACCATAATAGCTCTAATCATTTTCCTTTGATTCAAAACTCACGATACAAGCCCTTTTGGCCAAAACTAAGTCAATATTTAGATTCAGGAGGGTCGAATTAGAGGGGACATGATGTTTTGGATCACCAATATTTGATTTTTGCAGGTTTCGTATCTTACAGGTTGTCGAAGAAGACGACCGAAGCTAAGGCTCTGGCGCTTCTCCGACCAATGACATCATGTTCTATATTTGACTTTATGGTTTGGTTTATGTAACTGAATGTAAAGGTCGCCCCGGCGGTAGGAGCGTGTGTTGCAAAGGCGTTAGTGTACCAGGGCACGAGTTCGATCCATGCCCCTGGTATTTTGACATTTTATTTTTTCATGTGTTCTTGATCATAGATCCAATACAGGTCAGGCTAGCGCGTATCATACACCCTTACCATTCTCCATTAGATCTAAATAGGTTCAGATCCAACGTTCCAGATCTACACACCCATGATGAACCTTCTGGAACCAGCCACATTGGATCAAACGCAGGCATGCTGGGCTGGCAGTTTTGGGCCTAGCAAATTGCTTTCCTCATACCCCACATAATTACTCATTCAGGCCCATCAATTCCTATTTATTTTTTTTTAATTTTTTTTTTTAAATAATTAACTTTTTTTTTCTAATTAAAATTAAAATTAACTTAGATCTAGGTTTTTTCTTTGATTAAATAAATTTAAATTTTTTTTTAATTTAAATATATTAGTTTTTAATTGAAATAATTAACTTAGTTTATTTAGTTTTTTTATTATTATTAATAAATCAAATTCTTTTTCTAAATTAAAATCAATTAGGTTAGATTAATTATCATTTTTTTATCAAGACATTTTTTCCACATCTTTCCCTCCATACAATCTTCTTACGCTCTTTTATTTTTCGCATTAGTTGTTTTATAATTATGTAACTGTTAAAGGGTTGTAATAGTTAATTAAGTTTTTCTATTTGCTTTCTTTCTTTACCCCAATTTTTATGGTTTGTATTCCTTCCCTGAAGCCCTGTAATAGTTTAGGTTTCTTTTCTGCATTTTACCGCTTTCCATATAATTGCTAGATGTATGTTAATAGGGTTTGTATGACAAGATCTAAAACAAACGCTAGAAAACCTAATCAAGATAAATTAACTGAAAACAAATCACTTTTCACACACGTACCTCTAGGGTGACTCCACTTGTTGCCTTCAAAAAACAGTCATGTCCCTCGAACGCAGGGATACCATTAGCAAAGACCCTCGGTTAAAAATCATCATAAAGATCATAGTCCCTCGATGACCCATCGATGTTGCCATCGGTAAATGATCTTATCCCTCGATGTTTCCTACAAATACATGATGATAGTCCCTTCGAATTGCTAAAGGTATCCCTATATGTTTCCTTTATGATTGTACGATGACCCGCGCCTGTCCCTCAAACATCCAGCGATAGGGCTTCCTACTAATCAATGGTAGGATAGCATTATCTAAAGGAAGAGGAAAAGAAAAAATATACTTTTTAGTAGGTAGATAGTTCTTAAACGCTTGCTCGCAAACATTTCAAAACATTTTTCACACAAGACACTTTTTCTGAAATATTTTCAAAACAAACACTTTGTATGCATTCTAAACTGATACGAGAATCATTACAAAGTTGCTGAACTCAGACATTTTCAAAATATTTTCAAACTTACACATTCACAAAGCATTTTCAAAAGTGAGCTAGCGATTAAGAGCCCGTAGACAACTACAGATGAAAAGGGTGCTAACACCTTCCCTTTTCATAACCTACCCCCCTTACTCAGAAAATTATCAAAGGTCTTTCCTGTTCTTTTCACCCTTTCCTTTATTGTATAAAAGAAAAGTCGATGGTAACTCTTGCTATCCGCAACGTTTGCGGTAAAACGCAAAACCAAAAGTCAATTCTTCCATCGTATTACAAAACTGGTGACTCTGCGGGGAGAACTAAAAGTGGGGTTACCTTATGAGTTAGATCACATTTAAAATGCTTTACTTGCTTGAGTTTTATGCTTTACATTCCGGGGTTTTGCTCGGGGTTATTTTTGTAAAGATCATATACTCGGATCTGGGGCATTTGAGGTAAGTAGCAATAGATAGTGAAAATTGTATGGCATATACCGATATGGTTGAAGCGATGGCTACGTTAGTGTGACACATTAGTTGGTGCCAGTGTCCCTTGAGTTAAGTCAAGGAGAATGCTGGGATGTCGCGTGGTGTCATAAAGCACTAATTGACTGTAGAACCTTAGTTGACACAACTTAGCCATTAGAAAGTAGTGAGATGGTCGACTTTGGCCCAGACTGAAGTTGGTCGATAATCGATACTACACTCATTGAGATCAGACTCTCGGGATATTTCGGTCGCAAATTAGATGCTTGTGCTGAAACAACGCCTGGGAGAAAGATCAATGATATTGAGACTCCTAGAACCCGGTTACTTATTTTAGGACAGGTTGAGCCAACTAAAACTTAAGAGGATACTTACCTACAAACTACATGCAAGCTTGAATCTAAGGCCTTGTGTGTTTTGTTTGTGTCTGATTAATTTCTTAAACATGACATCATAATATCATGACATCATACCATATCATTTCACTAACCATTTCAAGGACCAAGAGATTTATCTTTGTTCTTTGTTGTAGGTTATGGCCTTCGCTCGCTGAAACACTATCCGGATCAACTAGATACCATCTCAACTTAAGGAGTTAGTCTCAAGGGTTCTCGAAAGTTCTCAATTCATCAAAAGACATGGTCGACTACTTAGTATGGTTACCTCAGGTTTTCATGGTAGACTATTTAGTTCTCAATTCACCTTTCTACATTATCAGTTAGTACCCACAATGGAAGAATTCTCTAAACTACTGGGAGTACCTGTTCTTAATCAGACACCCTTCATCGGTTTAGAGGAAACTCTGAAACCAGAAGATATTGCAGCAACCTTAAATCTGAAGCGGTTCGACATCGTATCAAATTGGGAAACAACAATTGGAGTCAAGGGCTTTGATAGAGAAGGCTCAATTGTTTCTGGATTCTATGAGTTTTTCAGGCTTTAGAGGAGATTGTGGCTCTGTTAATCTATGGATTGGTACTATTCCCTAATCCGACCAACTTATAGATGTAAACACCATAAAGATATTCCTCACTTATAATCCTGTGCCTACTTTGCTCGAAGATATTTTGCACTCTCTTCACACTCGTACCATGAAAAGGCGAGGAACTCTCATGTGTTGTATAACTTTGCTATCCAGGTAGTTCATTTCACACCTTCCCCGCTCGATAATGAAGAATGAACAAGGTTTGAGGTGGTCTCAAAGAATAATGTCACTCTCTCATTCAGACATTTATTGGTATTCCCGATCTCACGAGGATATCACTATCATTGACCGCTATGGGGAATTCCCTAATGTTCCACTCCTCAGCATTAGGGGAGGTATTACTTACAACACTTCTCTAGCTCTACGTCAATTTGGTTATGCTCAAAGAGATGATCCTCATGACACGCTTATCCAGGGTATTGTATTCGATTACGAGAACGATCCTCAAGGTTATCATCAAAGGTTTATGCATGCTTGGGGCATGATGAACAAGATCGATAGCAAAGCTTTAGGATAAAAGAATTCCATTCCTCTGGAGCCCTATCTTAAATGGGTACGAGCCCATGCTCAAAACCTTATGATGCCATATCATGCTATCTTACCAGTAATCATGGAGCCTGTTGTCGAAGGAGATATTTCTTGCACCATCCTTCATCCAAACATGCCTACTGACCTTAAAGAATTGCAGAAGTCCTGGATTCAACTCAAGGAAGAACAAGACACCTTTGAGACTTAATTATATGCAAGTGAGAAGAAAGTGTTGGAGCTCACAGAGCAACTTCACGAGGAGCAAAGTCTTAACGCATATATTAACACGAAGAAGAGGCGTCTATGAAAAACTTAAGACTTTAGGAGTTTTTAATTTTCCCCTTTGTAATCTTTTGTATTCACATAAACTTATTAATTAAAGTCTTTGTTTCTGTGACCTTTTGGTTAACAAATTTAAATCTCTTGAGGTCCTTAAAAACATTGCATATACATATCATGCATATCACTACATGATAGGTGTTCCAAGACAGGTTTCTTATCTTTTTGTTGTTTATTTCAGCAGAAATAATGGCTCTTGAACAAACAGTTAAGGATATCTAGGCTCAGAATGCCCAGTTCCAGCAAATGTTCCTGAGTCTAGACAAGGGGAAGGAAGAGTTGAAGGCCCTCATCACTAAAGAGAGGAAGGATAAAATCAAGAAACCAACTTCGTCCTCAACATGGGCAGGAGGCTCAAAGGTCTGGTCAAGCGAGCTTTGGAGTTTGAAGAAGAATATGATGACCAAGAGGAAGATGACAAAAGTATGAAGGCTGACAACCAGGGTTCTAATGAAGAAGAAGCAAACTATTCAGATGAACAATATCCTTGGGATGACGACAAGTACAAGCAGCTGGAAGAATGTCTTAATGCTATGGAGATCTAGAGAGTTCATGGGCTAGACTTTGAAGAGTTGTGTCTTATCTCAGGGGTTGTTATCCCTCATAAGTTCAAGGCTCCTCGTCTTTGCCAAATATGATGGTGTATCTTGTCATAAGCTTCATCTGCGGTCTTATGTCTGAAAAATTCAACCCCATACTGCCGATAGGAAATTATGGGTGCATTTCTTCCAAGAAAGCTTATCGGGGACGCAATTAGAATGGTTCTATTAGCTAGAAGGAACCAACATTCACACTTGGGAAGACTTGGTTGGTGATTTTTATAAGCATTATAAATATAATTCTGACTTTACACTGACTCGAGTGCAATTACAAAACATATTTATGGGCTTAAACGAGAGTTTCAAGGAGAATGCACAAAAGTGGAGAGACTTAGTTGGAAGGGTCCAACCTCCCTTGTCTGATCGGGAGCTAACTGATATGTTCATGGGAACTCTAGCAGGTCCATTCTTTAATCTGCTAATTGGGAGTTCTTCATCTGGTTTTACTAAGATAATGCTGACTGGGGAGGAAGTTGAAAGCGGTATCAGGAGCGGAAAGATTCTGGTGGCTGCGTCTTTTAGTGTTGTAAAGAAGACGTTCAACAATAAGAAAGAAACCAATGTTGTCTATGTCCAGAAGGGTCATGGTAAGAATGATCACCATCAGTCTATGGGAGCGGTGATGATTTCTAATCCTACACCTGTTCAACAATAACAACAAGGGAATCAACGTAGGTTAGACACTCCGAGGAGGCAGTTCACCAAGATTAGTATGCCTTTATCTCATGCCTTACAACATTTGTTAAAGGAGGAATTGATAACACTACAGGATCCTCCTCAGAATCCCAACACCTAATCTCCTAAGTACAACCCGAATGTGAAGTGTGCCTATCATTCTAACAGTCATGGGCATGACACCAATAATTGCTGGTCCTTGAAGAACAAAATCCAGGATATGATTGATGCAAAAGAGATTGAATTTGATCCTCCCGATACCCCTAATGTGATTAGTGCACCTATGCCCAGTCGTGGTAAAGGTGTTAATGCCATTGACGGTGTTTCTTATGTCTCCACCATAAGTGACTTGACTACTCCCTTGATAATCATTAAGAAGAATCTGTTGTGAGCCGGTTTATTTCCGAGTTGCCTTGAAAGTTGTTACCATTCTATGTTCCAAGCTGATGGTTGTATGTGGCTGAAGAAGGGTATTCAGTGTTTGATTGACAGCCATGGAATTCTGTTTGAGAAGACTTTGTCCATGAAGAGTTTGCATGAAGGTATGTCTCAAGAGCTGAGACTTGAAGATGTTTCTATAATCACAATTTCCAATTTTCCTATAAGGATCACCTCTAAAGGTCCTATAAGGATTCGTGCTGAGCCTAGAGTGGCTACCCTGATCATTACTGCACCAGGGCCAGTCTCGTATTCCTCTAACAAGGCCATTCCCTGGAATTATGGAGTCGAAGTTTATTACCATGGTGTTAAGCAAGAACCATGGATTACTGAAGATGAAGGTTCTAAAGTTAACAACCTCAATGTCGAAAATATTGTCGGAACGAGTAAAGTTACCAGAACAGGAAGGATCTTCTCTCTAGAGATCTCTCCTCCAAAGACTACCACTACACCAGTACTTATCCTTGCTGCTGGGTGAACTGCTGACACCCGGGGCAAAGAGAAGGTGATTGAGCCTGCCTAGACGGAGGCGCTATCAAAAGATGTTACTGTTGAAGATTCCTCTAAACAAGAAATGGAGGAAATACTGAAAATAATCCACAAAAGCGACTACAATATTGTTGAACAGTTAGGGCGGGCACCCTCCAAGATATCCATGGTGTCCTTGTTATTATGCTCCGAGGCCCATGCTTAGGCTTTGGTAAAATTTTTGAAGACTACTTATGTACCTCAAGAGACCTACGCTGATCAGTTTGAGAATTGTGTTGCAAGCCTAACAACTGATAATGGATTAGGCTTTTCGGATGCTGACCTAACTCTGGCAGGAAAGAATCATAATAAGGCCCTACACGTCTCTATTGAGTGTAGGGGCACTACCTTGGCGCATGTGTTAGTGGATACAGGGTCCTCACTAAATGTATTACTAAAAGGTGCTCTAGATAGACTAGACTGTGAAGGGATTGTGCTGAAACCCAACACTATTATGGTAATTGCCTTTGATGGGTCAAGGAGATGGTGCACGGAGAAGTTGATATTCCAATCAAGGTGGGATGTCAGGTCTTCAACTCCACCTTCTATGTAATGAATATTCGTCCGTCCTATTCCTGTCTGCTTGGACGCCCCTGGATTCACGGAGTGAGCGCTCTTACCTCCACCTTACATAAAAAATTGAAGTATCTGGTGAAAGGGAAAATCGTTACAGTTTGTGGAGAAGAAGAATATATGGCCAGCCATTTGAATTCTTTCAAATATGTTGAGATGGATGATGAATTCATTGAAACTCCCGCCATACATTTGATGTAATCCCTCCGATGATTGTTGTTGCTAAAGCTACTCCTAGGGTTACCAAGGATCCTCCAAGAATGGCTTCTCTAAAGGATGCTATGACTATGGTGGAAGAAGGTGGTTGCACTATCTGGGGTCAGCTTCTTCACATTCCTTACAAGTCCAACAAATTTGGTTTGGGTTTCACATTAGAGGCTCAGAAGGCAGTCCGTCGTGCTCGTTCTGGGAGACCACCTCTTTGCATCAGCAATAATGAAGTCAATGCTATAGAAGACACTGATAGTTACTATGATTTGGACAATTGGATATTGCCTACTATTGGCGGTGGACTCAACAACTAGAAGGCTAAAGAATCTATACCAATCTCTTTTAGTCTGGAGTAATTGCTATTTCCTATTTTATTGCTTTCAAATTTTTGGGATATATAATTTTAAAACAATAACTTTAAGCTTTGTGTCTTACCCGAGGCACAATGTTCACCTATTAGGGTTGTTATCTTTCATTCACATATTCTCAACTAATAAAACATTTGACGTCTTTGCATTCAAATTTTGCATTCTGTCTTTTCATTACTTTATTGCTTTCAAATATAGCTATGTGTTTCTTACACACACCCACACACTATATTGAAGATCCACATTCAATATGGATCTCATCGATATTGATTATGCTACTGCCCCTCGTGACTTTGAAAATCCGATCTACCAAGCGGAGGACGAAGGTGAGGAAGATTGTGAAATAACTGGAGAACTTGCCAGACTCTTAATACAAGACGAAAAGGCTATCCAACCACATGAAGAGCCAGTCGAAGTTGTAAACTTGGGTACCAAGACAAACCAGAAAGAAGTCAAGATAGGCGCCAATTTAGAGAGCAGTGTCAAGAACAGGTTAATTCAGATGTTGCATGACTATGTTGAGATCTTTGCTTGGTCATACAATGACATGCCATGTCTTGATACTGATATTGTGGTCCATCGTCTGCCAATGAAAGAGGGTTATTCTCCGATTAAGCAGAAGCTTTGTCGCATGCGTCCCGAGATGTCGGAGAAAATGAAAGCCAAGGTTATGAAGAAATTCAACACGGGCTTCTTAGCAATGACATCATATCCTTAATGGGTTGCTAATATTGTTCCGGTACCAAAGAAAGACGACAAAGTGCGTATGTGTGTAAGCTACAGGGATCTGAGCAGGGAAATCCCCAAGGATGACTTCCCACTTCCTCACATTGATGTTCTGGTCGACAACACCGATCAACATGAGGTATTCTCTTTCATGGATGGTTTCTCAGGTTATAATTAGATCAAGATGGCGCCTGAAGATATGGAGAAAAATACCTTCGTCACACAGTGGGGCACTTTTTGCTACAAGGTTATGCCTTTTGGGTTGAAGAACTCTGGCGCAACTTATCAGCATGCCATGGCACCTTTATTCCATGACATGATTCATCACGAGATAGAGGTCTACGTCGACGACATGATAACAAGGTCACAGACTGAAGAAGAGCATCTTGATCATCTACATAAGCTATTTGAAAGACTGAGGAAGTATAAGCTAAGGTTAAATCCGAACAAGTGTACCTTTGGGGTGAGATCCGGTAAACTACTGGGTTTCGTTGTTAGTGTTAAAGGTATTGAAGTTGATCCCGCCAAGGTCAAAGCCATTCAAGAAATACTGGCTCCTCGTACTAAAAAGGAAGTTAGAGGTTTATTAGGACGACTAAATTACATTTCCCGATTCATTTCTCATTTGACTGCTACTTGTGAGCCAATCTTCAAGTTGCTGAAGAAAGCTCAAGTGGTAAAATGTAATGATGACTGCCAAATATCCTTTGATAAAATCAAGGAGTACTTACAAGAACCTCTAATTCTGATGCCAACAGTTGAAGGAAGACCTCTAATCATGTACCTAACAGTGATAGAGAACTCAATGAGGTGTGTACTGGGGCAGCATTGCGAGTCTGGTCAAAAAGAGCATGCAATATACTACCTTAGTAAAAATTTTACTGACTGTGAAACAAGATACTCACTGCTCGAGAAAACTTGTTCCACTTTGGCATGGGATGCTCGCCGACTAAGACAGTATATGTTGACTCATACTACTCTATTGGTTTCTAAAATAGATCTGATCAAGTACATATTCGAAAAGCCAACCCTCTCCGGAAGAATAGCCCGATGGAAAATGGTCTTGACAGAATATGACATTCAATACACCACTCAAAAGGCGATCAAGGGAAGTGTACTGGCAAATCATTTGGCACATCAAGCCGTAGACGACTATTAGTTTATGAATTTCAAATTCCTGGACGAGAGAATTATGCTAGTCACAGATTGCGAAGAACCTAGACCGTATGAAGGACTTAAGCCAGGATCCCAATGGACTATGGTTTTCGACAGAGCTTCCAATGCACTTGGAAACAGAATTGGTGATGTAATTATCTCTCCTCAGGGTTGCGATATGCCCTTCACCGTAAGATTATGCTTTGATTGTACCAATAACATGGTCGAATATGAAGCATGCATTATGGGTATTAAAGCTGCTATTAACCTAAGAATCAAGTTCTTGGATGTATATGGGGACTCAGCCGTGGTGATCAGTCAGATCAAGGGAGAATGGGATATGAAGCACCCAAATCTCATTCCTTATAAAGAGCATGTGTTAGCATTGATCCCATATTTCGAGGAAACCACCTTTAAGCACATCCCACAAGAAGATAATCCATTGGCAGGCGCATTAGCTACAATTTCATCTATGTTAAAAGTTAGATGGGATAATGAAGCTCCTTGAATCACCATCGAAAGATTAGACGAACCAGCACATCGCTACAAAGTGGATACTGATGGAGTAGAAGAAAAACCTTTGTTTTATGACGTGAAAAGGTACCTTGAGGCTCAAGAATATCCTGAAAGAGCATCGATCAATGACAAGAAATTCATATGGAGGTTCTCATCTAAATTCTTCTTGAGCAACTAAATTTTATACAGGCGCAATCATGATTCAACTTTAATTTTTTATGTGGACAAGAAATAAGTAAAGAAGATTATGGAAGATATGCATAAAGGTATCTTTGGCACTCATTCCAGTGGATATACCATGGCCAAGAAGATTCTGAGAGCAGGTTACTATTGGTCGACTATGTAAACCGACTGTCACCAACACTCAAGAACTTGTCACGAGTTCCAGATCTGCGTTGATAAAGTACATGTGCCTCCAGTACCTCTGAATGTCTTGACTGCTCCGTGGCCATTTGTGATGTGGGGAATTTATATGATTGGAGAGATCAAGCCTACTGCTTCTAACGAGTATCGCTTCATCCTTGTCACCATCGATTACTTCACCAAGTGGGTTGAATCAGCCTCGTTCGCCTTTGTTACCAAGAATGTCGTGGCACGGTTCATTAAGCATAACCTTATCTGTCGGTATGGCATCCCGAAGAATATTATCACAGACAATGGTACCAACCTCAATAACACCATGATCACTGAACTCTGTACGCAGTTCAAGATTAAGTACCACAACTCTTCTCCGTATCGACCAAAGATGAATGGCGCAATGGAAGCCGCCAATAAGAACATAAAGAAGATTGTGTAAAATTTGGTTGTGACCTACAAAGACTAGCATGAGATGTTACTGTTTTCTCTTCATGGCTATCACACTTTGGCTAGAACATTAACTTGGGCAACCCCATTCTCTCTGATTTACAGTATAGAAGCTGTCCTACCTATCGAAGTTCAGATTCATTCTCTGAGAACTATGAAAGATGCAGACTTAGGCGAAGACGATTGGATTCAGACTAGGTTGGATCAGTTGAATTTGATTGACAAAAAAAGGCTTGCGGTTGTCTGACATGGTCAGATGTATCAGAAGCATATGATCAAGGCATTTAATAAGAAAATCAAGCATCGGGTTTATAAGGCTGGTGATTTGGTAATAAAACGCATCATCCTACCACAAGGTGATCCCAGGGGCAAATGGAATTCCACTTATGAAGGACCATTTGTAGTCAAGAAAGTATTTTCAGGCGGTGCTATGATACTGACCGCCATGGACGGTGAAGATTTCCCGCACCCTCTGAATGCGGGCATAGTAAAAAAATACTACGCATGAAAAAGTGACCCGTTAGGTTGACTGTCCTAGGAAAAAATAAGGGCATCCTGGTGAACCAAAAGGGTTCGGGAAAAAATTAGGGATATATATATATATATATATAAAGTGTACACCTGGAAAGTCGAAAACCTGAAAAGGCAGCTTGGGCAAAAAAGGGTATCTTGGTGAACTGAAAACCCGAAAGGGCGGTCCAGGTAAAAGTTAGGGATTAAAAGCATACGACTATGTCTCGTTGGATCACTTACAGCAAGCGCCATCACCAATGTTAAGTTCAAACAATACAGATCAATTCAGTCAACTTCTTCCTACAGCCAGGGATGAGATGCTTGAAGCCATAAGGGGCGATATCAGAATTGAAACCCGGCGAGATTATTTCCACACAACTGTATGTTTTTTTTTTCACTTTGTACTCTTTTCATTTCACGACGATTTCCTCTTACTAGGGTTTATGTATCTTTGTACAAAACCGTTTGTTTATGGGTAAAACTATCAATATAAATACAAATTTCAAAGTTCAAACTTTTGATTTACCAAATTTCTGGTTTGTTTACAAAAATGTCCACAGAATAAATTGAATGAACATATGCATATGAATATGATTACTGTTAACAAGTATATGCATAAAAACAGGAATAAGCATTTACTCAAGACCCTAGGAGTTGGGATAATATTCAAGTCGTCCACGTATCCCCATAGAAAAATCCTCATAGGATTACCCCCACAGAGTAGTCTTAACACGCTCATTTTCAACAAAGATATATTTCACCAGCAAATCCCCCTAGTGGATAAGGGAGTATGATCTTTTCCCCGGTAATGTCACCAACCTACGGAGTCTCAATCTCCATCAGAGACTATGGCATCTGTACAATTTATGGAAATTCTATTCCCCAAATGAGTTTATTTCTCCAACACTGTAAAATTCCCTTCAGAATTCCCTTTCTCCAACAAGATTCCCATTCTCCAGCAGAGCTCATGTCCTCGGCAAGGGTATTTCCTCAGCAGAGTATTCCTCCATCAAAGTTTAGGGTTAATTTCCCCAACAAGGTTTATTTCCCCAGGCAGGGTTTATTTCCCCAGCAGAGTTCAGTCTCCCTAGCTCGAGTCTATTTCTCTGAACACTATAAATCACCGGAAAAATTTCTCTCCCCAGCAAAGGGAAGTCCAGGCCACTATCCCCAGAGAGTTTCTACAAAAGGCCTGAATATCGTTTAACCTTATCCTCTCTAAAAGATTCGACATCCATATCAGAAATTCAGTCAGACAGTGCTTCAAGAGGTTATCCATCTCTTTTATCCCCAGTTAGGGTATATAAGAATTAAATTCCCTAGTAGAGAAATGAACAACCAATGTTCTTGAACCCATCTCCCTAAAATAGAAATCAACATTCCTCAAATAGAAAGCAGGAATCCCTATTAAGATTGAAGATACACATATTCTTCATCCCCATCAACAGTCAGGGATTTATTTTCCCAATCAAAAATGTTGCACGGAGTTACTAATACACTTCAATGGCATCTTGTATTCTTACATCATATACAAACATCATAGCATATGCATACGAAATACATATAACACACTCTCATTTATTTTGAGAATATTATTACGCAATGCATTTCATACATCATGACATTGCATACATTTAATTCTTTATCTTTTTAGGTAAAGATCTACAAGATGATTCCTCAGAGGCTATATCTGACTACTTAAACACTTTCTTCAGAAGGTCATACTAAAAGAGCACCTGTCCTAGATGAAGTCGGGCGTAGATATCTTCTAGTTCGGATGAAATTGGGCGTAGATATCTTTCTGATGCTCTTTTGGAAAAGTCAGACGTAGACTCTTTCTAGTACCTTTTGTAGTTGAATTCGGGCGTAGACATCTTCTAGTTCGGATGAAATCAGGCGTAGATTTCTTTCTGATACTCTTTTTGGAAAAGTCTACCGTAAACTCTTTCTGGAACCTTTTCTAGTTGAAGTCGGGCATGGACATCTTCTAGTTCGAATGAAATCAGACATATATTTCTTTCTGATGCTCTTTTTGGAAAAATTCAGACGTAGACTCTTTTTGGTACCTCTCCTAGTTGAAGTCGGGCGTAAACATCTTCTAGTTCGGATGAAATCAAGCGTTGATTTCTTTCTGATGCTCTCTTTTAGAAAAAGTCAGACGTAGACTCTTTCTGGTACCTCTCCTAGTTGAAGTCAGGCGTATACATCTTCTAGTTCGAATAAAATCAGGCGTAGATTTATTTTGGATACTCTTTTTGGAAAAGTCAAGCGTAGAATCTTTCCGACACCTTTTCTAGTTGAAGTCGGGCGTAGACATCTTCTAGTTCTGATGAAATCAGACGTAGATTTCTTTCGGATGCTCTTTTTGGAAAAAGTCAAATGTAGACTCTTTCCGGTACCTTTCCTAGTTGAAGTCGGGCGTAGACATCTTCTAGTTCGGATGAAATCCGGCGTAGATTTCTTTCGGATGCTCTTTTTGTAAAAAGTCAAATGTAGACTCTTTCCGGTACCTTTCCTAGTTGAAGTCGGGCATAAACATCTTCTAGTTCGGATGAAATCAGGAATAGATTTCTTTTTGATGCTCTCTTTTGGAAAATGTCAGACGTAGACTCTTTCTGGTACCTCTCCTAGTTAAAGTCAGCTGTAGACATCTTCTAGTTTGGATGAAATCGGACGTAGATTTCTTTTTGATGCTCTTTTAGAAAATTCAGACGTAGACTTTTTCCGGTACCTTTTCTAGTTGAAGTCGGGCGTAGACATCTTCTAGTTCGAATGAAATCAGGCGTAGATTTCTTTCTGATGCTCTTTTTGGAAAATTCGAGCGTAGACTCTTTCTGGTACCTTTTCTAGTTGAAGTCAGATGTAGACATCTTCTAGTTCGGATGATATCGGACATAGATTTCTTTCTGATACTCTTTTTGGAAAAGTCAAGCGTAGACTCTTTCCGGCACCTTTTCTAGTTGAAGTCAGGCGTAGACATCTTCTAGTTCGGATGAAATCAAGCGTAGATTTCTTTCTGATGCTCTTTTGGGAAAAGTCAAGCGTATACTCTTTCTGATACCTCTCCTAGTAGAAGTCGGGTGTAGACATCTTCTGGTTCAGATAAAATTGAGCTTGGATTTATTCTGATTATTCTTTTGGATAAAGTCGAGCGTAGACTCATTCCAAATACATCTTCTAAGACAAAGTCGAGCATAGGCTTAGTCTGACTTTCTTATCAATAGTTATCTTGGATGGAATCTATAATCCCATCTCTGACGACTCTCCATCACCTCTCCAAATGGAATCTTTAAGCCCATTCCCAGTATAATCAACCAACAATGTTACTTTGTGCACATGCGAGTGCAAATTTCCGGGCACTTAAGTGTTCAATCATCTTCTACCTTCAAGTCATGAATGTCGGACATGGAAATCTAACTCTTCAGGTTTAAGAAGATTGAACAGGGGCAGCTTTGTACCCTAAAAGTTTCCCTCCCATTTTTCTTCAAGACATTCTCAATAAGGTCCTCAAGTACTCAAGGTTACTCAAGGGTTGACCAGTCAAATCTCCTCCTAAGCAATGGGTCCATAACTAGGGTTTTGTGTTTTTCAAGGAAGTTTAAGTTGAAAAATTCTTAAGTGGTTTCCATGGTTCTCCATAGGTCTTCAATAATATTCATATCAAATTTCAAGTCTTGCATCACAAGTTTGCTCAGTCAATGGCTCAGATGATTGAAAATCAATTGTATTGGGTAAAAAGTCAACTATGGTCAACATACAGTCAAACTTCAATATTTTTGGTTAACAATAACAATTTGAATTGATATTCATCATTTTATCAAGGGTTGATCATGATTCCTTAAGGAAATCCCTCAAAACATCAAAAGTAAAAAAGTTTCCAAATTAGGGTTTCATTAGGAGAAGTCAACTGAACTTTGACAAAGCATAACTTTCATATGCTTCATCAAATTTTCCCTAACTGAATCCTATTTTGAAGGAAATTCAATTCTCTACAACTAAAAATTATTTTCTCAACTCCAAAAAGTGCTTTAATTGAGAGATATGAGCCCATACATTATAGGTTATTTCAAAAGTCAACAAAAAGACACTTTTTGTAAAGGCAACTTGCATCAAGATAAAGTCTACAAATGCAAAAATGATAAAAAATATAAATTGAAGAGGACATCTTGAGCTTTCCAAAAATTCCAAGATCACATTCAAAAAATGAAAATTGAGATAGTCATGACCAATACAAGTTAGGAAATTTTGAGAAAATGCATGTAGTGCAAAATGAGCAAACTTGAAATTTTGAACTAGTGGACCTAACTTTTGATGTTCAAACATAATCATAATGTGTTAGAGGACTTCTAAATCCATGCACATGTTTTTTTAATTTTTTTTCTTTTATTTGAATTTTTATTTCATTAAAATGCAAGTAAATCAAATAAAATACAAATTCATTGGGCCAAGGCGCATGGCCGTTGAATTTCAATCACATGGTGGACCAAGAACACATGATGAAGATGCCAAAACCATGTGAGCCAAAAAGGGCAAGAAAAATCACAAAAATGGAAGGTTATAAGTGTGTTTGATTCTTGTCTCATGGCCATGAATGCATTGTCTTCTTGCCATATTTGTGTACCCTATTCAATCCTCTATATAAGCCTGATAAGGTCAGATGAAAACACCATACATCCTTGCCTCTAACAGCCTTGCCAAAGTTCTCAAAATTCTCAAAACTTTTGATTTCAAATTTCACATTGCAAGCCCTCTCACAGTAAGATCTTCATTCCACTCATTTCCAGGAGTATTGAAGGGTAGGTTTGGGTCATTGCCATGATCCTAAACACGTGAAACTACATAACATGGCATAACCAATTTCCATTTTTTCTAAAAATTTATATCTTTAATTTGGTCTTGTTTCAAACTGAATTGATGCTTCTAATAGGTTTGTGAGTTTTGTTTGAACAGGTTTGGATTAGTTTGTAATCCCATGCAACTAGAATCTTGAGATACCATAATAGTTCTAATCGGTTTCCTTTGATTCAAAACTCACGATACAAGTGCTTTTGGCCAAAACTAAGTCCAAATTTGGATTCAGGGGAGTCAAATTAGGTGGGCCATGATGTTTTGGATCACTAATATTTGATTTTTGCAGGTTTCGTATCTTACAGGTTGCCAGAGAAGACGACTGGAGCTAGGGCTCCAGTGCCTCTCCGGCCAATAAAATCATGTTATATATTTAATTTTATGGTTTGGTTTATAACCGGATGTAAAGGTCGCCCAAACAGTAGGAACATGTGTTGCAAAGGCGTTAGTATACCAGGGCACATGTTCGATCCCTGCTCCTGGTATTTTGACATCTTATTTTTTCACGTGTTCTTGATCACAGATCCAATACAAGCCAGGCTAGCAGGCACGTTGTAACACCCACAATTTAATTAATTATTTAATTAAATTATTTTTGGAATAATTGTTGTGTTGTGATTAGTTGGATTTAATTTATTTCATTAAGTGGTGAAATAATATTAGAAGAATGATATTATTTGATGTGGGCTTGTTTTAAAAGGGATAGAAGTAGTAATAAGGGGGTGTTGTAGTTTTAAGCCCATTAAGATATTAAGAGAATAATAGGTTATTTCATTATTGTTAGAAATAGTAAGAAAGAAGATCAGTAAAAAGAATAAGGGTTGGAAAGAAGAACGTGAAGCTGTTGGAAAAGAGGAAAAACGACAGAACGAAAATTCAACCGGAAAGTTATAGAGCAACCTTCAATCCAAGTTAAGGGTGGGGTTGTGACTCTATAATAGGGTTCATGATAATTGGTATGTGGGGTTAGAGGTTATTGTTGTCTTGTTCATGAATTGAATGTATATGAGGTTGTATGATGAAAAATCGATGAATTTTTGATGAATAATGATGTCCCGATGTTGTTTAATTGATGTAGAATTATAGGATAATTGTAAGTGATGATTATCTATGATTAAATTATGTTTTAGGGCTTAAGGTATGGAACCCGTAGTGAAAACACAGAGAAAATCGTAGGAAATACCCTTAGCCGAGCAGTATGTCTCGACCCCAAATATGATGTGTCGATACAAGAATGCTTTTAGACTTAGTATGATTCGACACGAAGGAGTCATGTGTCGATACATGAGGGTATTCAGACTCAGGATGAGTCGATACATAGGAGCATGTGTCGATATATGCAGTGTTGCAGACTCAGGATGAGTCGATACAAGAGAGGATGCGTCGACTCATGTTGCGAGTTCAGCTCAGTACGCGTTGACCCAAGGCGTTATGCATCGATCTATGTTGTATGGTTTTTGGCATAATCGTTTGGAAAAGGCTGTAACTTGAGTTTTCAGACTCTGTTTGAGGTTCCGTTCAAAGCGTTGAATAGCTAATGCGATGAACTTCATTCTTATTGATTAAAATGAAGAATAGGAAGGATAAGCATATGATTTGAATTAGTTCTCGTGTTAATCATTATGTTGATTCTTGTGAAGAATGATGAGGATCAAATGTTTAAAGTCTGTTGTTTGGTTTGTAACAGTAGGGTGAATGATGATAATGATGCAGTATTACAGAATAGTAATATGCAAAGGTTTGGTAATTAAAAGTAATCCTTAGTTTATTAACTTGCTATAAGCGAATCATTTTGTAGGCATATGGCCAACATTGTGAAATTGATGAGTTACTGTGTATTACTGTACGGCTGAGTTGTTGATGAGATGATGTTAATGAGAGTTTTTTTTGATGAATTATGATGTATAAATGATGTTTGATGATTTATGATGATAAATAATGTTGATGAAAAGATGTTGAGATGCTTTTAAGATGTAGCCTTTTGGCCAACAATGATGTTGCACTTGCTACTGCTTTAGAAGCAATGGCTCATGCGATGGAGAATCAGCCGAATGTTGACGGGAATGCTGGATGTCGTAGCTTGGTGACTTTCTAGAGGGAGAATCTACCTACTTTCAAGGGAAAGTATGATCTTGACGGAGCATTGGAGTGGTTGAAAGAGATTGAGAGAATCTTCTGTGTGATGGACTGCACTCCAGCACAGAAGGTTCAGTATGGTACTCATATGCTAGCAGTCGAGGTTGATGACTGCTGGCTAGAGACTTGTCAGAGACTGGAAGCTTCAGGTGAGAATATCACTTGGGCTATGTTCCGTAGGAAATTTCTGAGGAAGTACTTTCCTAAAGATGTTCGTGATAAGAAGGAAATTGAGTTCCTTGAGCTGAAGCAAGGGAATATGTCTGTTGTTGAGTATGCAGCCAAGTTTTTTGAGTTGGCTAAGTTTTATCCCCACTTTGCTGATGCAGATGCTGAGTTTTCAAAGTGTATTAAGTTTGAGAACGGGTTGCACCCGGAGATCAAGAAGGCAGTTGGATACCAGAAGATCCATGGCTTTGCTGATTGATAGATAGCTGCAGGATTTATGAAGAGGATAATAATGCTCATTACAAGATTATCAGTGAGAAGATGGGTAAGTACCAACAGAATCATGGTAAGCCTTATGATACCCCAATTGGTAAAGGTAAACAGAAAGTTGCTCAGGGTCAGAGGACTAGTGGGGTAGATGCTCCTGCTGGTGTGGTTTGTTTTAAATGTGGGAAACCTGGGCACAAGAGTAATGTGTGTACTACTGAAGTAAAGAGGTGTTTCCGTTGTGGTAAGAACAGACATGTTGTATCTGAGTGTGAACATAAGGATGTGATTTGTTTCAATTGTAGAGAAGAAGGGCACATTGGTAGCCAGTGTCAGAAACCAAGGAAGGCGCAAGCAAGTGGTAAAGTGTTTGCTTTGGTTGAGGATTAGATAATAGCTGACGAGGACAAACTTATCAGAGGTATATGTTTCATTAAAAGTACTCCTTTAATTACTATTATTGATACCGGTTCTACTCATTGTTTTATTGCTGCTGATTGTGTTGAAAGATTGGGTCTTATGTTGTCTTCTTTGAATGGAGAAATGGTCGTCGATACTCCATCCAAGGGGTCGGTGACTACTTCTTTTGTGTGTTTGAAGTGTCCCTTATCGATCTTCGACAAAGACTTTGTTGTTCATTTGGTTTGTTTACCGTTAAGAGGTTTGGATGTGATTTTGGGTATGAACTGGTTAGAGCATAATTGTGTCCACATTAACTATTACGATAAGTCTGTGAGGTTTCCTACTCCTAAAGAAGAGGAAGATAGTCTGTTGTCTGCTAAACAGTTGAGAAAGTTGATGCAGGAAGAAGCACAAATGTTCTCGTTGATGGCGTCGCTATCTGTAGAAACTCAAGCTATAATTGAGGAATTGTAGGTGGTGTGTGAATTTCCTGAAGTTTTCCCTGATGAAATTCCTGATGTACCGCCGGAGAGGGAAGTTGAATTTGCTATTGATCTTGTACCTGGTACCAGACCTGTGTCTATGGCACCATACATGATGTCTGCATCTGAATTGTCAGAGTTAAAGAAGCAATTTGAGGAGTTACTTGAAAAGAAGTTTGTAAGACCAAGTGTATCACGGTGGGGAGCTCCAGTGTTGCTAGTAAAGAAGAAATATGGGAGTATGAGGCTTTGTGTTGATTATAGATAGTTGAATAAAGTGACGATTAAGAACAAGTATCCGCTTCCAAGAATAGATGACTTGATGGACCAATTGGTAGATGCTCGGGTGTTTAGTAAGATTGATTTGAGGTTGGGTTACCATCAAATTAAAGTGAAGGATGAAGATATCAAGAAGACGACTTTCAGAATGCGTTATAGAAATTACGAGTATTTGGTGATGCCTTTCGGTGTTACTAATGCGTCAGGAGTATTCATGGAATATATGAATCATATCTTTCATACTTATTTGGATCGGTTCGTAGTGGTGTTTATTGATGATATTTTGATTTACTCTAAGTCAGAAGAAGAGCATGTAGAACACTTAAGGGTAGTATTGCATGTTTTGAAAGAGAAGAATTTGTATGCAAAGATGTCCATGTGTGAATTTTGGCAAAAGGAGGTTAGTTTTCTTGGTCATGTGATCTCAGGTAGTGGCATTTTTGTAGATCCACCAAAGGTAGATGTTGTGTTGCAATGGGAAACTCTGAGGTCAGCTACTGAGATTAGGAGCTTTTTGGGATTAGCTGGTTACTATAGAAGGTTTATCGAAGGTTTTTCTAAGTTGGCACTTCCACTGACTAAGTTGACTTGTAAAGGTAAAGTTTTTGTGTGGGATGTCCAGTGCGAAGAAATTTTTATAGAATTGAAGAAGAGGTTGACGTTGGCTCCGATTTTGACGTTGCCTAATCCAGGAGATCCTTTTGTGGTGTATTGTGATGCTTCTAACATGGGTTTAGGAGGTGTGCTTGTGTATAATGGTCAGGTAGTTGCTTATGTGTCAAGAAAGTTGAGGACTATGAGAAGAACTATCCTACACATGATTTAGAGCTTGTTGTAGTTGTCTTTGTGTTGACGATTTGGAGGCATTATCTTTATAGTTCTAGATTTGAAGTGTTTAGTGACCATAAGAGTTTGAAGTATGTTTTCGATCAGAAGGAGTTGAATATGAGGCAGCTAAGATGGTTGGAATTGTTAAAGGATTATGATTTTGGTTTGAATTATCATCCAGGAAAAGCTAACGTGGTAGCTGATGCGTTAAGTCGAAAGACTTTACATATGTCAGCAATGATGGTTAAAGAGTTTGAATTAATTGAGCAGTTCAGAGATATGAGCTTAGTTTACGAGGTTACTCTGCTAAGTATTATGTTGGGTATGTTGAAGATTAATAATGAATTTCTATATAGTATCAGAGAAGCTCAGAAGTTGGATGTTAAACTGGTAGATTCGATGGTTATAATCAATCAGTCTGAGAATAGTGATTTTAAGTTAGATGCGCAGGGTGTGTTGAAGTTTCGTAACTGGATTTGTATTCCTGATGATGCTGAGATGAAGAAGGTGATACTAGAAGAGAGCCATAGAAGTAAGTTAAGTATTCATCCAGGAGCTACAAATATGTATCAAGATTTGAAAGGTTTGTTTTGGTGGCCTGGAATGAAGAGTGATGTGGCTCAATTTGTGTATGCATGTTTGACTTGTCAGAAGTCGAAAGTTGAACATCAGAAGCCGACAGGGTTGATGCAACCGTTAGAAGTTCCAGAATGGAAATGGGATAACATTTCAATGGACTTTGTGACGGGGTTGTCTAATACTTTAAGAGGACATGATTCGATTTGGGTGATTATTGATAGGCTTACGAATTCGGCTCATTTTATTCCTATTAACATCAGTTTTCCAGTGTCGAAGTTGGCTGATATTTACACTAGTGTGATTGTGAAGCTGCATGGTGTTCCTTTGTGGATTGTGTCAGATAGAGGTCCAAGGTTTACTTCTGATTTTTGGAAGAGTTTGCAAGAAGCGTTGGGTTCTAAGTTGAGGTTGAATTCAGCGTATCATCCTCAGACAGATGGTCAGACTGAAAGGACTATTCAATCGTTGGAAGATTTGCTGAGGGCATGTGTTCTTGAGCATGGAGGTTCGTGGGATACTTATATTCCATTGATAGAGTTCACTTATAATAACAATTACCATTCCAGTATTGGGATGGCACCTTTTGAAGCGTTGTATGGTCGAAGATGTAGAACTCCTTTATGTTGGCATGAATCTGGTGAGAGTGTGGTACTTGGACCCGAACTTTTTCATGAGACTACTGAGAAGGTGAAGTTGATTCGAGAAAAGATGAAAGCTTCCCAAAGTAGACATAAGAGTTATCATGACAAGAGAAGGAAAGATTTAGAATTTCAAGCGGGTGACCATGTGTTTTTAAGAGTTACACCTGTGACTGGTGTTGGGCGAGCATTGAAGTCTAAGAAGCTCACTTCTCGTTTTATTGGACCATATCATATTTCAGAGAGAGTGGGGAATGTTGCTTATAGAGTGGCTTTACCACCTAATCTTTCGAATTTGCATGATGTGTTTCATGTGTCACAACTCCGGAAGTATATTTCAGATCCATCTCATGTGATTCATATGGACGATGTGCAAGTACGGGATAATCTTACGATGGAGATGATGCATGTACGGGTCGTGAATCGTGAAATAAAGACTCTGAGGGGAAAAGAGATTTCTTTGGTTAAAGTGGTTTGACTAGGGCTACCGGTGAAAGCATGACTTGGGAGTTGGAGAGCAAGATACGAGACTCCTACCCTGAGTTGTTTGATTAAGGTAAATTTTCGAGGACGAAAATATTCTAAGTGGGGGAGAGTTGTAACGCCCGCAATTTAAATAATTATTTAATTAAATTATTTTTGGAATAATCGTTGTGTTTTAATTAGTTGGATTTAATTTATTTTATTAAGTGGTGAAATAATATTAGAAGGATGATATTATTTGATGTGGGCTTGTTTTAAAAGGGATAGAAGTAGTAATAAGGGGGTGTTGTAGTTTTAAGCCCATTAAGGTATTAAGAGAATAATAGGTTATTTCATTATTGTTAGAAGTAGTAAGAAAGAAGAAGTAGTAAGAAAGAAGAAGTAGTAAAAAGAATAAGGGTTGGAAAGAAGAACGTGAAGCTGTTGGAAAAGAGGGAAAACGGCACAACAGAAATTCAACTGGAAAGTTATAGAGAAACCTTCAATCCAAGGTAAGGGTGGGGTTCTGACTCTATAATAGGGTTCATGATAATTGATATGTGGGGTTAGAGGTGATTCTTGTCTTGTTCATGAATTGAATGTATATGAGGTTGTATGATGAAAAATCGATGAATTTTGGATGAATAATGATGTCCCGATAATGTTTAATTGATGTAGAATTATAGGATAATTGTAAGTAATGATTATCTATAATTAGATTATGTTTTAGGGCTTAAGGTATGGAACCCGTAGTGAAAATGCAGAGAAAATTGCAGGAAATACCCTTAGTAGAGCAGTATGTGTCGACCCCAAACGTGATGTGTCGATACAAGAATGTTGTTAGACTCAGTATGAGTCGACACGAAGGAGTCATGTGTCGATACATGAGGGCTTTCAGACTCAGGATGAGTCGATACGTAGGAGCATGTGTCGATACATGCAGTGTTGCAGGCTCAGGATGAATCGATACAAGAGAGGATGCGTCGACTCATGTTGCGAGTTCAGTTCAGTACGCGTCGACCCAAGACGTTATGCGTCGATCCATGTTGTCTGGTTTTTGGCAGAATCGTTTGGAAAAGGCTGTAACTTGAGTTTTTGGACTCCGTTTGAGGTGTCGTTCGAAGCATTGAATAGCTAACGCGATGAACTTCATTATTATTGATTAAAATGAAGAATAGTAAGGATAGCCATAGAAATTGAATTAGTTCCTATGTTGATCGTTATGTTGATTCTTGTGAAGAATGATGAGGATGAAATGTTTATAGACTGTTATTTGGTTTGTAACATTAGGGTGAATGATGATAATGATGCAGTATTGCATAATAGTAATATGCAGAGGTTTGGTAATTAGAAGAAATCCTTAGTTGATTAACTAGCTACAAGCGAATCATTTTGTAGGCATATGGCCAACGTTGTGAAATTGATGAGTTATTGTGTATTACTGTACGACTGAGTTGTTGATGAGATGATGTTAATGAGAGTTTGTTTTGATGAACTATGATGTATAAATGATGTTTGACGATTTATGATGATAAATGATGTTGATGAAAAGATGTTGAGATGCTTTTAAGATGTGTGCTTTTGGCCAATGATGATGTTGTATTGAGATGTTGTCATTAAATTCATGATTGTGTCGCATACATTGCATTTTGAGATGGAGCTTATGCTCGTTGAGATGGCCTGTATTGGCGAATATTGAGATGAAGGCTTATGCCTTGTTGATGCCTTTATTAATTGGCAATTTTGAGATGAGAGTTCTGCTCTAATGGTACCACATGCATTTGCATAGTATTGAGTCGCATTATTTAATTGCATAAAGAGGTTATATATTGAAGTGGTATATGTTTATATTGTTGATATTCTGTTACGAGGTTTGTTGTTTGTAATATGAGAAGTGGTGATGTTATGTGATCTAGTTTAATATATTAGTTATCATACGCTTTACTATATTGTTAGATATCTCACCCCTTTTGTTTGAATGTTTCCCTGATGTTGGTAATGTGCAGGTAATCGAGAGTGAAGGTTGTATACCTTCAATAGTTCGAGTCGGTGTCATTGCTCTGATATGTAACACTTGGGGGGGATGAACGCTTGTTGCTTTTGACTGTTGATTATTCAGTTGTTGAACTTTAAGTTGATTATTATTAAGTATGTGTTGTTTTGAAGTTGTTGTAATGATGATAAAGATGTTATTCAGAATTCCGCTGCGTAGATGTTTAAATTGTTGAATTATTTAATTAAAGTATTATGCTGATGGTTCATCCGAAGTTTTAAAGTGTTATGTATTCACGATGAATGCAATGAGTATTCTTGTGAAGAATTTATGGCATCCTGATTGATTTGCATGAATGATTTTATAACTCTGATTTATTTATATAATTGCCGGGTAAAATTGGGGTGTTACATGCGTCATACACCTTAATCATTCTCCATTGGATCTCAATAGATTCAGATCCAGCATTCCAGATCTACACGCCCACGATGAACTTCCTAGAACCAGCCACATTGGATCAAACACAGGCATGCTGGGATGGTAGTTTTAGGCCTAGCAAATTGCTTTCCTCATACCCCCAGAATTATTCATTCAGGCCCATCAATTCCTTTTTATTTTATTTCAATTTTTTTTAAATAATTAACTTTTTTTTGCTAATTAAAATTAAAATTACCTTAGATCTAGGTTTTTTCTTTGATTAAATAAATTTAACCCTTTTTTTAATTTAATTAATTAATTTTTAATTGAAATAATTAACTTAGTTTCTTTAGGTTTTTTTATTATTATTAATAAATCAAATTCTTTTTCTAAATTAAAATCAATTAGGTTAGATTAATTATCATTTTTTGTTATCAAGACATTTTTTCCACATCTTTCCCTTCATACAATCTCCGCGCGCTCTTTTATTTTTTGCATTAGTTATTTTATAATTATGTAACTGTTAAAGGGTTGTAATAGTTAATTTGGTTTTTATATGCTTTCTTTCTTTCCCCCAATTTTTATGGTTTATATCCCTTCCCTGAAGCCCTGTAATAGTTTAGGTTTCTTTTCTGCATTTTACCGCTTTTCATATAATTGTTAGATGTATGTTAATAGGATTTGTATGATAAGATCTAAAACAAATGCTAGAAAACCTAATGAAGACAAATTAACTGAAAACAAATCACTTTTCACACACGCACCTCTAGGGTGACTCCATTTGTTGCCTTCGGAAAACAATCATGTTCCTCGAACGTAGGGATACCATTAGCAAAGACCCTAAAAATCATCATAATGATCATATTCCTTCGATGTTGCCTATGAATATATGATGATAGTCACTTCAAGTTTCTAAAGGTATCCCTATATGTTGCCTTTATAACTGTACGATGACCCATGCATGTCCTTCAGACATCTAACGATAGGGCTTCCTACTAACCAATGGTAGGATAGCATTATCTAAAGGAAGAGGAAAAGAACAAAAGACTTTTTAGTAGGTAGATAGTTCTTAATCGCTTGCTCGCGAACATTTCAAAACATTTTTTACACAAGACACTTTTTCTGAAATATTTTCAAAACAAACACTTTGTATGCATTCTTAACTGATACGAGAATCATTACAAAGTTGTTGAACTGTGGCATTTTTAAAATATTTTCAAACTTACACATTCACAAAGCATTTTCAAAAGTGAGCTAGCGATTAAGAGCCCGTAGATAACTACGGATGAAAAGGGTGGTGACACCTTTCCTTTTCATAACCTACCACCCTTACTCAGAAAATTCTCAAAGGTCTTTCTTGTTCTTTTCACCCTTTCCTTTAATGGATACAAGAAAAGTCGATGGAGACTATTGATATCCGCAACATTTGAAATAAAACATAAAACCAAAAGTCAGTTCTCCCACCGTATTACAGTCTCCTTTAAGTATTGTTGTTTATTGTTTGTTTGTTGTTGTTACTATAATAAATGTGTGGTTTTGTGGGTAAAACCGTGTTAGAAGAGACGATTAGTTGCATGAGTTAAACCCTAGGATGAGCAACTTTAAGTTCATATGTTCTTGATTGTATGATCATTGTGCTATGCTAGAAATTGAGGTGCATGACTAAGATTTAATCATAATATATGTTCTTGCATGTTACTGAATCATTGAGTAAGATTGAGTGTGCTTGAATGCTTAAATTATGGATTTAAACGGTGAATTTTCAAATTTTGTACATAGTCAATTGATTGACAGGATGAGTAAATTGGTTTACCTCATGAAGATTTAAAGGTTTTATGAAATTTCCAGAAGTAAATCAATTTACCCCATATGTAAATCGATTGACATGCCCAAATTCTCAACTTTTTCATTTGACAGAAAGTAAGTAAATCGATTTAACCTTGTGTAAACTGATTTTCCTATTCAACTTTTCAACTTCTTGGCTTGACAGAGAGGATGTTAATCAATATATCCACCTGTGTAAATTGATTTACTTGTGAAAATTTTCCAATTTTCACTTGAATTGTACACCCCGTTCAATGGTTAATTAATCATGCACTCTTTATTCATTTCTAGGATACTAAATATAAGGCATATCTTACGAAATGATGTTATTTATTTATTAAGATGGTGACTTAGGTTAAATAAGAATATTAGTGTTTAACATGATTATATATGTGATTACTTGCCTTAAAGTCAATACTTGGTAAGCGAGCGAAGCCTAGGATGAATTGATAAATCAACGACGAGGAAGTATGGAAGTGGGCACTCTTCAAAAAACTGATAGAGATCGACTTACTTATTCTGATGTTATATGTTGTCTAGAATAGCAATTCAATTCTTATGTTTTGAGTAACTTTTAGTAGTCAAGTTAGTGGATTGGTTCCATGATAAGGGATTAGGACTTCTCCTTATGACCACCTTGACGGAATTTAAGTCCTAAAAGTAAGCCCAGAAAGGAAATACATGTAATGCAGAGACGAGTGTCCCGCACAAAGGAGTCGGGGTTTTCTTCATGACCACTTTGAGGAAATTTATTTAAAATCTCAAAAGCAGGTCCAGAGAGGGAAATACTCATGTAACCCTTAGAGGACGAGTGTCCCGTACGAAAGGTTCGCATTCCTCATGACCACCTTGAGGGCATGCTAAGACCCACAAGTAGGCTCAGAAAAGAAATATGTGTAGTACCACATTAGAGGATGTTAGAAGATACACTACGATCTAGATGGGGGTGAATATATTGTAGATGAAATTTTCTTATGAAAATTATGTTTTTAAAAGCTTTTAACTATGGCGCTCGAAAAAAATCCCGGACCAACAATTGTCTATCTGAACCGTAATCGAAAAGATCATATATGCATTAAATCGATAGAACATAAGATGAGAGAACTTAATAAATATATTTTCAACCATGATCGTTTGGATAAAATCACACAATAGTAATCGATTACCAATGAAATATCAAACAAAAATTGACTAAAGCTATTTGTGGAACACTTGGTGTTCTATCGATTCAAAATAGATTTTTCTATGATTTTGTTGATATGTAAATCTAATTACAATCACATATATTGTAATCTAATCAACCAAATAGTTTGAAATATTAGACAAAGAGATTATCTATATGTATCGATTGCACAATCAACATTTTCACAATTTGCAAGTAAAAGTGAGTGAGAGAGAGAGATACACATTTTTTTAGAGAGATCCCTAATCATCCTCGCTATGGGTATGTCTTCCCCCCAATTCCAATGGAATTGAAATAATGAAAATGAACCTTTGCAAATATAGTTTACAAGAGAGAAATTAGCAATCCAACCCTTCAAACCCTATGGTTGATGTTGATCTTAAATTTTTCTCCCCACTTAATCTTGAGCTCAACCAAGTAACCTGATACTTCCAATTTGATCCTTCAGTTACCGCTACTCCTTTGACAGAACCCTCGTTCTTCAAAGACTTCACTCGGCTAATCCAAATTGTGAATGTATCGTGACCCAAGATTTCCAAATTGATCATCTGGTTATTGTTACTCCTTTGACAGAAATTTCCGTTCTTCAAAGCTTTCACTTGATTGAATCCAAACTACTCTATTTTGTAAAAAACACTCCCAAATTAATCATTGATCTTGGAAGAAAACCCAAATGGATTTATCTTGAAATCCCCAAATACTTTTCAACCCAATTGATTACACTGAATCCTAATTAGACCTTATCAAACTATCTCTCTTAATCACAAAATAAAAATTATTATGTGTAGTTATTGTGTGTATGCAATGAGAGAAGATGGAGTTGATGAAAATATTTGTATATTTTTTGTTTCAATTATGATAAATGATGCATGAATGACTATGTATACATGTGAATGTATTAAAGAATAAAACAAAACAAAAAATAGGGTTGCAAAATTACAAAATTGAACATTTTGAAAAGTGGTTTCAATTATGAGAAATGATGCATGAATGACTATATATTTGGCTACGTTTGAACCTACTTAAGATGTTCTTATTCAAGTGCATGAGTTTGTGGAATAGAAGTTATGTGTGTTTAATTCAAGTCAAGTATAAATAAAAACTTTAAAATCATGAAAATTTGTGTTTTGATGTATTTGATTCGAATCAATCATTTACACATTAAATTTGATTCAAATCAAATCCAACAAAAGTGACCAAAATTTTTTAAAAACCATTTGATTCGAATCAAGTTGTACACATCATTCGGATTAGACAATTTCATGTCACCTCTTCCCAATTTGATTCGAATCACATTTTGCACATGATTTGAATCATGCAACTTTTCAGCATTTTTCAAAGTTCCCTGGAGCGATTGATTCAGATATATTATTTCATATGATTCAAATCATGGGGACTATGATTTGAATCACACATAGCACTTGATTCGAATCAACTACAAAAATAGGTCAAAAATCTGAATCATTTTTATTCCATTCACTTGCTCACTTGACGCATTACATGCATTGAGTTCGATTCGAATCTAACCAATATTTTTTAGTCTTTTTTGTGCTTCATCTCAAGCACACATATAATCTTTTGTCAACATTTTTCAAACAAGATAAAGTTAAAGTGGATTTCATATTCATGTGAATTTTCTACGAAATATCAACCACCTCTTTTGAATCCCTTACATTAGAAATCCTTCATCTTCAACTTTATTTCAATTTCATATCTTAATCATAAGGGACTATTAATTGATTTGGGAAGACGCTTTCTTGAAACTAACTGTTCTTGAACATTGGTTCAAATATTTTCAGCTTCTTGCAAGATTGGAGTTGTTGTCATTGGTGCTGACAAATTCCAGTGAAAAGAAGAAGGTCTTATCTCTATAATTGCCTTATTAGTGACTGTGTGGAACGCTACGGATAAGGTAGGGTTCTTTTTACATCTTTAGACAATTCACCGCTCAAGGAATCAGTAGGATCAAGGGGTTTATTGCTACACACGAATGCTTGGTGTTGGAGCATAATTGGGGATATTGGAATATTGGAAGCATTAGTCGAGTAAAGATTGCACAAAAGAGTCTGGAATTTAGCCATATACAAGTCAAGATCCAAATTAAAGATTTTATTTGTTATTATTTTTCCAGCATTGTCGTGGACTAGTGATTGTATATAATCTCAAGATATTTGTCAAGATAAAGGAACAACTATTAAAGTGTACATAGACTCACGGGAGGACAACATAGTCAAACCACTATAAATCCAGGTGTCATCTTTGTATTCGTTACTCTTGAATTTAAATTTCGTGGAACATGCATGCTTATGTTTATATTCTGTCTTAGCAATTTATTTGATGAGCTTAGGTTTTATTAGAATTGGAAACATATCAAGAGCTTTAGTGGTGATTAAAATTTGATAAACATCCTGCTTTTAGAATTTTCTTTATTGATTAATTTCTTAACCATATATCGTGATTGATCCAATTAATTCAATTGCATATGTTGTGTTTCTTCATCTAGACATTACAAAATTTGTAAAGTGATTTCAGTTGTTAATAATTAATTGACAATTGAGTATAATTTTACATGTTCACTCTATAAACTTCTGCGTGCAAACTCTGGAAAACCTAGGGTTATTCTCATTTGAAGAATCAATTGATTTCTATTTTAAAAGTCTATTCACCCACCTCTAGACTATTTTCTATAGACATATTCTCACCCAACATGATGCCCCATATGTCATTAATGCTTCAGAATAAAAATGATCATCCCAATTCAAACGTATTGTGTTATACTTTTTTATTTTCAAGGTTTCGTTTGAGTTATCCAACATTTCATTCCTGAAATTTGATTTGTTTAAGTTTTTATGACTTCCTCTCCTCCACCCTATTTAAACACCATATCACTATTCAATTTTCACATCAAAATCTTCCTTTTGTGTTTCCAAATTATTTTTAAAACCTTTTCTCTCTTTCAGTTTACCAACCCTAACCAAATATGTCATCCAAAACTTTCAAGTGTAATGAAACTTCTTTTTCACACTCTATGAGAAAGTTGTTAACTTTCTTTATCTAAAAGAGAAAGGGTTTAATCTTCAATGTATTTCTGCTTACAAACAGTGGGCAAACTACTTTGACATGTTCTATGGACCCACTTACCCCGCTCTTGTAAAGGAATTATGGTTAAATGCTTCCATCAAGAAACCTGGGCATGATAGTTATGAAATCAAACTTGGAGTCTTGGGGTTCCCACTCACCCTTACTCCAACACTTATTGCTAATGTAATAACGCGTGGAGATAAAGTTGTTCATGTTGAGCGGTACATGAGTAGCAGTTGTAATACGGTGGGAGACGTGACTTTTTTGGTTTTATCCAAATATGCGGATAGCAAAAGTCGCCACCGACTTTTCTCTTATCCAATAAGGAAATGTGAAAAGAACAGGAAAGACCTTGAAGATTTTGAGTTCAGGGAGGTAGGTTATGAAAAGGGAAGGTGTTAGCACCCTTTTCATCCATAGTTATCTACGGGTTCTTAATCGATTAGATCACTTTAAAAAACTTTCTTTGCGTGTGTGTGATTTGTTTAAAAGTATTTTGAAAAGCCAATGTAAGGCTAACTTTGTAATGATTCTTGTATCAGTCCTCAAGAATGCGTACACAGTATTTGAAAATATTTTTTTTTTTTAAAGTGTGATGTGAGAAATGTTTTGTTTAGAAAGGTTTATGAGCAAGCGATTAAAAGTAGTGTACCCACTCAAGGTCGTTCTTGTACTTTTACTTCTCCTTTATAGATAGTATATTTGTACCATTAGTTGGTAGATAGCCCCATCTATTGGATGTGAAGGGACATTGTAAGGTCATCATTTGGTCATTGAAGTCAACTAGTAAGGATGCTTTAGCAATTTCGTAAGGGACTAGATCATTTTTTGAAAGGCAACGTCGAAGGGTCATCAAGGGACTATAATTGTTTATTCGAGGGTCTTTGCTAAAGCGTCCATACGTTCGAGGGACATGACCATTATTCCGAAGGAAACGAAAAGAGGTTACCCTAAAGGTGCGAGTCTGAAGAGTGTTTGATTTAATTATTTATCTGGGATTTAGGGTTTTCTATCGTTCGTTTTTGTCTTTCAATGCAAACCCTAATTACTAACAGTAATATAGCAAATAATAATAGCATAAGGTAAAGACGGAAATGTAAACCTAAGACTATTACAAAGCTTTGGGGCAATTACATAATAAGGTGTGCGAGAAATAAAGCCATAAGCTATTACATACTATGAGCAGTTACGTAAAAGGAAACACAAAAAATAAAACTACGTTATTACAATTACACGCGCCCTATAGACTTTATCTAGGAAAATAAAAAATAAGATAAAAAATAGAAAAGAAAATGTTTTGGTGATTTTTTATGAAAAAATAGTTTAATGATAATTAATTAAATAAAACCTAAAAATCTAATTAATTTTAAAATAAAAAAAGTTAATTAATTAAGTTATTAAAAAAATAATTGTTATAAAACATTTAAACCTAATTTACTTAGTGTTAGAAAAAAATAATTAGGGTTAGTTAAAAGGTTATTAGGGTTTAGTTAAAAGAATTAGGGTTTATTAGGTAAAAAGAAGAAAATAGGGTTAGGAAAAATAAGGAAAAATAAAGATGTTGGGGATGGGTGTGTGTGATTTGTTTAAAAGTATTTTGAAAAGCCAATGTAAGGCTAACTTTGTAATGATTCTTGTATCAGTCCTCAAGAATGCGTACACAGTATTTGAAAATATTTTTTTTTTTTAAAGTGTGATGTGAGAAATGTTTTGTTTAGAAAGGTTTATGAGCAAGCGATTAAAAGTAGTGTACCCACTCAAGGTCGTTCTTGTACTTTTACTTCTCCTTTATAGATAGTATATTTGTACCATTAGTTGGTAGATAGCCCCATCTATTGGATGTGAAGGGACATTGTAAGGTCATCATTTGGTCATTGAAGTCAACTAGTAAGGATGCTTTAGCAATTTCGTAAGGGACTAGATCATTTTTTGAAAGGCAACGTCGAAGGGTCATCAAGGGACTATAATTGTTTATTCGAGGGTCTTTGCTAAAGCGTCCATACGTTCGAGGGACATGACCATTATTCCGAAGGAAACGAAAAGAGGTTACCCTAAAGGTGCGAGCGAGTCTGAAGAGTGTTTGATTTAATTATTTATCTGGGATTTAGGGTTTTCTATCGTTCGTTTTTGTCTTTCAATGCAAACCCTAATTACTAACAGTAATATAGCAAATAATAATAGCATAAGGTAAAGACGGAAATGTAAACCTAAGACTATTACAAAGCTTTGGGGCAATTACATAATAAGGTGTGCGAGAAATAAAGCCATAAGCTATTACATACTATGAGCAGTTACGTAAAAGGAAACACAAAAAATAAAACTACGTTATTACAATTACACGCGCCCTATAGACTTTATCTAGGAAAATAAAAAATAAGATAAAAAATAGAAAAGAAAATGTTTTGGTGATTTTTTATGAAAAAATAGTTTAATGATAATTAATTAAATAAAACCTAAAAATCTAATTAATTTTAAAATAAAAAAAGTTAATTAATTAAGTTATTAAAAAAATAATTGTTATAAAACATTTAAACCTAATTTACTTAGTGTTAGAAAAAAATAATTAGGGTTAGTTAAAAGGTTATTAGGGTTTAGTTAAAAGAATTAGGGTTTATTAGGTAAAAAGAAGAAAATAGGGTTAGGAAAAATAAGGAAAAATAAAGATGCTTGTGAAGCCCATTTCCTTCACAAGCACCTCCTCTACCACCAAGCCACACTGTTGTTGGTGTTAAGATAACCAACGCGCTTCACAATATATGAAACCTGCAAAAGAAATATGAGAAAAAAAGAAATTTTGCAAAAGGCAGAGATCAAACCCACACTCTAGTTCATTTTATCAAATCAAAACATATATATAATATAAATTAAAATAGGATGATCGGAGAAGCGCCAGAGCCCTAGCTTCGATCTTCTTCTCCGGCGAGTTCATTTTTCATTCCTACAAAATAAATCATGTCAATGATTCAGAGATACCCTACCCCTCTAATTTGGGCCTTGTGAATTCAAGGAGGCATTGGTTTTGGCTAAATCTCTATGTAGAAAGAGATACGAAACAAACAAAGTCAAATGGTGTAAAAATGGCAACACATAATTCAGCCATTATGGGGGCCATGCGGTGGCTCAATCCTGCATATTGATATCTTAGAAGCATGTTAGTGGTGTTAGTTTCAATTAAAGCACGAAAAAAAATGAATTTACAAAATATATGGCAATAGGAGATGCATGGGATGTTGATTTCGTGTTCTTTGCATCATCAAGATTGATTAACTACAATGCTTCAGGGATCTATTGAAAGGGTTGGTTTGCTTTGAGAGAGGTTGTAAATAGGGTTTGTAGTTTGCCCTAGTTTGTGAGAATTTTTGGAGTTTTTGGAATATGGTTTCTTGCAATATTTTTGTAGTCCTCTTATGAATGGATACGAAGGTTCACTATGAGTTACAAAACACACTTGGACCTTGAAACATAAGCCCAATAGCCCACAAATTCAAGTTTGATCAATTTAGGTTTCATGCATTTTCTCAAAATTGCCTAAATCGCACCAATCATAACTCTCAATTTTTATCATATGAAGGTGATCTTTGAATTTTTGGAAACCTCAATATGTCCTCTACAATCTCTATGTTGATAATTTTTTCATTTGAAGACCTTATCTTGATGTAAGTTGCCTTGACAAAAAGTGTCTTTTTGTTGACTTTTTGAAATGGCCTATAAAGTATTGGTCCATATCTTTCAAATGAAGCATTTTTTGGACTTGAGCTTAGAGAGACTAAGTTGTAGAGAATTGATTTTCCCTTCAAAATGAGCTTTTGTTGAGAAAAATATGATGAGGCATGTGAAAGTTATGCTTGGTTAAAGTTCAGTCTCTTTAAGAAAACCCTAATTTAGTAACTTTTGAATTTCGGTAAATCTTGAGTTTTCTTGATGAATCATGATAAACCCTTGATCAAATGATGAATGTGACTTAAAAATCTTGGTGTTGACCAAAAATCTTGAAGTTTGACTGTATGTTGACCATAATTGACTTTTTGTCCAATACAGTTGATTTTCAAACATTTGAGCAATTGACTGAGCAAACTTGTGATGCAAGACTTGAAATTTGGCATGAGCATTTCTTGAGACATATGAGGAATCCTAGAATCCACTTAAGGCATTAGAAGGTCCAATTTCCTTGAAAAAACCAAAACCCTAATTGTAGGCCACTGCTTAGGAGGAGAGTTTGTTTGGTCAACCCTTGAGTAATCTTGAGCAATTGAAGATCCTAGGAGCATAAGGAGATATATTAAAGAAAATGGGAGGTAAATGTGGGGGTACAACATCTGCCCCTGTTCAATCTTATTAAACCTGAAGAGTTAGATTGACACGTCCGCCATTTATGATAAGAAGGTTGAAGAGGATTGAACACTTAAGTGCCCAGAAATTTGCACTCGCCGGTGCATGAAGTAATGCTGTTTGTTAATAGTATTGCTTGAATGGACTTAAAGATGCCATTCGGATAGATGATAGAATATCTCCGGGGATGGGTTTAAAGATGCCATCCAAAGTGACTGTTGATAGGAATATCATAATGAGTCCACGTACAACATGATCTGATGGAATGAAAATTTCCGAAGAAAAATGCTTTTAAGAACGAAGGCCCTGAAGGAGATGCTTTTCAAAATTCAGTCTCTGAAGGGAGATGCTTTTCAGAATTCAGTCTCTGAGGGAAATCATTAGGTTATGCAGATAGTCTCCCCATCCTGTTTCGGAAATTGATCCGCAATTTGTTTTTCATTGGTAAACTCATCCTATTTCGGGAATTCATATTTCCTGGTTATATAGATAGTTTCCCCATCTTGTTTCAAGAATTAATTTCCGACCTATTTTTCATTGGTAAACTCGTCCTGTTTTGGGAATTCATACTGCCTGGTCATATAGATAGTTGCCCTGTCCTATTTCGGGAATTAATCATTGATCTGCTTTTTGTTGGTAAACTCGTCCTATTTCAGGAATTCATACCGCCTAGTCATATAGATAGTTGCCCCGTCTTATTTCAGGAATTAATCTCTGACTTGTTTGAAAATTGTTGATGATATTCGTCTCTTTGCAAATTTTACCTGAAATGACAAAATTAGCTTTATGTATTATCGTGATGCATGTAATGCATCAATGATGCTCTCAAGATAAATGAGGATGTTATATGTGTTTCGTTATGCATATGCTATGATGTATTGTGATATGATGTATGGACGTAATATGTTATTGAAGCGTATCGGTAACTCCTTGTAACAATGTCTAGCTGGGGAAAATAAATCTCGGACTATTGCTGGGAATGAAGAAAGTGTTTCTTCAACTTTTGTTGGGAATAATTTTGCTGGGGATTCCTTCTTTATGTTTGAAGATACTTCGCTAGGGGATCTTCGGCTTCTGCTTGAGGATATATGCATTCATGGAGAGTCAATCGTTCGCCATTCTTATTTTTTTGAAGGATTTGGTTCTAACGCACCCTGACTGGGGATCAAAGTGATGGATATTCCTCTTGTGTTCTATCTGTCCAGGTTTCAGATACCGTAGCAACTCTTCTGGGGATAACAACTTTGATTAAACCCTGCTGGAGAGGAGGATTTTGTTGAAGTAATAAACTTCGCTGGGAATTAAATTCCTGTAATTCGTGTCAAGGAAATAAACTCTGATGGGGGTTGGAATTTTATAGGATGCACTGAGGAAGTCTCCACTGTATGTTGGGGAAATGGTCAAACTTATTTATCCTCTAGGGGAACTATTGGGGATGATGATCAGTTTAAGCTATCAATTATGGAGGTGAACTGCTAGAAGATGCCTGAATCTCTTCTTGTGGGCATCTTAGACTTGCTGAGGAATATATCTCTGTTGGGGACGATCTTGCGAAGATAACTCTGTAGAGATAGTTTCATGGAGATTGCTTTGTGGGGATTTATGAATGACTTAAACATTATCCCAACACCTAGAGTCTTTGATAAATGCTAATCATGTTTTCATGCTGTTGTACCCCAAAATTTACCCTCTTTATTTCGAACTTTTTGGCTTACATTTCATTATTACATACATGCATATCATTGGTTTTATGGTTATATAATCAAGGTATATTTAGAAAGCTTCGTCGGGTTAAAAGTGACGTTTATTTCATCAGTGGATGTTCTCAAAGTATTTTCCGTGCTGAAGATCGGTTCGCCGTTTCGCAACGATTCGGGGTTCAAAGATTCACAACTCGAACCCGGCGCGTCATATTCAGGTGTTCTTTCGCCAAGATATCCCTGATAACATATTCTCAAATTCAGGTTCGGCTCGAGAGCCAATTATTTAAAGAAGGTTTCCGAATGTGCGATTTTTCTCGAAGAAATATGGTGAAAAAGTGTGCTGAAAGTGCAATTTTTACACCAAAAAAAATTCATAACTTGAATATCGTGGCTCGTTTTGAACCCGTTCCAGTGGCCAAAATTTCGTCTTGATGTCATCTATGTTTTCATCTCTCACGGATGGAAGCCAATTTCAATCATAAGGTCTTCAAAAATTCGGATTTATCAAGTATTTTCGTACAGAAAATTTGTGACAGAAGTTTATTTGCGTCATGTTCAGAAAATCATAACTTGGTTGATTTTCATCGTATCGAGCTGGTTCCAGTGCCAAAATTTCACAAATTAAGTTATCTACTTTAACACATGAGGTATCGATTTTGAACATTATCCAAAAGGCCTTTGTTTTTTGCCCATAACGCGCGTGACATGCCGAAAATCCTGAATGCTGAATATTATTTCATCTGGATCGAAACTTCGAAAATTAATAACTTGGTCAATTTTTATCGGATCAGGCCCATCTTTTTACAAAAATTCACTGACTCAGAGATCTACAACTTTTCTTTCAAGGTCGAGACTGGGTTCTGCTCCGATCAATACCAGTTTTTTATTGAAGAACATGCCAGAGTTGACACTTGAGCCCAAAATAAGTTTGTCTGAGGCAAAACTTCAAAAATTCATAATTAATTCACCGTTTATCCGATTGAGCTCATTTTTGGACAGGAGTTATTTCTCGATGCCGTCTACATTTCAACTTCACAAATTGCACTTAAGTCCCTGAGATTTAGCCTGGAACTTGTCCGACTCAAGTGAACAAAAATTTGCACATTGCTTGTGGTTATTGGAGGCCCAATTGCACATTCAAAGTTCATATTTTTGCTCTAATTTCCATTAAATAATCTCATTCTTTTCACACAAACAGGAGACGACGAAAAAAAACCTTTGCCACAACCCTGTCAAAACATCAAATTCTTTCAAGAACCCTAAAAATCTTGAAATCCTTGTTACAAACCCCCATCTCACTACAAACAAGTCATCCTTGTTACAAACCTCCATCTTACTACTTCTCCAGTAAGGGTTTGGACCATCGTAATGGTCCCATGCAGGGTTATTACAAAACGCTGAGTCCAGATCATAACAACAACCAACGACATCATAATGCAGTGTTAAAGGGGGTGATCAGTGAGGTTAAGGGCGTGAGTTCAACACTCACCACTATTGGTTTTGGTTTTCTCCATTTAATTATCTTTTTACCGATTTTTATTCTTTTTGTTTAAAACATTTTTCATAAAACCAAACATTTTTCACAAACCTTTTATTTTTCATAATAAACTCGAATAATTAATTTTAGGTTTTTTTTTTTAATTTAATTTTAGGTTTTTTTTAATTAACCTTTTTTTTTTCTTTCAAAATTAACGTTTTTTTATTAATTAAAATTAATTAGGTTTTAGGTATTTTAATTAACTTTTTTCAAAATTAACATTTTTTATTAATTAAAATTAATTAGGTTTTTTAGGTTTATTTAATTAATTATCATAAATCATTTTTTCATAAAAAATCACCAAAACATTTTCTTTGTTATTTTAATCTTATTTTTATTTTCCTAGATAAAGTGTATAGGGTGCGCTCAAGTGTAATAGTGTAGCTTTATTTTTCTCGTATTTTTTTTATCATTATCATGTAATTGCTTCTTGGATGTAATAGTTTTAGGATTTCTTTTCCGCACTCTTCACTATTATGTAACTGCCCCAAAGCTCTGTAATAGCCAATGTTTACATTTCCGCATTTACCTTCAGCTACTATATTTTATGTAATGCTTAGATTAATAGGATTATATGGAAAGATAAAAATGAACGATAGGAAACCCTAATTGCAAGATAAACATAACTGAAAAAACACATTGTTGCACACTTGCACCCTTAGGGTATACCTCACTTGGTTGCCTCAGAAAATAATGATCATGTCCCTCGAACGTAGGGATATCTTAGCAAAGACCCTCAGTTTAAAAGTCATCATAAAGATCATAGTCCCTTACAGTTCCTCGAGTTGCCTACGAGAAATAATCTTGTCCCTCGATGTTGGCTATATGATGACAGTCTCTTAGAACGCTAAGATATCCTTACATGTTGCCTTCAATGACCATAAACGTCCCTTCTGATAGTCCCTCAACATCCAACGACTAGGACTACCTACTCACTAATAGTAGGATAGCACTATCTAAAGGAAAGGAGGAAAAGAGCGTCCTTTTTTGAGTAGGTAGACAAGTTCTTAAGTACTTGCTCAAAACTGAATTTTTTACACTTACACACTTTCAAACTTCTTTTCAAAAACGCTTTATCACACTCTTGAGGACTCGTACAAGAGTTATCATAAAGCAAACAAAATCTTTCAAAACACACAAACACAAAAACAGTTTTAAAAAATGAGCAAGTACCTAAGAGCCCGTGGAAAACCACGGATGAAAAGGGTACTAACACCTTCCCTTTCCATAATCTACCTCCCTTATTCAGAAAATCTCGAAAAAGGTATTTTTCTGTTCTTTTCACCCTTTCCTTTGTTGGATAAAAGAAAAGTCGATGGCGACTCTTTCTTACCGCGACATTTGCGAACAAAAAATGCAAACCAGTATTAACAGTCAGTTTTTCCACCGTATCACAGAACTGGCCCCAAGTAGTGCAACCACCTTCTTCTACTATAGCCCTAGCATCCTTCAACGAAGCCATTCTATTTTAGTTCTGTGATACGGTGGCAGAACAAAACTTGTGACTCTGCTGGGGAAAATAAAAAGTGGGGTTTACCTTAGGGACTAGATCATTTTAAACTTGCTTCTTTGTCTGTTTGGTTGCTTTACTTTTAAGGGTAATGTTTGGGTTACTATAGATCATAGTCCCGGATATGAGGAAACCTTTTAGGTAAGTAGCAATAGATCGTGGAAATTGTGCGTGGTATACCAACACGGTTGAAGCGATGGCTACATTGATGCGACACTTTGGTTGGTATCAGTAGCCCTTGAGTTAATCAAGGAGAATACGGGGCCGCTGCGTGGTGTCATAAAGCGTTTAATGACCTTAGAACCTTTAATTGAATAACTTGGCAATTAGGACATAGTGAGATGGCCATCTTTGGTGTATTCCTAAGGTCGACAGATACTCGATGCTACACTCATTGAGACTTGACTCTTGAGTTTTGTTTGGTTGTGAGTCAGTCGCTTATCGAACGAAGCTTGTGGGAAAGGCCAATGATATTGAGATCCCTTAGAACCCAATTACTATTATAGGACAGGTTGAACCAATCCAACTTCAAGAGGGAATGACCTTAAAACCCATGCATGCCTTAAGCCTAAGGTCTTTGTGTGATTTACTTGTGCTTGTTATATTTGTGATTTCTTAGCATAATCATGACATCATAACATGGCATATCATACTAACCATTTCAAGGATCTCAAGGGTCTATGATGCAGGTTATGCGTCTAGCAAGGGGAAAGGGGATTTATTTTCCTCTAGCCAATGTCGTCAAAGGACCAAGACAAGACAACTTGAGTCAGAGGCTATGACCCACTTAATATGGTGAGCTTGACTCTCGTAGAAGGACACTCAATGTTATGAAGTTCTTCAACCAAATTTGCAAATTTCAGCTTCTGACATTTTCTTGTTTACCCTGCGGGATCCTTGAAAACATTGCATACATATATCATACATATCATTGCATAAGCGGGTTTCAAAGTAGGTTTCTCATCCTCTTCGCTATTTATTTCAGCAATGGCTCTAGAATAAACAGTGAAGGATCTACATACTAAAAATGCGCAATTTCAATAAATGTTCATGGCTTTAGCCCAGGGGCAGGAAGAACTGAAAGCTCTCGTCATTAAAGAGAAGAAGAAGAAGGAAAATAAACCGATTAGAATCCTTAATATGGGATGAAGACTCAGAAGACCGGTTAAAGGAGCTCTAGATCTTTCAACTCTATCAAATAAGGGGGATAATCATGAATAAGATAACAACTCGGGAACTGATGAAGACGAAGCTGATTATTCTGAGGAGGAGTATCCTCCTGCTGATGATAAATACAAACAACTGGAAGATCGTCTCAATGCTATGGAGATTCAGCAGATACCTGGCTTAGACTTTGAAGAATTAGGCTTGGTTTCTGGTGTGATCATCCTACCAAAATTCAAGGTCCCCACGTTCGCTAAGTATGACAGTGTCTCCTGCCCTAAGTTGCACTTAAGGTCCTATGTCAGGAAGATCCAGCCTCACACTGCTGACCGGAAGTTATGGGTCCATTTCTTCCAAGAAAGTTTAGCTGGCACGCAACTGGAGTGGTTCTACCCGCTAGAAAGAACAAACATTCATACTTGGGAAGACTTGGCTGCTGCTTTCTACAAGCAGTACCAATACAATGCTGACCTCGCTCCAACTCGTACACAACTTCAAAGCATGTCTATGGATTCTAGCGAAGGATTCAAAGAATATGCCCAAAAATGGAGGGATCTAGATGGAAGGGTACAACCTCCTCTGAATGATTTGGAAATGATAGATATGTTCATGGGCACTCTGACATGCCCGTTCTTTAATCTGCTGATTGGGAGTTCCTCATATGGATTCATAGAGATGGTTCTAACTGAAGAAAGGATCTAAAGTGGTATCAAGAGTGGGAAGATCCTGATGGCTGCATCTTCTAATGCTGAGAAGAAGTCACTTGCTGGTAAGAGGGAAGCCAATGTTGTGTATGGCCAGAAGGGTCGTAATAAGGTAGACGACCACAATCAATCTATTGGGGAAATATTGGTCTCTAATCCTACGCCTATGCAACGACACCAACAGGGGAACCAGCGTAAAGAGGTCACGCCTAAGAGATAGTTCACCAGAATCAACATGTCACTATCTCAAGCGTTACAACACATGTTGAAGGCAATATTGATTACGTTAAAGGCTTATCTACAGAACCCCAATACCTTTGCTCTCAGTTACTACCCCAATGAAAGGTGTGAATACCATTCTGATTTCCCTGGACATGATACGAATGGGTGTTGGGCTCTGAAGAACAAAATTCAGAATATGTTTGATGCCAAGGAGATCGAATTCGACCCTCCAGAGACTCAAAAAAAGGTCACTGCTCCTAGGCCAAATCATTGAGAACGTCCAGTTCATTTTTTATTTTTCATTTGTAATTTCATTTATTGTTCAAAAAATTACTGTTATGCTGAACTTTGGTTTTCCCATTAATGCATCGCATATGTTTGTCTTGAATGATTTCATTGTCATTTTATTTAAACTGTTTTCTTGCTTCCTTTACGTGATATTCGACTCTCGATTAAAAATCTATAAGCCTTTAGAGGGAGGATGACGAGAACGATACCATAATCTCTACAATATGCTTTTGAACAGACCCCGCTGACGATGTACAGGCGTTGTTTCAAATCCTAAATAGTGGAGTTATAAGGAAGATAATCCCTAGTCAACCCCCTTGAGCCTAAGAAGTAGGAGTTTTCTTTTCACACAAATTAAAACCCTTTATCATAACCTGGGGCAGGGTAGTTTTCTCAGTTAATTCAGGTGCGCATTTAGTCGCAATATTCTACTTTATACATAATGAATATCATCAAAGACGTCCTTCCAAATCAGAATATGGTGATGGTTCCGCATAATCATTAAAACCGACAATCATTATCTCTCAAAATAAAAGCCTGCTAAGTCAAAACCTATGAAGGAGACTTAAGAAAAAACCGGGGCATCCCGCTGACTATAATCATAAAAGAAACAGTTCAGGCAAAAGAAGGGATAACGAAAACAAAAAAAAGAGGTTACTACAAATCCTTGAAGAAAAAAAGATTACAAAATGATTGTCTCTTCCAAATAAACTTTCAGTATCTAAACTATCACCAGAACATCAAGGACAAGATGCCAGACTCAATTGGGATCTGAACGCACAATTAGCTGATCATAGGATCGAAGAACATCACGAAGAACGGGTGGGTACAAATAAAATTTGAGCCTTTATCCTTTGTTTCTTAAACTGTGAACCAGGCCATGCTACAACCCTTAAAAGTCCTAACTAAAGCATAGGTTAGTTCGGAAGCATACTGTTACAAAAGGTATCATGACTCTTGTAGAACTTGCTATAAATCCTGAGTTGATATCACTCTCTTGCAAAATTTGTTTTACTGAAAAAATGAATTTTCAAAAACTTCAAGACAAGCATAAACCTTGCATTATTTGAATATCGTTGTTTGCATATAGTTATCTGTTCGACAACAGAGAAATTCACATGATGAATATCTAGTGAATACAAACTTTCTCAATAAAAAGGTTCACCTCAAGTGGAAAAACACTTCCGACCAAGGGGCACGGCACGATCATTGTCCATCATTTGGGGCAATCAAGTCAAGATTCAAGGAATCTCTCAAAAATTCCAAATAGCCAGGGGCAGATCTCCATCTGAATCACTTGGGGAATTAGACATGAATTCCAACAATGAATCACGTACAATCAAGCAAAATCAATGTTCCCCACCGGATTTCTTGTCAAAAACAATTAAACAGGAATTCCCAATGGAAACATTCTAAATAAACCAAGTCCTCTTCTAGAAACGGTTCAGATACGATCCAGAGACGAATGTTATCCTGGTACTTATTCCAGACTTCTCTTCTAGAAACAGCTCAGGTACGATCGAGAGATGGATGTCATCCTGATACTTATTCAGATTCTCTTTAAATACAATTCAGATACGATCCAGAGACGGATGTCATTCTGACACTCATTCAACACATGTTTTAAATACAGTTCAGATACGATCCAGATACGGATGTCATTATGACACTCATTCAACACATGTTTCAAGTATAGTTCAAATACGATCTAGAGACAGATGTCATTCTGACACTCATTCAACATATGTTTTAAGTACAATTCAGATACGATCCAGAGACGGATGTCATTCTGACACTCATCCAACACATGTTTCAAATACAGTTCAGATACGATCTAGAGACGGATGTCATTATGACACTCATTCAACACATGTTTCAATTAAATTACAAATATGATCCAGAGATGGATATCATTCTGACACTCATTCAACACATGTTTCAAGTAAAGTTCAGATACGATCCAGAGACAGATGTCATTCTGACACTCATTCAACACATGTTTCAAGTATAATTCAGATACGATCTAGATACGGATGTCATTCTGACACTCATTCAACACATGTTTCAAGTACAGTTCAGATACGATCCAGATACGGATGTCATTCTGACACTCATTCAATACATGTTCAAGTACAATCACGACATAGATCCATCCATAAAATCTCCGCAGGTATTTTCTCCAACAGGTACAGGGGAGGAAACATCCTGATGCGAAGTCACCATTACATACAACCCCGTGATGTCTATGTTCCCCACAGAGTAGAAACAACCTAAGTTTCAATCTCTCCTTCCCCAAGCAGAAGTTATCTCCTCCAGAAAAATTCATTCTCCAGCTGCAATTTGTATTCCCCAGCCGAGTTTTATAATTTCAACCAGTTATAAAACCTCCTCCCAAGTAGAGTTTATTTCTCAAACTATAAAAGCTCATTCCCAAATAGAGTTTATTTCTCTACAACGGCAAAATCTTCCAATAAAGCATCTCCCTCCACAGGGTTATTCTCAAGCAGAGTCAATCCCCAACAGAACATCCTCAAACAGAAAGAGGAAATCCCCGGTGTGCTGCGGTGGGAGAACCGACTTGAAGGTGTTGCATTTTATCACAAATGTTGCGGTTAGCAAGAGTAGCCACCGACTTTTCTTTTGTCCAAAAGGAAAGGTGAAAAAGCACAAGAAAGTCCTTTGAGATTATTTCTTGAGTTCGGGGGGTAGATTATGAAAACGGAAGGTATTAGCACCATTTTCATCCATGGTTTTCCATGGGATCTTAGTTACTTGCTAGATCACTTGCTTTTGTTTGAAAATGTGCTTTGTGTGGTTTTTGAAAGTATTTTGAAAAGGCGCCATCGTTTAGGCAAACATTCTAATGAATCTCGTTCGTAAGAATGTATACAAAGTGTTGATCTTTTGAAAATGTTTTTCAAGTTTGAAAGATGTTTTTTGAAAGTGTTGGTGTTTGTTTTGAAGATAGCAAGGATGATTTTGGTTTTGAAATTGAGCAAGCAACTAGGAACGTTTTACCTACTCAAAAGTCTTTCTTGTTTATTTTCTCTTTCCTTTGACATTGTTATCTTACCATCAATTTGGTAAGCAACCCTATCTTTGGATGTAAACGGGACGGGCGTGGGTCATCGTATAACCATGATTAGCAATGTTGCAAGGCATCTTAGCATCTTTCTCTAGGGACTAAGATCATTTTGAAAGGCAACTTTTTATAGCGTCATCGAGGGACTATGGTCTTGTGTTTGTTTGTTTTTGCTAAGATACCTCACATGCGTAACATGGCCATTTTGTAAGGCAACCAAGTGGATCTTACCCTAGGGGTGCTTGTGTGCAAGTGTGTTGATTTTCATACTTTATTTAGTCTTTGATTAGGGTTTGCTAATTGATTGATTTTAGTCTTTCCATACAAAACCCTAATTACTAGCAATTGTATATAAAACGATAAATTGCAGAATTTAAAATTACTACGCTATTACAATACTTGTGGGAGGGGGGTATAAATTACAAATGGGGATTGCTAGAAAATAAACCTAATTATCTATTACAACCATATTGAATTTGGATAAATAATGTACAAAAATGAATAAATATACAAGTATGTAAGATGGAAAGAAAATGGACTTTTGTTTGGATTTTTTAGGAAAAAGGGTTTTGTTTTAACCTAATTAAGAAAAATAATTAATTAAATTAGTAAAAGTAAACCTAAATTTAACTAGGAAAAGAATTTAAATAAAACCCTAATCTAAATATTAATTGACTAAAAAAATAAATTAAGTTTGTAAGAAGAATATTTTTGGTATTTTTGTCTTAAAAATAATTTATAGTATTATAAAATATTTTTGGTCTTTTTATATTTTAAAATAATATATTTTAATTGTGTAAAAGAAAATAACTAAAAACCTAGTTTCTAATTAAATTTGTAAATTAATTAGTAAAATAAATAAAATATGATAAAAATAAAAGTAATATTTATTGTAAAAAATAAATAAACTATATCAAAATATAAATCTAATGTTTTTATATTATTTTCTGATTTTTTTAATATTAAATAAAAAATATTTTAGAAAACAAATAAATAAAAATGAGAAAAGAAAATAAAATGGGCCAGGGGTGTGAATAATCAGCAAGGGAGTCAGAAATAAAAAAAATACAAGGCCCAAGGGGATAAGGCCCAACGCTAAAAAAAAAACAAGTCAGAACATGTGAAAAATATGAAAAATCACAAAAGGTCACGCTGGGGCTTGAACCCAGGACTTAAGGGTGAACAGGCGAGCGCTTTACCACTAGGGTGGCTATACATCCGTTCATATAAACAAAACAATAAATATATATTAGAAATCAAGTCCATGGCCTGAACTTCATCTTCAACCTCACGCCCAGCCAGAGTACCTGCGTCTTGTTCACCTCTCATCCATTTGCAAAAATGTAAACATGAATCTTGTGGCATATGTCCTCACGATTTCAAAAATTCAAATCAATAAAATTATAAATAAAAAACAAGCATGAATTTTAATGGCCCTAATCTGAACCCTAAAAATTTCATAAACTTCAATCCTAAAATTCTCTAAGCTCAAGCAACATAAATGAAAACTATGGACATTGTTAGATTTGGAGCAATGATACCTACATTTCATTCACAAATAAACCATTAATGATGCGTGTATGAAGAGTTAAAAGTTGAGAAAACTTACCTCAAAATTGGAAATCGTGTTCTGCAAATGAGCACTCCTCAAGGTGTTGTGATGATAAGAATAGCTCCACTGAGGTCCCAGGAAGCTAATGCAATGATTAACTAGGTTGGAGAGTGGCTGAAACATTATGGAGAAGTCCACTTGTAGTGCTCTGTTTTTGAACTTGGAAATGGAGGAAGATGGTGTTACAGAACTGTAACAGGGTAAGGGATGACTTCTAAATGATGTTTAGAAGCTTTAGGAATAAAGAGGCTTGAAAACACACGAGGGAGTTATGAGTTTCAAACTTTTGGTCAAGTTTGTGACAAATTACTTGTGTATGTATAAGCAAAAGGCTTGAGTGCTTGGGAGAGTCAGAAGTACAAGTTATAGGTTGATTGCTATGTTACTTGATTTTGAAGAAAAGTGGGAAATTTGGTTCCAAGAGGAGGTACAAGCATGGGCTGAGTGATTGTAAGTGTTGAGATCATCCTCTCTTGAGTTATAGGACATGTATAATCAGAAGAAAACAATTGCAAGGCTCAAGAATAAGTTTTGTGCAAAAAGCTACTTTATCAAAATGGCATTGTGCACTTTCTTCCCAAAATGGATATAAAGCAAGGCCTTGCATTGAATGCTTGAATTGAGACCTCTAATAGCTGTGTAAGAAATTAATTATGGAGTGGCTAACAAGTTTGAGGCATATAAAGTAGATATTATGCAGCATAGGTTTGAAATTTGAATCTTGTTTATCACAAAATGACTTGTATTTCAAGTGTTAAAACCCTAACTTCATCTCTTCGATTCTCCCTGCTCAAGAATGATCTCAAGGAATTCTTGGACATTTTGGAAATATTGTAATATGCTCTACAACCCCTCTTTGAATCACTTTTTAAAATTCCCCATGGAACTATATGAAAAAGTTCCATGAAGTTAGGTCAAAATCCTGACCAAAACTAGGGCAAATTTTCACTAAGTGTCCAATTTAAAGACCATGACTTTAGGAATTAATAACTTGATATCCAAGAAATTTTAGGAGAAGTTGTGTAAAGAAATGGTGTAGATATCATGGAGATATACAACTTTCATGTTGAAAGTTTCTTCTGAATCCTCTTGCATCATGGTGAAAAATTTGCCCAAAAGTATAAAAAACATGAAGTTTAAACACTTTGAAAAATTTCTAAGTTAGAAAACTTTGACTTATCAAAATGAAATATTGACTTTTTGATTTATTGATGAATAATTTTCATTTTTGACATGTTTTTATGAATTGTGATCTTTGACATTGAACTTTGACCAAAAAGTCAAAGTTTGACTTTTCAATGTATAGTTTTTTGATCAGTTGACTGAAAATTCACTATCAGTCCAATTGATCTTGAGCAATGTTTTAGGTAATACCATTAGGTAAATATGATGCAATTTAACTCTTAAGATCATACTTCAAACCAATTGACAATTTTCTAGGTCAAAAATCAGAAATTGCCCTCTTTCACTCAAAACCCTAATTTTGACCATTTTCCCTTTTGATGATTTGATCAAATTTCTTGAGGAATTGTGGTCCAAACTTGATAAAATGATACATATGAATTTATAATGTTGACGTGGATAAAAAATTATTAAGTTTGAATGTAAATTGGCCATAGTTAACTTTTTCCCCAATACAATTGATTTTAAGGTCAACTCCTCAATTGACTGAGCAAAAGTGTGATCCAAGGCTTGAAACTTGACATGAATAATCTTGAGGGTCCATAATGATCCATGAAAGTAATATAAAGTATATAGAGCTCAAATATCCTTGTGCAATCTCAAACCCTAATTTTGGTCATTAGTGCTTAAGGAGGGGTCTTGAGCTGATCAAACCCTAGTGCAATCTTGAACCAAGAGAGGCCTTTGTGAGAAAATATTTGATAAATGAGAGGGGAAATTTTGAGGTACAACAGCTGCCCCTGTTCAATCTTCTTAAATCTGAAGAGTTAGATTGGCGGATCCGCCATTCGTGACTTGAAGGTGAAAGATGATTGAACATTAAAGTGCCCGGAAATTTGCACTCGAAGATGGATGTGAATGGGATTATAGATGCAATTTGGAGGAATGTTGGTAAACACCGGAAGAAGTATCAGCATAAATCTCTTGTTAATTTCTACTAAAACTTGATATTTTACCTGTGAGAAAAAAAGTTAGTAAAATGCAGATGCTTGCATGATGTTCACTAAATGCATATGGTATGTACATGCTATGATGTATGAACGTGAGATGTATGCTTTTATCCGGGAAAATAAATCCCTGACTGCTGTTGAGGAAGTTCTGGGGGGTTAAATCCCTGATTGTCGTTGATGATGAAGAATATGCATATCTATAAATTTGTTGAAAGAATGCTTCCGCTGGGGAATATTGCTTGAATGTCAGTTGTTATCTGGTCGGATCTAGGCTTCACAATTGTTGAGGATGAAGTAGTCGACTATTATCTGGTCGTATCCAGGCTTCACGAAAACTTACTAGAGGAAGAGACGAATTAACTGTTATCTGGTCGGATTCCAGGCTTTGCAGAAAATTTCTTGAAATTGAAAAGTTATCTAGTGGGATCCAGGCTTCACAACAACTTGTTGGGGATACAGAAGTTAACTGTTATCTGGTCGGATCCAGGCTTCACAGTAACTTGAAGTGGTAACCACTATCTGGTCGGGTCCAGGTTTCATGGTTTTTGGAAAGTTGTACTATTATCTGGTCAAGTCCAGGTCTTACAATATACTGTTTGAAAAACTATTATCTGGTCAGGTCCAGGATTTACAGATTTCTGAGATTGATGAGGTCAATTACTATCTGGTCTGGTCCAGGTTTCACAATAAACTAAATGGGGATATGGTTGTTATCTGGTCAGTTTCCAGGTTTCACAATGAATCTCTGAGGGTAATTGCTATCTGGTTGGATCCAGGCTTCACAACAACTTGCTTGAAAAGATGAAATTGAAAACTGATATCTGGTCGGATCCAGGTTTCATAGTAATTTGTTGGGGCAGAGGCAAATTCTACTGGGGAAAAGAAGTTAAACCTTGGTCGGGTTGAGTCCAGGTTCTTCTATATCTTTGAAGAGTTAGACTATTATCTGGTCGGGTCCAAGTTTCATAGTATCCTGAAATTGAGATCAACTGCTATCTGGTTGGGTCCAGGTTTCAGCGACTTGATGAAGTCAAACTAATATCTGGTCAGATCCAGGCTTCAGTAAAAAACTTGAAAATTATGCTAATATCTAGTCGGATCCAGGCTTCATAGAATCTTTTTGGATATAGTAAAGGCTTTGCTGATGGCTTTACTGGGGATCATGGGTTGTGGTCATATGATTTGCAATAATATGAGGAGAAAATTCAAACTGGAGAGTATGGACTCAGTCGGGTAGGACAGACTCAGCTTGGGGAGGATACACTCAACTGGGGAGAATAAACTCTGATTGGGGATAACATCCTTGGTCGGGGAAGATATGCTCAGCTGGGGAACTCCGTGGTATCTTGATTGTATGTTGGGGAAATTTGAACTCAGATGGGGATTTATGTGATTCCTTGATTATTTCTTGGGAAATAAAACATGTTGGGGAAAGGTTTATTGCAGCCGTCCTCGTGGGGATAAGGATAATGAGATAACTCTGTAGGGATATTTCATATACATTAAATAGATGCTTGCCGCTGCTTAGAAGGACACATGTGCCAAATAGTTTTAATTATGTTCATTCAATTTTAGTCATTGGACAAATTTGCATTCAAAACAAAGACATAAATTTTGCACTTCAAAGTATATTTGTATTGATATTTTGCCCATGAATAGGCGTTTTTGTACAGAGAGACGGAGATCCTAGTAAGAGGAAATCATCAAAAGGAAAACAAAATTGAAAATGAAAACAAATAGCCATGTGAAATGATCTCATTGCCTTCCGACTATACTATTGCCCCAATATCTTCGAATGTCCCTTGTCGTTGATATAAGTTGATTGGATTGATCTTGGACCGTTGAACTTGGACCTTGTGATAAAACTGATTGCGCTGATTCCACGGGACATAGTCATACGCTTTTTATCCTTAACTTTTTCCTGGACCGCCCTTTTGGGTTTTCATCCCACCAGGATACCCCTTTTTGCCCAAGTCGCCCTTTCGGGTTTTCAACTTGCCGGGTGTACAATCTTTTACATATATCCCCAATTTTTTCCCAAACCTTTGGTTTACCGGGATGCCCTTATTTTGCTTAGGTGTGTCAACATAACGGGTCTCTTATGCGTAGTATTTTTTAACTATGTCCGCATTTATAGGATGTGGAAAATCTTCACCATCCATGGTAGTCAGCATCATGTCACTGCCAGAGAAAACTCTCTTGACAACAAATGGCCCTTCATAGGTGGGAGTCCATTTTCCTCTGGGGTCGTCTTGTGGTAAAATGATGTGCTTTATCACCAAGTCACCAACTTGATATACTCGAGGCTTGGCCTTTTTGTTGAAAGCCTTGATCATCTGTTTTTGGTACGTCTGACCATGGAAAACAGTAGCTAATCGTTTTTCGTCGATCAAGTTCAACTGATCCAATCTCGTTTGAATCCACTCGTCTTCGCCTAGGCCTGCCTCATTCATAATTCTTAGAGAGGGAATCTGAACTTCTACTGGCAAAAAAGCTTCCATATCATAGACTAGAGAAAAGGGAGTTGCCCCAGTTGAAGTTCTAGCTGAAGTACAATAGCCATGTAGAGCAAAATACAACATCTCATGCCAATCCTTATAGGTTACTACCATTTTCTGCACAATCTTCTTGATATTTTTGTTGGCCGCTTCAACTGCGCCATTCATTTTTGGTCTATACGGAGAAGAATTGTGATGCTTGATCTTAAACTGAGTGCAAAGCTCAGTGATCATAACATTGTTGAGGTTAATCCCATTGTCGATGATGATCCTTTCGAGGAAACCATAACGGAAGATGAGGTTGTGTTTGATGAATCTGGATACCACATTCTTGGTGACTGAGGCAAACGAGGCGACTTCAACCCATTTGGTAAAATAGTCGATAGCAACAAGAATGAAGCGATGTCCGTTGGAAGTTGTGGGCTTGATTTCTCCAATCATGTCAATGCCCCACATTGCAAATGGCCACGGAGCGGTCATGACATTCAGAGGGGTAGGAGGTACATGGACCATGTCAGTGTAGATTTGACATTTGTGACAAGTTCTTGAATGTTGATGGCAATCAGTCTCCATCATTGACCAATAGCAACCGACTCTTAATATTTTCTTAGTCATCGTGTGTCCACTTGAGTAAGTACCAAAGAGACCATCGTGCATGTCTTCCATGATTTCCTCTTCCTCCTTCTTGTCCACACATCGGGGTAGAGTTGAATCATAGTTGCGCTTGTATAACATCCCGTTACTTAGGAAGAATTTGGCTGCAAATCTTCGCAAGAACTTTCTGTCATTGATAGATTCCCCCTCTGGATAATCTTGTGTTTCAAGGTATCTCATCATCTCATAGTACCATGGCTTTTCCGCATCAGTGTCAAGCTCATAGCAATGTGCAGGTTCATCGAATCTTTCAATTGTTATCATAGGGGCTTCGTTGTCCCATCTAACTTTGAACATTAAAGACATGGTTGCCAGAGCATCAGCCAACTAGTTTTCTTCCCTGGGGAAGTGTTCAAAAGTGATCTCTTCAAGATGAGGAATTAGGAATAGCACAAGTTCCTTGTACGGGATGCGATTAGGGTGATTAGTGTCCCAATCTCCTTTTACTTGGCTGATCACTAGGGAGGAATATCCGAATACATCCAAATTCTTGATCCTTAAGTCAATAGCAACTTTCAGACCTAATATGCATGCTCCATACTCGGCCATATTGTTTGTGAAGTCGAAGCATAGCCTGGAAGTGAATGGAGTGTGGCAACCTTTAGGAGAGATAATCACAACACCAATTCCGTTACCTAAGGCATTGGAAGCCCCATCGAATACCATAGTCCATCGGGATCCTTGTTCAGGTCCGGCATACAGTCCAGGTTTCGCATAGTCGGTTACCAGCATGATGTTCTCATCAGGGAAGTCAAAGTTCATTGACTAATAATCATCCACAGCTTGATGGGACAAATGATCTGCTAGTACACTTCCTTTGATGGCTTATTGAGTCATGTACAAAATGTCGTACTCAGTCAAGATCATTTTCCATCTGACTATCCGTCTTGAAAGGGCAGGTTTCTCGAAGATGTACTTGATTGGGTCCATCTTAGAAATCAAAAAAGTGGTATGAGTCTACATATACTATCTTAGCCGGCGAGCATCCCATTACAGAGCCCAACAAGTTTTCTCGAGCAGTGAATATCTGGTTTCACATTCGGTAAACTTTTTGCTCAGGTAATAAATAGCATGCTCTTTTTGGCCAGACTCGTCATGTTGGCCCAAAACACACCCCGTAGAGTTCTCTAATACCGTCAAGTACATGATCAAGGGTCTTCCTTCAACTGGAGGCATGAGAATAAGAGATTCTTGTAGGTATTCTTTGATTTTATCAAAGGCAATCTAGCACTCATCGTTCCATCTGACTACCTGATCTTTCTTCAAGAGTTTGAAGAGTGGCTCACAAGTAGCAGTCAAGTGAGATATGAAACGAGCAATGTAATTGAGACGACCCAAGAATCCTTTGACTTCTTTTTCAGAATGAGGGACTGGAATTTCTTGGATGGCCTTCACCTTGGCAGGATTAACTTCAACGCCTTTATTGTTGATGACAAAACCTATAAGCTATCCAGATCGTACTCCAAACGTGCACTTGTTAGGATTTAACCTTAGCTTGGACTTCTTAAGCCTCTCGAATAATTTGTGCAGATGATCGAGATATCCTTCTTCGGTTTGTGATCTAGAAATCATATCATCCACATATACTTCTATCTCATGATGAATCATGTCATGAAATAAAGCTACCATAGCCCTTTGATATGTTGCCCCTGCATTATTTAATCCGAATGGCATGACCTTGTAGCAGAAGGTGCCTCATTGCGTAACGAAAGTAGTCTTCTCCATGTCTTCGGGAGCCATCCTTATCTGATTATAGCCTGAGAAGCCATCCATGAATGAGAAGACTTTATGCTGAGCAGTATTATCAACTAAGACGTCAATGTGTGGTAGAGGGAAGTCATCCTTGGGGCTTGCCCTATTCAGATCCATATAGTCTACGCACATGTGAACTTTCCCGTATTTCTTTGGCACTGGCACCATATTGGAAACCCATTGAGGATAGGATGTTATGGCTAGGAACCCTGCATTAAATTGTTTCACCACTTCAGCTTTGATCTTTTCAAACATATCAGGCCTCATGCGACGAACCTTTTGTTTAACAGGAGGGCAGTCCTCTCTTTTCGGCAGATGATGAACTACGATGTCGGTATCCAACCCAGGCATGTCTTCATAAGACCAAGCAAATACTTCCACATAGTCTCGCAACATCTGAACCAACCTGCTCTTGACACTTCTTTCCAAGTTAGCATCGATCCTGATTTCATTTTTATCTGACTCAGTACCCAGGTTGATAACTTCAACTGACTCTTCATGCGATTGAATAGCTTTTTCCTTTTGTAATAGAAGTCTGGCTAGTTCTCCCCGTATGTCACAATATTCCTCGCCTTCGTCTTCGGCTTGGTTGATTGGACATTCAAAGTCATAGTCGACAATAATAGAGTCATTAGCAATAGGATCCAGAGTGGATGTGGACCTGCAAAAGTGTGTGTGTGCATGTAAGATACATGGCTATTTTTGAAAATGTATTTGAAAGAAAGGAAAGATAATAAACACAAATATTTGAATGAAAAAGAGTCCAATGTACTGAATGATCATATGATTAGATGAATATAAATAAAACCCTTGACAAATGGACCAAAATGCCCCGGGCTAGGCACATGGTTGAAAAGTCATTGTTAAAATATTACAAACAACAAGCTCTTGAATTGAAATAAAATAAATAAAAAGTATATTACTCCTCAATGAAGGAGATGGGCACAAAGTCCTTTGTATGCCAATTCTTCAGCTCATTTTTAGTTGGATACACCCATTCTTCAAATGCAGCCTCTTCATCAGAATCACCCACGGCGTTGACTTCATTGCTTCCAATGCGGAGAGGCAGTTTTCCAGCACGAGCACACCTCACCTCTTTCTGAGCTTTAACGATGAAGCCCATACCAAACTTTTCGGCTTTAAACGGGATATCGAGGAGTTGCCCCTTAGTATCGCAATTTCCTTCTTCAATTTCCATGCAGGCATCCTTGACTGAAACCATATTTGGCGTGGCCTTAACAGTTTTAGACTCATCAGAAGAACATTTAGTAGTAGCAATCATCGATGGTACAACCTCGAAGGCTTGACATGGGGTTTCAATGAATTCTCCGTCCATCTCTACATACTTGAAAGAGTTAAGGTGGTTCACCATAAACTCTTCTTCCTCACAGACGGTGACTATTCTGCCCTTGACTAGATATTTGAGTTTCTGGTGGAGGGTTGAAGTCACTGCCCCAACTTTATGATTCCACGGGCGACCTAACAAACAAGAATAAGCAGGGCGAATATCCATAATATAGAAGGTGGAGTTGAATATTTGGGAACCCACTTTGATTGGAAGATCTACCTCCCCATGAACAGTCCTCTTTGATCCGTCAAACGCTCTTACAATAATGCTGCTTGGCTTCAGGACTAAATCCTCACAGTCAAGATGATCTAACGCCCCCTTGGGTAATACATTCAGAGAAGAACCAATGTTGACTAGAACATGTGCTAGGGTAGTCCCTTTGCACTCTATAGAAACATGTAAAGCTTTGTTGTGATTCTTCCCGAGAGCTGTTAAGTCAACATCTGAAAATCCCAATCCATTATCAGCTGTCAGGATAGCCACGCAATTCTCAAATTGATCTGTTGTTGTCTCATAGGGGACATGAGCTTTTTTCAAGAACTTGATTAATGTTCGACCATGGGCATCAGTGCAAAGCAGTAATGATAACATTGAAATCTTAGAAGGGGTTTTCCCCAATTGTTCTACAATTTCGAAGTCACTTCTCTTGATGATCTTCAAAATCTCGTCCATTTCACGGGCGAAGGGTTCTTCATCAGCTACGCTCTTGGAGGGGACTTCAATCACAACTGGCTCAACAACCTTTTCCTTCCCTCTGGTATCGGTACTTGGCTTGGCGGCAGTAATGCGGATGGGCGTCCTTGTAACAACTAGTGGTGAGATATTGGATGAAAATATTCTTCTGATTCTAGTTACCTTGCTGGAGCCAGCTATGTTGCTGACATCGTCATCTTTTTCTTCATCCATCCAAGCATCTCGTTTAATCCCATGATAGAACACTTCAGCACCGTAATTCCATGGTACCGATTTATTTGAAGAATAGGGAATCCGTCCGGGATTGGTAATGATTAATGGAGCAATAGTGGGTTCATTTGAAATCCTAATAGGACCTTTAGAGGTGATCCTAAGAGGTTTGTTAGAGATAGTAATGATGGAGAGGTAATCACATTTGTTCATCAAACTCTTGGAAGGTGAAGTCTTTTCAAATAGAATTTTGTGGCTATGCATCAGGAGTTGTATGCTTTTTTTCAGCCCTTCACATCCATTGAGTTGTCTTGTACAGCATACACAGTCTTTTTCACATCCAGGGAAGATCCTAGCTTTCAACAGATTGCTTTTGATTACATTCAGCGGAGTAGTCAATTCTTCAACAGAGGCAATAAAAATTGTATCTTCGACATCATTAACACCTTTGTCATGCTTCGGCATTGGAGCGGTAATTACATTCGGTGTTGGAGGAGGATCAAACTCACTAGTCTTGTTGTCAATTAAATCTTGGATCTTGTTCTTCAAGGCCCAACACTGGTCAGTCTCGTGCCCGGGGTTGTTTGAATGGTAAGCACACTTTGCATTCGGATTATAATTTGGTGACTAGGTTTCAGGGTTGGAGGGAGGATCGCGCAATGTCACTAAATTAGCCTTGAGCAAATGTTGAAGGGCTTGAGACAGTGACATGCCTAACCTTGTAAATTGTCTTCTTGGAGTTTCAAAACATTGATGATTTGCAGATGGTCTTGGAGTAGGAGTTGGATTGGAGATTCAGACAACATTGACAGACGGATGATCATTCTTCTTGGTATGTTCCCTTTCCCCATACACAACATTAACTTCCTTCTTTTCAGCAAAAGGTTTCTTGATAGGATTGGTGGTGGAGGAAGACGCCACAGAGATCTTCCCACTTTTGATGCCACTCTTTACTCTTTTTCCAGTTAAGATTAATTTGGTGAAACCAGAAGAAGAGCGGCCTACCAACAGATTAAAGAAAGGACCAGATAAGGTGCCAATGAACATGTCGATGTATTCCCTATCGGTCAAGGGAGGTTGGAACCTACTAGCAAGGTCTCTCCACTTTTGTGCATTTTCCTTAAATCCTTCATTCTTTCCCATGGTCATATCTTGCAATTGAAACCTCGTTGGCGCCAAGTCGGCGTTGTACTGATACTGATGGTAGAAGACAATAGCTAAATCCTCCCAAGTGTTGATACGAGAACCATATAACTGATAAAACCATTCAAGTTATGTTCCAGCCAAACTCTCTTGGAAAAAGTGAACCCATAGCTTCTTATCGGCAGTGTGCGGATGTATCTTGCACACATAAGATTTCAAATGGAGTTTTAGACAAGAAACCCCATTGTATTTTGCAAATATTGGTACTTTTAATTTGTGGGGAATGATTACCATAAAGATCAAACCCAAATCATCAAAATCTAAACCGGGGACGGCTTGGATTTCAACAGCTTTCAATCTGTCTTCTAACTACTTGTATTTGATATCAGCGGGTGGATACTGCTCGTTGAAATAATCATCATCAGATTTCTTACCATTAGCACATTCAGCTTGAGTACTCTTAACTTCACCGACCTGGTTCTCGTCCTCTTCAGATGAGTCTCCTCCTACTGGGATTTGACGGATTGTCTCCTTGAACCTTCTACCCATGTTGAGTAAAGCTTTCTTCTTTGGCTTCTTCTTAACGGCCAGCAAAGCCATCATATCTTCCTGCCCCTTGGCTAGGGCTAGTAGAGCTTCCTGAAACTGAGAATTTTAGGCTTGAAGATCCGTTACAGTTTTCTCTAGATCCATCTTGCTGAAATAAACAACAGAAAGATAAGGAAACCTGTTATGCGAAAAACCTGTCATGTTATGATGCATGGGATATGTACATGCAAATGTTTTCAAGGATTAATGAGATTTAAATTTGTATAGACAAACAGAATGAACAAAAATTAATTTTCATTAGACAAAACAATAAATATTACATCATGCCTCTTGGGCTTACAAAATAGCTTTCTAAGATGAAAAGATTGAGCGCATCCTCTTTGGCGCGAGATAAGCGTTCACACTTTTCTCTTCTTGTAACTGTTTCGTAATCTCCAAGACCCTCTTCTCACTAGCATAGAATTGGGCCTCGAAAGTATCTCTTTCTTACTTCAGCTAGACCCAACCCTTTTGTAAGTCTTCGAGAGAGTTAGGCATGTCGGGATGGAGGATAGTGTAGGGAAAATCCCCTTCGACCACAGGCTCCACAATGACTGGTAAGATGGAGGGATAAGGCATCACAAGTTTCTTAGCACGAGCTCGCACCCATTTAAGGTAAGGCTCGAGGGGAATGTAATTCTTGTGTCCTAGCGTCTTGCTTTCCACCTTGTTCAACATCCTTCAAGCTCGGATAAACCTTTGACGGTAACCTTGATCGTCGCTCTCGTAGTCAAATACAAACCTTGAATAAGCATCTCATATGGACCATCCCTTCGGGCGTAACCAAACTGTCTTAAGGCTAAGCAAGGGTTATAGGTGATACCTCCTCTAATGCCAAGTAAATGGACATTAGGGAATTCTCTATAACGGTCAATGATAGTGACATTCTCCAAAGAGCGGGAACACCAATGAATATCTGAATGTCTGAGCGCCATCAACCTTTGTCACCACCTTGAACCTTGCTCGTTCTTTAATACAGATTGGGGAAGATGCGAAATAAACCATCTTGCCAAGAGAGGAGTAAAACACATAAGGATACCTCTTTTCCTCATTGTGCGAGTGTGAAAGGAATGTATGATGTCCCCTAGCAAAGTAGGCACCGGGTTACGAGACATAAAGATTTTGACGACATTCACATCTATGAGTTGGTCAGGATTTGGAAACAAAAACATCCCATAGATGAGGAGAGCCACAATTTACTCAAAGGCTTGCAAATACAAAGAGTTCCAACAGTTTTGGGCTTTCTCAAACAAGAACTTTGCTAGGAAACTGTTGACACCACTCATTGTTTCCCAATTAGTTGTGATATCATATGGTTACAAGTGTAGAGCTTGAGCAATCTATTTTGGCTTTGGATCTCTTTCCGTACCGTTGAAAGGTAGTTGATTGAGAATGGGAATCCTCAAGAGTTGGGAGAATTCTTCCAAAGTTGGCATAAGTTGATAATCGGGAAATGTGAAGCAGTGGTGTAGAGGATCAAAGAACTGAAAGAGCACCTTCATCATGTCTTAATCAGTGTTGGAGGTGACCAAGTTTAGTAGGCGACCATGTATTTCGGTGAATGGAGAATTTTCAGGAATCCTTGATGCTAACTCTTTGAGTTGAGGAGGGATCCTTACGAGATTGACTTGAATGGTTTTCATGCGAAGAAAATCCATGTCCTACAAAACAGAACAAAGATAAATCCCAAAAATCCTTGAAAAGGTTAGTGAGTATGAGTATGATGTCATGATGTTTATAATGTTATGTACAAGTATATATATATATATATATATATATATATATATATATATATATATATATATATATATATATATATATATATATATATATATATATATATATATATATATATATATATATATATATATATATATATATATATATATATATATATATATATATATATATATATATATATATATATACAAACAAAGCAAACAAGTCCTAAGGTTTAGGCTTGCATGGAGTCTCGTAGGTAAGTACCCTCTTGAAGTTTAGTTGGCTCAAACATGTCCTAGTAATAGTAACCGGGTTCTAAGGGAGCTCAATATCACTGGTTTGTTTCCTTGGGCATTGTTTCAGCACAAGCCTCTTTAATGGCGACCAAAATATCCCAAAAACCAAACCTCAATGAGTGTAGTATCGAGTATCTACCAACTTCGAACTACACCAACGTCGGTCATCTCACTACGTCCTAAAGGCCAAGTTGGTCAAGTAAAGGTTCTAAAAGTTCATTAGTGATTCATGACATCACTCAGCGGCCCCGTATTCTCCTTGACTACTCAAGGGCTACCGGTACCCACAAATATGTCGCACTAACGTAACTATTGCTTAGACCATGTCGGTATACCCCGCACAGTTTCCATAATGTATTGCTACTTACCTATAAGGTAACCCAAATCTGGGTAGAGGATTCAAACCCAAATGAAGAACCATAATGTAAAGCATACAAGTCAAACAAAGAAAACAAGTAAATATGATCTAACCCTAAGGTAACCCCACTTTTAGAACATTCCCCAGCAGAGTCGCCAGTTCTGTGATGCGGTAGGATAACTGACTTGAAGGTTTTGCGTTTTATCGCAAATGTTGCGATTAACAACAGTCGCCACTGACTTTTCTTTTATCCAAAAGGAAAGGTGAAAAAGCACAGGAAATACCTTTGAGATTATTTCTTGAGTTCGGGGGGTAGATTATGAAAAGGGAAGGTATTAGCACCCTTTTCATCCATGGTTTTCCATGGGCTCTTAGTTACTTGCTAGATCACTTGATTTTGTTTAAAAATGTGCTTTGTGTGGTTTTTGAAAGTATTTTGAAAAGGCTCCATCGTTTAGGAAAACTTTGTAATGATTCTTGTTCGTAAGAATGTATACAAAGTGTTGATCTTTTGAAAATGTTTTTCAAGTTTGAAAGATGTTTTTTGAAAGTGTTGGTGTTTGTTTTGAAGATAGCAAGGATGTTTTTGGTTTTGAAATTGAGCAAGAAACTAGGAACGTTCTACCTACTCAAAAGTCTTTCTTGTTTATTTTCTCTTTCTTTTGACATTGTTATCTTACCATCGATTTGGTAAGCAACCCTATCTTTGGATGTAAACAGGACGGGCGTGGGTCATCATATAACCATGATTAGCAATGTTGCGAGGCATCTTAGCATCTTTCTCTAGGGACTAAGATCATTTTGAAAGGAAACTTTTGATAGCGTCATCGAGGGACTATGATCTTGTGTTTGTTTATTTTTGCTAAGATACCTCACATGCGTAACATGGCCATTTTGTAAGGCAACCAAGTGGATCTTACCCTAGGGATGCTTGTGTGCAAGTGTGTTGATTTTCATGCTTTGTTTAATCTTTGATTAGGGTTTGCTAATTGATTGGTTTTAGTCTTTTCATACAAAACCCTAATTACTAGCATTTGTATATAAAGCGATAAATTGCAGAATTTAAAATTACTACGCTATTACAATACTTGTGGGAGGGGGGTATAAATTACAAATGGGGATTGCTAGAAAATAAACCTAATTATCTATTACAACCATATTGAATTTGGATAAATAATATACAAAAATGAATAAATATACAAGAATGTAAGATGGAAAGAAAATGGACTTTTGTTTGGATTTTGTAGGAAAAAGGGTTTTGTTTTAACCTAATTAAGAAAAATAATTAATTAAATTAGTAAAATTATACCTAAATTTAACTAGGAAAAGAATTTAATTAAAACCCTAATCTAAATATTAATTGATTAAAAAAAAGAAATTAAGTTTGTAAGAAGAATATTTTTGGTATTTTTGTCTTAAAAATAATTTATAGTATTATAAAATATTTTTGGTCTTTTTATATTTTAAAATAATATATTTTAATTGTGTAAAAGAAAATAACTAAAAAACCTAGTTTCGAATTAAATTTGTAAATTAATTAGTAAAATAAATAAAATAAGATAAAAATAAAAGTAATTTTTATTGAAAAAAATAAATAAACTATATCAAAATATAATTCTAATGTTTTTATATTATTTTCTGATTTTTTTTAATATTAAATAAAAAATATTTAAGAAAATAAATAAATAAAAATGAGAAAAGAAAATAAAATGGGCCAGTGGTGTGAATAGTCAGCAAGGGAGTCAGAAGTAAAAAAATACAAGGCCCAAAGGGATGAGGCCCAGCGCTGCAAAAAAAAACAAGTCAGAACATGTGTAAAATATGAAAAATCACAAAAGGTCACGCTGGGGCTTGAACCTAGGACCTAAGGGTGAACAGGCACGCGTTTTACCAATAGGGTGGCTATACATCTGTTCATATAAACAAAACAATAATTGTATATTAGAAATCAAGTCCATGGCCTGAACTTCATGTTCAACCTCACGCCCAGTCAGAGTACCTGCATCTTGTTCATCTCTCATCCATTTGCAAAAATGTAAACATGAATCTTATGGCATGGTTTCAGAAATGCAAAGCAATAAAATTATAGATAAAAAACAAGCATGAATTTTAATGGCCCTAATCTGAACCCTAAAAATTTTAGAAACTTAAATCCTAAAATTCTCTAAGCTCAAGCAACATAAATGAAAACTATGGACATGGTTAGCTTTGGAGCAATGGTACCTACATTTTTAATTCACAAATAAACCATTAATGATGCATGTATGAAGAGTTCAAAGTTGAGATAACTTACCTCAAAACTGGAAATCGTGTTCTACAAATGAGCACTCCTCAAGGTGTTGTGATGATTAGAATAGCTCCATTGAGGTCCCAGGAAGCTAATGCAATGATTAGCTAGGTTAGAGAGTGGCTGAAATGGTCTGGAGAAGTCCACTTGCAATGCTCTGTTTTTGAAATTGAAATGGAGGAAGATGGTGTTACAGAACTGTAACGGGGTAAGGGATGACTTCTAAATGATGTTTAGAAGCTTTAGGAACAAAGAGGCTTGAAAATGCACGAGGGAGTTATGAGTTTCAAACTTTTGGTCAGGTTATGTGAAAATGGAGGTATGAGATGCAAATGTAAGTTCTTGGTGTTTTCAGGGCTCAAGCATGCGTGGGATTTGTGAAAATTACTTGTGTATGTATAAGAAAAGGCTTGAATGCTTGGGAGAGTCAGAAGTACAAGTTATAGGTTGATTGCTATGTTACTTGATTTTGAAGAAAAGTGGGAAATCTGGTTCCAAGAGGAGGTACAAGCATGGGCTGAGTGATTGTAAGTGTTGAGATCAACTCCTCTTGAGTTATAGGACATGTATAATAAGAAGAAAACAATTGCAAGGATCAAGAACAAGTTTTGTGCAAAAAGCTACTTTATCAAAATGGCATTGTGCACTTTCTTCCCAAAATGGATATAAAGCAAGGCCTTGCATTGAATGCTTGAATTGAGACCTCTAACAGCTATGAAAGCAATTAATTATGGAGTGCCTAACAAGTTTGAGGCCTGTAAAGTAGAGATTATGTAGCATAGGTTTGAAATTTGAATTTTGTTTATCACAAAATGACTTGTATTTCAAGTGTGAAAACCCTAACTTCATCTCTTTGATTCTCACTGCTCAAGAATGATCTTAAGGAGTTCTTGGACATTTTTGAAAGCTTATAATATTATCTACCACCCATCTTTGAATCACTTTTGAAAATTCAACTTGGAACTATATGAAAAAATTCCACGAAGTTAGGTCAAAATCCTGACCAAAACTAGAGCAAAATTTCACTAAGTGTCCAATTTCAAGACCATGACTTTAGGAATTAATAACTTGAGATACACACAATTTTAGGAGAATTTTTGTAAGTAAATGTTGTATATACCATGGATATCTACAACTTTCATGTTGAAAGTTTCTTCTGAATCCTCTTGCATCATGGTGAAAAATTTGCCCAAAGTTATAAAAAAACATGAAGTTTAAACACTTAAAGAAATTTCTAAGTTAGAAAACTTTGAATTTTCAAAATAAAATCTTGGATTTTTGATTTCTTGATGAATAAGTTTCATATTTTTACATGTTTTGATGAATTATGATCTTTGACATTGAATTTTGACCAAAAAGTCAAAGTTTGACTTTTCAGTGTACAGTTGACTTTTTGATCAGTTGCCTGAAAATTCACTATCAGTCCAATTGATCTTGAGCAATGTTTTAGGTCATACCATTAGGTCAAAATGATGCAATTTAACTCTTGAGATCATACTTCAAACCAATTGACCATTTGCTAGGTCAAAAATCAGAAATTGCCCTCTTTCAGTCAAAACCCTAATTTTGACCATTTGACCCTTTTGATGATTTGATCAAATTTCTTGAGGAATTGTGGTCCAAAATTGATCAAATGATACATATGAGTTTATAATGTTGATGTGGATAAAAAATTATGAAGTTTGACTGTAAATTGGCCATAGTTGACTTTTTCTCCAATACAGCCGAGTTTTAGGTCAACTGCTCAATTGGTTGAGCAAAAGTGTGATCCAAGGCATGAAAGTTGACATGAATAATCTTGAGGGTCCATAATGATCCATGAAAGTCATATGAAGCATTGAAAGCTCAAATATCCTTGTGCAATCTCAAACCCTAATTTTGGTCATCAGTGTTTAAGGAGGGGTCTTGAGCTGATCAAACCCTAGTGCAATATTGAACCAAGAGAGGCCTTTGTGAGAAAATATTTGATAAATGAGAGGGAAAATTTTGGGTTACAACACCCAGAAAATTATATCCATTCATCATCCCCAACGGAAATGAAGGATTCAACTTCCCAACACTCTTCAGGAACAGTTCGGGATTTACTTTCCCAGACTAAGAAACATCACAATAGCATTCCATATTCATACATTATGGAATACACATACATATCGCATACAAAATAACCTAATTTATTTTGAAAACATCACCATAATGTCTTTCATACATCATGACATTGCATATGACTAACTCTTTGCCTTTTTCAGGGAAAAGATCAAATCAATAAACATCATTGGCTACTTATGTGACCTGGTAGTTTTATCAAAAGCTACGCTTGGTGGAAGGATATTTCATCATCTTCCTCAGAGCGACGTTCTCAGAAGACCTTCTCTGGTTAGTCAGATCGCCACTAAGATCTCTCTGATTCCTATTCCAGTTGAAGATATTCCAAGACTTTTGTCTAGTTCAGTTGAATCGACCCTAATATTCTTTTGATTTCCATTCCAGTCAAAGTTAATTAAAGACATTCTCTGGTCCAGTCAGATCGCCACTAAGATCTCTCTGATTCCTATTCCAGTTGAATATATTCCAAGAATTTTGTCTAGTTCAGTTGAATCGATCTTAAGATTCTTCTGATTTCCGTTCCAATCAAAGTTAATTAAAGACCTTCTTTGGTTCAGTCAATTCGCCACTAAGATATCTCTGATTCCTATTCCAGTTGAAGATTGACCCAAGACTTTTGTCTAGTTTAGTTGAATCGATCCTAAGATTCTTCTGATTTCCATTCCAATCAAAGTTAATTAAAGACCTTCTCTGGTTCAGTCATATCGCCACTAAGACCTCTCTGATTCTTATTTCCCTTGAATATGACCCAAGACTTTTGTCTGGTTCAGTTGAATCGATCCTAAGATTCTTCTGATTTTCATTCCAGTCAAAATTAATTAAAGACCTTTCTCTGGTTCAGTTAAATCGACACTAAGATTTTTTTGATTTCTATTCCAGTTAAAGAAACTAAAGCCTAGATCCCGACCAGATAACAGTTTAATCTCATTCCCCCAGTAAGTCGCTGTGAAGCCTGGAATACGACCAGATATCAGTCAGCCTTATTATCCTCAACAAGTCACTATGAAGCCTGGATCCTGACCAGATAGCAATTCACTTCCGTCTCTTCAATTAAGAGATGACTCCCCAGTAGCGTACTGGACAACTGAAGCTCCCGAACTCTATTTCCCAAAACAAAGACCAACATTCCTCAATGGTGTCCTCCTCAATAACAAGAATAAGAACCCTCACAAAGGAATATCTCATGAAATCAACAGTGCTCCAGATGGCATCTTTAAGCCCATCTCCGACGATATTCCCTTATCTTTTCCAGATGGCATCTGTAAGCCCATTCACGCTGTTATTTACACAGTCAAGTATCATTTCAGAGAGTGAAAATTTCTGTGTACTCTAGTGTTCAATCATCTTCCACCTTCAGATCACGAAAGGCAGAACAACCAATCTACATCTTCAGGTTTAAGAAGATTGAACAGGGGCAGTTGTTATACCCAAAAATTTACCCTCCTTATTTCGACCTTTTTGGCTTACATTTCATTATTATATACATGCATATAATTGGTTTTATGGTTATATAATCAAGGTATATTTAGCAAGCTTCGTCAGGTTACAAGTAACATTTATTTCGCCAATGGATGTTCTCAGTGTATTTTCCGTGCTGAAGACCGGTTCGCCGTTTCGCAACGATTCAGGGTTCAAAGATTCACAAGTCCAACCCAACGCTTCATATTCAGGTGTTCTTTCGCTAAGATATCCCTGATAACATATTCTCAAATTCAGGTTGGACTCGAGAGCCAATTCTTTAAATAAGGTCTTCGAATGTGCGATTTTTCTCGAAGAAATATGGTGAAAAAGTGTGCTGAAAGTGCAGATTTTACAAACAAAAAAATTCATAACTTGAACAGCTGGAAGCCAATTTCGATCAGAACGTCTTCAAAAATGCGGATTTATCAATTATTTTAGTACGGAATATTTGTGACAGAAGTTTATTTGCGTCATCTTCAGAAAATCATAACTTGGTCGATTTTCATCGTATCGAGCTGGTTTCAGTGCCAAAATTTCAAAAATTGAGTTGGCTACGTTAACACAGGAGGTATCGAGTTCGAACAGTATCCAAAAGGCCTTTGTTTTTTGCCCATAGCGCGCGTGACATGCCGAAAATCCTGAATGCTGAATATTATTTCATCTGGATCGAAACTTCGAAAATTTATAACTCGGTCAATTTTTATCGGATCGGGCCCATCTTTTAACATAAGGTCACTGACTCAGAGATCTACAACTTTGCTTCCAAGGTTGAGACCGGGTTCTGCTCCGATCAATACAACTTTTTATTGAAGAACGTGCCAAAGTTGACACTAGAGCCCAAAATAAGTTTGTCAGAGGAGAAACTTCAAAAATTCATAATTGATTCACCGTTAATCTGATTGAGCCTACTTTTTGACATGAGTTAGTTCTCGATGTCGGATACATTTTGTTTTCAAATTTCAACTTCAAAAAATGCACTTAAGTCCCTGCGATTTAGCCTGGAACGTGTCTGACTCAAGTGAATAAAAATCTGCACTATTGCTTGTGGTTATTGGAGGCCCAATTGCATATTTAAAGCCCATATCTTTGCTCTAATTTCCATTATATAATCTCATTCTTTTCACACAAACAGGAGACGACGAAAAAAAACCTTTGCCACAACCCTGTCAAAACATCAAATTCTTTCAAGAACCCTAAAAATCTTGAAATCCTTGTTACAAACCCCCCATCTCACTACAAACAAGTCATCCTTGTTACAAACCCTCATCTCACTACTTCTCCAGTAAGGATTTGGACCATCGTAATGGTCCCATACAGGGTTATTAGAAAACGCTGAGGCCGAAACATAACAACAACCAACGACACCATAACGCAGTGGTAAAAGGGATGATCAGTGAGGTTAAGGGCGTGAGTTTAACACTCACCCCTATTGGTTTTGGTTTTCTTCCATTTTATTTATCCTTTTACCTATTTTCATTCTTTTTGTCTAAAACCTCTTTCATAAAACCTAACATTTTTCACAAACCTTTGATTTTTCATAATAAACTCGAATATTTAATTTTAGGTTTTTTTAATTTAATTTTAGGTTTTTTAATTAACTTTTTTTTCTTTCAAAATTAACCATTTTTTATTAATTAAAATTAATTAAATTTTTAGGTATTTTAATTAATTTTTTTCAAAATTAACATTTTTTATTAATTAAAATTAATTAAGTTTTTTAGGTTTATTTAATTAATTATCATAAATCATTTTTTCATAAAAAATCACCAAAACATTTTCTTTGTTATTTTCATCTTATTTTTATTTTCCTAAATAAAGTGTATAGGGCGCGTTCAAGTGTAATAGCGTAGCTTTATTTTTCCCGCATTTTTTTATCATTATCATGTAATTGCTTCCGGGATGTAATAGTTTTAGGATTTCTTTTCGGCACTCTTCACTATTACGTAACTGCCCCAAAGCTCTGTAATAGCCTAGGTTTACATTTCCGCCTTTACCTTCAGCTACTATATTTTATGCAATGCTTAGATTAATAGGATTGTATGGAAAGATAAAAGTGAACGATAGAAAATCCTAATTGCAAGATAAACATAACTGAAAAAACACATTGTTGCACACTTGCACCCTTAGGGTATACCTCACTTGGTTGCATCAAAAAATATTTGTTATGTCCCTCAAACATAGGGATATCTTAGCAAAGACCCTCAGTTTAAAAGTTATCATAAAGATCATAGTCCCTTACAGTCCTTCGAGTTGCCTACGAGAAATGATCTTGTCCCTCGATATTGCCTATATGATGACAGTCTCTTCGAATGCTAAGATATCCTTACATGTTTCCTTCAATGACCATAAACGTTTCTTTTGATAGTCCCTCAACATCCAACGACTAGGGCTACCTACTCACTAATAGTAGGATAGAACTATCTCAAGGAAAGTAGGAAAAGAATGTCCTTTTTTCGAGTAGGTAGACAAGTTCTTAAGTACTTGCTCAAAACTGAATTTTTTACACTTACACACTTTCAAACTTCTTTTCAAAAATTCTTTATCACACTCTTGAGGATTTATACAAGAGTTATCATAAAGCAAACAAAATCTTTCAAAACACACAAACACGAAAGCAGTTTTCAAAAATGAGCAAGTACCTAAGAGCCCGTGGAAAACCACAGATGGAAAGGGTGTTAACACCTTCCCTTTCCATAATCTACCCCCTTACTCAGAAAATCTCGAAAAAAGGTCTTTTTCTGTACTTTTCACCATTTACTTTGTTGAATAAAAGAAAAGTCGGTGGCGACTCTTGCTTACCGCGACATTTACTGAAAAAAAACACAAACCGGTATAACAGTCGGTTCTTCCACCATATCACACATGCATATATTTGTAAATGGTAATTATATTCAAATTCATATGTTCATCCAATATAATCATTGGACGTTTTAGCAAACAGAACAGAGAAAATAAAATAAAATAAAAAATAAAAAATAGTTTTTTTTTAAAGTTGAAACTGATTGAATTGATTTCGAAGTTTTATCTATAAAAAAATAGTTTTATACAAAGAGATAGAAGTCCTAGTAAGAGGAAATCGTTGTTAGAAGAAAAAAATTATACAAAGAGATACAGAGAGAAACAACTATTTGGAAATGATCCCATCGAGTTTCAACTCTACTATTGCCCATATGTCTTCAAGCATCACATCCCTTGTTGTCGAAAGAAGTTGACTAGCTTGATTTGTATCGTTTGAACTTGACGTAGGAGATTATGTTGGCTATAAGTAGATGATCTAACGGGACATAGTCGTACCCTTTAATCCTTAACTTTTTCCTGGATGCCCTTTCAGGTTTTCTGTCCACCGGAGTACCCTTTTTTTCCCAAGCCATCTTTTTCAGTTTTTCGACTTGTCGGGTGTATAATTTTTTTTATATATATCATTTTTCCCAAACCCTTTTGGTTCGCCGGGATGCCCTTATTTTTTCCTAGGCATATCAACCTAGCGGGTCACTTTTATGCATTATTTTTTAACTATGTTTACATTCATAAGGTGTGGAAGATCTTCGCCGTCTATGGTGGTAAGTATCATAGCTCCTCCAGAAAATATTTTCTTGATCACAAATGGCCCTTCGTACGTGGGATTCCATTTGTCCCTAGGATCACCTTGTGGTAAGATAATGCGCTTTATAACCAAACCGCCAACCTAATACACTCGAGGTTTGATCTTCTTGTTGAAGGCCTTGTTCATGCGCTTCTGATACATTTGACCATGACAAATAGCCGCGAGCCTCTTCTCATCAGTCATATTTATTTGGCCGAGTCGAGTCTGAATCCATTCATCTTTATCTAAATCTCTATCTTTCATAATTCTCAGAGATGTAATCTAGACATTGACAGGTAAGAACGCTTCCATACCATAGACGAGAGAGAATGGGGTTTCCCTAGTTGATGTTCATGCTGAAGTGCGATAACCATGAAGAGAAAACGGTAACATCTCATGCCAATCTTTATATGTCACCTTCATTTTCTGCAAATTCTTCTTAATGTTCTTGTTGGAGGATTCCACTGTGCCATTCATCTTCGATCGATGCGGATAGGAATTATGATGTTTAAGCTTAATAACCTTAGCTTTGATCTTTTCAAACATCTCGGGATGCATACGACGAACCTTCTGTTTTATTGGAGAATAACCTTCTTTCATTGGTAGGCGGTGAACCACGATATCAATATCAAGCCCTGGAATATCTTCGTATGACCAAGACAAAATCTTAACATAGTCACGCAACATCTGGATTAATCTTTTTTTGACACTATCTTCTAGATTGACACCTATCTTGACCTCTTTCTTGTCCTCTTCAGTACCCAAGTTCACAACCTTGACTGGAACTTCATGCGGTTGTATGGATCTTTCTTCCTACATTAACAGACGAGCAAGTTCTCCAGGTACTTCACAATCTTCCTCATCTTCGTCCTCGGCTTGGTAGATCGGATTTTCGAAGTCATAATTGGCAATAGCGAAATTGTTATCAACGGGATCCAGGGTGGATATGGATCTGCAATTTATCGTGCGGGTGTGTGTAAGAACACATACTATTTTGAAAGAAATAAAGTAAAAGAAAGACAAAGAGCGCAAAATTTGAATGCAAACGTCCAATGATTTATTGGATGAAAATATGTGAATGAAAAATGATAACCCTAAAAAATGGACCGTTGTGCCCCGGGTAAGGCACGAGGCTTAAAGTTATTGTTCAAAATTACATAACAAAAACTTGAAAGCAAGATAATAGAAAATAGCATTTGCGTGACTAAAGGAGATTGGTATAACATCTTCAGTCTTCCAATTGCTGAGCCCGTTGTTAGTGGTAGGAAAAATCCAATTGTCTACGTCATAGTCACTATAAGCATCTTCTACTGCGTTGACTCCATTGTTGTTGATGCTGAATGGTGGTCTTCCAGCATGAGCACGACGAACACCCCTCTGAGCCTCTACCGTGAAACCCAAGCCAAATTTATCAGATTTGTAGGGAATGTCGGGAAACTGACCCCAAGTAGTGCAACCACCTTCTTCTACTACAACTCCATCGTCTTTCATATAAGACATTCTAGGCGGAACCCTGGTAACCTTAGGAATAGAAAAAACGTCTTCAATAACGGTAGTGGTCCGAGGAATAACTTCAAAGGTCTGGCAGGGAGTATCGATGAATTTGTTGTCCATCTCAACATACTTAAAGTAGTTCAAGTGACTCACCATGTACTCTTATTCAGCATAAATTGTAACAATCTTTCCTTTTACAGGATATTTCAACTTCTGGTGTGTTGTACCCCAAAATTTTCCCTATCGATTCTCAAGGGTTTTCTCATAAAGATTCTCAGGATTTAAGCTTTCTCAAGTGCATTGGGATTTTCCAGTAACAAAATTAAAAGGAAACTGTCAAAAAGGGAGAAAACAGATAAAAATAACATTTTGACAAATTTGGAGGAAAATAGATCTCCTTCGATTCAGCACCCTTTGATTGACTCTTGGCCTCCTTCGATTTCTCAAAATGGCTGCTAGCATGCCTCTTTTTCCTGGGCACGTGACTTCTTGTTACAGGCTTCATTTGTGTCTTTTGCTGCCTACATTACTTGCTTTGAATACTAAGTTTACTGGCCACAAGTGCCCCCTTCAAGGCAAACCCTTCGATTCACCAAGCATGCTTCATGCATGCTTGCTTTGAAAACCAATTTTTTGCTTCCACAAGTGCCCCATGCAGGGCAAGCCTTTCGATTGGACAAGTATGCTGCCTGCATGTTTGCAATCGAAGGCCATGACCTGCTGGCCACATGTACCCCCTGCAAGGCAAAGTCTTTGTTTAGACACAAGTTCCTGCAAGCAAGTCTTCATTTGGGCACTCACCTCTTGCATCCCTGCATGCAAATCTTCGTTTGGGAACTCACCTCTTGCATGCCTGCATGCAAGTCTTTGTTTGGGCACTCACGTTCTACTTGCCTGCATGCAAACTTCAGTTGAGCAAGGGCCTCATGCCACTTGGATTACATCCTTCATTTTGAGGAAGAGCCTCCTTCGAATGCAACTTGGGTATGTCCTTCATTTTAAACTTAAAACCTCCTTCGAATGCAAGTTTAGGTACATCCTTCGTTTGGATTTGAAACCTCCTTCGAAGCTACCTGCTTGATCCATTTCAAGAAAACCTTCGACACAGCAGTAGAAAGTAAATTTTTTGAAAGATCACTAATGAAATACACAAATCATGCTACATGATCTTACTTTGCAGACCTCAATGCTTGTGCTTCACTCCATAATTAATTGTCTACACCATGAATTAAGCTATTATCCAGATAATTAAGCTTTTGTCCAAAAGATTTTTTTTCATTAAATGAGCTTGCTAGTACAAAAGTTATCTTAAACCCATACTTTGCTAAAATATTGATTTTACTTCACCATAAAGTCATGGAAGTCATCCCCTTTTAACCAACCACTTTAGTACTTCACCTTGGGATCATGGAAAATATGACATAACTCAAATTTCACGTTTTTAACCAAGCCATGCTTTTGTTCGAACTACCACATCTTTTTTCTATAAATAGAGAAACCATCAACAAAGAGAAGGACCCCCAGATTTTGGCTGTATGAGAAAAATATTCTCAAACTCTCAAACTCTCAAACTCTCAAACTCTAAAAAATCTCAAATTCTCCAGCTCAAAAAAACTCTCAAACTCTTAAAAAAATATCAAACCCCTTTATTGCATTAGTGATCCTTCCGATTCACCTCCCTAACCCACATATATCAGCCCTTCGATTCACCTTCCTAACTCACATATATCAGCCCTTCGATTCACCTTCCTAACTCACATATATCAGCCCTTCGATTCACCTTCCTAATTCACCTATATCAGCCTTTCGATTCACCCCCCAGCTTCCATACACCAGCTTTGGAATATTCCCAAAGCCCTCAAAAAAACACTCAAGGAAGTCAGTGAATCCTTTGATTCACTCCTAACCTCCATATACTAACCTTCGATTCAGTGACCTTTTTCAAAGCAAAGCAGTAATTGAAATAGTTCCAGGGAGATCCTAGCCAAGCCTAATCCATCATCAAGCCATACACAGCTCCTTCGACTGGAACTTCAAGAGTTAAGTCTTTTCTTAACTTCAAACTTTTCATTCTTGCTTCATTTGTACATACATTTTAAAAGGAAAAAGTAGATATCATAGGTAGGACCATGCCTTAACCTTCGATTACTACTGCTTGTTTGATGAGAATCTTAACTCTGATTTGTTAGCCTTTGGGTTGGTGCCAAAAAAATTTATACTAATCCCTGGCATGTTAGCTTTTGAAAATTGCATTGTTAGATTTGTTTCAAGCTTTATGCAGGGGTTTTCCATGTCCTTCGATTGGATGAATATTGAGGTCCTTCGAATCTCAATATGGGAGTCTTGGCACCCTTGTATTCAAAGGAAAATCTGGTTATTCTAAATCTTCAGAAACAGGTTCATCTTGTATCTAATCACAGACATCTTGTAAACGGATGAAACAGACCACCCCAGTGGTACAAACAACGTGCACAAAATGTATCTATGTATAGGTTCCTATGTTCAAACCTTGGCAGGACCAGAATTGTTTTTATTTTTTGTTTGTTTCCTTTTCCTTTTTAATAAACCTCCAACATTTTTTTAACCCATCAAAACAACTCCTTTTGAGTTTATTTTTTGCAAACTATTTATTTATAATATTTATTTTATGGACATATAAAAATATCATCAAAAATATTTTATTTTCATAATTACTTTAATTAATCAAAACCTTTTCTTTAACATACAAATCCAAAACACAAAAATCATTTCTTTTCCATTTATCTTCTTACATCATTTATTCAATTCTTGTACAATATTCAATATGGTTGTAATAGATAATTAGGTTTAATTTTCTTGCAATACCCATTTGTAAATTTGTACACCCCCTCCCCTAATGATGTAATAGCTTAGTATATTTACTTTCCGCAATTTATCGCTTTATATAAATGCTAGTAAATTAGTGTTTGTATGGAAAGATTAAAATCAACAAGTTAGCAAACCCTAATTCAAGATGAACAATGCATGCAAATCAAACACATTTGCACACTTGTACCCTTAGGGTAATTCCACTTGTTGTCTTACAAAAAATGGCCATGTTATTCATGTGGGATATCTTAGAAAAAACAAACAAAAATACAAGATCATAGTCCCTCGATGACGCTAAGAATGTTGCCTTACAAATGATCTTAGTACCTCAAAGAGAAATGCTAAGATATCTTACAACATTGCTATCATGACCATACAATGACCCACGCCCGTCCCTTTACATCCAAAGATAAAACTTCTTACCAAATCAATGGTAAGATAGAAATATCAAAGGAAAGGAAGAAATGAACAAAAAGACTTTTGAGTAGGTAGATTGTTCCTAGTTGCTTGCTCACTTTCAAATCAAACTTCCTGGCTCATTTTCAAAACAAACACCAATACTTTCAAAAACACTTTCAAAACATTTTCAAAAAACACTTTCCAAACATGAAATATTTTCAAAAGCTCAACACTTTGTATACGTTCTTATGAAAGAGAACTATTACAAAGTTTGCCTAAACGAAAGAGCCTTTTCAAAATACTTTCAAAAACATCACAAAGCACATTTTCAAACAAAATCGAGTGATCTAGCAAGCAACTAAGATCCCATAGATAACTATGGATGAAAAGGGTGCTAACACCTTTCCTTTTCATAATCTACCCCCCGAACTCAAGAAATAATCTCAAAGGTCTTTCCTGTTCTTTTCATCCTTTCCTTTTGGATAAAAGAAAAGTCGATGGCGACTCTTACTAACCGTAAAATTGCAATAAAATGCAAACCACCCAAGTCAGTTCTCCCACCGTATCACAGAACTGGTGACTCTGCTGGGGACAAACTTAAAAGTGGAGTTACCATAGGGCTAGATCACCTATATTTGATTTCATTGTTTGAGTTGTTTGCTTTACATTATGGTTCCTTGTTTGGGCTTATTTTGATCCTCTACCTGGATCTGGGGCACCTTTTTAGGTAAGTAGCAATAGATTGTGGAAATTGTACGGCGTAGACCGATATGGTTGAAGCAATGGCTGCATTAGTGTGACACATTTGTTGGTACCGGTATCCCTTGTGTTGAATCGAGGAGAATACGGGGCCACTGAGCCATGTCATGAAGCACTAACTGACCTTAGAATCTTAATTGAACAACTTGGCCATTAGGAAGTAATGAGATAGCCTGTTTCGGTGGAAATCTGAAAATTGGTTTATACTCGATACTACACTCATTGAGACTATACTTTTGGGATATCTCGGCTGCAAGAAAAGATTGATTGTGCTGAGAAAATGCCTAAAATAAAGGTCTTTGATATTGAGACCCTTTAGAACCCGGTTACTATTACTAGGACAGGTTTGAGCCAACTAAACTTCAAGAGGGTACCTACAAACTCCATGCAAGCCTAAGCCTAAGGACTTATTTGCCTTGTGTGTATATACTTACTTGCACATAAAATCATAAACATCATAACATCATACACATTCTCACTAACCATTTCAAGGATTTAGGAATTTATATTTGTCTTTGTTTTGTAGGCCATGAACTCTGTCCAAAGAAATACCATTAGAATCAATTTTATGAAAGCACACCCTCAACTCCAAGGGTTAGCGTCAAGAGTACTTGAAGACTCTCCTTTCAACAAGAAATATGGTCGACTCATCAATTTGGCTACCTCAAATTTCCAAGAAGAGATGATGCGCGTGCTCTTCCAATTCTTTGATCCCATGCATCATTGCTTCACCTTCCCCGACTATCAGTTAGTGCCAACACTAGAAGAATTCTCTTTGCTATTAGGAGTGTCTATGCTTGATCAAGCACCATTCACTAGTTTAGAAGGGATTCCAAAACCTGAAGTTATTGCCGAAGCCTTGCATCTAAAGAGAGCTTACATTGTAGCAAATTGGGAAACAAGAAGCGGAGTTCAAGGGTTCCTAACCAAGTTTTTATTAGAGAAGGCTCGTTCATTCTGAGAATATATAGATTTTCAAGCCTTTGAAGACATCCTAGCCCTTCTCATCTATGGTTTGGTTCTATTTCCCAACTCGGACCAATTCATAGATGTGAATGACATCACAATCTTTCTCTCTCTTAATCCTATACCCACCTTGCTATGAGACATCTTGCATTGTTTCCATACCCGCACCATGAAGAAAAGAGGTACTCTTTTGTGTTGTATTCCCCTACTTGCTAAGTGGTTTATTTCGCACTTACCTCAATCGAAGTTGAAGAACGGGAACAGATTGACATGGTCTCAAAGGATGATGTCTCTCACCCACTCTGATATCCATTGGTGTTCAAGATCCTTGGTGGATACTTCTATAATTGACCGTTGTGGGAAATTCCCTAATGTCCCTTTGCTTGGCATTAGGGGAGGTATCACCTACAACCCTTGCTTAGACTTGCGACAGTTTGGTTATGCCCGAAGAGATGGTCCTCGTGATATGCTCATCCAAGGAGTGGTATTTGATTATGAGAGGGATGATCAAGGTTACCGTCAAAGGTTTGCACGAGCTTGGATGATGGTGAACAAAGCAGATAGTGGTACATTGGGACGCAAGAATTCTATTCCCTTTGAACCTTATCTTAGGTGGGCGCGAGCTCGTACTCAGAAACTCATGATGTCTTACCCCTTCATCCTACCAGTTATCATGGAGCCTGTTGCTGAAGAAGAAGTCCCGTATACTGTCTTCCATCCCAACATGCCTACTTCTCTTGAAGACTTGCAAAAGGGTTGGATTTAGCTAAAGGAAGAACGAGACACTTTCGAAGCTCAGTGCTATGCGAGTGAGAAAAGGGTCTTGGAGCTTACAAGGCAACTACATGAATAGAAAAGCTTGAACGCCTACCTTGTGCCGAAGAGGATGCGTTTGACCTTTTTATTTTAGAAATTTGTTTTGTAAAGCCCAAAAGGCATGTTGTATTCAATTTGAATTAACGAAACTTGACGTTTGTTCATTCTTTGTCTATACAAATTTAAATTTCATAAATCCTTGAAATCATTTGCATACACATCTTCCATGCATTATAACATAACAGGTTTTCACACAACAGGTTTCCTTATCTTTCTGCTGTTTATTTCAGCAAGATGGATCTAGAGAAAACTGTGAAGGACCTACAGGCACAAAACTCCCAGTTCCAAGAGACTCTACTGGCCCTAGACAAGGGAAAAAAAGATATGATGGCACTAATGGTAGTGAAGAAGAAACCCAAGAAGAGAGCCCTGGTCAACATGGGCAGAAGGTTCAAAGAGTCAATCCGTCAAATCCCGGTAGTGGAAGATTCATCTGAGGAAGACGAGAACCAGATTGGTGAAGTTAGAAGTACCCAGGCTGACTGTGTAAATGACCAAGCGTCTGATGATTATTATTTTGATGAGCAATATCCACCCGCCGATGTCAAGTATAAGCAATTAGAAGACAAATTGAAAGTTGTTGAGATCCAAGCCGTCCCCGGTTTAGATTTTGATGATTTGGATTTGATCTCAGGGGTGGTTATTCCCCACAAATTCAAAATACCAGTCTTTGAAAAATATGATGGAGTTTCTTGTCCTAAACTTCACCTGAAATCTTATGTGTGCAAGATACAGCCGCACACCGCTGATAAGAAGCTTTGGATTCACTTTTTTCAAGAAAGCTTGACCGGAACGCAACTAGAGTGGTTCTACGAGTTGGATGGTTCCCGCATCAATACTTGGAAAGATTTAGCTACCGCCTTCTACCATCAGTATCAGTATAACACCAACTTGGCGCGAACAAGAGTCCAGTTGCAAGATATGACAATGGGAAAGAATGAAGGATTTAAAGAATATGCACAAAAATGGAGAGACCTCTCTAGTAGGGTTCAACCACCTTTGACAGATAGGGAACAATTGATATGTTTATGGGCACTTTATCTAGTCCATTTTCTAATCTATTGGTTGGATGCTCTTCTTCTGGTTTCACTGAATTAATCTTGATCGGTGAAAGAGTTGAAAGTGGCATAAAAAGTGGGAAAATCTCTATGGCATCTACCTCCACTTCCAATCGTGTCAAGAAACCTTTTTCTACAAAGTAAGAAATCAATGTTGTGTACGGGGCAAGGGCCCGTACCAAGAAGAATGATCATCCATCTGTTAATGTCGTCCAAATCTCCAATCCAACTCCTACTCCAAGACCATCTTGCTAATCACCGACGTTTTGAAACTCCGAGAAGACAATTCACAAGGATAGGAATGTCACTATCCCATGCCTTACAACACTTACTAAAAAATAATTTGGTGACATTGCGCGATCCTCTGGCCAATCCAGATACCTCTTCACCAAAGTATAATCCGAACGCCAAATGTGCTTACCACTCAAGTAGCCTTGGGCATGAGACTGACCAATGTCGGGCCTTGAAGAATAAAATCCAGGATTTGATCGATAATAATACTATTGATTTTGATCCTCCTCTAACTCCGGATGTAATCACCGCGCCTATGCCGAAGCTTGACAAGGGTGTTAATGCTGTTGAAGATACAATTTTCATTAACTCTATTGAAGACTTGATTACTCCGCTGAATATCATCAAAAAGAATATGTTGAAAGCTGGGATCTTCCGTGGCTGTGTAAAAGACTATGTGTGATGTACAAGACAACTCAATGGATGCGAAGGGATTAAGAAAGACATTCAAAGCCTAATGGATAGCCACGAGATCTTATTTGAGAAGAACCCATCTTCCAAAAGTTTGACTAACAAATGTGAAGATCTCTCCATTATCACCATCTCAAACAAGCCTCTTAGGATCTCCTCCAAAGGTCCTATTAGGATTCTAAACGAACCAATTGTTGCTCCATTAATAATTACCAATCCCGGACCAATTCCCTATTCTTCAAACAAGGTTGTGCCATGGAACTATGGTTTTGAGGTGTTTTATCATGGGATAAAATAAGACGCTTAGATCGAAGAACAAAAAGCTGATATGTTGGTAACATAGCTGGCTCAAGTAAGGCAACTCGAACTGGGAGAATCTTTTCACCCAATATCTCACCACCAGTTGTTACAAAGGCACCCGTCTGCATTACTGCTTCCAAGCCAAGTACCGATACAAGAGGGAAAGAGAAGGTTGTTGAGCCTGTCGTGACAAAAATACCTGTAAAGGACGTTGCTGATGGAGAACCCTCCGCTCGTGAGATGGACGAGATCTTGAAGATAATAAAAAGGAGCGACTTCAAGTTTGTGGTACAGTTGGGGAAAATCCCTTCTAAGATTTCAATGTTATCATTGCTGCTCTGTTCTGATGCTCATGCTCATACATTAATTAAATTCCTGAAAAAGGCTCATGTCCCCCATGAAACCACAACAGACCGATTTGAGAATTGTGTGGCTAACCTGACAGTTGATAATGGCTTGGGATTTTCAGATTCTAACCTAACACCGCTTGGAAAGAACCATAATAAAGCTCTACATGTTTCAGTTGAGTGCAAATGGACTACCTTAGCACATGTGGTGGTTGACACTGGTTCTTCTATAAATGTACTACCGAAGGGGGCGTTAGACCGTCTAAATTATGAAGGTTTGGTCTTAAAGCCAAGTGATATCATCGTGAGGGCCTTCGATGGATCAAAAAGGACTGTTCATGGAGAAGTAGATCTTCCAATAAAGGTGGGTTCCCAAATCTTCAATTCCACCTTCTACATCATGGATATCCTTCCCGCCTATTCTTGTCTGTTGGGTCGCCCGTGGATCCATAAAGCTGGGGCATTAACCTCAACTCTTCATCAAAAACTTAAATATCATGTCAAGGGAATAATTGTCACCGTCTGTGGTGAGGAAGAGTTTATGGTGAGCCACCTTAACTCATTCAAATACATAGAGATGGACGGAGAATTCATTGAAACCCCGTGTCAAGCCTTTGAAGTCATGCCATTGATGGTTGCTGCTACCAAATGTTCCTCTGATGAGTCTAAAGCTGTTAAAGTCGTGCTGAAGATGGTTTCAGTCAAAGATGCTCGTGCTGCAATTGAAGAAGGAAGTTATGATACTTGGGGAAAACTTCTTGATATCCCATTCAAAGCGGACAAGTTTGGTTTAGGCTTCACCGTCAAGGCTCAGAAGGAGGTGGGGCGTGCTCGTGCAGGAAAGACACCTCTCTACATTGGAAGCCATGAAGTTAATATTGTGGGTGATTCAGATGAAGAAGCTGCATTGGAAGATTGGGTGTATCCAACTACAACGGAGCTGAAGAATTGGCATGCAAAGGACTTTGTACGTATCTCCTTCATTGAGGAGTAATCTACTTGTTTATTACTTTTTATTAAATTCAAGAACGTTTTGTCTGTAATATTTAAACAATGACTTTTAAGCCATATGCCTGGCCCGGGGCACTATGGTTCATTTGTCAAGGGTTTTATTTATGTTCATCATATGATCATTCAATACAAACCATTAGACTCTTTTGCATTCAAATCTTTGTGCTCATTGTCTTTCTTTTTCTTCAAATACATTTTTCAAAATAGCCATGTGTCTTACATGAACAGGCACACACTCTTGCAGGTCCTGTGATACGGTAGGGGAACTGACTTGAAGGTTTTGCATTTGATCACAAATGTTGCGGTTAGCAAGAGTCACCACCGACTTTTCTTTTATAAAAAAGGAAAGGTGAAAAAGCGCAGGAAAGACCTTTGAGATTGTTTCTTGAGTTCGGGGGGTAGATTATGAAAAGGGAAGGTATTAGCACCCTTTTCATCCATGGTTTTCGATGGGCTCTTAGTTACTTGCTAGATCACTTGCTTTTGTTGTTTGAAATCGTGCTTTGTGTGATTTTTTCAAGTATTTTGTAAAGAGGCCATTGTTTAGGCAATCTTTATAATGATTCTCGTTCATAAGAATGTATACAAAGATTTTTGATCTTTTGAAAATGTTTTCAATTTTGTAAGATGTTTGAAAGTGTATGTGATTGTTTTGAAAATAGCAAGGATGTTTATTTTGAAATGGAGCAAGTAATTAGGAGCAATCTACCTACTCAAATGTCTTTCTTGTTCATTTCCTTTTCCTTTGACATTGTTGTCTTACCATTGATTTGGTAAGTAAACCTATCTTTGGATGTAAACGAGACGGGCGTGGGTCATCGTATAACCATAATTAGCAATATTTCAAGGTATCTTAGCATTCTTTTTTAGGGACTAAGATCATTTGTAAGGCAACTTATATAACGTCATCGAGGGACTATGATCTTGTATTTGCTTGTTTTTGCTAAGATACCTTACATGCGTAATATGGTCATTTTGTATAAGGAAACCAAGTGGAATAACCCTAGGGGTGCTTGTGTGCAAGTGTGTTATTTTCATGCTTGTTTTTTTGTCTTGAATTAGGGTTTTCCTAAGTATTGATTTTAGTCTTTCCATACAAACCCTAATTATTAGCATGTTATATAAAAGCGATAAATTGCGAAATTTAAAGTTATTACGCTATTATAACATTTGTGGGAGGGGGTGTACAAACTACAAATTGGGATTGCAAGAAATTAAACCCTAATTAGTCTTTACAACCAAATTGAATTTATACAAGAATTGAAATAAATAATACACAAGATGAATTAAATATGCAAGAAGATAAATGTGAAGAAAATGGATATTTGGTTTGATGTTTTGTGAAAAGAAATTTTACCTTAACCTAATAAAATAAAGAAAATAACTTATTAAGTTTGGAAATTATTGAGAAAAGATTTTAGGTGAAAACCATAATACTATTAATTAATCAAAAGAAAATAAGATTAAGAAAAGTATTTTTTTGGCATCTTTTATCTTGAAAATATTTATAGTATTATAAAATATTTTTAGTCCTTTTGGTATTAAAATAATATATTTTAAATGGTGTGAAGAAAAATAAATACAATATTAATTAAGTTTATAAGATTTACTTAAACAAATAAATAAAGTATGAAGAATAAAAAATATTTTTATTTATGGAATAAATAAAATAAAATAGGTCAAACTATAAAATATCATTTTTGCATTTTTATCATCTTTATAAAATTTAGAAAATATATTTGAGAAAATAAATAAAAATAAAAAAATGAAGAAAAAAAAATAATGTTGGGCCAGGATGCAAATATGAAACAGGGGGGAGGAAAGTTAGAAAAAAACTCAGGCCCAGGAGTGGAAGGCCCATGTGTTTGTTTGCTGGAACAAAAAAAGACAAAAATGTAAAAAATTGCAAAAAGGCAGCGCTGAGGTTCGAACCCATGACCTCTACCGATAATGTGCGCTGCCTTACCACTGGGGTGGCTGTACATCTGTTAAATTAAATGAAAGAATAAGTACATAAGGTAAAACGTCTCCATGACCTGTACTTCGTCTTCAACCTTCAGCTAGCCAGACCACCTGTATCTCATTCATTTCTCAAAAAAATAGAAAATACAAACATGAAAGCTGTACTATTTTTCCTCACGAATCCAACCATGTAACTATGTAAGCTAAAAGTCAAAGATGAAGATTAATTTTGCTGGCCCTAAATTGAAACCTAATTTTTTCAGAAAGTTCAAATCTAAAATTCTCTACACACTGTCAATATAAATGAAAACTATGGACATGGTTAGCTTTAGAGCAATGATATCTACATTTTTACTTCATAATGTATGCACAGAGGATGCTTGTATCAAGATATTGAAGTTATAAAACTTACCTCTTGCAGATGGATTTGTGTATAGAGTTTGAGCATGCTTTCAGGTGCCCTAAGAATCTGTTTAGCTTGCCTGGACCTCCTTAAGTGTATTCTAACTCTTACTTTGCTTTGAAAGTCTCTGAATCTCCCTACTCAAGTCAACCTGCAAGCTTGATGTTTGAAAATGGTGAATAGTGATGGAGGGGTTACAGTCTTGAAACAAGGGCTTGGATCACTTGTGTATGATGTATTTAAGGTGTTTGAATGATTAAGAATCAAAACGCACGAGTGGAAATGGAGATGGAGAGTTTTGGCTCAAAACTGTCAAGTTGAGAAGTCTTGTGCAGCAAGGGTGTTTTGTAGAGTTTTAGGATTCTTGAAATCGTCTCTTAGCTTGAAATAAACTTGTTAATATGTATGGAAAAGATTAGAGCACAAAATCACTTTAGGCTTCTGAGTTATAGGGTTATGGCTCTATAACTTGCTTTTTAAGAAAAGTGAAATGACAAATCTCAAGTATTGTACAAGCATGTTCTGAGCTTTCTTAGGTCTTAGACACATTTCTTTTGGTTTATAAGAGTTATGTGTGCAGAAATAACAAGTTAGAAGCTCAAGACAAGTTGACTTTGTGATTAAAGCAACTTTTCAAGAATGGAATGGTAACTTCTTCCTAAAATGGCAAATTGGCTTGGACATTGATTGGAACACTTGGATAATAGCTCAAAAGCAAGTGTAATCTTCTTATTATGGAGAGATCCTGAGGTTTAGAAGCCTGCAAAACAAGATTGTGCAGCATAGGTTTGAAATTGGATTCTTGTTCATCACAAAATGCCTTGCAATTCAAGTGACAAAACATCAACTTCATCTCTTCGATTCTCCATACTCAAGAATGATCTCAAGGAGTTCTTGGACATTTTGGAAATCTTGAAATATGCTATACAACACATATTTGAATTTATTTTGAAGATTCCCATTGGAACTATATGAAAAAGTGTCATGAAGTTGGGTCAAAATCCTGACCAAATTAGGGCAAAATTTCACTAAGTGTTTAGTTTCATGATCCTATGTTATTGAAATTATAACTTGAGATCTAAGCACTTTTGGAAGCAGTTGTGTGAAGAAAAGTTGTAGATTTCATGGAGATCTACAACTTTCATGTTGTAAGTTTCTCTTGAATCATCTTTCATCATGATGAAAATTTGGCTCAAAGTTATGAAAAAAACATGAATTTTCAACACTTAGAAAAATTTCTAAGTTTATAAATTTTGACTTTTCAAAATGAAATCTAGATTTTTTGATATCTTGATGAATAAGTTTCATATTTTTACAAGTTTTAATGAATTATGATCTTTGGCACTTGAATTTGACCAAAAAGTAAAAGTTTGACTTTTCAGTATACAGTTGACTTTTGATCAGTTGATTGCAAAATTCATCTGTCAATCTAATGGAATTGCAATGTTTTGAACCATGTCATTAGGTCAAAGTTATGAAAATGGACTATTGAGATCATGCCTTAAACCAATTTACCATTTTCTAGGTCAATAACCAGAAATTTCCCTTTCCCAGTCAAAACCCTTATTTTGACCATTTTGCCCTTTTGGGGATTTGATCAAATCTCTTGAGGAATTATGGTCCAAACTTGACCAAATGATACATATGAGTCTAAAATGTTGATTCAGATAAAAAAATTATGAAGTTTGACTGTAAATTGGCCATAGTTGACTTTTTCCAATACAATTGATTTTTAGGTCAACTGTTCAATTGACTGTGCAAAAATGTGATCCAAGGCTTGAAACTTGGCATGAGTAATATTGGGGGTCCATAATGACTCATGAAAGTCATATGAGGCATTTGAAGTTCAAATGTCCTTGTGCAAACTCAAACCCTAATTTTGGTCATCAGTGCATAAGGAGGTGTCTTGAGCTGATCAAACCCTAGTGCAGTCTTAAGCCCAAAGAGATCTTGTGAGCAAATTATTGATAAGTGAGAGGGAAAATTTTGGGGTAAAATAGCTTCCCCTGTTCAATCTTCTTAAGCCTGAAGAGTTAGATTGGCGAGCTTCGCCATTCGTGACTCGAAGGTGGAAGATGATTGGACACTAAAGTGCCCAAAAATTTGCACTCGGTGATGTGATGGTTGAGGGAATAGGCTTAAAGATGACATTTGGAGAGGTGATGGAAATTTTTTGGAGATGGGCTTGTATATTCCATCCAAAAGTGATTCCTGAATCTAAACGAGTATCGGAATGACGTCTGTGTCTGGGGCGTATCTGAACTGTATCTGAAAGCTGAATCCGAAAGAGAATCTAAAAGAGTATCAGGATGGCATCCGTGTGTGGAGCGCATCTGAACTGTATCTGAGAGTTGCATTTGAATGAGTATCAGAATGGCATCCATGTTTGGAGCGTATCTAAACTGTATCTAAATGAGTATCAGAATGGCATCCGTGTCTGGAGCGTATCTGAACTGTATCTGAAAGTTGAATCTGAATGATTATCAGGATGACATCCGTGCTTGGAGTGCATCTAAACTGTATCTGAGAGTTGCATCTGAATGAGTATCAGAATGGAATTCGTGTCTGGAGCGTATCTGAACTATATCTGAAAGTTGAATCTGAATGAGTATCAGAATGACATTCATGTTTGGAGCGTATCTGAATTGTATCTGCAAACTTTGAACATTGTTAATGGTAGCTGTTAATCTTATCCTGAAAAGGGTAAAATGTTAGCTAAAATGCAAAGTCATGTTGTATGAAATGTATGATATAATGCATTCATTTTATCAATGTTTATGATATGCGGATGCAATGTATGCGTATGTGAGCTAGTCTACTGCGCTGTTTGTTGGATTGAGGAAAATAAATCCCTGAATGTTGCTGAGGATATGTAAGTCTTCATGTCTTGAAGTCGAAGTGTTGATGAATTTCCGTTTAGATAAATAGACTCTGTTGTAAGGGAAATTCCATGTACTGCTTAAAAAATTTGTTTGGGGAATCTGGGGAAATTGGATGGTTTCTACCGGGGACTGATAACTGGAAGCTTTGTTCCGATGGGGATTAAAATGTACACTGCGGGGGATTTTTATGGAAAATAACATAGAGACATTTCCCTATCTCTTAAAGCCATCAATAATTGTCTTTTATTTTGTTTATTTGTAAACAGTAATTATGTTCAAATGCATATGTTCAACAATGAATCATTGGACGTTTTTGTAAACAAAACACAAGAGTAAAGAAAAACATATAGTTTTGCACTTTCAAAGGAATATCTTTGCATTGACTTTGAGTATGTATTTTTGTACAGTGAGACAAACATTCTAGTAAGAGAATGCCGTCGTAAAAAAAATGAAAATTTTAATACAAAAAAAAAGATACCTATGTGTAATAATCCCATGGGGTTCCCATTCTGCTATAGCCTTTGTATCTCGGAGCATCTTGTCTATTTGTTGCCTTGTCCGAAGATGATTGAATTGGTCATAAATGTCGAGTTTGTAAGTTATCCGTAGGGTGATCCAACGGGACATAGTCATGTGCTTTAATTCCCTAACTTTTGCCAGGACCGCCCTTTCGGGTTTTCAGTCCACCGGGATACCCTTTTTTGCCCAAGTCGCCCTTTTGAGTTTTCAACTTATCGAGTGTACAATTTTTTTTTGTTTTTGTCCCTAATTTTTGTCTGAACCTCTTTTGGTTTACCGGGATGCCCTTGTTTTTCCTAGGTGTGTCAACCTAGCGGGTCTCTTATGCGTAGTATCTTTTGACTATGTTTGCGTTCGCAGGGTGTGGCAGGTCGTCACCATTCATGGTAGTCAAGATCATTGCTCCACCAGAGAATATATTTTTGATTACAAACTGTCCTTCGTACGTAGGAGTCCATTTTCCCCTGGGATCACCTTGCGGTAGTATGATACGTTTGATTACCATATCCCCAACTTGATACACTTGGCATCTGACCTTTTTGTTGAAAGCCTTGATCATTCGTTTTTGATACATTTGACCATGGCAAACAGCAGTAAGTCTTTTCTCATTAATCAAGTTCAATTGATCAAGTCGAGTCTGGATCCAATCGTCTTCATTCAGACCTGCATCCTTCATAATTCTTAGAGAGGGGATCTGGACCTCAATAGGCAAGACAACCTCCATGCCGTATACAAGAGAGTAGGGTGTTTCCCTGGTTGATGTGCGAGCTGTGGTACGATACCCGTGGAGAGCGGACGGTAGCATCTCATGCCAGTCTTTTTATGTGACCATAATTTTCTGTATGATCTTTTTAATGTTCTTATTTGCGGCTTCGACAACACCATTCATATTTGGACGGTAAGGGGAAGAATTGTGATGCTGAATCTTGAATTGCTCGCACAAGGCGGTGATCATAGTATTGTTCAGTTTTGTACCATTATCAGTAATGATCCTCTCCAGTATACCGTACCAGCAAATGAGATTCTTCTTGATGAACCGAGCGACAACATTCTTGGTAATGGAAGCAAAGGAAGCTGCCTCCACCCACTTTGTAAACTAATCAATGGCCACTAAGATGAAGCGGTGTCCATTAGAGGATGTCGGCTTGATTTCCTCAATCATATCTATCCCCCACATAGCAAAGGGCCAAGGAGATGTCAAGACATTCAGAGGAACCGAAGGTACGTGCATCTTGTCAGCATAAATCTGACACTTATGGCAAGTTCGAGAGTGTTGATAGCAATCTTCTTCCATGGTAGACCAGTAATAGCCTGCCCGTAGGATTTTCTTTGCCATCGTATGCCCACTGGAATGGGTGCCAAAAGTTCCTTCATGTAGTTCATCCATGATCCTTTCAGTTTCAACCTTGTCTACACACCGAAGTAATACAAAGTCATGGTTGCGTTTGTAAAGAATGCCATTACTAAGGAAGAATTTAGCAGAGAATCTCCTTAAGAACTTCTTATCGTTGACTGAAGCTCCTTCTGGGTATTCTTGAGCCTCGAGATAACTCTTGACTTCGTGAAACCAGGGTTGGTCCATTACTTCTTCGGTATTAATCTCGTGACAGTGTGCTGGTTCATCCCTTCGTTCAATGGTGATCTGGGGAGCCTCATTATCCCATTTAAGTTTAAATATAGATGACATTGTGGCTAGTGCGTCAGCTAGCTGATTTTCTTCTCGCGGGAAATGCTCGAAGGTAATCTTCTCAAAATGTGGTAGCAATGTAAAAACATGTTCTTTATAAGGGATAAGGTTAGGGTGTTTGGTATCCCATTCCCCTTTGATCTGACTGATGACCAAAGCTGAATCTCCAAATACATTCAGGGATTTGATCGCCAAGTCTATGGCAACTCTGAGACCAAAGATGCATGCTTTGTATTCCGCCATGTTGTTTGTACAATTGAAGCAGAGTCTTGTGGTAAAGGGAGTATGACATCCTTCAGGAGATATGAGTACATCACTGATACCATTGCCAAGTGCGTTGGATGCCCCATCAAAGAACAGGGTCCATCGGGATCCTTGTTCAGGTTCGTCATATGGCATGAATTCTTTACAGTTGTCTAACGTCATGATGTCTTCATCCATAAATTCAAACTTCATGGATTGGTAGTCTTCTACAGCTTGGTGAGCAAGGTGATCAGCTAATACACTGCCCTTTATTTCTTTCTGGGTAGTATATTGTATGTCATATTCTGTCAGGATCGTCTGCCATCTTGCTATTCTCCCAGAGAGAGCAGGCTTCTCGAAGATATATTTTATCGGATCCATTTTAGATATAAACAAGGTATTATAGGTCAGCATATACTGTCTTAGCCGGCGAGCTTCCCATGCCAAAGCACAGCAAGTTTTCTCGAGTAGTGAATATCTTGTTTCATAGTCGGTAAAACTTTTGCTTAGGTAATAAATAGCGTGCTCTTTTCAGCCAGATTCATCATGCTTTCTCGGCACACACCCCATTGAATTTTCTAAAACAGTTAGATACATGATTAATGGTCTTCCCTCGACTGGTGGCATTAAAACAGGAGGCTCTTGCAGGTATTCTTTGATCTTGTTGAAAGCAGTTTGGAATTCATCATTCCATTTGACTACTTAATCTTTCTTCAATAGTTTGAAGATTGGCTCACAAGTAGATGTCAAGTGAGAAATGAATCTGGCAATGTAGTTTAAACGTCCCAAGAATCCTCTGACTTCCTTCTCAGTACGAGGAACAGGCATCTCTTGTATCGCTTTCACCTTGGAAGGATCTACTTCAATACCCTTGTTGCTGACGACAAAGCCTAGGAGTTTACCAGACCTTACTCCAAATGTGCATTTATTTGAGTTCAACTTCAGCTTGTACTTCTTTAGCCTCTCAAACAGTTTCTGTAAATGATCAAGATGCTCTTCTTCTATTTGAGATCTAGCTATCATGTCGTCCACATAGACCTCTATTTCGTGATGTATCATGTCGTGAAATAAAGCTACCATGGCACGCTGATAGGTTGCCCCAACATTCTTCATCCCGAACGGCATCACCTTGTAGCAGATTGTGCCCCACTGTGTGAAAAATGTTGTTTTCTCCATGTCCTCAGGCGCCATTTTGATTTGGTTGTAGCCTGAGAAACCGTCCATGAAGGAAAACACTTTGTGTCATGCCGTATTGTCAACTAGGATATAAATATGGGGAAGTGGGAAATCATCCTTAGGGCTTGCCCTATTCAAATATCTCTAGTCCACATACATTTGTACCTTGCCGTCTTTCTTGGGTACGAGAACAATATTGGCAACCCATTGTGGATAGGTGGTGACGGCCAAGAATCCAACTTAAATTGTTTCATGACTTCTGCTTTAATCTTCTCTGACATATCTGGTCGCATTCGACAGGCCTTTTGTTTTACTGGTGGATAATCCTCTTTTGTAGGAAGACGATGTACCATAATATCTTAATCAAGTCCTGGCATGTCTTCATATGACCAGGAAAAGACCTCAACATACTCGTGTAGCAACTGAATCAGACGCTCCTTGACACTCGGTTCCAGATTGGCACCCACCTTGACTTCTTTTTTGTCTTCTTTGGTACCCAGGTTGATTGTGTCCACGGATTCCTCGTGAGGCTGAATGGTTCTCTCTTCTTGCAGTAGTAATCTGGCAAGTTCCTCTGGTACTTCACAATCTTCCTCACCTTCGATTTTCAGAGTCACAAAAAGACATAGCAGAACCGTTACCCATGGGATCCCGAATGGATGTAGACCTTCATTGTGAGTGTGAGTGTGTGTAAGGGTATAGCTATCTTTGAAATAAATGAAAATGTTAAAAAGCAAAAAAAAATGAGCACAAAGTTTGTATGCAAAACGTCCATGATTCATTGATGTCATATGGAAATGAGATAATAACCCTTACAAATGGACCATTGTGCCTCGGGTAAGATACAAGGTTTTAAGAGTTTGAATTGTTTTAATATTACAGATCCAACAAAATGTAAAGACAAATTACTGTGGGATAAAAGTGATCGGGAAAAAATCTCTAGCCTCCCAATTGCTGAGCCCTCCATTGACAGTTGGGAAGATCCAATCCTCCAGGTTGCAACCATCTTCATCATCCTCTACCGCGTTAACTTCACAGATGCTGATCTTCAGGGGTGGTTCTCCAGCACGAGCATGGCGTACGGCCTTCTGAGCACTTGAAGTGAAATCCAAGCCAAACTTATCTGACTTGTATGGGATATCTGGGATTTGTCCCCAGATAGTGCACCCACCTTCTTCTATCACTACCTTTGCATCTTTCAAAGATGACATCCTGAGTGGAGGCCTTGTGATCTTGGGAATATCCTTAGTCACTGTCACATCTTGCGGGCCTTCTTCAAAGTGTTGGAATGGAGTTTTAATAAATTCACCATCTAATTACACATATCTGAAGGAATTGAGATGGCTGGTCATATAATTTTCTTCTCCATAAACGGTGATAATCTTCCCTTGAATCAGATATTTTAGCATTTAGTGCAACGTAGAAGTAATAGCGCCAGCATTGTGGATCCATGGTCGGCCTAGCAAGCAGGAGTGTGAAGGGCGGATGTCCATTACATAAAAAGTTGAATCGAATGTTTGGGTTCCAACCTTTATGAGGATATCCACTTCCCCATGCACCATCCTTTTTTAGCCGTCAAAAGCCCTTACTATTATGTTGCTTGGCTTCAATGTCAACCCCTCACAGTCAAGCCTATCAAGAGCTTTTTTAGGCAATGCATTCAGAGATGAGCCAGTGTCCACCAAAACATGAGCCAAGGTTGTGCCCCTACACTCCACTGAGACATACAATGCCTCATTATGCTTCCTTCCTCTTGGCGTTAAATCAGCATCCAAAAAACCTAGACCATAATCCGCAGTCAAGCTGGCTACGCAGTCTTGGAACTGATCGGAAGATGTCTCTTGGGGTACATGGGCAATTTTTAGGAATTTTACCAAGGCTTTTGCATGCGCCTCGGGACATAGTAGTAAAGCCAACATGGAAATTTTAGAGGGAGTTTGCCCCAGTTGTTCAACTATATCGTAGTCATTTATTTGTATGATCTTCAAAATTTCCTCCATCTCTTTCCGGGAGGTCTCAGGGATAGATAATGACTGAGCCTTTGTCCATACATGTTCAATCAAAATACTTTTACCTCGAGTCTCGATTAACTCGGCAGCAAGAAGGTCAGTAGGAGTGATAGCAGGGATTGTATCAGCTTTGTCAGTTGGAGTATTAGTGGAGATGATTGTAGAACTGGGAATAGCCTTCGGGGAGCAACAACAACAGGAATGATCATGGGTCCAGAAATAGCTTTTGGAGGAGCTATCTCTGCAGAGAAAACCCTTCCGCTTCGAGTGATCTTGCTTGTTCCGACGATATTACTGATATTAGAGTCAACCTTCTTATAACTTGAATCTTCGGCGGATGGCTAATCTTTCTTGACACTATGGTAGTAGACATCCCCTCCATAATTCCATGGTATGGTTTTGTCTGGCGAATACGGGACTGGTCCAGGCATTATAATTATCAAAGGAGCTGCTTTTGGAACTGATGTAATTCTAACGGGTCTTTTGGTGGAGACCCTAGAAGAAATTGGCGGAAATAGTAATGATAGAAACATATTTAAAAGGAATAGGTGGAACAAAAGTCTTTTCAAACAAAATTTATTTGTTATCTATTAGGCATTGAACGCCTGTTTTCAACAAAGGACAGCTGGTTGGTGAGGACAAACAGAAATGACAGCCTTCATCGCAGCCCGGGAACACACCGACATTCAATAAGTTCACTTTAATATTCAGGAGTGGGGTCATAAGTTCATCAACTATAGTAACAAACATTTCTTCTTCAATGGCATTGGTATTATGGCCATGTTTGGGCATAGGGGCAGAAATGACATTTGGCTTTTCGGGCGCATCGAATTCAATCTCTTTGGCTTTAATGAGGTCTTATATTTTGTTCTTTAAAGACCAACAGTTGTTAGTGTCATGACCGGAACTCTCAGAGTGGTATGCACAGCGGGCATTAGGATGATAGTGAGGAGATGTTGTATTAGGATTCTTTGGAGCTTTTTTCAAGGTCACTAGGTTGGATCTTAACAGATGTGGCAATACCTAAGATAGGGTCATGTTAATTCTGGTGAATTATCTGACTGGCCTTTCCATCCTTGGTTGGTTGTTTCTTTGTTGATCAGACGCGAGTTTAGGAATCATTACAGCCCCCGCCATTGGACGACGTTCGGCCCTATCTTGATTTATCTGAGGATAAAGAGCAACCAGTTCTTTCTTTCCGATAAATGGCTTCCTTATAGCAGCAAAGGATGTATCTTTTTGAATCTTTCCACTCTTTATCCCGACTTCTACCATTTCTCCGGTCAATATCAGTTCAGTAAAACCCGTCGATGAACTCCCAATTAGGTGATTGAAGAAAGGACCAGACAAGGTGCCCAAAAACATGTCTACTAATTCTCTTTCAGATAGGGGAGGTTAAACTCTTCCAACCAAGTCTCTCAATTTTTGCGCATAGTCCTTGAAACCTTCATTAGAAACCATGTCCATACTCTGGAGTTGAGCACGGGTAGGCGCAAGATCAGCATTGTGTTGGTATTGTTTGTAGAAAGATGCAGCAAGATCTTCCCAGTTATGGACGTTGGCTCTTTCTAACTGATAAAACCAATCAAGTTGAGTTCCAGACAGACTGTCTTGGAAGAAGTGTACCCATAAGTCTTTGTCAGCGGTATGGGGCTGGATTTTCCTCACATAGGACCGGAGATGCATTTTAGGGAATGAAACTCCGTCATATTTGGCAAAAACAGGTGCTTTGAATTTCAGAGGAATGACAATCCCCGACACTAAACCCAATTCCTCAAAGTCCAAGCCAGACACTTTTTGGATTTCCATTGCACTCAACCGTTCTTCGAGATGCTTATACTTGTCATCAGCTGGAGGGTATTGTTCTTTAGAATAGTCTTCTTCTTCTTCCTCTTCTGATTCCGACGGGACAACTGTTTCCTTGCCTTTCCCATCTTGATTGTCTCTCTCACCAGATGTTGTTGCAAAGTCTAGGGTCCTTCTTGTCTTCCCATGAAATCTTCTTCCCATGTTTAGGACTCTGGTTACCTTCTTTGTCTTCTTTTTCTTTTCCTCAGCCAGAAAAATCTTCAACTCTTCTTGTCCTTTGGCTAGGGTCAAGAAAAACTATTGAAACTGGAAATTCGGAGCTTGGAGATCCTTCACCGTTTGCTCGAGATCCATCTTACTGAAATAAATAGTAGAGAGATGAGGAGACTTGTTGCAAGAAACCTGCTTATGCTATGATGAATGGTAAATGCGTATGCAATGATTTCAAGGATTTTAAGATTCAAATTTGTTTTAGACAAAAAGGAAACACACTTTATATTAATAGATTAAAGCTTGAGTACAATAATGCCTTCTTGGGAAAAACAAATACAAGAAACTCTAAGATAAAAAGGTAGTGTGCATCCTCTTTGGTGCAATGTAGGCATTCAGAGTATGCTCCTAATGAAGTAGCCTAGTGAGTTCCAAAACCTTCTTCTCGCTTACGTAGAATTAGGCTTCGAAAGTATCTCTCTCCCCCTTGAGTTGTATCTAATCCATTTGTAGGTCTTCAAGAGAGGTGGGAATGTCAGAATGTAGGATAGTGTATAGATCATCTCCTTCCATGACAGGCACAACAATTACCGGGAGAATAGAAGGGTAAGTCATCATAAGACTCTGAGCACGAGTTCATACCCATTTAAGGTAAGGCTCGAGAGGGATGGAATTTTTGTGCCCCAAAGTCTTGCTATCTACCTTGTTCAACATCCTCCAAGCTCAGATAAATCTCTGGCGAAGACCTTGATCGTCGTTGTCGTAGTCAAATACCAAACCTTGAATCAGCATCTCGTATGGGCCATCCCTTCGGGCATAACCAAACTGTCTTAAAGGTAAGAAGGGGTTATAGCTGATTCCTCCCCTAATGCCAAACAAATGGACATTAGGAAATTCTCCACAATGGTCAACAATAGTAACATTCTCTATGAATTGGGAGCACCAATGAATGTCTGAATGTTTGAGCGTCATCAACCTTTGTGACCACCTTAAACCCTGCTCATTTTTTAATATAGATTGGGGAAGATGCAAAATAAACCATCTTGCCAAGAGAGGAGTACAACACATAAGGACACCTCTTTTCCTCATTGTGTGAGTGTGAAAAGAGTGTAGGATATCCCCTAGCAATGTAGGCACCGGGTGGAGGGATATGAAGATTTTGACGGTGTTCACATCTATGAGTTGGTCAGGATTTGGAATCAACACCATCCAATAGATGAGGAGAGCCACAATTTCCTCAAAGGATTGCAGATCCAAAGAATTCCAACAGCTTTGGGCTTTCTCAAACAGGAACTTTTCTAGGAAACCTTTGACGCCACTCTTTGTTTCCCAATGAGTTGTGACATCAGATGAGTGCAATTGTAGAGCTTGAGAAATATCTTCTGGCTTGTGGTCTCTTTCCATACCGTTGAAAGGTAGTTCATTGAGAATGGGAATCCTCAAGAGTCGTGAGAATTCTTCCAAAGTAGGCACAAGCTGATAGTCAGGAAATGTGAAGTAATGGTGTAAAGGATCAAAGAACTGAAAGAGCACTTTCAACGTGTCCTCATCTGTGTTGGAGGTGACCAAGTTGAGTAGGCGACCATGTCTCTCGGTGAATGGATAGTTTTCAGGAATCCTTGAAGCTAGCTCCTTAAGTTGTGGAGGTATCCTTACAAGATTAACTTGAATAGTTTTTCTGCGAAGTGAATCCATATCCTGCAAAACAAGAACAAAGATGAATCCCAAACAATCCTTGAAATGGTTAGGGAATGTATATGATGTTCATGATGTTCATGATGTTATGTACAAGTATGCATATACAAACAAAGAAAACAAATCCTTAGGTTTAGGCTTGCATGGAGTTTTATAGGTAAGTACCCTCTTGAAGTTTAGTTGGCTCAAACTTATCCTAGTAATAGTAATCGGGTTCTAAGGAGCTCAATATCACTGGTTTGTTTACTTGGTCATTGTTTCAGCACAAGCCTCTTTAATGGAGACCGAAATATCCCAAGAAACCCAACCTCCATGAGTGTAGTATCGAGTATCTACCAACTTCGGACTGCACCAAAGCCGGTCATCTCACTACATCCTAAAGGCCAAGTTGGTCAAGTAAAGGTTCTAAAAGTTCATTAGTGCTTCATGACATCACTCAGCGGCCCCGTATTCTCTTTTATTAACTCAAAGGCTACCGGTACCCAAAAATATGTCGCACTTACATAGCTATTTCTTAGACCATATCGGTATACCCCTCACAGTTTCCACAGTGTATTTCTACTTACCTATAATGTATCCCAAATCCGGGTAGAGGATTCAAACCCAAATAAAGAACCATAATGTAAAGCAAACAAATCAAACAATGTAAGCAAGTAAATTTGATCTAACCCTAAGGTAACCCCACTTTTAGAAATTTCCCCAGCAGAGTCGCCAGTTCTGTGATACGGTGGGAGAACTGACTTGAAGGTTTTGCTTTTGATCGTAAATGTTGCGGTTAGTAAGATTTGCCACCGACTTTTCTTTTATCCAGAAGGAAAGGTGAAAAAGCATAGGAAAGACCTTTGAGATTGTTTCTTGAGTTCAGGGGGTAGATTATGAAAAGGGAAGGTATTAGCACCCTTTTCATCCATGGTTTTCCACGGGCTCTTAGTTACTTGCTAGATCACTTTTTTTGTTGTTTGAAATCGTGTTTTGTGTGTTTTTTGCAAGTATTTTGTAAAGAGGCCATTGTTTAGGCAATCTTTGTAATGATTCTCGTTCGTAAGAATGTATACAAAGATGTTTGATCTTTTGAAAATGTTTTCAATTTTGTAAGATGTTTGAAAGTGTATGTGATTGTTTTGAAAATAACAAGGATGTTTATTTTGAAATGGAGCAAGTAATTAGGAGCAATCTACCTACTCAAATGTCTTTCTTGTTCATTTCCTTTTTCTTTGACATTGTTGTCTTACCATTGATTTGGTAAGCAACCATATCTTTGGATGTAAACGAGACGGGTGTGGGTCATCGTATAACCATGATTAGCAATATTGCAAGGTATCTTAACATTCTTTTTGAGTGACTAAGATCATTTGTAAGGAAACATAGATAGAGTCATCGAGGGACTATGATATTGTATTTTCTTGTTTTTGCTAAGATACCATACATGCGTAATATGACCATTTTATATAAGGCAACCAAGTGGAATAACCCTAGGGGTTCTTGTGTGCAAGTGTTATTTTCATGCTTGTTTTTTTGTAAGTATTGATTTTAGTCTTGTTAGAACAAAGTTTGAATCTACTACCCTAAGTTAAAGTTTTGATGATAACAAAATGCAAAGATATATAAATTGTATGATTCATGTAAGACATATATGCTACCTAAAGATTACATTCTGTTTTACAGAAACTCTGATGGGTATCAGCAAGAAAATATCATCATCAGCATCAGAAGATGAAATATCAACATCAGCATCAAATGATGTTATATCAGATGCCAGAATCAGAAGATCAAAACATGTGCTTACGCTGAAGCTTGATGAACAGATCTGCGGGTAACAATCTGAACTCTGATCAAGACAACAACAATTCATCAGCAACTAGCAGCGTCAGAATAAGCCAAAGCCAGAACACGCTTAATTGGCAACGGTACTGTGCATTCAAGATACTTTATTATCAACGGCATTATTCCAGACAAAGATCTTCTCAATTTGGAAAGAATGTAATTGGCATTGAAAAGGAATAACTGGATCCAACGTATCATTTCCAATGCTATATAAACAAGTCAGTGAAGATTGAATTGGCTAATGCTCTACAACTCTCTACACGCCTAAAGCTATTCATCATTATCCTCATTCACAGTTTGCTAAAGCTCTCAAATTACTTACTCTATTGTTTTAGCACTCTAGTTCTCATAAGCTTAAATTGTGTAGTATCACAGTTGTGATAACAGTTTTGTAGAAAACATTCAACACACTTAGATTCCATTTATCTGTAAGAAAGTATTTCCTTGAGAAACCGGTTTGTGGTTTTGACTCAAGAAGGCTTTAGCAGTTGTAATATTCAGTTGAATATAGTGGATTAAGACCTCGTTGGACAGAGGCGAAATCACCTTGACGGGTGGACTAGAGTAGTTTGAGATCAAACGAACCAGGATAAAAATAACGTGTTGACTTCAATTGATTTCAAGTTTTACAATTCAACCCCTCTTCTTGTGTTTTTCACTCCTTCAATTGGCATCAGAGCGCCTGGTTCTGAGCTAAAACACTTAACCGTGTCAGTACAAGATCCAGCGTCAGAAAAACACAATGGCAGGAACATATCAACACACCAGCAATGACAACAATGAAGACAGAGACAGATTCAGCGGCAAACCTCCAGTCTTTGATGGAGAGAATTTTGATTACTGGAAAGACAGAATTGAAAGCTTCTTTCTGGCACATGATGCTGATCTGTGGGACATGGTGACAGATGGATACACGCACCCAGTGAATGCAAGCGGTCAGAAGATTGACAGGAAAGCAATGTCTGATCAACAAAAGCGTGACTTCAAAAATCACCACAAGGCCAGAACCATTCTTCTCAGCGCCATCTCGTACGCTGAATATGAAAAGATATCTAACAGAGACACAGCAAAGAACATGTTTGACTCACTCAGAATGACGCATGAAGGCAACATTCAGGTCAAAGAAACTAAAGCTCTTGCGCTCATTCAGAAGTATGAGGCATTCAAAATGGAAGAAAGTGAATCCATTGAAACAATGTTCTCAAGATTCCAAATTCTGGTGGCTGGTCTCAAGGTTCTGGACAAAGGATACTCTACTGCTGATCATGTCAAGAAGATCATCAGAAGCTTGCCAAAACAGTGGAGGCCAATGGTTACAACGCTGAAGCTAGCTAAAGATCTCAACAAAATTTCTCTGGAGGAACTTATCAGCTCCCTCAGAAGTCACGAGATAGAGCTAGAAGCTGATGAACCTCAAAAGCAAGGTAAGCCTTTAGCATTAAAATCTAACAGAAAATCTGACTCTAAAGTTTTGCAGGCAGTTGAAGAAACATCTGATGGATCCTCATCAGAAGAAGAAGAACTTTCCCTCCTCTCCAGAAGAGTGAACCAACTATGGAAGCAGAGGCAAAGGAAGTTCAGGAATCCCAGAAGATCTAATCAGAATGAGTCCTCTTCCAGATACAGAAGGTCAGATTCTTCCTCTGGATACAGAAGATCTGAAGGCTCCTCCGGAAGCAGAAAGCCAAACACCAAGGACATCATCTACTATGAATGCAATGAGCAAGGACACTACAAGAGTGACTGTCCAAAGCTTCAGAGGGAAAAGCCCAAAAAGAAGTTTGGAAGAGAAAAGAAGAAAAGTCTCATGGCTACATGGGATGACTCTGACTCGTCTGAAGCTGACTCAGAATCAGATGATGAGAGAGCAAACATAGCTCTCATGGCCAACATTTCAGAAGACAGTGAAGCTTCTGAATCAGACTCAGAATCAGACACCGAAGAGGTATTTCCTGACTTTGCAATTAATTTTACTAAGGCTGAACTTGTTGAAAGCCTTAACGAAATTCTGGAAAGGTACCAGCAGATCAGAGTTAAATTCAGAAACCTGAAAAGGAATCTTGACTCTGACTCTGACAAAGCTGAGAGTCTCAAATTGGAAAATTCTGAGTTGAAAAATAAAATTTCAAAATTAGAAAATGTTTTACAAAACTCTCAGAAGGAAACAATTTCTGAAACTCCCAACAGCGCTAATGAGATCATCAAGGAGTATGATCATAGCTTTCAGAAGTTCCTTGATAAAAGCATAGATAGAAGCAAAATGGCTTCAATGATCTATGGAGTTAGCAGAAACGGAAGAAAGGGAATAGGATACCAAGGTAAGGTACCTACACCAAAGAATTCCATGGATTTAACTATTAAACACACTCCTCTGAACTCACATTTTGTGTATGGTCACACACATGATATTAAATATACTAGTAGTAAGTATTCTGTGAAACCAAAATTCAACCAGAGTTTTGGTAAAGCTAACAAATCAGGACCTAAGAAAATATGGGTACCTAAGGATAAAATAATACATGTTGCAGATATCTTTAGCAGCAAATCAGAAACACCAGTCATGGTACCTGGACTATGGCTGCTCGCGACACATGACGGGAAGAAGGCATATGTTCTAAAGCCCGGAACATAAGCCTGGAGGCCACGTTGGCTTTGGAGGCAATCAGAGGGGAAAAATCATTGGCTCTGGAACTGTAGGTAATGGAAATCTTCCCTCTATAAACAATGTTCTGCTAGTAGATGGATTAATGCATAATTTGTTATCCATAAGTCAATTAAGTGATAACGGTTATGATATAATCTTTAATCAAAAATCATGTAAAGTTGTTAGTCAGAAACATGGGACTATCCTATTTAATGGAAAGAGGAAAAACAACATTTATAAAATCAAACTTTTTGAACTGAAAAGTCAGAATGTAAAGTGTCTTCTGTCTGTTAACAACGAGCAATGGATCTGGCACAGAAGATTGGGGCATGTTAGTATGAGAAGAATATCTCAGATTAACAAACTCAATCTGGTCAGAGGACTTCCTAATCTGAAGTTCAATTCAGATGCTCTGTGTCAAGCATGTCAGAAAGGCAAGTTTGCCAAACCTTCTTTCAAATCTAAAAATGTTGTTTCTACCTCTAAGCCATTAGAACTTTTGCACATTGACTTATTTGGACCAGTTAAAACTGCTTCAGTCAGTGGCAAGAAGTATGGGTTAGTAATCGTAGATGACTATAGCAGATGGACATGGGTAAAGTTCTTAAGACACAAGGACGAGTCACACTCTGTGTTTGTCACCTTCTGTAACCAAGTTCAGAATGAAAAGGATCTTAGAATTGTTAAAGTCAGAAGTGATTATGGTGGAGAGTTTGAAAACAAAGATTTTGAGTCATTCTTTAACGACAGAGGCATTCTGCATGATTTCTCTTGTCCTAGAACTCCCCAACAAAATGGAGTTGTAGAACGAAAGAACAGAACATTGCAAGAAATGGCCAGAACCATGATCAATGAGACAAACGTTGCTAAGATCTTCTGGGCAGAGGCAATAAACACAGCTTGCTACATTCAGAATAGAATCTCCATAAGACCTATTCTGGAAAAGACTCCATATGAATTGTGGAAGAACAGAAAGCCCAACATTTCATATTTTCATCCATTTGGATGTACTTGTTTTATGTTAAATACAAAAAATTATTTGAACAAGTTTGACTCTAAAGCACAGAAGTGTATTATGTTAGAATACTCTGAACGCTCAAGAGGGTACAAAGTATACAATACAGAAACACAGATTGTGGAAGAATCAATCAGTGTTCGTTTTGATGATAAGCTTGACTCTGAAAAGTCAAAGCAGAATGAAGTCTTTGCAGGTATGGAAGTTGAATTCACAGGTTCTGAAGACAAGTCATCAGAAGCTCTCAACAACGACACTCCTACAACATAATAAAGAGGCACTGCGAGCAATCCAGCAACACCTGCTGATCAACCTCAGAAAAGACTACCCAGAAGCAGCTTGGATCACCCAGAAGAAACAATCTTAGGAAGAAAGGAAGATCCAATCAGAACAAGAGCCAGCTTCAGAAACTCTGAAGAATCCCTCATGGGACTTGTTTCTCTGATTGAACCTTCCTCAATTGATGAAGCACTTCTGGACAACGACTGGATTCTAGCAATGCAAGAAGAGCTGAATCAATTCACCAGAAATGACGTATGGGATCTTGTTCCAAGACCAAAAGGATTCAATGTCATTGGAACAAAATGGGTGTTCAGAAACAAGCTGAACGAACAAGGTGAAGTTATCAGAAACAAAGCACGACTGGTAGCACAAGGTTATAGTCAACAAGAGGGAATAGACTATACAAAAACCTTTGCTCCAGTCGCCAGGTTAGAATCTATCAGACTTTTAATTTCGTTTGCTGTTAATAAAGGCATCACTCTATATCAGATGGATGTCAAGAGTGCATTCTTAAATGGTTATATAGAAGAAGAGGTTTATGTGCACCAACCCCCTGGTTTTGAAAGTACAAAAAATCCAGAATATGTTTTCAAACTAAAGAAGTCACTATATGGTCTGAAACAAGCTCCCAGAGCTTGGTATGAAAGACTAAGTAACTTTCTGTTAGAAAAAGAATTCACCAGAGGGAAGGTGGACACTACCTTATTCTGTAAGTCAGTTAAGAATGACATCTTAGTTTGTCAAATTTATGTTGATGATATTATTTTTGGATCTACTAATCCTTCTCTTGGAAGAAAATTTTCTAAGTGTATGCAGGCAGAATTTGAGATGAGTCTCATGGGAGAACTGAAATTCTTTCTGGGAATTCAGATCAATCAAAATCCTGAGGGAACTTACATTCATCAGAGCAAATATGTCAGAGAACTTCTGAAGAAATTTGATCTCTCAGAATGTAAGTCATCAAAGATTCCAATGCATCCCACGTGCATTCTGGAAAGAGAAGAGGTAAGCAAAAAGGTAGAACAGAAGGTCTACAGAGGTATGATTGGTTCTCTTCTTTATCTGACGGCTTCAAGGCCTGATTTTTTATTCAGTGTATGTATTTGTGCAAGATTCCAATCAGATCCTAGAGAATCTCACTTAACAGCTGTTAAGCGAATTTTCAAGTATCTGAAAGGTACTACTAATCTGGGTTTATTTTATAGAAAATCTAGTGATTACAGCTTAGTAGGTTACTACGATGCTGACTTTGCTGGAGACAGAGTAGAGCGTAAAAGTACTTCTGGAAGCTGCCAGTTTCTGGGAGAAAATCTGATCTCTTGGTCCAGCAAAAGGCAATCCACAATTGCACTATCAACAGCAGAAGCTGAGTACATAGCAGCAGCAGGATGTAGCACACAAATGCTCTGGATGAAAAGTCAGCTTGAAGACTTCCAGATTTTTGAGAGTAACATCCTTATACTCTGTGACAATACTTCTGCCATTTTCTTAAGTAAAAATCCAATTTTGCATTCTAGGGCTAAGCATATAGAAATAAAACATCACTTCATTAGGGACTATATTCATAAAGGAATTTTGAACTTAAAATTTATTGATACAGACCATCAATGGGATGATATCTTCAATAAACCACTTTCTGAAGATAGGTTCAACTTCATTCTGAAACATCTCAGCATGAAGCTCTTCCCAGAGTGAAAATGTTTTAATTTTATATATTAACCTTCAGAATGTGTCTTATTTTTTCTGTGAACTTCTGATCAATCTTCTTTCAGAAAGTTAGACATGCAGATTGTATCAGATTCTATTCCTAAAGATCTGAGCGTTTCAGTTCAAGGATAGGCGTGTTGTTCACTAAATCAAACAAGTGTCATCCAGTCATCAGCTAATCTCTGAAGCAGAACACACGTGCACGCTTCTGAGAAGGCAAAACGCTGATTGGATGCATTGAGACACATGTCTGGTAACTGTTCCAAATATCTTTCTCAAATCCCCCAATATCAGCAAACATTAAATGCGCTTAATCATGAGTTAAATTGTAATCATGAGTTAATTCTCTCTCTTAAAATCGTTTACGTTTTCAAAACATCTTTTGAAATCTATTTAAACGCCTTAACATCATTCATTAAATTTTTACCGTCTCTTACAATCATCCAAATATTTTCTGCATTCTCACTTGTGTGTTCATCCTTTTCAAAAGAAAACCTGTCTCAAACTTTTTCTCAGAAAACCCTAGTGTGAACATGGCAACTTCTAGCACTATTTCTGCAGGTTCCCAGAAGGAGGCTTCATCTGAACAATATCAGATTCCCTTCAGAACGCTCCTTACACTAGTAAAGAACTTGGAAGTTCTGTCTGAACTAATCGTTGATTTCATCAGTTTGAAAGAAAATGGATTCGATTTGACAGAAGAAATTAGGGCACAAGGATGGGAGAGATACTTTGATAGGTTGGTGGGTCCAACGTTCCCTGTATTGGTCAAAGAATTCTGGATTCATGCATCTTCATCAACACATCAAGTTACTTCCTATATCATGGGAAAGAAGATTGTGATCACTGAAGATCACATTGCAAGGCTGATTGGATACACTGGTGGTGGTATCCGCTGTATCGACATGGCAGAAAGATGCTCAGATGCTGCTTTCATTGCAAGAGATATTTTCACTCATGGGGTTCCCAGCAGCAAAATAAGAGATTTGAAGGATCAGCACAAAATATGGGCAAAGATTATTCTTGGGTGCTTCAATCACAGGAAGCCCATAAGCTCTCCTGATTATATAAACATAGATCAGCAGTTTCTGATCTATTTTATTAATCAGAAGGTAAAGATTAACTTGGCTCATCTTCTGTTCAATCATCTCAGGACCAGCGTCAAGGAGACAAGAGAAGAAGAAAGGACTAAAAGGGATTGGATACCCTTCGGCAGGTTAATATCAGATATTCTAACGGAGAATAGGCTGATTGAACACCTTACAGAAGCACAGGAATTAAGCTCTATTGAACCTTCTGTTGGCAAGCCACTGAATGCCAAGAATCTGAAGAAGATGAAACTGATAGAGAATATCAGAAAGGAGCCCAGCGTCACTCCTCTTGCTGACATCACCAGCAGAAGAGTCCCTTTGGACGACTTTCCTATATTCTCTGAGATTGACTCTAAACCAGTCATTGTTCTCAGATACTTAGATGCTTGCAAGGCTGGTGGCACAGATCCCACTCTGAACATTAAAGATCTGCACTAGCAAACACCAGAAGTTTCTTTGAAGAAGACGAAGAAGATAAAGGCTACTTCAGAAGGACCATCCCAACAGACCCCAAAGAAGAGAGGTAATCTATCTGATGTTAATGTTTTAAATTCTTATGCTATTCCAACATCTATTCCAACTCCAGCTTCATATGAACTCCCAATTCCCATACCAACCATTGATGATACCGAACCAGAGGCTGACCCTTCTGAGTCACTAACTCTCAGGAGATCCCGCACCAAATCCAAAAATCCAAAACCCACAACATCAACAGAGTCAGAACTTGATAAAGTTCTTTCTGAAATTGATCAACGTTCTTCCGCTCCCCTCTCAGAAAATCCAAACACTCAACCAGAAACTCCCCATTCACCACAACCAGCAACTACACTATCACCAATACCAGAAGAACCAGAAATTCCACAACCTCCATCTCCACAACCAGAAATTCCACCTCCCTCTCCACAACCAGAACTTCATCCACCTTCACCTCAACCATCATCTCCACAACCTGAGTTTCAACACTCTGAAACTCCATCACCTGAACCTCAAACCCCTGAACCTCTATCACCTCAATCCTCTGAACCACAACCCTTGGCAATTCAACTTCCATGTGGTACAACTGTAAACATTCCCCAACTTCCATCTTCACCAGAAACTACCCCTCCACACACTCCACCCAGTCCAATAATCATTTCTGACTCTCCTACTCCCTTACCCAAACAAAATACAAATGACAACAGCAAGACCTTCATTGATCTCACAGTCCTTGACCACCTTGCTGACCTTAAAAATAAAATCGCCATTCCCAAACCCAAACAGCTAGATGTTGGTTCTAGCATCTTGAATTTTGAAACAGGCATGCAGAATTGGATTGCTTCTCTAAAGCAGGCTTGTCCGGGAATGATTGATCCTGCTGCTTCAGACCAACTCTGGACACAATTCAGAAAGTGGGTACGCGCTGAAACCTTCAAGCTGCAAGACATAAATTATGAACAGGCTCAACAGAACTTCAACAATCTGCTGAAAGAAGCTGAAGGACAAGTCTCGAGTCAGCTGCTGAAGGAGAAATTGCTTCATCTGGACAGTAAGCCATGGTCTGAAAAGCGTCTAGCTTCAACAGTCCAACCAGCAGAAGATCAGTCAATTCCATCTGAAGAAGAAGATGTTACAGAAAGCTCTCAGAAGCATCCTGATTTTGATGCCTCTCAAGCTGCCTTGGACAGGCAGACTCTTGAAGAGCTGAAGCAAAATGATATTCGTCTGCAGAAAAGAATGGATGAGAATGATCAACGGATGAAGGAAAGGATGGATGTGCAAGATAGCAAGATTGATACAGTGGTCAGCATGGTGCATCAGCAGAAGGAAATCGCTGATCAGATTAAGAACATGCTAGAAGCTCTGTTCACACGCCTTCCACCCCAACCTTAGATTTTGTTTTTCATAGTTTTCTTTCCATGTTTTTCTGTACTATCTTCTAAGATTTGAACTAAATACAAGAGTTTTTCTGCACTGATCGTTTTAACTTTAATTACTTGCACTTTTTGATTGCTGACAAAAAGGGGGAGAAAAAGAATGATATTTTTCAATAACGGTTTACTGAGACAAAAGTCTCAAACATTCTAACACTCTGATATACTTGAATGTTTTTTGTTTTGCATAAGCCTACAGGTACAAGAAGTTAATCATCTCTGATACACTGAAGCTCTGATGTTCTGATGTTCAAAGAAAGTCAATAAAGATCTGATCCTGAAGGACTCATGGAATTAAAAAGGGAAGTAATAAATTCAGGGGGAGTATTTCCGATCTAAACTCTGATATCTCTTTAACCCCTATCCTCTTATCTTTGATAACTTCCTATTTAATTCTGATACAATTTATTATTTGGCTATCTCTGATACTTTTCACGTTAATTTTCAATTGAAAAAATCTAGTTTTTGTCATCATCAAAAAGGGGGAGATTGTTAGAACAAAGTTTGAATCTACTACCCTAAGTTAAAGTTTTGATGATAACAAAGTGCAAAGATATATAAATTGTATGATTCATGTAAGACATATATGCTACCTAAAGATTACATTCTGTTTTACAGAAACTCTGATGGGTATCAGCAAGAAAATATCATCATCAGCATCAGAAGATAAAATATCAACATCAGCATCAGATGATGTTATATCAGATGCCAGAATCAGAAGATCAAAACATGTGCTTACGCTGAAGCTTGATGAACAAATTTGCGGGTAACAATCTGAACTCTGATCAAGACAACAACAATTCATCAGCACCTAGCAGCGTCAGAATAAGCCAAAGCCAGAACACGCTTAATTGGCAACGGTACTGTGCATTCAAGATACTTTATTATCAACGGCATTATTCCAGACAAAGATCTTCTAAATTTGGAAAGAATGTAATTGGCATTGAAACGGAATAACTGGCTCCAACGTATCATTTCCAATGCTATATAAACAAGTCAGTGAAGATTGAATTGGCTAATTCTCTACAACTCTCTACACGCCTAAAGCTATTCATCATCATCCTCATTCACAGTTTGCTAAAGCTCTCAAATTACTTACTCTATTGTTTTAGCACTCTAGTTCTCATAAGCTTAAATTGTGTAGTATCACAGTTTTGTAGAAAACATTCAACACACTTAGATTCCATTTATCTGTAAGAAAGTATTTCCTTGAGAAATCGGTTTATGGTTTTGACTCAAGAAGGCTTTAGCAGTTGTTAAAGCAGTTGTAATATTCAGTTGAATATAGTCGATTAAGAACTCGTTGGAGAGAGGCGAAATCACCTTGACGGGTGGACTGGAGTAGTTTGAGATCAAACGAACCAGGATAAAAATAACGTGTTGACTATAATTGATTTCAAGTTTTACAATTCAACCCCCCTTCTTGTGTTTTTCACTTCTTCAAGTCTTTCCATACAAACCCTAATTATTAGCATGTTATATAAAAGCGATAAATTGCAAAATTTAAAGTTATTACGCTATTACAACATTTGTGGGAGGGGGTGTACAAATTACAAATGGGGATTGTAAGAACTTAAACCCTAATTAGTCTATTACAACCAAATTTAATTTATACAATAATTGAAATAAATAATACACAAGATGAATTAAATATGCAAGAAGATAAATGTGAAGAAAATGGATATTTGGTTTGATGTTTTATGAAAAGGAATTTTACCTTAACCTAATAAAATAAAGAAAATAGCTTATTAAGTTTGAAAATTATTGAGAAAAGATTTTAGGTGAAAACCCTAATTCTATTAATTAATCAAAAGAAAATAAGATTAAGAAAAGTATTTTTTTTGGCATTTTTTATCTTGAAAATATTATAGCATTATAAAATATTTGTAGTCCTTTTGGTATTAAAATAATATATTTTAAATGGTGTGAAGAAAAATAAATACAATATTTATTAAGTTTATAAGATTTACTTAAATAAATAAATAAAGTATGAAGAATAAAAAATATTTTTATTTATGGAAAAAATAAAATAAAATAAGCCAAACTATAAAATATCATTTTTGAATTTTTATCATCTTTTTAATATTTAGAAAATATATTTGAGAAAATAAATAAAAATAAAAAAATGAAGAAATTAAAATAAAGTTGGGCCAGGGTGAAAATTTGAAACAGGGGGGAGAAAGGTTAGAAAAAAAGTCAGGCCCAGGAGTGGAAGGCCCATGCGTTTGTTTGCTAGAACAAAAAAAGACAAAAATGTAAAAAATTGCAGAAAGACAGCGCTGAGGTTCGAACCCATGACCTCTACCAATAACATGCGCTGCCTTACCACTGGGGTGGTTGTTCATCCGTTAACTTAAATGAAAGAATAAATACATAAGGTAAAACGTCTCCATGACATGTACTTCGTCTTCAACCTTCAGCCAGCCGGACCACCTGTATCTCATTCATTTCTCAACAAAAATGGAAAATGCAAACATGAAAGTTGTACTATTTTTCCTCACGAATACAACCATGTAACTTATGTAAGCTAAAAGTCAAAGATGAAGATTAATTTTTCTGGCCCTAAATTGAAACCTAATTTTTTCAGAAAGTTCTAATCTAAAATTCTCTACACACTGTCAATATAAATGAAAACTATGGACATGGTTAGCTTTAGAGCAATGATATCTACATTTTTACTTCAGAATGTATGCACATAAGATGCTTGTATCAAGATATTGAAGTTATAAAACTTACCTCTTACAGATGGATTCATGTATGGAGTTTGAGCAAGCTTTGAGGTGCCCTAAGAATCTGTTTAACTTGTCTGGACCTCCTTGAGTGTATTCCAACTCCTACTTTGCTTTGAAAGTCTCTGAATCTCCCTACTCAAGTCAACCTTTAAGCTTGATGTTTTAAAATGGTGAATAGTGATGGAGGGGTTACAGTCTTGAAACAGGGGCTTGGATCACTTGTGTATGATGTATGTAAGGTGTTTGAATGATTAAGAATCAAAACACACAAGTGGAAATGGAGATGGAGAGTTTTGGCTCAAAACTGTCAAGTTGAGCAGTCTTGTGCAGCAAGGGTGTTTTGGAGAGTTTTAGGAAGCTTTAAATCGTCTCATAGCTTGCAATAAACTTGTTAATATGTATGGAAAATATTAGAGCACAAAATCACTCGAGGCTTCTGAGTTATTGGGTTATAGATATATAACTTGCTTTTGAAGAAAAGTAAAATGACAAATCTCAAGTATTGTACAAGCATATTCTGAGCTTTCTTAGGTCTTAGACACATTGAATTTGGTTTATAGGAGTTATGTGTGCAGAAAGAACAAGTTAGAAGCACAAGACAAGTTTACTTTGTGATTAAAGCAACTTTTCAAGAATGGAATGGTAACTTTCTTCCTAAAATGGAAAATTGGCTTGGACAATGCTTGGAACACTTGGATAATAGCTCAAAAGCAAGTGCAATATTCTGATTATAGAGAGATCTTGAGGTTTAGAAGCCTGCAAAACAAGATTGTGCAGCATAGGTTTGAAATTGGATTCTTGTTCATCACAAAATGCCTTGCAATTCAAGTGACAAAACACCAACTTCATCTCTTCGATTCTACCTACTCAAGAATGATCTCAAGGATTTCTTGGACATTTTGGAAAGCTTGAAATGTGCTCTAAAACCCATATCTGAATTGCTTTTGAAGATTCCCCTTGTAACTATATGAAAAAATTTCATGAAGTTGGGTCAAAATCCTGACCAAATTAGGGCAAAATTTCACTAAGTGTTTAGTTTCATGATCCTCTGTTCTTGAAATTAGAACTTGAGATCCAAGCACTTTTGGAAGAAGTTGTGTGAAGTAAAATTGTAGATTTCATGGAGATATACAACTTTCATTTTGGAAGTTTTTCTTTAATCATCTTGCATCATGATGAAAATTTGGCTCAAAGTTATGAAAAAACATGAATTTTCAACACTTAGAAAAATTTCTAAGTTTAGAAATTTTGACTTTTCAAAATGAAATCTTGAATTTTTGATTTCTTGATGAATAAGTTTCATATTTTGACATGTTTTGATGAATTATGATCTTTGGAACTTGAATTTGACCAAAAATCAAAGTTTGACTTTTCAGTATATAGTTGACTTTTGATCAGTTAACTGCAAAATTCATCTGTCAATCTAATGGACTTACAATGTTTTGAACCATGTCATTAGGTAAAAGTGATTCAAATGGACTCTTGAGATCATGCCTTAAACCAATTGACCATTTTCTAGGTCAAAAACCAGAAATATCCCTTTCCCAATCAAAACCCTAATTTTGACCATTTTGACCTTTTGGGGATTTGATCAAATCTCTTGAGGAATTATGGTCCAAACTTGATCAAATTATACATATGAGTCTAAACTATTGATTTGGATAAAAAATTATGAAGTTTGACTGTAAATTGGCCATAGTTTACTTTTTCCCAATACAACTGATTTTTAGGTCAACTGTTCAATTGACTGAGCAAAAATGTGATCCAAGGCTTGAAACTTGGCATGAGCAATATTAGGGGTCCATAATGACTCATGAAAGTCATATGAGGCGTTGAAAGTTCAAATTTACTTGTGCAAACTCAAACCCTAATTTTGGTCATCAATGCATAAGGAGGTGTCTTGAGCTGATCAAATCCTAGTGCAGTCTTAAGCCCAAAGAGATCTTGTGAGCAAATTCTTGATAAGTGAGAGGGAAAATTTTGGGGTACAACACTCATCCACTCTGGATATATTTGTCAATGACTCTATTATTGCTAACTATGACTTCGAATGTACAATTAACCAAGCCAAAGACGAAGGCAAGGAAGATTGTGAAATACCAAGAGAACTAGCCAGACTTCTATTACAAGAGGAAAAAGATATTCAACCGCACAAAGAGTCAGTTGAAATCATCAATTTGGATACCGATACGGAAAAGAAAGAGGTTTAGATTGTTAAAAACTTAGAAGACAATGTCAAGAGCAGGTTGGTTCAAATGTTGCATGATTATATGGAAGTATTTACTTGGTCATATGAAGATATGCCAGGGTTGGATACCTACATCGTAGTTCATCGTCAGCCTACAAAGGAAGATTGTCCTCCTGTTAAACAAAAGGTTTGTCGCATGAGGCCTGATATGTTTGAGAACATAAAAGCTGAGGTGATGAAACAATTTGACACAGGGTTCCTAGCTATGACATCTTATCCCCAATGGGTTGCAAATGTGGTGCCAGTGCCAAAGAAAGATGGAAAAGTTCTCATGTGCGTAGACTATAGGGATAAAAATAGGGCAAGCCCCAAGGATGACTTCCCTCTACCTCATATTTACGTTTTGGTTGATAACACTGCTCAGCATAAACTCTTCTCTTTTATGGATGGCTTCTCTGACTATAATCATATAAGGATGGCTCCCGAAGACATGGAGAAGACCACTTTCGTTACGCAATGGGGCACCTTTTGCTACAAGATCATGTAGTTCGGATTGAATAATGCAGGGGAAACATATCAAAGGGAAATGATAGCTTTGTTTAATGACATGATCCATCATGAGATAGAGGTATACGTGGATGATATGATTACGAGATCACAAACTGAGGAGGAACATCTCAATCACCTGTACAAACTATTCGAGAGGCTGAAAAAGTAAAAGTTGAGGTTAAACCCTAACAAGTGCACATTCGGGGTACGATCTGGAAAGCTTCTAGGATTTATTGTCAGCAATAACGGTATCGAAGTTGATCTTGCCAAAGTAAAGGCTGTTGTACCCCAAAATTTTCCCTCCCATATTCTTCAAGATTTGCCAAGTCAAGTTTCAAAATTCCCCAAGGGTTGCACAGTGCAAAGGTCTCCTATACAGTTAAAACTAGGGTTTTTATTCTGATCAAGAAGTTGAAGTTTTTCAAGAGCTCAATCAAGTCTCACATGCCTACAAATATGGTCAAGTATCCTCATATCAAGTTTCAAGACATTCAGCACAAAATTGCACAGTCAAAACCCTAATTGCACTACAGTCAACTGTAGGGGCAAAATGGTCATTTGACAGTCAAAAGTTCAAATTTTTGGTCAACATATCATTTTGAAGCCACAAACATCATTTGATCAATGCTTGATCATGATTCTCAAAATTTGGCTCAGAAATCATCAAGATGCAAAAGTTTCCTTATTTGGACAGCTGAAAAAGTCAACTGAAATTGACCAGGGCATAACTTTCACATGGATTATCAGAAAAATTCCATCCAAAGCCCATTTTGAAGAGAAAGATATTTCCTACAACTCATCCTCATACTTCAAGTCCAAGAAATGCTCTCACAAAAAAGTTATCAATTTCAACATTATAGGTCATTTTCAAAAGTCAACAAAAAGGGACTTTAAGTCAAAGGTCATAACTTGAGATTGGTAAATCAAAATGACATGGGACCAAAGGCATTGGTTAGAGGACTCAAAGACCTTTCTGTGATCGGTGGATCTGGAACTGACTGTTTTAAAGCTGGTTCGCGAAATGTCGCGGTAAGCAAGAGTCGCCACCGTCTTTTATTTTCTCCAATTGGAAAGGACAAAAGCACAGAAATATTCCTTAAAGAGATTGCTCTCGGTTCGGGAGGTAGGTTATAGAAAGGGAAGGTGTTAGCACCCTTTCTATCCATGGTTATCCATGGGCTCTTAGGTACTTGCTCAATGTGTTTTCAAAAAGATTTGTTTGCTTTTCAATTGTGGGTTTAAAAAGTTTCTTTGAAAAAATTTCAGTTCGACTCGTACGTCAGAGTGTTTGAAAAGTTTGCTTTGAAAGCTTTTGAAAAAGTGTTGGTGTGAAAAGATTTTAGTTTGTTTGGAAAAGAGAGCAAGTATCCTTGAGAACCTACCTACCCTAAGGAATTCGTCTGTGTAGATGTCCTTTAAAGTAGTGCCATCCCACCATTGAGAGGTAGGTAGCACCACCGTTGGAGGTGTTCGGGTCAATTCGAGTTTTAGGGACGTGGTGATCACCGGAGCAATGGGAAGACACCTTAGAAGCTACCCTCATGCCAGGTTCCCGGATCATGAGGACTTACTAAGACGTCCTCTACTCGACGATCACCTTTCGAAAGGCAACAGTGAGGCGTACCCTAGGGGTGGTGTGTGCGGTTCGTGTGTCATGTTCATTGATATTTGTCTTGTCATGTTCATTGTGATCTACGCTTGATTTTAATTAGGGCCATTCATTCTTGCATGCTTTTTTAACAGTTATAAAGTTGCGGGAAAATAAATCTACAGCTATTACAAACGGCGCGGGTCCACATCGCCAAAATAAACCGGACCCGATTTGACTGAAAGTAAAGAAGCAATAAAATAAAAGTGCGAGAAATAAAGTTACAAGGCTTTGGGACATATACATAATTATAATAAATGACATAAAATAAATGCGCAAATTAAATAAATTATGAACCTGGGCGTTGGACCCTTTCGCAATAAATCAAAATTAATGAAGAATTAAAATTAAAATTAAATGTTTTGGTATTTTTGTGTTTTTTAAGATTTAAAAGAAAAAGAATTAATTAAAACAAAAAAAATTGGATATAAACCCTAATTCTAATGTTTTTTAAGTTATTAAGAAAAAGATTGAATTTTTAACCTAATTTAAATCTAAGTTATTTATATACATTTAATTATAAAAAATAAAATAAATAAATAAATAATAATATTATGGAAAAAAAAAAAGGAAAAATTAAAAGGAGTGGAAATTATTAATTAACCTAATTCTAATTTTTTGGATTTTTTATTTATTAAAAGAAATAAAGTTAAAACCTATTTTACTAAATTTATTTACATGTTAATTATTTACAAGAAAATAAATAAAATAAATATTTTTTATGTTTTTTATCCTTTTTCTGATTTTTTTGTGATGTTTTTATATTTTGTAAAGAAAACAATTAATTAATTAAAACAATGAAAATAAATAACCTAATAATTAAACAAAACAACAAAACATGAAAAGAAAAGCAAACCAGGGGGGGTAGCCCCAAAATTGGAGGCAAGGTTCAGCAAATCAGGCCCATTAAGCTTGAGTCCATTGACTTTTCCAGGTTATGTGCTAGTGCGTTGACTTGCATTCATGGTACACCTTGACTCTGAGCCCTTTGATGGTCGTCTGGGACACGTGTGTGTTTGGATCAGGGTGGCATATGGTGAACCTGGATGTTAGCGTAGCATAGGATTTTGTATTGAAAAATAACATTGAAATTTGCCAGACCTGGGACTTGAACCCAGGTCTTGAGGATTAACCATATCACGTGTTACCAACTGAGCCACTGCATTTCAATTAATATATTATGGTTAATAAATAACAAAAATCAAAACCAACGCGTAGTGGAGGGAACGCGCGAAATTTCAAATGGACGTATCACTGGCTGCCACGGCTTCTTCTTCCTCGCGTACCTGAAACATAAAATACAATAGCAACGGTTTTAACGCGTTGCTTTAAGCATGCTATGGGAAAATAGCGAATAGGGCCATGGTGGTCATAAATTGATCGCGAGGTTTGTGTCTTCTTCGTCCAGACCTACTGTATACAACCATGGCATTCATGAGTCCTAATTTTTCCTCTATGCAAAAGCCCTAATTCAGAAAACCTGCAACCCTAAATTTTAACAATGGCATAATCTCGTATGGTTAATAAAAACGCAATTAAAGGTAATGATTAGCTTGGAAACTCCACTATGAACAAGAATTCATCGATCAAAATGCAAAAAGATGTATGATTTGAGATATGCGATTTCAAAAGTTTCGAGGTACAGTCTGAGTTCTTGATACCGATTCAGGGCGTTTTGGTTCTTGTTTGTGATTGGAATGTGATCAGGAGAGTTTGAGGAAGCTATTGGAATCAGTCTTAGGGCTTAAAACTACCTAGAACCTTGATTTCAGATTTTAGTTATATGGCCAATTTTTCAAGTCTTCAATAAGCTTTTGAGCGCAGCATATGGTGTCCAAGGCTTAGGGTTTGACTCAGTGCTTATGATGGAAGAGAATTAGCTTGCTAGCTGGCCTTGATTCATGCTCATGAGGGAACTAGTCCTAGGGTTTTTTCATTAACAAACTTTTCCTTCTTTTAAGCCAAGACCAAGACTTAGTGTGCAATTTAACCCTAGCCTGAGTTTTTGAGTTGGCCCATGATATATGGAAGTTGTCCAAATTCAAATGACACTATTCCATTGGTTTTTGAATTTTATTTGAATTTTTAAAGATTTAAAATGAATTAAATTATCAAAAATTAAATAAAATAGAAAAATCAATATTTGGTCTTGAAATTAATCATGGGACACGTGTGTGGCATGACAAGGATGAATCAAGTGGAAGAAAGTGGGCCCTTTTGTCAAAAATTGGAGTTTTAAGGATAGTTGACTTTTGCCATTTCACAAAAATTTCCCAACTTCTACAAGGCATAACTTGCTCAATTTTTAAGCTTTTCACATGTTCTTGGACATTTTGGAAAGGTCTTTGAGTCCTCTAACCAATGCCGTTGGTCCCATGTCATTTTGATTTACCAATCTCAAGTTATGGTCTTTGACTTAAAGTCCCTTTTTTTTGACTTTTGAAAATGACCTATAATGTTGAAATTGATAACTTTTTGTGAGAGCATTTCTTGGACTTGAAGTATGAATATGAGTTGTAGGAAATGTCTTTCTCTTCAAAATGAGCTTTGGATGGAATTTTTCTGATAATCCATGTGAAAGTTATGCCCTGGTCAATTTCAGTTGACTTTTTCAGCTGTCCAAATATAGTAACTTTTGCATCTTTGATGATTTCTGAGCCAAATTTTGAGAATCATGATCAAGCATTGATCAAATGATGTTTGTGGCTTCAAAATGATATGTTGACCAAAAATTTGAACTTTTGACTGTCAAATGACCATTTTGCCCCTACAGTTGACTGTAGTGCAATTTAGGGTTTTGACTGTGCAATTTTGAGCTGAATGCCTTGAAACTTGATATGAGGATACTTGACCATCTTTGTAGGCATGTGAGACTTGATTGGGCTTTTGAACACTCCATTTTCTTGATCAGCACACAAACCCTAGTTTTGACTGTATGGAGGCCTTTGCACTGTGCAACTCTTGGGGAATTTTGTAGCTTGGCTTGGCAATTTCTTGAGGAATATGGGAGGGCAAATTTTGGGGTATAACAGTTGCCCCTGTTCAATCTTCTTAGACCTGAGGATGCAGATTGGCTGACGTGCCTTTCGTAATCCGAGGGTAAAAGATGATTGGACACTAGAGTGCCCAGAAATTTGCGCTCACATGTTAGCAATGATGGGGGAATGGGCTTATAGATGCCATCTGGATGTTTGATTGCGTAAGAGATTCCTTGGCGAGAACCTGCATACCTGCAAAACAGAAAATGAGTACCTGACACGTTGCAGGAGCTGATGTTTAGATGCCTGGTATAGATGTGTCCTGACTGGTTACAGGAGCTGAGTCTGGAGCTTCAAACGGCGACGAAAGAACCAGGGATGATTACTACCTTAGCATGAATGGTAAGAGAACCTTGGGCGACTTTAACTTCAACAATGTTTGTTGAGAAAAACATCTTGGGTGACTTTAACTTCAACGACGCTTGTTGAGAAAAATCTTGGTGACTTTAATTTCAACGACGCTCGTTGAGAAAAATCTGGGGGATTTTAACTTCAACAACGCTCGTTAAGAAAAATCTGGGGGATTTTAACTTCAACAACGCTCGTTGAGAAAAATCTGGGGGGTATCTTCTACTGGGATAAGAATCAGGGAGATCTTAGGGTCGATCTGACTGAACCAGAGAGGCCTTTGACTGGGTAAGCATCAGGAAAATCTTAGGGTCGATTTAACTGAACCGGTCTAGGTCTTGAAATGTCTTCAACTGGATAAGCATCAGGGAGATCTTAGGGTCGATCTGACTGAACCAGAGAAGGCCTTTGACTGGATAAGCATCAGGAAAATCTTGGGACGATTTAACTGAACCGGTCTAGGTCTTGAAATGTCTTCAACTGGATAAGCATCAGGGAGATCTTAGGGTCGATCTGACTGAACCAGAGAAGGCCTTTGACTGGATAAGCATCAGGAAAATCTTAGGACAATTTAACTGAACCGGTCTAGGTCTTGAAATGTCTTCAACTGGATAAGCATCAGGGAGATCTTAGGGTCGATCTGACTGAACCAGAGAAGGCCTTTGACTGGATAAGCATCAGGAAAATCTTAGAGTCGATTTAACTGAACCGGTCTAGGTCTTGAAATGTAGCTTGAGAACTTAACTGGATCTTTCCTGAAAGGTAAAAGTCAGTCATATGCAATGCATGATATGGATCAAGCAATGATGTTCTCAACATAAATGAGATTTGTAAGATATGATGTGTACATGCATGCTATAATGATGTATGTGATGTTTTATGTATGTTTTTGTCTAGGAAAGCGAATCCTTGACGGGTGCCGGGAAGTCGTATCCTGGGCTGATGGCGAAGAGTAGATTTTGCTTCCGCTGGGGATGATAACTGCAAGGATACCGGTAGGAGAAGATGACTCCGTTGCGGAATAAACTTGGCGAATGGAAGATTCTGCGGGGAGAAAAGATACTTCTGACGACCATGCTGGGAAGCAATACTCTGTGGGGATAGAGATGCTTTGCTGAGTGTTGATAGTAGTAATTTGCTGGCGATACCGTTGTTATGTTGGAAGTATTGATGGACTTCGCTGGGGATAGGAAAGAACTACGTTGACGACGACCTTTCCGTGGCTTTTGGCTGAGGATAACCCAGTTATATCCTGTTGAGGAAATAACTCTTTAAATCAAGCCAGACGACGCGTTCGTGTTCTGTGAAGGATAAGCTTCCAGAATTTACTGGGGATAAGCTTACTGCTTGGGGAGATGAATTCCATCTTTCCTGGGGAACTTGGATGGGACTCTCCTGGGGAAGTTTTGATATGCTGGGGAAGTGATTCCTTTGAATGTTGATGTATGCCGCCGGGGAACAATCTTTAGACCAAGACTGTCGGGGATGCTTGTTAAGAATATATGCTGCTGGGGAATATTGGGATCTACTCGAGGATACCCAATTTCCTTGAGACTTGTTAACTTTGTTTGGGGAAGAATGCACTGACTTGCTGTCTCACTCTCTGGGGAATCTAAGATGCCTGGTTAGGTTCTTTAGCTGAACCTACCTTGGTACCTTGGAGGATAGAACAATTAGACTGCTCAGACAACTCTTTATTGCTCCTGTTTCTAATGTCACCTGCAATTAATTCTTTGTTTCGTATGCAAATATTTATGAGCTAGCAAATTATTGTCGATGCATATATCACAAATTGAACCTTGGACGTTCTTCGCAAAACAAAACAGAAAAAGAAAACACAGTTGGCACGTTTAACTGAAAAGTATATTTGTATTGATTTTGAATAGCCTGTGAATAGGCGTTTTGTGTACAAGAGGCTGACATCCTAGTAAGAGAAACGTCGCCGAGCAAAAGAGTTTGTACAAGTTTTGTACAAAAGAAAATAAAACAGCTGTGTGAAAGATGAATGATCCACTGGGTTTCAACTCTGCTATTGCCTTTATACTCCGTGCGTCTCATCACTTGATGACCTTGGTTGAAGGTGAAGCTGACTGATCGATGCCGTCTGAACTTGATGTAGATACCGGATTCTGGATGCAAAGTGATCCAATGAGACATAGTATTACGCTTTTATCCCTAATTTTTGCCTGGACTGCCCTTTCGGGTCTTCAGTCCACCGGGATACCCATTTTTGCCCAAGCCGCCTTTTCAGGTTTTCGACTTGCCGGGTGTACAGAATTTTCATTTTCATCCCTTCATTTTGCCCGAACCCTTTTGGTTCGACGGGAAGCCCTAATTTTTGCCTAGACATGTCAGCCTAGCGGGTCTTTTTTCATGCGTAGTATTTTTTAACTATGTCTGCATTGGCGGGGTGAGGAAGGTCGTCACCATCCATGTTGGTTAATATCATTGCTCCTCCTGAGAACACATGCTTAACCACAAATGGCCCTTCGTACGTAGGGGTCCATTTGCCCCTTGGATCACTCTGAGGAAGGATGATTCGCTTGATCACCAGATCCCCGACTTGATATTCCTGTGGTCTGACCTTTTTGTTAAATGCCCTGATCATTCGTTTCTGATACGTCTGACCATGACAGATAGCAGCAAGTCTCTTTTCGTCAATAAGGTTGAGCTGATCAAGTCGTGTCTGGATCCAATCATCTTCGTTCAGATTTGCATCCTTCATTATCCGGAGAGAAGGAATTTGTACTTCGATCGGCAAGACTGCCTCCATGCCATAAACCAGAGAGAAAGGAGTTTCCCCGATTGACGTCCTAGATGAGGTACGATACCCATGCAGAGCGAACGGTAACATCTCGTGCCAATCTTTATACGTTACTGTCATCTTCTGCACGATCTTCTTGATGTTTTTATTAGCTGCTTCTACAGCCCCATTCATCTTTGGTCTATAAGGAGAAGAATTGTGGTGCTGTATCTTGAATTGTTCGCAGAGCTCAGCGATCATCTTGTTGTTCAGATTGGTACCGTTATCTGTAATAATCCGCTCAGGGACACCGTACCGACAGATCAGGTTGTGCCGAACGAACCGTGCCACGACAGTCTTGGTTACCGTAGCATAGGACGCTGCTTCAACCCATTTTGTAAAATAATCAATCGCCACTAGGATGAAGCGATGTCCATTGGATGCCGTAGGTTTTATCTCGCCGATCATGTCTATGCCCCACATTGCAAACGGCCAAGGTGCAGTCAGAACATTCAGGGGAACCGGAGGAACATGCACTTTATCTGCATAAATCTGGCATTTGTGGCATGTCCTGGAATGTTGGTAACAGTCAGCTTCCATTGTAGACCAGTAATATCCTGCCCGTAGGATTCTCTTAGCCATAGTATGTCCACTGGAGTGCGTACCAAAGGTCCCTTCATGCAGCTCTTCCATGATTCTTTCTGCTTCAGTCTTATCCACACAACACAGTAAGGTTGAATCATGGTTTCGCTTGTACAAGATGCCGTTGCTTAGGAAGAACTTGGTTGCAAACCTCCTCAGGAATTTCCTATCATTGACAGAAGCACCTTCAGGGTATTCCTGAGCTTCCAGATATCTCTTCACTTCGTGGTACCAAGGCTTCTCAGTTACCAATTCAGTTTCGAGATCACAACAGTATGCCGGTTCGTCCAGTTTCCAAATGATGATCCGGGGAGCTTCATTATCCCATTTAACCTTGAACATTGAAGACATTGTAGCTAACGCGTCCGCTAACTGATTCTCTTCTCTTGGAAAGTGCTCAAATGTTATTTTTGTGAAGTGGGGGATCAGGGCCAACACACATTCTCTGTAAGGAATCAAGTTTGGGTGTTTCGTATCTCACTCTCCTTTGATCTGATTGATCACAAGAGCGGAATCTCCGAAGACACTCAGAAATTTGATCCTCAGGTCGATCGCAGCTTGAAGACCCATGATACACGCTTCATACTCCGCCATGTTGTTGGTACAGTTGAAACACAGCCAGGCGGTGAGTGGAGTATGAGTACCTTGTGGAGATATGATGATGGCGCCAATGCCATTTCCCAAAACGTTGGATGCTCCGTCAAAGTGCATAGACCATCGGGATCCTGGTTCAGGTCCTTCATCCGGTCCAGGTATTTCACAGTCAGTTACTATCATAATGCTTTCATCTGGAAACTCGAAGTTCATTGATTGGTAGTCATCCACAGCTTGATGTGCTAAGTGGTATGCCAATACACTTCCCTTGATGGCTTTTTGGGTCGTGTACTGAATGTCGTATTCCGTCAAGATCATCTGCCATCTTGCAATTTTCCTAGACAGAGCAGGCTTTTCGAATATGTACTTTATAGGATCCATTTTTGAGACCAACAAGGTAGTGTGAGTCAGCATATACTGTCTCAGCCGGCGAGCAGCCCATACCAAAGCGCAGCAAGTTTTCTCAAGCAGTGAGTATCGGGTCTCACAGTCGGTAAACTTTTTGCTAAGGTAATAAATGGCATGCTCTTTTCGGCCAGACTCGTCATGCTGCCCCAGCACACACCCCATTGCATTATCAAGCACTGTCAGGTAAAGTATCAAAGGTCTCCCTTCAACTGGTGGCATAAGGATGGGTGGTTCTTGGAGATATTCTTTGATTCTGTCAAAAGCAGCCTGACATTCATCATTCCAACGTACTACCTGATCTTTCTTCAGCAGCTTGAAGATTGGTTCACAGGTAGCAGTTAAGTGTGAGATGAACCGAGCAATGTAATTCAGACGTCCTAGAAAGCCTCTGACTTCCTTCTCTGTCTTAGGAACTGGCATCTCTTGAATGGCTTTGACCTTGGCAGGGTCCACTTGAATTCCCTTGTCACTTACCACGAAGCCTAGCAACTTCCCCGATCTTACCCCGAAGGTGCACTTATTCGGATTCAACCTCAGCTTGTACAGTTTCAACCGGTCAAACAGTTTCTGCAGATGATCAAGGTGCTCTTCCTCAGTCTGGGACCTAGCGATCATGTCGTCAACATACACTTCTATCTCATGATGGATCATGTCATGAAATAAAGCAACCATGGCACGTTGGTAGGTTGCCCCAGCATTCTTTAGTCCAAAAGGCATGACTTTGTAGCAGAAGGTGCCCCACTGAGTAACAAATGTAGTCTTTTCCATGTCTTCAGGAGCCATCTTGATCTGATTGTAGCCTGAAAAACCATCCATGAAAGAGAACACTTTATGCTGAGCTGTATTATCAACAAGGACATCAATGTGGGGTAGAGGGAAGTCATCCTTGGGGCTGGCCCTGTTCAAATCCCTGTAATCGACACACATCCTGACCTTGCCGTCCTTCTTAGGTACCGGCACCACATTAGCAACCCACTGAGGGTAAGAAGTCACTGCAAGAAACCCAGCATCAAACTGCTTCATAACCTCGGCTTTAATCTTCTCAGACATCTCTGGACGCATACGGCGGACCTTTTGCTTAACCGGAGGGCAATCTTCTTTAGTTGGTAAGTGATGGACCACAATGTCGGTATCTAATCCGGGCATATCTTCGTAGGACCAGGCAAAGATTTCTTTATAGTCATGCAGCATCTGAGTCAACCGTTGCTTCACGCTGAGTTCTAGGTTGGCACCAATCTTCACCTCTTTCTTGTCTTCCTCAGTACCCAAGTTTATTATTTCCACTGGCTCTTCATGGGGTTGAATTGCCCTCTCTTCCTGTTGTAACAGTCTTGCAAGTTCACCAGGCACTTCGCAATCATCTTCACCTTCGTCTTCGGCTAAGTTGATCGGATTTTCGAAGTCATAACTAGCAGTAGCAGAGTCGTTACCAGTGAGATCCAGAGTGGATTGAAACCTGTATGAGTGAGTGTGTGTGTAAATACAGCTGTTTTGCAATATGTAAAGAAAGGAAAGAAAAGGAGCGCAAAATTTGAATTGTGAAAAACGTCCAATGCTTTTATTCATGATATATGATAGTGACAAACAAAAGCCCTCATAAATAAAACCACGGTGCCCCGGGTAAGACACCGGGCCATATAGTTTCAAATTATTGTTTATTACAAATCAAAAACAAAGAAATTCATTACTGGGGAACAAAAGTTATGGGTGTAAAATCTTTAGCAGTCCAATTGGTCAATCCACCGTCGGTCGTCGGGTAGATCCAGCTATCGAACTCTGACTCTTCCATTTTATCTTCCTCTCCAATAGCATTCACTTCTGAGTGGGTGATGAACACCGGAGGTCTTCCAATTCTCGCCTTGCGCACTGCTTTCTGAGCTTCTGTGGTGAAACCCAGCCCAAACTTGTTAGTCTTAGGAGTAAGATCAGGGAGCTTGCCCCAGTTTGCACATTCACCTTTTTCGATCACAGCCCGGGCGTCCTTTAAGGAGGCCATCTTCATAGGAGAAACCTCTTCATCTGCTTCTGCTGCTGCCAGGGTTTGTGGCACTTCCTCAAAATGTTGAAAGGGGGTTTCAATGAACTCCCCATCCATTTCTACGTATCTGAAGGAGTTGAGGTGGCTGACCATGTACTCCTCTTCCCCTTGCACTGTTACGATCTTCCCCCTGACCGGGTACTTGAGCTTCTGATGCAATGTGGAGGTCACAGCTCCAGCCTTATGGATCCACGGGCGACCCAGCAAACAAGAATAGGACGGATGGATGTCCATCACATAGAATTTTGAATCAAATACCTGTGACCCAACCCTGATTGGGATGTCCACCTCACCATGTACCATTCTTTTGGACCCGTCAAAGGCCCGGACAACAATGTGAGTTGGTTTGAGCTCTAGACCCTCACAATCCAGCCTATCCAGAGCCTTCTTGGGCAGCACGTTTAATGAAGAACCTGTGTCAACCAGCACATGAGCAAGAGTAGTGCCCCTGCATTCGATGGAGACATGCAGGGCATCATTATGGTTCTTCCCCTTTGCTGTCAGATCGGCATCAGAGAAACCCAGGCCATTATCAGCGGTTAGGTTGGCCACACAGTCGGTGAACTGGTCAGCAGACGTCTCTTGGGGTACGTGGGCTGTCTTTAAGAAAGCAATCAGAGCCTTTGCATGGGCCTCTGAACACAGCAGCAGTGACAACATGGAGATTTTAGAGGGGGTGTGCCCCAGCTGTTCTACAACGTTGAAATCACTTTTCTTTATTATCTTGAGGATTTCTTCCATTTCCTGCTTGGAAGCCTCAACAATGGTCTTTGGTGCCTCCGTCCTGGCAGGCACATCAGCAGCAATCCCCTTGCCCCGAGTATCAGATGACTCAGTAGCAGGGGTGGATACTTGGTCAGGGGGAGAAACAGGCACTCTGGCAGGTGTGAAGACCAAAGGCCTACGAATTGCCGGAGGAGCAATGTCTGGCGAGAACAGTCTTCCACTACGAGTGACCTTAGCAGGCCCAGTGATGTTGGAGACACCAGTATCAATGTTGAACTCTTGTTTCACACCCAGAACATAAACATCCGCCCCATAGTGCCATGGGACAGCCTTATCAGATTTGTAGGGTATAGGCCCCGGAACAGTAATGGTGATGGGAGCACTCTTGTCAACTGGCAAAATTTGGACAGGCTTCTTTGAAGGAGCCTTGGAATGGTTGTCGAAGATGGTAACGATCGACACTTCTTCAACAGGAGCAGCAGGAACAACAGTCTTTCTGAACAAAATCTCTTTACTATCTATCAGGTTTTGGACGCCTGACTTCAGCAGAGAACAACCAGCAGGGGAAGAAACACATAGAGGGCAACCTTCGCTACATCCCGGAAATAAACCGGCTAGCAACAGATTCCTCTTGACCATCAGCAACGGAGTAGCAACATCATCCACCGAAGCTACATACAAATCCTCCTCAACAGCATTCACTCCATGCTGGGGCATGGGAGCAGTTACAACATTCGGCCTCTTGGGCGCCTCGAACTGTATTTCCTTTGCATCAATGAGGTCTTAAACCTTATTCTTTAGGGCCCAACAGTCATCTGTGTTATGCCCCGGGCTATCAGAGTGATAAGCACAGCGAGCATTTGGATTGAACTTGGGGGATGCAGTATTGGGAAACTTTGGAGCCTCCCTGACAGTCACTAAATTGGTGGATAGCAACTGCGGCAGGATCTTTGATAAGGTCATGCTTAACCGGGTATACTCTCTCCGGGGTCTTTCAAACTTTTGAGGATTAGTTGGCCGAGGAGCGGCAGCAGGTTTGGCAATCATTACCGCACTGACAGAATGGCGGTGTTCAGGTCGCTCTGTTCTCCGGGAGCTATATACAGCACTAGCCTCCTTTTTGAAGGGTTTCTTCTCAGTACTAGAGGAGGCAACTTTCTGTATCTTCCCCGATTTTATACCGGCCTCGATCCTTTCACCAGTCAGGATCAGATCAGTAAACCCAGCAGAGGAATTACCAATGAGATGATTGAAAAATGGACCAGATAGGGTCCCCAAAAACATATCTACCAGCTCCCGGTCCGTCAATGGTGGCTGCACCCTGCCAGCCAGGTCTCTCCATTTCTGGGCGTACTCCTTAAAACCTTCACCCGACCCTAGCGACATACCCTGGAGCTGGGTACGCGTAGGAGCGAGGTCGGCATTATATTGATACTGCTTGTAAAAAGCAGTGGCCAGATCCTCCCAGTTACGAATGCTGATTCCATCCAGTTGATAGAACCAATCGAGGTGAGTCCCTGAAAGACTCTCCTGGAAGAAGTGGATCCAAAGGTTCTTGTCTGCTGTGTAAGGCTGGATCTTCCTTACATAAGAACGGAGGTGCGTCTTGGGACAGGAAGCCCCATCATACTTCACGAAGGCAGGTGTTTTGAACTTGTGTGGGATCACCACCCCAGTAGATAACCCCAAGTCTCCGAAATCCAATCCAGGCACCCGCTGAACTTCCATAGCCTTTAATCTGTCTTCCAGCTGTTTGTACCGGTCTTCAGCAGGAGGGTACTGTTCGTCGTTGAAGTCTGTTTCAGTATCAGAGCCCACAGGAGTAGGGACCTCCCTTTCTTGGTGACTACCTTCCTCCACAGATGGAGGAGTCCTTTCAGCTTCAACCAAAGTGTTCCCGAGTCTGCGCCCAGTGTTAAATAGCACAGTCCTCCTCTTCTTCTTAGTATTCTTCAGAAGCATGGTCTTCAACTCTTGTTGACCCTGAGCCAAGCCCTTGATCAGCTCCTGAAATTGGGCGTTTTGCGCCTGAAATTGGACGTTCTGCGCCTGAAGAGCCTTGATAGATGCCTCGGTTGATGATTCAGGGTTCATGATGCTGAAATAAACAGCGAAGAACAGTAAACAACCTGAAAAGAAGAGTACCTATGATGCACATGATGAATGATATGTGTTTATGCAATGCATTCAAGAGTTCGAAAATTCAAATTTGTTGTAGACCAAAAGGAACACACGTTATTATTAAGAAAATCATTGTTTAATACATCAAAGCCTCATGGGCAAAAGTACAAAAGGATCAAATCAATCCCAAAATATGTTGCGCATCTTCTTTGGAGCTATGTAAGTGTTGAGGTTCCTTTCCTCATGCAACAGGCGGGTGAGCTCCAAGACCTTCTTTTCACTGGCATGCAAACTAGTCTCAAGAGAATTCCGCTCTTCCTTAAGCTGGATCCAGCTCTTATGCATCTCTTCCCAGGATGTGGGCATATCAGGGTGCTGAATAACGTGAGACACCTCTCCTTCCAAGGCAGGCTCTTTGATTACTGGAAGCATGTGAGGATAAGGCATTACTAACTTCTGAGAGCGGGCTCGTACCCACTTGAGGTAAGGCTCCAAAGGGATGGAGTTCCTGTGCCCCAGTGTCTTGCTGTCTATCCTACTAGGCATCCTCCAAGCTCTGATAAATCTCTGGCGAAGTCCTTGAGTATCGTTGTCGAAGTCAAAAACTATGTCAGGAATCAACATGTCATGAGGACCATCCCTCCGAGCATAACCAAATTGTCTCCAAGCCAGGCATGGACTATAAGTAATACCCCCTCTGATTCCAAGTAAAGGAACATTAGGATACTCCCCGCAACGATCAATGATAGTGACATCTTCCCTGGACCTAGGGCACCAATGTATATCTGCATGTGTAAGAGTCATCAACCGTTGTGACCATCTCAAACCCCGCTCGTTCTTCAGGACTGATTGTGGAAGGTGCGAAATAAACCACTTTCCCAGGAGAGGAGTGCAACACATAAGGACACCTCTTTTTCTCATGGTTCGAGTGTAACATGAGTGAAGGAGGTCCCCCAGCAACGTAGGTATAGGATTCCTGGACATAAAGATCTGGACAGCATTGATATCAACGAGCTGGTCTGGGTTAGGGAACAACACCAAACCATAAACAAGAAGGGCCACAACCTCTTCAAAAGCTTGTAAGTCAAGGGAGTTCCAACATTCATAGGCCTTTTCAAACAGAAACCTGACTAAGAACCCTTTTATACCACTTCTAACTTCCCAATGTCCCTTGAGGTCAGATGACTGTAGGTGCAAGGCTTTAGCAATCTCTTCAAGCTTAGGTTCCTTTTCTGTACCGTTGAAGGGTAGCTGATCAAGGATAGGGATCTTCAGGAGTCGGGAGAACTCCTCCAATGTAGGTACCAACTGATAGTCCAAGAAGGTGAAATAGTGATGCAGAGGGTCAAAGAATTGGAACAGGACCCTTATCATATCTTCCTCAATGTTGGTGTTGACCAAGCTAATGAGGCTTCCATGCCTTTCACTGAATGAAGAGTTCTCGGGAATCCTGGATATAAGCTCCTTAAGCTGAGGAGGGATCTTTACAAGACTGATTTGAATTGTCTTTCTACGAACAGTTTCCATGTCCTACAAAACAAGAACAAAGATGAAAATTCGAACCCCTGAAATGGTTAGTTAATGCATATGATGCTGGATGATGTCATGATGCTATGATTAAACACACCACGGATATGTACAAAGACAAACATGTAAGGCACACAAGGCACACAAGACAAGCCCTTAAGGTTTAAGGCCAGCATGGGGTCTGGGTAATACCCTCTTGAAGTTGGGTGAGTTCAACCTGTCCTAATCAAAGTAACCGGGTTCTAAGGTTCCCAATATCACGGGATTGCTTTCATTGTTCATCGTTTCGATTTAGCCACTGAACTGGCGACCGAAATATTCCAGGAAAGCAACCCTCAATTGAGTGTAGTATCGAGTATCAACCAACCTCGGACTGTACCAAAGTCAGTTATCTCACTACCCTAAAGAGGCCAAGATGGTTCAATTAAGGTTCCTAAGGTCTGTTGATGCTTCACGACACCACGCGGAGGCCCCGTACTCTCCTTGACTGAACTCAAGGGTTACCGGTACACACCAAAGTTCCACATCAACGTAGCAGACTGTTTCAACCATGTCGGTATACCCCGCACAGTTCCCTCACAGCCTTGTTGCTACTTTCTAAAAGGGTATCCCCCAGATCCGGGTTAGGATCTATAGAACTCCCAAGACAGTCCCACAATTTAAAGCACACAAGGAAAATAATTGAAAACATAGTTATGAGCTAGCCCTAAGGTACACCCCACTTTAAGTTTTTCCCCAGCAGAGTCGCCAGTTCTGTGATCGGTGGATCTGGAACTGACTGTTTTAAAGCTGGTTCGCGAAATGTCGCGGTAAGCAAGAGTCGCCACCGTCTTTTATTTTCTCCAATTGGAAAGGACAAAAGCACAGAAAAATTCCTTAAAGAGATTGCTCTCGGTTCGGGAGGTAGGTTATAGAAAGGGAAGGTGTTAGCACCCTTTCTATCCATGGTTATCCATGGGCTCTTAGGTACTTGCTCAATGTGTTTTCAAAAAGATTTGTTTGCTTTTCAATTGTGGGTTTAAAAAGTTTCTTTGAAAAAATTTCAGTTCGACTCGTACGTCAGAGTGTTTGAAAAGTTTGCTTTGAAAGCTTTTGAAAAAGTGTTGGTGTGAAAAGATTTTAGTTTGTTTGGAAAAGAGAGCAAGTATCCTTGAGAACCTACCTACCCTAAGGAATTCGTCTGTGTAGATGTCCTTTAAAGTAGTGCCATCCCACCATTGAGGGGTAGGTAGCACCACCGTTGGAGGTGTTCGGGTCAATTCGAGTTTTAGGGACGTGGTGATCACCGGAGCAATGGGAAGACACCTTAGAAGCTACCCTCATGCCAGGTTCCCGGATCATGAGGACTTACTAAGACGTCCTCTACTCGACGATCACCTTTCGAAAGGCAACAGTGAGGCGTACCCTAGGGGTGGTGTGTGCGGTTCGTGTGTCATGTTCATTGATATTTGTCTTGTCATGTTCATTGTGATCTACGCTTGATTTTAATTAGGGCCATTCATTCTTGCATGCTTTTTTAACAGTTATAAAGTTGCGGGAAAATAAATCTACAGCTATTACAAACGGCGCGGGTCCACATCGCCAAAATAAACCGGACCCGATTTGACTGAAAGTAAAGAAGCAATAAAATAAAAGTGCGAGAAATAAAGTTACAAGGCTTTGGGACATATACATAATTATAATAAATGACATAAAATAAATGCGCAAATTAAATAAATTATGAACCTGGGCGTTGGACCCTTTCGCAATAAATCAAAATTAATGAAGAATTAAAATTAAAATTAAATGTTTTGGTATTTTTGTGTTTTTTAAGATTTAAAAGAAAAAGAATTAATTAAAACAAAAAAAAATGGATATAAACCCTAATTCTAATGTTTTTTAAGTTATTAAGAAAAAGATTGAATTTTTAACCTAATTTAAATCTAAGTTATTTATATACATTTAATTATAAAAAATAAAATAAATAAATAAATAATAATATTATGGAAAAAAAAAAAGGAAAAATTAAAAGGAGTGGAAATTATTAATTAACCTAATTCTAATTTTTTGGATTTTTTATTTATTAAAAGAAATAAAGTTAAAACCTATTTTACTAAATTTATTTACATGTTAATTATTTACAAGAAAATAAATAAAATAAATATTTTTTATGTTTTTTATCCTTTTTCTGATTTTTTTGTGATGTTTTTATATTTTGTAAAGAAAACAATTAATTAATTAAAACAATGAAAATAAATAACCTAATAATTAAACAAAACAACAAAACATGAAAAGAAAAGCAAACCAGGGGGGGTAGCCCCAAAATTGGAGGCAAGGTTCAGCAAATCAGGCCCATTAAGCTTGAGTCCATTGACTTTTCCAGGTTATGTGCTAGTGCGTTGACTTGCATTCATGGTACACCTTGACTCTGAGCCCTTTGATGGTCGTCTGGGACACGTGTGTGTTTGGATCAGGGTGGCATATGGTGAACCTGGATGTTAGCGTAGCATAGGATTTTGTATTGAAAAATAACATTGAAATTTGCCAGACCTGGGACTTGAACCCAGGTCTTGAGGATTAACCATATCACGTGTTACCAACTGAGCCACTGCATTTCAATTAATATATTATGGTTAATAAATAACAAAAATCAAAACCAACGCGTAGTGGAGGGAACGCGCGAAATTTCAAATGGACGTATCACTGGCTGCCACGGCTTCTTCTTCCTCGCGTACCTGAAACATAAAATACAATAGCAACGGTTTTAACGCGTTGCTTTAAGCATGCTATGGGAAAATAGCGAATAGGGCCATGGTGGTCATAAATTGATCGCGAGGTTTGTGTCTTCTTCGTCCAGACCTACTGTATACAACCATGGCATTCATGAGTCCTAATTTTTCCTCTATGCAAAAGCCCTAATTCAGAAAACCTGCAACCCTAAATTTTAACAATGGCATAATCTCGTATGGTTAATAAAAACGCAATTAAAGGTAATGATTAGCTTGGAAACTCCACTATGAACAAGAATTCATCGATCAAAATGCAAAAAGATGTATGATTTGAGATATGCGATTTCAAAAGTTTCGAGGTACAGTCTGAGTTCTTGATACCGATTCAGGGCGTTTTGGTTCTTGTTTGTGATTGGAATGTGATCAGGAGAGTTTGAGGAAGCTATTGGAATCAGTCTTAGGGCTTAAAACTACCTAGAACCTTGATTTCAGATTTTAGTTATATGGCCAATTTTTCAAGTCTTCAATAAGCTTTTGAGCGCAGCATATGGTGTCCAAGGCTTAGGGTTTGACTCAGTGCTTATGATGGAAGAGAATTAGCTTGCTAGCTGGCCTTGATTCATGCTCATGAGGGAACTAGTCCTAGGGTTTTTTCATTAACAAACTTTTCCTTCTTTTAAGCCAAGACCAAGACTTAGTGTGCAATTTAACCCTAGCCTGAGTTTTTGAGTTGGCCCATGATATATGGAAGTTGTCCAAATTCAAATGACACTATTCCATTGGTTTTTGAATTTTATTTGAATTTTTAAAGATTTAAAATGAATTAAATTATCAAAAATTAAATAAAATAGAAAAATCAATATTTGGTCTTGAAATTAATCATGGGACACGTGTGTGGCATGACAAGGATGAATCAAGTGGAAGAAAGTGGGCCCTTTTGTCAAAAATTGGAGTTTTAAGGATAGTTGACTTTTGCCATTTCACAAAAATTTCCCAACTTCTACAAGGCATAACTTGCTCAATTTTTAAGCTTTTCACATGTTCTTGGACATTTTGGAAAGGTCTTTGAGTCCTCTAACCAATGCCTTTGGTCCCATGTCATTTTGATTTACCAATCTCAAGTTATGGTCTTTGACTTAAAGTCCCTTTTTGTTGACTTTTGAAAATGACCTATAATGTTGAAATTGATAACTTTTTGTGAGAGCATTTCTTGGACTTGAAGTATGAATATGAGTTGTAGGAAATGTCTTTCTCTTCAAAATGAGCTTTGGATGGAATTTTTCTGATAATCCATGTGAAAGTTATGCCCTGGTCAATTTCAGTTGACTTTTTCAGCTGTCCAAATATAGTAACTTTTGCATCTTTGATGATTTCTGAGCCAAATTTTGAGAATCATGATCAAGCATTGATCAAATGATGTTTGTGGCTTCAAAATGATATGTTGACCAAAAATTTGAACTTTTGACTGTCAAATGACCATTTTGCCCCTACAGTTGACTGTAGTGCAATTTAGGGTTTTGACTGTGCAATTTTGAGCTGAATGCCTTGAAACTTGATATGAGGATACTTGACCATCTTTGTAGGCATGTGAGACTTGATTGGGCTTTTGAACACTCCATTTTCTTGATCAGCACACAAACCCTAGTTTTGACTGTATGGAGGCCTTTGCACTGTGCAACTCTTGGGGAATTTTGTAGCTTGGCTTGGCAATTTCTTGAGGAATATGGGAGGGCAAATTTTGGGGTATAACACTTTCCAAAATGTCCAAGAACATGAGAAAAGCTTAAAAATTGAGCAAGTTATGCCTTGTAGAAGTTGGGAAATTTTTGGATATTTTGAAAAGTCAACATTGATCCAAATGACCTAAAATTGCTAATGGGCCCATTTTTCTTCCACAAATCATCATTCATGACATGTGCACGATCACTTGGCCCAAAGGGAAGTATTTTCTCATTTTTTATTTATTTATTTGAATTTTTATTTATAATAATTCACTTAAATCAATTAAATATGTGAAAAATATTTAACTTAACCTAACAAATCTTTTTATACATGTTTTAGCCTCAAGATTTCGTGTATATGCAGATAAGGAAAGATTTGGGTTGATTGATCATGATTGAGAACAAAGAACACATGGAAAAGATTGAAAAAGATCCTTAAAAATCAAATTTTCAAAAACCATCATTGCATTGGATTTGTTCTACTTTTCTTGACCTAATGGACTCACTACATAAGCCTAAAGGAAACCCTAATGTTGATACACACTAAGCTGCGCAGAAGAGCCTAAGCAAAACTTGAAATTTTTCTCTAAGAACTCAATTCTGAAAACATCCTTCCAGGGTGATTCAAGACCTAATTCTTGTTCCATTAGCTTCCTTGAAGGTCACTGGACATATTCCAATAAAAAACAACAATCAAAACGCAAGGAATTGGTATACAGCATTCCAAATATTTCATAAAAAACTCATAATCGTGTTCTCAAATTTAGGCATTTTCATAACATTTTATTCATGGATTCTTATTCCTCATTTGATTCTGAAGCTAACCAATGCATTTAATTGTCTTTTTATTTGCTATACGCGATTATGCCATGTTTGAGTTTTAGGGTTTGCAGAGTTTGAAATTGGGGATTTTGAAACGAGGAAAAATTGGAACCCTTGGCTACCACCATTAGAATCATCATGGCTGGACGAAGAAGATGCAATACTCGCGCTCAATTTATGAACACTATAGGCCTAATCGTTATTTTCCCATAAGCTGCCTAAGAGAACGCATGGAAAACCGTGGCCAATGTGTTCTTGTTTCAGAAAAAATAAAACACGCGAGGAAGATGACCTCGTGGCAAAACATGATAGGCTGTTTTGAATTTCGCGCGCAGACCCACTAACATTGATTGTTTTCTTTTATAATATTTGTTGTTTATTTATTAATCAGAACGTGCAATTGGCTCAGCTGGCAAGCAGGATTGGTGGTAAAGCATATGACCTGGGTTCGAACCCCAGGACTACGTTATTTCCATATTATTTTCCAATTCATCATCACATGCAGGCATCATATTGAGGACCATCATATTCCTTCATCATCTATCCATCCACGTGCACATTGGAATCAGATCAAAGGTTTAGAGTTGGAGAATACGCTACGCCCTAGTCAATTACTGAATCTATACCTCCACTTTGGGGACTACCACCCCCATAGGTTTGCATATTTTTCACTTTCTTTATTTTCTTTATTTATTTAAATCTATTTCTTTTAATTATTATTTGTTTAAATTAATTAATTATTTCTGCAAAATATAAAAAATGCATAAAAATCAGAAAAGAGAAAAAATATAATAAATATTTTATTGTAATATTTTTCATAAATAAATTTGCATGTAAATAAAAGTAGTTTTAAATTAGGTTTGCAATTTTAATTCTTTTAATAAAAAATCTAAAAAATGTAGAAATAGGTTAATTAATAATTTTTCATCCTTTTTATCTTTTTTCTTTCATAAATAATTAAATAACTAAATATTTATTTTCATGAATAAAACTTGTAAATTAATTAGGGTTTCATTTAGGTTAAAAACTTCAATATTTTTCTTAATAACTTAAAAATAATTAGAGTTAGGGTTTGTACCTTATTTTGATTTTAATTAATTCTCCCTTTTCACATTAAATCTTAAAAAACATAAAACACAAAAAAACAAAAAAACAAGATTCTTGCTTTCTTTTTAATTAATTAATTCATCGTTAATTTAATTTCGTAATAAGGGTCCAACGCCCTCGCTTTTAATTTTTTTATTAATTCGCACGTTATTTTATTTTGCTTAAATAATTATGTACCTCTCCCGAAGCCTTGTAAATACCTTTCGCACTTTTAATTCCTTTAATTTCTTTATTTATTTTTCTGTCAAATCGGGTCCTGGTTAATTTTGGCGATGTGGACCCGCGCCATTTGTAATAGCTTTAGATTTACTTTTCCTCGCAACTTTTAACTGTTAAACAAAGCATGCAAGAATGAATGGCCTTAAATAAAAACGAGCGTAGATCACCCATGATATGAACAAGACAAAATATCTGAAAACGACACACAAGTCACACACCACCCCTAGGGTACGCCTCACTGTTGCCTTGCCTCGAAAGGTGATCGTCGAGTAGAGGATGTCTTAGTAAGTCCTCATGATCCGGGAACCTGGCATGAGGGTAGCTTCTAAGGTGTCTTCCCATTGCTCTGGTGATCACCATGACCCGAACCTCGAATTGACCCGAACACCTCCAACAGTGGTGCTACCTACCTCTCAATGGTGGGATGGCACTGCTTTAAAGGACATTTACACAGACGAATTCCTTAGGGTAGGTAGACGACTCTAGATACTTGCTCTAATTTCAAAGACAAATCAAAAATACTTTTCACACCAACACATTTTCAAAAAAGCTTTCGAAAGCAATTTTTCAAACACTCTTGAGGACCGATACAAGAGTCGAACTGGAATTTTTAAAGAAACTTTTTAAACCCACAGTTGAAAAGCAAACAAACCATTTTTGAAAACACAAGTGAGCAAGTATCTAAGAGCCCATGGATAACCATGGATAGAAAGGGTGCTAACACCTTCCCTTTCTATAACCTACCTCCCGAACCGAGAGCAATCTCTTTAAGGAATTTTTCTGTGCTTTTGTCCTTTCCATTTGGAGAAAATAAAAGACGGTGGCGACTCTTGCTTCCGCGACATTTCGTGAACCAGTGTTAAACAGTCAGTTCCAGATCCACCGATCACAAAGGCCATCCAAGAAATTCCAGTCCCCCACTCTGAAAAGGAGGTTAGAGGATTCTTGGGTCGTCTCAATTACATCGACCGCTTCATATCTCACTTGACTGCTACTTGTGAGCCAATCTTCAAACTCTTGAAGAAAGATCAAGTAGTCAAATGGAATGATGAATGTCAGGCTGCCTTCGACAAAATCAAAGAATATCTGCAAGAACCTCCTATCCTCATGTCTCCAGTTGAAGGAAGACCCTTGATCATGTACTTGATGGTGCTAGAGAATTCTATGGGGTGTGTGTTGGGACAACATGATGAGTCTAGCCGAAAAGAGAACGTTATATACTACCTGAGCAAAAGGTTTACCGACTATGAAACCAGATACTCATTGCTCGAGAAAACTTGTTGCGCTCTGGCATGGACTGCTCGCTGGCTAAGACAGTATATGTTAACTCATACCACTTTGTTGATTTCTAATATGGACCCAATCAAGTACATCTTCTAGAAACCTGCTCTTTTCGGACAGATAGCTAGGTGGAAAATGATATTGACTGAGTACGGCATTCAATACACAACACAAAAGGCCATCAAAGGAAGCGTACTAGCAGATCATTTGGCCCATCAAGCCGTGGATGATTATCAGTCTATGAACTTCGACTTCCCAGATGAGAACATCATGCTAGTGATCGACTGTGCAAAACCTGGACTATATGATGGACCTGAACAAGGATCCCGATGGACTATGGTCTTCGACGGGGCTTCCAACGCCTTGGGTAACAGGATTTGGTGTTGTGATCATATCTCCTGAAGGTTGCCACACTCCTTTCACTTCTAGATTATGCTTTGATTGCACGAACAATATGGCTGAGTATGAAGCGTGCATCTTGGGTCTGAAGGCCGCCATTGACTTGAGGATCAAGCATTTGAATGTATTTGGCGATTCCGCTCTAGTGATTAGCCAAGTAAAAGGAGATTGGGACACTAAACATCCTAATCTCATCCCTTACAAGGAACTTATGCTATCCCTGATTCCCTACTTCGAAGAGATCACCTTTGAACACTTCCCTAGGGAAGAAAATCAGTTGGCTGACGCCTTGGAAACAATGTCGTCTATGTTCAAGGTCAGATGGGACAACGAAGCTCCTATGATTACAATTGATAGATTTGATGAACCTACACACTACTATGAGATCGACATTGACACGGAAAAGCCTTGGTACCATGAGGCGAAGAGTTACCTTGAAACGCAAGAATACCCTGAGAAGCATCCATCAATGACAGAAAGTTCTTACGAAGATTTTCAGCTAAATTCTTCCTAAGTAACAAAATATTGTACAAGCGCAACCATGATTCTACTCTACTACGATGTGTGGACAAGAAGGAGGCATAGGAAATTATGGAATACATGCACGATGGTCTCTTTGGGACTCACTCAAGCGGACATACTATGGCCAAGAAAATCCTAAGAGCTGGTTACTATTGGTCAACAATGGAGACTGATTGCCATCAACACTCAAGGACTTGTCATAAATGCCAAATATATGCTGACAAGGTCCATGTGCCTCATATCCCTCTGAATGTCATGTCCGCTCCATGGCCTTTTACAATATGGGGCATTGACATGATTGGAGAGATAAAGCCCACTTCCTCCAATGGACATTGCTTCATTTTGGTCGCTATTGATTACTTCACCAAATGGGTCGAAGCTGCTTCGTTTGCCTCAGTCACAAAGAATGTGGTAGCCAGATTCATCAAACACAACCTCAGATGCCTCTATGGTATCCCCGAAAGGATCATCACCGACAATGGTACTAACCTCAACAATGCTTTGATTACGGAACTTTGCACTCAGTTCAAAATCAAGCATCACAATTCTTCTCCTTATAGACCTAAAATGAATGGCGCAGACGAAGAAGCCAAAAGAAACATTAAGAAGATTGTGTAGAAGATGGTAGTAACCTATAAGGACTGGCATGAGATGTTACCGTTTTCTCTTCATGGCTACCGTATGTCATCTAGGACATCAACTAGGGCAACTCCCTTTTCTTTAGTCTATGGCATGGAACTTGTTCTACCAGTGGAAGTTCAGGTTCCCTCATTAAGGATTATGAATGAAGTAGGCCTAGGCAAAGACGAGTGGATTCAGAAAAGATTAGATCAGTTAAACTTGATCGATGAAAAGAGACTGGCTTCTATTTGTCATGGTCAGACGTACCAAAAACGTATGGTCAAGGCTTTCAACAAAAAGATCAAGCCTCGAGTATATCAAGTTGGTGACTTCGTGATAAAGCGCATCAATTTGCCACAAGGTGACCCCAGGGGCAAATGGACTCCCACCTACGAAGGGACATTTGTTGTCAAAAGAGTGTTCTCTGGTGGTTCCATGATACTGACTACCATGGATGGTGAAGACTTCCCACATCCTGTGAATGCAGACATAGTTAAAAAATACTACGCATAAGAGAACCGCTAGGTTGACACACATAGGAAAAATAAGGGCATCCCAGCAAACCAAAAGGTTTGGGAAAAATTAGGGATATATGCAAAAGATTTGTACACCCGGCAAGTTGAAAACTCGAAAGGGCAGCTTGGGAAAAAATGGGTATCCTGGTGGGCTGAAAACCCGAAAGGGCGGTCCAGGAAAAAGTTAAGGATTGAAAGCGTATGACTATGTCCCGTGGAATCACCACAGTCGACTTTATTACCAAGGTCCAAGTTCAAATGGTCCAAGATCAATCCAATCAACTTCTGTCAACGACAAGGGGCATTCGAAGACATTGGGGCAATAGTAGAGTTGGAATGCAATGAGATCATTTCCACATGGCTATTTGTTTTTGTTTTCAAAATTTTTCCTTTCGATGATTTCCTCTTACTAGGATCTCCGTCTCTTTGTACAAAAAACGCATATTTATGGGCAAAACAACAATACAAATATACTTTGAAGTGCAAACTTTTTGTTTTGTTTTGAATGCAAAGTTGTCCAATGCCTAAAATTGAACGAACATATGCATGTGAACATAATTAAAGCTATTTGGCAATGTGTCGTGATAAGCAACAACAAGAATCTCTTTATTGTATTTGGAATATCCCCAGAGTTATTTCATTAACATTACCCTACAAGATTGTCTACAATAAACCAATCCTCGACAGAATTACCCACGAAGTCTCTTTGCATAGGGCGATCTCCAGCCAGAGTCTCAATCTCTTGACAATTCTATCTCCAGCTAAGTCGATCCTACAAGAAGAAGCCTTGTGGATCTCTTTCCAAAAAGAACTCATCTAGTCAGCAGTTCATCAAGTATTCAACAACAGGGTTTATTTCCCCAACATGGTTTATTTCCCCAACAAGGTTTATTTCCCCAACAAACAACGAGTAGCCTAACTCCCCAGCCGAGTTCAAATTTCCCCGGCATAGTCTATTATCCCCAACTGAGTATATCCTCTCCAAGCTGAGCATATCCTCCCCAAGCTGAGTATATCCTCCAAGCTGAATCTGTTATCCCCAGTTGAGTTTATCCTCTCCAGCTTGAGTTTGCCTTTCAAGATTATTACAAATCATAGGGCCATAACCCCTAATCCCCAGTAAAGTCGTCAATAAAACCTTTACTATCTCCACAAAATACTATGAAGACTGGACCAGACCAGATATTAGGACAACTTTCAAGCCACTACGAGGCCTGGACCCGACCAGATAATAGTTAACACCTCAAGACGCTATGGATCCTAGACCCGACCAGATAATAGTTTAACTCTTTGAGATATTGAAGATCCTGGACTCAACCAGACTAGGGTTTAATTTCCTTTCCTGGGTAGAGTTTACCTCTACCCAAATAAGTTACTATGAAGCCTGGATCCGACCAGATATCAGTTCAACTTCGTCTATTCAAGCGAGTTATTGTGAAACCTGGAATCCGACCAGATAGCAATTCCCCTCATAAGTTTACTATGAAGCCTGGATCCGACCAGATATCGGTTCAACTTCGTCTATTCAAGCGAGTTATTGTGAAGCTTGGGATCCGACCAGATAGCAATTCCCCTCAGAAGTTTGTTGTGAAGCCTGGATCCGACAAGATATATGTTCAACTTCGTCTATTCAAGCGAGTTATTGTGAAGCTTGGGATCCTACCAGATAGAAATTCCCCTCAGAAGACACTATGAAGCCTGAACCCGACCAGATAATAGTATAATTTTTCAAAGAAGAAACTATGAAGCCTGGACCCGACCAGATAATAGTTATCACTTCAAGAAATTTTCTACGAAGCCTGGATCCGACCAGATAACATTTCAATTTCAAGAAATTTTATGCGAAGCCTGGAATCCGACCAGATAACAGTTTAATTTATTCTTCCCCAACAAGTTATTGTAAAACCTGGAACCCGACCAGATAGCAGTTGACTTCCTCATCCTCAGCAAGTTTTGAAGCTCGGATCCGACCAGATAACAACTAACATTCAAGAGATATTCCCCGGTGGAAGCATTCTTTCAACAAAACTTAAAGATATGTATTTTCTTTATCTCCAATAGTAATCCAGGATTCAACTTCCCATAACTCCTCAACAATAGTCGGGGATTCATTTTCCCAGACAAATATGCATCCCACATTCATACATCATAGCATATACATACGAAACACATTTAACACAATCTCATTTACCTTGTGAACATCATGCATACATCTGCATTTTGCTAACTCTTTTTTCCAACAGGTAAAACATCAAGTTTTAGTATAAATCGACCAAAGATTTGTGATGATGCTTCTTTCAGTATTTACCATCATTTCTCCAAATGGAATCTATAAGCCCATTCACAATCCATCTTGAAGTGCAAATTTCTGGGCACTCTAGTGTTCAATCATCTTCCACCTTCAAGTCACGAATGGCAGATTTGCCAATCTAACTCTTCAGGTATAAGAAGATTGAACAGGGGCAGGTGTTGTACCCCAAAATTTTCCATCTCAATTCTCAAGGGTTTTCTCACAAAGATTCTCAGGATTTAAGCTTGCTTAAGTGCATTGTAATTTTCCAGTACCAAAATTAAAAGGAAAATATCAAAAAGGGAGAAAACAGATAAAAATAACATTTTGACAAATATGGAGGAAAATAGGTCTCCTTCGAAGCTACCTGCTTGATCCATTTCAAGAAAACCTTCGACACACAAGTAGAAAGTAAATTTTTTGAAAGATCACTGATCAAATCCATAAATCATGCTACATGATCTTACTTTGCAGACCTCAATGCTTGTGCTTCACTCCATAATTAATTGTCTACACCATGAATTAAGCTATTATCCAGATAATTAAGCTTTTGTCCAAAAGATTTTTTTTCATGAAATGAGCTTGCTAGTACAAAATTTTTCTTAAACCCATACTTTGCTAAAATACTGATTTTACTTCACCATAAAGTCATGGATGTCAGTCCCTTTTAACCAACCACTTTAGTACTTCACCTTAGGATCATGGAAAATCTGACATAACTCAAATTTCACGTTTTTAACCAAGCCATGCTTTTGTTCAAACTCCCACATCTTTTCTCTATAAATAGAGAAACCATCAACAAAGACAAGGACCCCCAAATTTTGGCTGTATGAGAAAAATACTCTCAAACTCTAAAACTCTAAAAAATATCAAATTCTCCAACTCAAAAAAACTCTCAAACTCTCAAAAAAATATCAAACCCCTTTATTGCATTAGTGAGCCTTTCGGTTCACCTCCCTAACCCACATATATCAGCCCTTCGATTCACCTTCCTAACCCACATATATCATCCCTTCGATTAACCTTCCTAACTCACATATATCAGCCCTTCGATTCACCTTCCTAATTCACCTGTATCAGCCTTTCGATTCACCCCCCAGCTTCCATACACCAGCTTTGGAATATTCCCAAAGCCCTCAAAAAACCACTCAAGGAAGTCAGTGAATCCTTCAATTCACTCCTAACCTCCATATACTAACCTTCGATTCAGTGACCTTTTTCAAAGCAAAGCAGTAATTGAAATAGTTCCAGGGAGATCCTAGCCAAGCCTAATCCATCATCAAGCCATACACAACTCCTTCGACTGGAACTTCAAGAGGTAAGTCTTTTCTTAACTTGAAACTTTTTCGTTCTAGCTTCATTTGTACATACATTGTAAAAGCAAAAATGTAGATATCATAGGTAGGACCATGCCTTAACCTTCGATTACTAATGCTTGTTTGATGAGAATCTTAACTCTGATTTGTTAGCCTTTGGGTTGGTTCCAAACAAATTTATACTAATCCCTAGCCTGTTAGCTTTTGAAAATTGCATTGTTAGATTCGTTTCAAACTTTAGGCAGGGGTTTTCCATGCCCTTCGATTAGATGAATATTGAGGTCCTTCGAATCTCAATATGGGAGTCTTGGCACCCTTGTATATGAAGGAAAATCTGGTTATTCTAAATCTTCAGAAGCAAGTTCATCTTGTATCTAATCACAGTCATCTTGTGAATGGATGAAACACACCACCCCAGTGGTACAAATAGCGCACGCGAAAGTATCTATGTATAGGGTCCTGGGTTCAAACCTTTGCAGGACCAGAATAGTTTTTATTATTTATTTGTTTCCTTTTCCTTTTTAATAAACCTCCAACAATTTTTTAACCCATCAAAACAACTCCTTTTGAGTTGATTTTTTACACACTATTTATTTATAATATTTATTTTATGGACATATAAAAATATCATAAAAAATATTTTTTTCATAATTACTTTAATTAATCAAAACCTTTTCCTTAACATAAAAATCCAAAACACAAAATTCATTTCTTTTCCATTTATCTTCTTACATCATTTATTCAATTCTTGTACAATATTCAATATGGTTGTAATATATAATTAGGTTTAATTTTCTTGAAATCCCCATTTGTAAATTTGTACACCCCCTCCCCTAATGATATAATAGCTTAGTATATTTACTTTCTGCAATTATCGCTTTATATAAATGCTAGTAAATTAGGGTTTGTATGGAAAGATTAAAATCAACAAGTTAGCAAACCCTAATTCAAAATGAACAATGCATGCAAATCAAACAAATTTGCAAACTTGCACCCTTAGGGTAATTCCACTTGTTTCCTTACAAAAAATGGCCATGTTATGCATGTGGGATATCTTAGCAAAAACAAACAAAAATACAAGATCATAGTCCCTCGATGACGCTACGTATGTTACCTTACAAATGATCTTAGTCCCTCAAAGGGAAATGCTAAGATATCTTACAACATTGCTATCATGACCATACGATGACCCACGCCCGTCCCTTTACATCCAAAGATAAAACTTCTTACCAAATCAATGGTAAGATAACAATATCAAAGCAAAGGAAGAAATGAACAAAAAGACTTTTGAGTAGGTATATTGTTCCTAGTTGCTTGCTCACTTTCAAATCAAACATCTGGGCTCATTTTCAAAACAAACAGCAACACTTTCAAAAACACTTTCAAAACATTTTCAAAAAACACTTTCCAATGAAATATTTTCAAAAGCTCAACACTTTGTATACATTCTTACAAACGAGAACTATTACAAAGTTTACCTAAACGAAGGCGCCTTTTCAAAATACTTTCAAAAACATCACAAAGCACATTTTCAAACAAAAGCAAGTGATATAGAAAGCAACTAAGAGCCCATAGATAAATATGGATGAAAAGGGTGCTAACACCTTCCCTTTTCATAATCTACCCCCCGAACTCAAGAAATAATCTCAAAGGTCTTTCCTGTTCTTTTCATCCTTTCCTTTTGGATAAAATAAAAGTCGGTGGCGAATCTTGCTAACCGCAACATTGCGAAAAAATGCAAACCACCCAAGTCATTTCTCTCACCGTATCACATGGTGCATTTTAGAAGTAACAACACCCGCCCCATGAATCTAAGGTCGTCCAAATAAACTGGAATAAGTCTAATGAATGTCCATCACATAGAAGGTAGATTCGAAGACCTGCGAACCGTCTTTGATCAGAAGGTCCACCTCTCCGTGCACCATCCTCTTTGAACCATCAAAGGCTTTTACCACAATGTCATTGGGCTTCAGCACAACCCCTTCACAGTCAAGCCTGTTTAGAGCACCCTTCGGTAAAACATTCAACAAGGAACCCGTGTCAAGCAACACATGAGCTAAGGTAGTTCGTCCGTACTCAATAGAGACATATAGATTTTTGTTATGGTTTCTTCCTTCAGGGGTGAAGCCAGCATCAGAAAAACCTAGCCCATTATCAGTCGTCGGGCTAGCAACATAATTTTCAAATTGATCAGCAGAGATTTCTTGTGGTACATGAGTAGATTTTAAGAACTTCAGCAAATCCTGAGCATGGGCTTCAGAGCACAACAACAGGGATAACATGGATATCTTGGAGGGAGTATCCCCCAACTTTTCAACTATCTTATAGTCACTTTTCCGGATTATCTTCAGTACTTACTCCATTTCTTACCGGGAGGTATCTTTAGCAGTAACTTCTTTAGGTGCCTCCTTCTGGGCAAGCTCAGTCACTTGTTCTTTGCCTTGAGTCTCAGGAGTTAACTCGGTAGTAGTAACACGAACTGGTGTAGCAACAGTCTTCAGAGAGATTTCTGGAGAGAAAACCCTTCCACTTCTGGTAACCTTACTGGTCCCGACAATATTGCCAATGTTAGGATCAATAACTTCAGTATTTCCATTTTCAACAACCAATGGTTCTTTCTTAACACCATAGTAGTAAAAATTAGCTCCACAATTCCAAGGGATAGCCTTGTTAGAAGAATATGGAATTGGCCCCGGTGCAGTAATGATCAAAGGAGCAACTCTAGGTTCAACCATAATCTTCACAGGGCCTTTGGAAGTAATCCTTACAGGAGTTATGGAAATTACAGACACGTCTTCAAACTCCATGTCTTGAAAAAATTTCTCCATAGAAGGAATCTTCTCAACTAGAATTATATGGTTATCCATTAAATGTTGAATACCTTCTCTCAGCAGTTTGCAACCATTAGATTGGGCTGCACAGCAGTAGCACCTTTCAATGCAACCCATAAATAAACCATCTTGCAACAGATTCTTCTTAATAATTATAAGGGGAGTCATTAAGTCACTTATAGTGGAAACATAAGAAACATATTCGATAGCATTAATGCCCTTGTTGTGCTTAGGCATAGGTGCAGTAATCACTTTAGGGTCTCGAGGGGATCAAATTCAATCTCTTTGGAGTCAATCATATTTTGGATCTTATTTTTCAAAGCCCAACATTTATTTGCATCATGTTTGGGACTATTGGAATGATAGGCACATCTTGTATTAGGGTTGTATCTAGGAGAGGAGCTGTTGGGATTCTGAGAAGGATCTCTCAACGTAATCAAATCTACTTTCAATCAATGTTGTAATATCATGGACAATGGCATATTGATCTTGGTAAATTATCTCCTGGGTGCGTCTGACCTATGCTGATTGCCTTGTTGATGTTGTTGCACTGGTGCTAGATTAGAAATTAACACTGCCCTTACAGATTAGTTGTGGTCACTTCGACCATGACCCTTCTGGCCATACACAACATTAGCTTCCTTTTTTCCGTTGAATGTCTTTGTTGTACCCCAAAATTTTCCCTCTCATTTATCAAGTAATTTCTCATAAGATCTCCTTTGGTTCAAGTCTTGTTCATCAAGAAATCAAAAAGTCAAGATTTCATTTTGAAAAGTCAAAATTTCCAAACTTAGAAATTTTTTAAGTGTTGAAAACTTCATATATTTTTCACAACTTTGAGCCAATTTTTCACCATGATGCAAGACGATTCAAAGGAAACTTTCAACATGAAAGTTGTAGATCTCAATGAGATATAAAACATTTCTGAACACAACTCCTCCTATAAATGTACAGATTTCAAGTTATGATTTTGTGAATACATGTTCATGAAACTTGGAAACTTAGTGAAATTTTGCCCTAGTTTAGGCAGGATTTTGACCTAACTTCATGGCAATTTTTCACATAGTTCCAAGGGGAATTTTCAAAAGTGACCAACATAGAGGTTATAGAGGATGTTACAAGCTTTCCAAAATGTCAAAGAACTCATTGAGATCATGTTTGAGCAAAGAGAACCGAAGAGATGAAGTTAGGGTTTCATTCTTGATTTACAAGCCATTTCCATGATGAACAAGAATTCAAATCCAAGCCTAGGCTGCATAATATTTGCTTTGCAGACCTCAAACTTGTTTGGCACTCCATAATTAAATGTATGCACAACTGTTAGAAGCTTTAATCCAAGCATTCAATGCATTGACCATGCTTAATACCATTTTAAGAAGAAAGATAACATTGCCATTTTGGAAAAGTGGCTTTTTTGCACAAAGTCAATTCTTGAGCTTTGCACGTGTTTTCTTCTAATTATACACAAACTAAAAGCTAGAAGAAACTTGTCTAAAGCCTCAAAAGAACTCAGGCATTGCTTGTACTTTGTCTTGAAACCATATTTCCACTTTTCTTCAAAATCAAGTAACATAGCCATAAGTCTATATCTTGTGCTTCTGACCCTCTCAAGTGCTACAATCTTTTCCATACATATGCACAAGTTGTTTGCAAGCTAAACCACGAATACACAAGCTCTCAAACTCCCCCAAAGTCATATTTGCATAACAGACCTCCATTGTTGCATATTCTGGCCAAAAATCCCAAAATCAAAAACTACTCGTGCATTTCTTTGCCTTTTGCTTCCAAAAGCTTCCAAAAATCATACATAAGCCATCCATGTCCCTATTACACGACTGTAACACCATCTTCACCCATTTCCAAGTTCAAAAATAGAGCATCACAATTGGACTTCTCATACCATTCCAGCCACCTTCATCTCAAGCCAGCCATTGTATTAGCTTCCTAGAGGTCCAAGGAAGCTAACCTGATCATCACCATCACTTGAAACAAGCTCAAACTCATTTCACGATTTCCAGTTTTGAGGTATTTTTTTTTAACCTCTATCTCATTATTTAGGCATTGTTAGGCTTGCATTTGTGAAGATAGAATGTAGATATCATTGCCATGAAACTATACATGTCCATATATTTCACTTATGTTGCTTGAGCATGGAGAATTTTGAGTTTGAACTTACTGAAACATTTAGGTCAGCATTTGGTACTTTCATAAATCCATCATTATCTTTCAATGTTAGCTTAAATTAGTTACATGGTTGGATTCATGGTGAAAACATGCACAAGTTTCATGTTTACATTTTTTAAAATGGTTGAGGAATGAGCAAGTTACAAATCCTTTGGCTGGAGGTTGAAGATGAAGTACATTCAGGGAAAAATTTGTGTTATGTATTTATTATTGTGTACAAGTTAACGGATGTATCACCACCCCAGTGGTTAAAGCGCGCGCCTGTAATCAGAGGGACCTGGGTTCGAGCCCCAGTGGTACCCTTTTGGTTCTTTTTCACATTTTCTCTTTTTTTTCTCCTTGTTTGCAGGCGCTGGGCTCCCCTTGTTGGGCTTGGTACTTTTACTCACTTCATATCCCCTGATTATGTTTCATACCCTCTGACCCATTTACTTCTTTATTTCATTTTTATTTTTATTTTACTTTCATATTTTCTTGTTATTATTTTTATTACTAATATTTTTTTTTATTATTAATGGAAAAATCCAAAAATATTTATTTTATTATTTTTTACACTCATATTTTATTTTTCTTCATAAAAAACTAAAAAGAACAAAAACATTTTCTTTTAACAAATTAATTTCTTTTTTTTTTATGAATTAATATTTAGGCTTAGGAATAATTACTACATTATTTTCTTTTCTTAATTAAAATTAATTTAGAACTTAGGTTTATTTTAATTAATTAATTTTCCTATTATTTTTATTATTTAAAACCTTTTCATGAAAAACCCTAAAAAATCATTTTTGACTTATTATTCTTTGATGATTAATTTAGGTTTTAGTTTTAGCTAATTTTTAATTAACCATTTTCTTAATTAGGTCAAGATTAAAACCCTTCATAAAAAAATCAAATAAGAAATTATTTCTTTTTCCATTTTGCATTCTTGCATTTTATCTTCAATTTTGTATATTTATTCAATATGGTTGTAATAGTTAATTAAATTTAATTTTCTTGTAAAATCCCCATTTGTAAATTTGTATACCCCCTCCCCTAATGATGTAATAGCTTAGTATTTTTATTTTCCATAATTTAATGCTTTACATATAAATGCTAGTAAATTAGGGTTTGTATGGAAAGATTAAAATCAACAAGTTAGCAAACCCTAATTCAAGACAAAACAATGCATCTAAATCAACACACTTGCACACTTATACCCTTAGGGTAAATCCACTTTGTTGCCTTATGAAAAATGGCCATTTTATTCATGTGGGATATCTTAGTAAAAGCAATCAAAAAATACAAGATCATAGTCCCTCGATGACGCTATCAAAGTTGCCTTTTCAAAATGATCTTAGTCCCTCAAAGAGAATTGCTAAGATATTTCACAACATTGCTATCATGGCTATACGATGACCCACGCCCGTCTGTTTACATCCAAAGATAGGGCTTCTTACCAAATCAATGGTAAGATAGAAATATTAAAGGAAAGGAAGAAATGAACTAAGACTTTTGAGTAGGTAGATTGTTCCTAGTGGCTTGCTCAATTTCAAATCAAAACATCCTCGCGATTTTCAAAACAAGCACCAACACTTTCAAAACATCTTTCAAACTTGAAACATTTTCAAAAGATCAACCCTTTGTATACGTTCTTACGAACGAGAACTATTACAAAGTTTTCCTAAACGATGGCACCTTTTCAAAATACTTTCAAAAACCACACAAAGCACATTTTCAAACAAAAGCAAGTGATCTAGCAAGAAACTAAGAGTCCATAGATAACTATGGATGAAAAGGGTGTTAATACCTTTCCTTTTAATAATCTACCCCCCGAACTTAAGAAATAATCTCAAAGGTCTTTCATGTTCTTTTCACCATTTCCTTATTGGATAAAAGAAAAGTCGGTGGCGACTCTTGCTAACCGTAACATTTATGATAAAACGTAAAACACCCAAGTCAGTTCTCCCACCGTATCACAGTCTTCTTCACAGTACTTAAAGAAGTGGCCACCTGAATTTTCCCACTTCTGGTTCCACCTTCAACATGTTCCCCTGTTAATATCAGCTCGGTGGATCCGGCTGAAAAGCTTTCGATCAGATGATTGAAAAAAGGACCTGTCAAAGTTCCCATAAACATGCTAACCAGGTACCTATCATACAAAGGAGGTTGAACTCTTCCCACTATATCTCTCAATTTTTGGGCATACTCTTTAAAGCCTTCGTTTGAGCCTATTGTCATACTTTGTAATTGCACACGGGTCGGTGTAAGATCAGCATTGTATTGGTATTGTTTATACAAAGAAATAGCCAAATCTTCCCAAGTATAAATATTGGTTCCTTCCAGTTGATAGAACCATTCTAATTGTGTCTCAGACAGGGTCTCTTGAAAGAAGTGCACCCATGACTTCCTATCAATAGTGTGTGGTTGGATCTTCCGGACATATGACCTCAGATGAAGCTTTGGGCAAGAAACACCATCATCCTTTGCAAAATTAGGGCCCTTGAATTTATGAGGAATGAAAACTCCTGAGACTAAACCTAGCTCTTCAAAAATCTAACCCAAACGCTCTCTAGATCTCTATAGCATTTAAACGATCTTCCCGTTGTTTGTATTTTTCATCAGCAAGAGGATACCGTTCGTCTGAATAGTCTTCTTCATCTTCATTAGAATATTGGCCAGAACCAACGTTACTTCGTTTCTCAGCCTTCACACTCTTACCATCTTCTCCCTGGTTGTCATCTTCATTTGATGTGATATCACAATCTTAAGCTCGCTTGATAGGACCTCTGAACCTTCTTCCCATGTTGAGGATGTCAAATGGTTTCCTAGTCTTTTTCTTCCTCTCTTTGGTGATGAGGGTCTTCAGCTCTTCCTACCCCTTGGCTAAGCTGACGAACATTTGTTGGAACTGAGCATTCTGGGCCTAAAGATCTTTGACCGTTTGTTCGAGAGCCATCTTTTAATGAAATAAACAGCAAGAACATGAGAAAACTTGTCTTAGAAACCTGTTATGTAATGATATGTATGGTATGTAGATGCATATGAAATGTTTTCAAGGATCTCGCGGGATAAACAATAATGAAATGTTAGAAATTGAGTCTGGCTGCAGCTTTGTCTTAAAGAATTTTGTGTCTCCATCTTTGAATGTCCTTCTATCAGAATTAAGCTCACCATGTCAAGTGGGTCCTAGCCGCTGACTCAAGGAGAAATACTTTGAGCTTTGATGGCATTTGGTAAGAGGAAAATAAATCCTCTTACCCCTTGCTAGAAGGTCGGCTTATGATAACCCTGCATCAAAAGTCCCTAAGATCCTTGAAATGGTTAATGAAAATGCCATGTTATGATGTTATGATGTTATGATGTCATGATGTTATGATGTTATGTTTATGTCCACACAAATAGCAAGCACAAACAAATCACGCCAGAGCCTTAGGTTTAAAGGCTTGTATGGAGTTCGTAGGTATGTACCCTTCTCTATTAAAGTCAAGTTGGCTCAACCTATCCTAAAAATAGTAACCGGGTTCTAAGGATCTCATATCACGGATCTTTCTCGAAGGTTTTATTTTAGTACAACAACTGATTTTCCACCAAAACATCCCACGAGTCGAATCTCAATGAGTGTAGCATCGAGTATCAACCAACACTGGAGTGCACCAAAGCCGACTATCTCACTACCTTCTAATGGCCAAGATGGGCCAATTAAGGTTCTAAAAGTCAGTTACTGCTTATGACACCACGCGGAAGCCCAATGTTATCCTCGACTAACTCAAGGAACATCGATACAAACTAAAGTGTCACACTAATGTAGCCATCACTTTAACCATATCGGTCTATGTTGTACAATTTCCATGATCTATTGCTACTTACCTAAGGCATCCCTAGATCCGGGTGTAGGATCTTTACAAGAATTTAAACCCAAGAAACCCTTAAAATAAAGCAAATAATGCAAACAATTTAAAGCAATAAAAGTTATCCAATACTCTAAGGTAACCCCTCTTTTTAAGTTAATTCCCCAACATAGTCGCCATCTCTGTAATATGGTGGGAGAAATGACTTTTTTAGTTTTATCCAAATGTGTGGATAGTAAGAGTCGCCACCGACTTTTCTTTTATCCAATAAGGAAAGGGTGAAAAGAACAGGAAAGACCATGGAGATTTTTAGTTCGGGGGTAGGTTATGAAAAGGCAAGGTGTTAGCACCCATTTCATCTGTAGTTATCTACGGACTCTTAATTGCTTAGATCACTTTTAAAATACTTTATTTGTGTGTGTGATTTGTTTCAAAATATTTTGAAAATTCAATGTAAGGCTAACTTTGTAATGATTCTTATATCAGTCCTCAAGAATGCGTATACAACATTTGAAATTATTTGTTTTTTTGAAAGTGTGATATGAGAAATGTTTTATTTAGAAACGTTTGTTAGCAAGGGATTAAAAGTATTCTACCCACTCAAGGTAATTCTTGTACTTTTCCTTCTCCTTTAGAGATAGTGATATCCACACCATTAGTTGGTAGGTATCCCCATCTATTGGATGTGAAGGGAAAGCGTAGGGTCATCGTTCGGTCATTGAAGGCAACTAGTAAGGATGCTTTAGCAATTTTGTAAGGGACTAGATCATTTTTCAAAAGGCAACATCGAAGGATCATCGAGAGACTATGATCTTTTATTCGATGGTCTTTGTTAAAGCATCCCCATGTTCGAGGGACATGACTGTTATTCCAAAGGAAACGAAGAGAGGTTAACCTAAAGGTGCGAGTGTGAAGAGTGTTTGATTCAGTTATTTTTCTAGGATTTAGGGTTTTCTATCGTTTGTTTTTGTCTTTCTATGCAAACCCTAATTACTAATAGTAATATATCAAATAATAAAAGCAGAAGGTAAAGGCGAAAATGTAAACCTAAAACTATTACAAAGCATTGGGGTAGTTACATAATAAGGATTGCGAGAAATAAAGTCGTAAGTTATTGCATACTAGGAGCAGTTACATAATAAGGAAAATGAAAAAAATAAACTACGCTATTACAATTACACACGCCCTATACACTTTATCCAGGAAAATAAAAAATAAGATAAAAAATAGAAAAGAAAATGCTTTGGTGATTTTTTATTAAAAAACAGTTTAATGATAATTAATTAAATAAAACCTAAAAATCTAATTAATTTTAAAATAAAAAATTTAATTAATTAAATTATTAAAAAAACAAAATTTAATTTTTATAAAACATTTAAACCTAATTTAATTAGTGTTAGAAAAAAATAATTAGGGTTAGTTAAAAGGTTATTAGGGTTTAATTAAAAGAATTATGGTTTATTAGGTAAAAATAAGAAAATAGGGTTAGGAAAAACAAGGAAAAAAAGAATGTTGTGGGTGGGTGTTGAACCCACGCCCTTTTCCTTCACAAGCGCCTCCTCTATCACCAAGCCACATTGTTTTTAGTGTTAACATAACCAACACGCTTCACAATATATGAAACCTACAAAAGAAATATGAGAAACAAAGCAATTTTACAAAAGGCATGGGTCGAACCCACGCCCTAGTGCAGTAATGTCATAACATGCACACTTCTACCACTGGGGTGTCTATACATCCGTTCATTTTATCAAATCAAAATATATATAATATAAATTAAAATAGGATGACCGGAGAAGTGCTGAATCCCTAGCTCTGGTCGTCTTCTCCGGCGAGTTCGTTTTTCTCTCCTAAAAAATAAAGCATGTCAATGATTCAGAGGTATCCTACCCCCATAATTTGGGCCTTGAAAATTCAATAGGGGCATTGGTTTTTGGCTAAATCTCCCTGTAGAAAAAGATACAAAACAAAAAAAGTCAAATGATGTAAACATGGCAACATGCGATTCAGCCATTATGGGGGCCATGCGATGGCTCAATCCTGCACATTGACATCTTAGAAGCATGTTAGTGGTGTTAGTTTCAATTAAAGCACAAAGAAAACAAAAATATGAATTTACAAAATATATGGCAATTGGAGATGCATAGGATTCTGATTTCGTGTGCTTTGGATAGTCAAGATTGATCTGTTCTTACCCTACAATGCTTCAGGGATCGATTCGAAGGGTTGGTTAGCTTTGAGAGAGGCTGTAACTAGAGTTTGTAGTTTACCCTAGTTTGTGAGAATTTTTGGAGTTTTTGTAATGTGGTTTCTTGCAATATTTTTTGGGTCCTCTTATGTCTGAATATAAGGTGTATTTATAGAGGAAAATTAGGTCAAAAGGATGGGCTTGGACCTTGTCATGAAAGCCTTGATTTATATCTAATTTAGTTTTGAATTTAAATAAATAAAATAAAAAATAAATGGAATAAAGATCAAAGGGGTGTATGATTTGATTCAGAGGTTCACTATGAGTTACAATACACGCTTGGACATTGAAACATAAGCCCAATAGCCCAAAAATTCAAGTTTGATCAATTTAGATTTCATGCATTTTTTCAAAATTTCCCAACTTGCACCAATCATAACTCTCTCAATTTTTATCATATGAATATGATATTTGACTTTTTGGAAAGCTCAAGATATCCTCTACAATCTCTATGTTAATCATTTTTCATTTTAAGACTTTATCTTGATGTAAGTTGCCTTGACAAAAAGTGTCTTTTTGTTGACTTTTGAAATGACATATAATGTATTGGTCCATATCTCTCAAATGAAGCATTTTTTGAACTTGAGCTTAGAGATACAAAGTTGTAGATAATTGAATTCCCTTCAAAACGAGCTTTGGTTGAGAAAAATATGATGAGGCTTGTAAAAGTTATGATTGGTCAAATTTTAGTTGACTTCTCCTTAAGAAAACCCTAATTTAGTAACTTTTGACTTTTGGTGAATCTTGAGTTTTCTTGATGAATCATGATCAACCCTTTATCAAATTATGAATTTGACTTCAAAATCTTGATGTTGACCAAAAGTCTTGAAGTTTGACTGTATGTTGACCATAATTGACTTTTTGTCCAATATAGTTAATTAATCATTTGAGCAATTGACTGAGCAAACTTGTGATGCAAGACTTGAAATTTGGCATGAGCATTCCTTGAGACATATGAGGAACCCTAAAATCCACTTAAGGCATTAGAAGCTCCAATTTCCTTGAGAAAACCAAAACCCTAATTATAGGCCACTACTTAGAAGGAGAGCTTGTCTGGCCAACCCTTGAGTAATCTTGAGCAATTGAAGATCCTAGGAAAAAAAGGAGATATCTTGAAGCAAACGGGAGGGAAAATTTTGGGGTACAACAACAACCCTTCCTTGAAAATGTCTACAAACATATCTATGACATCCCTGAGAGACCTTCTAAAGCTTCTACTCTTAAACCTCTGGCAAAAATCTAGTTTCAACTACTAGTGTCAAACTTCATGCCAAGAGAGACGAATCAGGATTTGGTCACTCATGACAACATGCATTTCTTTTACTTCCTCTCAACAAGGATTAAAGTTAACCTTACTCTTTCCATCTTTAACAAACACGAAGAAAACAATGATGGACTCTCGCGAGAAAATGTCGTTCTTCATTCCTTATGGAAGAAAACTCTTCTTTTGGGAAGGGATAGTTATGAAGGTTAAAAATGTAGGCTTAACTAAAGTCCTTATGACTGCTCAGGGCTCGAAGGTGGAAGTAGTGATAGTTATGAAACTTAGAGACTGGAGTCAAGAAAGGTTAAGTCTAGAGTTGTACCCTCTGGGTGTTAGCCATTTTCCTCTCCTAATCACCACCTTCTTCTTTTTTGGTTGTCTTTAACATTTATTTTTCAGTACTCATATGTAATTTTGAATGATTAATGAAATGTTTCTTGTCATTTTTCAACCAATTATTTCTCTGATTATCTATTTTTTTATTGATGACAAAAGGGATATGATTTTGATTCATGTTTTATCCAATTATATATTCAAACATTCAAACAAAATCCATTTATTAAATAATGTGCTTAATTGAATTTTCTGCTCTATCAAAGTTTTCCTAAGTCTTAAACTTAAAAGGAGCTTGCAAACCTCACTTTGTCACTTAAGCTAAGAAATGTTTGATAGTCTTAAACTCAGGGGAGCTTGTAAACCTCACTCTGGTGCTTAAGATAAGAAAAATTTGTTAGTCTAAAACTCAGGGGGGAGCTTACAAATCTAACTGATTTTTAGTCGATTATTTACTGATTAAAGTTTTTCATCAAAATACTTGTGTTTGTCATCATCAAAAAGGGGAGGTTGTTGGAACAAGTTTGGTTCTGCATCTACAATCCTTAAGTTTTAATGATAAAAAAGTATAGATAACAATTTTGTACACTAACTGTTTCATTAAATGTGTAGATTATGAAATAAAGTTCTAGGCTCTGAATAAAGCAACTCTGAGAAAAACAGACTGACTATGAATAATGCAAAGTCTGAACAGTGAAAAATTTGGACAAAGCAGACTCTGACGAAAGAAGACTCTGAAGTCTAGACAATGCAAACTTTGAATAATATGAACTCTGGAAAAAGAGACTCTGGACTCTGAACTTCATGAAATTTTGAAGCAAAGCTGAAGTCTGAAGAAGTATTTATCCGATGGTCAAGCATCTAGATAATCTAGTTAACGCCTCTGCATCAAACAATCTAGAGTCACTATGATAAATCTAGCTTTATTTTCATTAGAATCTGAAGTCTATATCTACAAGGCTATGAACTTTGGCCAAGCTTTAAATCATCTTAAATTTGACGTAAATGATTGAGAGAACAATCATTAGATGAATATTCTCGGAGATAGTACATTTAAAGCAGGAAAAATCGAATATTCCCTAAAAAGGACAAATATGCCAGAATTACAAAAGGATTATATTACCAACGAATCTCCATGTTTTGCGGCTCAACCTTACACCACTACTACATCTATGAAATTGATGAAGTTTCCATATTCATCACCCAGTGGTACTATTCATCATCTTCCAACTTCATCCTCCAACAGTCTTATTCACCATTTATATATATATATATATATATATATATATAGGACAATGAAATTTGAAGAAGCAAATAATTGTACAGAGATAGAATTGTGAGAAAAAAAATTTGTGTGCATCATTCTGAAAAAAATCGAACAACAACAAAACAAAGAGAAACAAATAGAGAAACAACACTTACTACACTTAGAGCTTTTCATTGTATAATTTTTCTTAAGTGTAAAGTATGTAATTCATATTGTGTATCTGCTTGTTTAGAAGCATATTTGTAAACATATAATATTTGTATGGTAACTCTGATTGAATTCCTTGAGGGATTGTGTATAGTCTATAGCCTCGAGAAGTCATTGACACTTTCTCTTTGAGATTATATTCCTTGAGGGACTAGGTATAATATGTAGCCTCTATAAGTCATTGGCAGATTATATTAGAGATTGTATTCCTTGAGGGACAAAGTTTAGTGTGTAGCCTCGAGAAGTCATTGATAGTTGGTCTTTGAGTGTAATATGATTGATTAGTGTATCAAATCCTTATTGAGAAGGCAGAATCACTATGGCGAGTAGATTGGATTAACTTCGTTAACAGTGAGCCACTATAAAAATCTTTGATATTTTTGTCATTGTTGAGTTTATTTTTAGGTGTATAAAAAGTTATCAAATTAGAAACCCAATTCAACCCCCCCCCCCCCCCCCTTTGTTGTGTTTCATTAAACCTTCATCCATCTTGTGTATGAAGTCACAATATCCAACAAGTGATATCAGAGCATAACTCTTGTTTAAAGACTAATTGTCTCAGGAGGAAGATGACTTTCAACACTTCTTTTAACAGGAGGACTTTCCTAAATACTCCTCCACCGTTTGATGATGATAGCTTTGAATCGTGAAAATATAGAATTAAAATTTTCATTAAAAGTATTAATCTTGAATTGTGGAAAACACTAATCAATGGTCTATTTATCCTTACTCAATATGTTAATGATGATGTAGTAGATAAACTTGATTTCCTTTGGACCAATGAAGACAAGAGAAATTTTGAATTTGATTTTAAAGCTAAAAACTTTTCGATCATGACTTTAAGTGAAAATCAATTTCTTTATGTCCTTAATTGCAATTCTGCCAAGGAAATGTGAGACACTCTTAAAATTATCTATGGAGTCTCTCCAAGTATCAAACAAGAAGGAATAAGCACACGAGTTAGAGAAGTTGAAACACCAGATAAATTTGAATATTATCTTCATTGATGGTGTTAAACCTTTAGAAATCTTAGAAACCATGTTATAACCTTTGTAGCTTACAAATCTAAGAGTTAAGAGTTGTAATCAGAAACCTAGTCCAACCCTTAAATCGTGAGATGGGAATGTTTATAATTTTCAAGAAAATTCCAAGAGGCAAAAAATAGTCAAGAAACTTAACGAGTTGATTCAACTATTAAAAGATCAAGGAATGAGTATAATAATAATATAAGAATATTTAATAACTTCATCAAATAGATCTTTTGAAGAAGAAGCAGAAAAATCAACTCTGTAAGTTTCATTAGAAAGAACAATATCAGCAGACGAATGATCCTCAAAGTATTCCTCGTCTAATAATGGAGCAACTTTATCAAGAATATATACTTATTTAAATGAATAATATAAAGAAGCTTCATCCAATGGAATCCTCAAAATAAGAAATAAGGAATAAATCTCAATAAGCATTATCTTTAGAGACTCAACATCAAGGAGAAATCTTGAAGAATTAACCTCTAGTAAAATCTTCAAAGATCCTTCATCTGTTTTAAAAAACTATTTGATATAACTATGAAAGAATATAGAATTCTAGAAATATAAAGATACACATTCATTTTATTCAAGTTCACCTAGGCTACATCTTATTCACCATTCTCGGGTGATTTTGCCTTCAACAAGGACTTAATCCATTATAATCAAACTCATTACAGATACACGGGCTACTCGTCAGTGACTAAAATTAAAATAATGATCGGTAACCATTGACCCCTTAAAAAATCATACCTACCTGGTCTTTCTTAACAAGATTTCACAATGACATGCAACCATTTTCATCTTAAGTCTTCTGACTAACACTAGTCACTCAAGGAACAACACAATGATACATTCAGTAATGTCCATGAGATATAACGATCATTAAACCTATTGAAAATCTGATCAACTTGATCTTTCTATGAGGGATTTCTCACAATGACCCTCAGATAGTGATCTCTTAAGAATTCTGACCTTCGTGGTCTCGTAAGAGATATAGCGATCATTGACCCCATAAGGTTTCTAACCAAACTGGTCCCTTAAAATAGGATTTTATCTATGATGACCACAACCAATGTCTTCTCAAGTATTCTAATCTTCACTTAATCACTTGAGGTACCAACCAATTCTGAATAAAATTGTTTTTCTGGAGATTACATGAGTGCTTCTTATAAAGCACATTTGTCCTAATTTAAGTACATATTATTTTAAACAATTTTGAGCAACAACTCTTGTGTACAAACAATTTACATGAAGATTATTAAGAAATAACACAATATGAGCAACAACTCTTATGTTTTACATTGTTTCTACAAATATGTATATAATCTAAATTGTGTGCAACATCTTGTAGTCTTCTTGTCTTTATCTTCTTTGTTGAGCAAGCTATGAGAAACAACTCCTTGCTTCTTCATAATTCTGCCAAGATGTATATGATGGAAGTTTGAATGACATCTTGAAAATTCTTCTTCTCCATCTTCTTTCTTCATTAAGCAAGATATGAGCAACAACTCCTTGCTTTTTCATATCATCTCTTCAACGTTATAGATATTTGCTATTAAGAACAACAACATTGTTTGGACTTATATGTGGCCTTCTTTTCCAATATCTTCATTACTTTGAATTTGAAGATTTAGTATTCTTATGAAAAGAGTTGTTGTAAGGATAGATAAGTCTTTTCTCTTAACAACGGTTGAATCCCAATGGGTATATTCAAGAGACATTTTGGAATAGTGTGAAACGTCACTTTCCTAGACCTGCTACTTGCAGTGGTTAACATACGACAGTGGGAGAATAACTTCTTTGAATAGTATAACTAATGTACTATTTTATTCTTGACTAAGCTTCTTGATCTTTATCTTCTTATGATGTACTTTTGATTCTAAAGTATTAAGCTTGGAAGAGATCAATCACTTGTCTTCGTACTTTTGATGACTGAATGATGAGTAGTTTATAAACTACTTTATTGTTGTAGTGCAGGAACACCAGAGTGGTCAGAGCCAAATCTTGTCTTCAGAATTATGGGCAGCAGCCTATCTGAAACACAAAGCTTTTCTTCTGATCTAGAACTACTCTGAAGAAATATTTCTTTTCTAGTCTGAGGGATAGATATTTTGTTGAGAAAATGTTTCATTTCAGATTCTTTCAATAGTGGATTCTTGTTTACAAAATGATCGACAACAGCCTATATGAAGTAACAAGTCTTTGACATTGTGCGTGAAAGCTTTTCTGGTGATGATATCAAAATATTTTTTGATGAAGGATCTTGAAATCATATATTATGACAACAACCTATCTAATTCTTAAGTCTTTGAATTCTTAAGCTTTGATTCTTTTCTTCTTGCTGAATAGTTTCTGGTTGAGGAGTTATAATGATCTAGAAGATTCTTCTTTGTTGTAGAATCATAGTCTTTCAGATATTTGAACATTGTCTTCAGATATATAAGCAACAACTTATCTGATGAACAATTTCTTCTTTGAGTAAAAGCTCTTATGATCTACTTCTTGACTTTGTCTTTATTCCTTGATAATCAGCTTTTCTAAGTTGCATATCTAATGTCTGATTTATGAAACAACAACTTATATCAGTACATGTGATTTTGACCTGATTTCCTTCTTTTTTTTATCCTTGAATTCCGATATTTGGATTGAGCTGAAAGCAACAGCTTATTATCAACTACATCTTTGTTGTTTGATCATGAATTCCTTTCTTTCTTTGGTTGGAAGTGTACATGTTTTATGATATGAGAGCAATGTTTTCCTTATAACATACTTGATTCCCTTTCTGATGAACATTCAGCATTCTGTAGAATTGCTGATGTTTCTATAAAAATGATCTCAATAGTTCTTCTGTTGAGTGTGGTCGTTCTTCTGATGATATTTGTCTTGTTGTGGATATTACTTTTATTGAGTAGATTAGCTTGAGAAGATATCATCATTTGATTTTGTCTTCTGATAGACTTTGAGATGTTGATTAGAAATGAGTCCATAAGATCTTCTTTCTTTAATCCTTTCTTCTGATGGAATACTTCTGATGTTGAATGAAGGTGCAAATTCCATGAACTTCTCCGAGTTTTCAAAATCTTGACTTTTTCTTTAGATGCATTAGTAGCAACTCTTTTGATGAGAAAATCTTGACTTCTAATCTATATGTGTTTTGTTCTAGACTAACTCAATGACTAGAATTGGCTCAATCCACTTCTACCTCAGCACGGACCAAACAACTTTGGCCCACTAACTTTGATCTCATGTCGAGCACACTAGATCAACCATACCATGGGAATATCAAGGATTACGATGCCATGTTCGTGCGCCTTCCCACATCAATGACCGATTTCAGGCCTGCTCGCCACTCGTCGACCAGACAACCAGGAAGGCGCTCGAAACACGCATGCCCTTCATTTCACTCTTGCTCAAAACATCGGCTAGTTATAATCACGATTGCCCATTTTGACCAAGTCATGGTAGTTACCTATTTTATAGACCCAAATATCTAGGCCCGAAAATAGAAATCAATGGCTATGCATCGGGGAATTATATAAACCCTCAAACTTGTGAGGTCCAAGTATCGATTATTCACTCAAAAAACCTTAATCTCTTTCCCAGATGTCTTTGCACTCTTTCTCACTAGATCGTCAGAGTGCCTTGCAGGTACACCCCCCCCCCCTCCTCTCCTCATATTTCCAGCCAAGAAGATGTCATCATCTAGGCCCACTTTCAGGTTCTGATCAACCGGTAAGATCATGTTCAGAATCTTGACTTTGTCTTTAGAATTATAAGTAGCAACTCCTCTAATAAACTTATCTTGACTTTTGATCTTCTGCGTTGGAAGCTTGTTTCTTGTCTCCTCTTGATTTCTGATCTTGAAGCAACATCTTATCAGAAATTCTTTCTTCTTGGACACTCATTGAGATTCTTTTCTTGTCGAATATTTAGCATTCCATAGAAATACTGATGTTTCATAAGAAAAAAAAATTAGTTGTTCTTCTTCTAAGTGGTAATGTGATTCTGCTGATATATTGATTAAGACTATCCAGAATGATAACAATGTATCTGCACACTCAATGAAAACATTCAAACTAAAATTATTTTACATATAATATATGCTTGTTATCATCAAAACTTAGAGATTAAACATGGATCCAAATCTTGGTTCTTAAAATCTTGCCCTTTTTTATGATGACAAAACCATGTATTTTAATGGATCAATTTTACAGGGTTAAATCATAAACAAAGTAATGTAAGAGTTTAGAAAACTCCCCCTGAGTTGGAAACCCCCCCTTGGAAAAACAATCTCCCCCTGAATCATAAACTTATGATTTTCAGAGCTTAAGAGCATTGTTATCCTTTCTGAATCTGATCTATCATTATTGATTTAACCTTTGAGCTTATCAAATTATCCATGCTTATAAAACATTAGAAACTATAGTCGTTCTATATTGGAATTTGATTTACCAGAGTGAATGCAATGTTTCATTTGCAATATCCTTATAGTAGTCATGTACATTCTATGTAATTTTGCAGTTTGTAGCATGTTAGAATGTCATGTAAATCATGGGATTTAGAGAATGGATTTCTATCAAAATCATTATTCTTTCTCCCCCTATAATAACCGACAAAAAATATAGAGTCGCCACCATTAATTTTTATCCTAAGACGGGAATATAACAGAATAACCCTAATTGATGATACAGAGATTCTAAGTTCTTGACTCATTTTAAGCGAAGGGAAGGTGTTAGGCACCCTTCATCTACCTTGTTCACAAGAACTAGGGTTTAAGTTTAAGGTTTAGGAATAGGTTTTTAATTTTTTTTAGTTAGGGGAACTCGCCACGATTTTGAGTCGTATGCCTACGTATCCTCTTATGAGGAATCAGAGTCTCAATTTTTTAGTTTGAAGTATTTGGTTAGTTTTTTTATGGACTGTGGAAATATTTCACATTAATCCTTGAACCAAGTTTGGGTTGAAAATAGCGGAATTGTAGACGTAGTTCGCAGTTAATGAAAAAGATCTCTACAATCTTTTTTGAAAATATCTTGAATTTAATTATGTTAGTAAAAAAAGGTTAGTATTTGATGGGTTAGTTGTCTTAGATATGCTATGCAATTATGCAAAAATAAATTTGAATGAGAAAAAGATTTAATGCAAATTAGAAAAATAGGGTTAGTATTTTTTAGAAAATATTTAATTAAAAATAATTATTTAATAATTATTAAAAATATATTAAACAGTTTTAATAATAATTCAATAATTATTTATTAATAATTTTTATGCAAAAATATATTTAATGCAAATACTAAAAATAATGATATGTAAATTAAATAAAAATTAATAAAATAATTTAATTTAGTTAAAAAGGGAGTTTACAAATAATGATAGGTGGTGTATTAGAAAAATTTCTGAGAATTATTTACAAATATAGTGATGTGAGGTATAGACCTAAGTGATTACCTACAAGGATGTGATAAACTATTTAATCGGAAAATTAAACGTATCCACAAGTTTAGTTAAATTAATAAAACTACATAATCAATACTTTTTTTTTATATTTATTGAATGTGTTAGATGCTTTTTTTCCTAATATATTTCTATTAAAAACTAAACTAACTACGTAAGTGAATCAATAAAAATAATAATTTAAATAAAGAGAATCAAATTAAATAATAAACACTCCAATAAAATTAAAGAAACAACTAAAACTAAATTATAACTAAATGGTACATATTGAATCTATTGAGAATCAAAATTTTCCATGTGTATCATTATAGTGATCTCTTTTCAATGACAAACTTATCTCTCTTTTTATGAAATCAATATAATACTATTACTTTATAAAATTTATATAATATATAATACTGACTTTAAGAATACTAGTACTACATGCTAAGGAGTTTTATTTGACTTTAAATATTACTAGTACAAGACAACACACTTCATATTATTTTGAAAAGAAAATACAGAAACAACAAAAAAAATATTTTTCTCTCCTTGTCTCTCTTCTTCTTCTTCTTCAGAAGAAACCAAAACTCCATGTCCTTTTCTTTCTCTCTCCACGTGAATAACTGTGTGTAGAAAAATGGCCTCCTCTAAAGTGTAGAAATTATTGATAATTGTTCGTCATTGTCTGTTAAAGACAACAACATAAAACTATTGAAAATTGTTGATTGTAAGAGATTGTTGATTTAAAGATGATTGTTGATGGACACTTCAGGGTTTTTTGTTGTTGTTCTTTGATGTGAAGAGCAACAACTTTTAGGAGAACTCTAGTGAGTTGTGGATGAAAAATAGTTTCAAAAAGAGTGACCTATTTATAGTTATAATTAGGTCAAGAAATTAGGAAATAAAGTTAATTGACAAATCAAATTTTCCTTGGTCACCAAGCTAACCAATCATAAGATGAGTATCAACAAATTGACACTAATTTACCAATAAAAAACAATTAAACATAAAAGGAGATATTTTTGGTATTTATTATAATTTTATCACTCAATTTTAAAAGTGCATAAAATCAAATAAATACCTTTTTTTAAATGCATTAGTTAAAAGTACGAAAATAATATTTAAATAATAAAAATGACTTTTTGTGATTTTTTTAATATAAACGGAAATAAAATTAGTAACATATAGACAAAAAAATATTCAAAGTGCACCAAGTAAAATTCGAACTCATGACCTTATGTTTGCAAGTTTTATTCATTACCAATTGTGCTACGTTGCTTATTTGAAACAAAAACCTAATTGAAAGTATTTGAAGAAGAACAAGTATTTGTTATTTTAAAAAATGCAAATAAATTATTATGTGTATTCTTAAATAAGAAAAATAATTTAAAAATGAATATTTATAAAAACCAAGGAATGTTAGTGTAAACGAACCAAAAGAATTTTAAAACCTAATTTTGAAAATAATTTTGACTGTAGCACCGAGGCGGGAAAATTTAGGGTATAACAGATGCCCCTATTTAATTATTCTTCGATTGAAGCATGCAAGTATAGGAAGTTTCGCATATTCAGATCCAGAGGTTTATTAAATAATGGAAGACCCTAAAATTTGGACCAAAGATTATAAGGATACATTGTACAACGTTCTCAAGAGTACGTAAAATAGACAAAGATGATGATGCATCATCCAACTAGAGTTTGAACAGAGAGTATGATTGAAGATTAAGACTGACCTAGATACGAAAACGCAAATAACTCGCCAATACCTAAAAAAGAGATCGTAGACATTATGTATTTACCATAATCTAGAATGTAAATACATAAGTTGAAAATTGATAACTTATTGTTGCATTGAGACTGATGCAACAAGCTATATCGCGGTTATAAAGTGAACAATACCAATTTTGAAAATTTGACTCACTAACGCTTCGAGACTAACATAGAAAGCTTATAACACATATTTTCGCATACTTATCACAACCTTGGGGATAGATAATACAAATATAGGTTTGTGTATTTATCACGACCTAGAGGATAAATAACACAGACTTGATAATTCATCGTTGTTTAGAGACTGACACAATGAACTATAGATTTTCACATACCTACCACAATCTAGAGGGTAGATAACACGAGTATAGGCTTGTGTATTTATCACGACCTAGAGGATAAATAACACAATCGTGATAATTCATTATCGCTTAGAGACTGACACAATGAACTATAGATTTTTGCATACCTACCACAACCTAGGGGATATATAATACGAGGATAGGCTTATGTATTTATCACGACCTAGAGGATAAATAACATAAACCTGATAATTCATTATCGCTTAGAGACTGACACAATGAACTATAGATTTTCGCATACTTACCACTACCTATAAGATAGATAATACGAGGATACACTTGTATATTTATCACGACCTAGATGATAAATAACATAAACCTGATAATTCATTATCGCTTAGAGACTGACACAATGAACTATAGATTTTCGCATACCTACCACAACCTAGAGGATAGATAATATGAGGGTAGGCTTGTGTATTTATCACGACCTAGAGGATAAATAACACAAGTCTGATAATTTGCATACCTACCACAACCTAGGGGATAGATAATACAAGTTAGATATTTGAAAAGTGTTTTGATAATCGAATCTTATATAACTAAACTAAAGATAAGATCAAAGTTTACCGGTTGTGTCTGTTCTCAACCAAGGTGTTTGTTTGTTTTGTAGATAAGATAGTTCAACAATAGGCCCCAAGAAAGTTTGTAGTTTAACCAAAGTAGATTTGAAAAATTCCATGCATGATGTATATGCATAATGCCCTCAACCGATATGAAACCCAAATGTATATGTATATGCACCAAATATTTTGTATGTTCATGCACCAAATGTATTGTAAATGTTTTTTGATATTTTTTCTCCTTTTAAACCATTGGCTCTTTTTCTTTTGTGTCACCGACTCCCCAATGTTGTATGTTGTTTTATCGTGGTATCTTTAAGTTGATTTGAGCAAGATGAATAGTGTCAGCAAGATTTTGAGAATTATATGCGCAGGTGTAGGCGTGGACATGGACGTGGACGCAGGTGTGGACATAGCCATGGACGCAAGCATGGACTTAGGCGCGAATTTTCTTTCGATGTTTTTTCTAACCAAAATTCTTTTTGATGTTTGATCAAATGCTTCTATTTATTTGTCAAATCTCCAAAATGATTTCTACGCAGTATTCACAAAAAATAATCGTAGTATTTTGCAAAAAAATATGAAAAGAAAAGAAAAAACACAAATTGAAAAGATTAAAAAAGTAAATGTTTTATTGATAAACATGTCTTTGAATAGGCGAGAGTACAAGATGAAGTTCCTAGAAAGAGGTAACCACGGAAAGTTTTGACAAAAACTGAAATTAACAATAAAAATGATAATCGCTACTATTGTTTCTCCAATGTCCTTTTGATAACTCCAATCTCCTTTTCTTCCAAGTCAAATGATTTAGATTAATCCCTCTTCTTCGTGGTTGTAGTTGTGGTTCTTAGATCGCAATCTATTTGTTTTTTATATTGAATAAGATCCATAACTTTTGCCTGGACCTCCCTTTCGGGTTTTCGATCCACCAGGATAACTTTTTTTGTTTATGTCCCTAATTTTTGTATGGACCGCCCTTTCGGGTTTTCAATCCACCGGGACACCTCTTTTTTCCTAAGTCTCGTGTTTAGGTTCGATTTAGCGGGCTTTTTATACATAGTATTTTTTACTGCGTCTTAGTTCGTCGGATGTGGAAGTTCTTCCCCGTCCATTGTTTTGAGAATAAGACCACCACCCAAAATCGATGTTTTAACCATATATGGACCTTTGTAGTTGGGTGTCCATTTACCACGTGAATCAAGGAGAGACAGTAGAATCTTCTTGAGCACCAAATCTCCTTCTTTGAACACTCGAGGATGAACCTTCTTGTCAAATGCCTTCTTCATCCACTTTTGGTATAACTGACTGTGGCACAGAGTTGTCAAGCATTTTTCTTCAATGAGGTTAATCTAATCAAGTCGCATATGAACCCACTCTGCTTCTTCAAGTTTGGTTTCCATTAGAGCCGTATCTATGGAATCTCTACTTTAACAGGGAGTACAACCTCCATGCCATATGCAAAAGAGAAAGGAGTTGCCCCTATGTTCTTTAGACCGAAAGGCATCACTTTGTAACTGAATATTCCCCAAGGAATCATGAAAGTAGTCTTTTCCATATCCTCATGTGCCATTTTGATATGATTATAACCTGAGAATCCATCCATGAATAAAAATACTAAGGCTTGAGCTGTATTGTCCACCAAAACATCTATGTGAGGTAACAAGAAATAGTCTTTGGGACTTGCTTTGTTCAGATCCCGAAAATCTACGCACATGCGTACTTTACCGTTCTTCTTTGGCACTGGCACAATGTTAGCTATCCAAGGTGGATAATCTACCACGGCTAGGAAACCTGCATCAAATTGTTTAAGGATCTCTTCCCGAATCTTGTTATACATGTTTGGATGAGTACTTCTGAGCTTCTATCTAACTGGAGAACAACCTTCTTTGAGAGGTAGTCTATGCACAACTGTGATATGGTGGGAGAACTGACTTGGGTGTTTTGCGTTTTATCGCAATTGTTGCGGATATCAAGAGTCGCCATCGACTTTTCTTTTATCCAAAAGGAAAGGCTGAAAAGAAAAGGAAAGACCTTTGAGATTATTTCTGAGTTCGGGGGGTAGATTATGAAAAGGGAAGGTATTAGCACCCTTTCCATCCGTAGTTATCTACGGGCTCTTAGTTGCTTGCTAGATCACTTGCTTTTGTTTGAAAATGTGCTTTGTGGTTGTTTTTGAAAGTATTTTGAGAAGGCGTCATCGTTTAGGCAAACTTTGTAACAGTTCTCGTTCGTAAGAACGTATACAAAGTGTTGAGTTTTTGAAAATATTTCATGTTTGGAAAAGGTTTTGAAAGTGTTCTGAAAGTGTTGGTGTTTATTTTTAAAATAAGCAAGAGTGTTTGATTTGAAAATGAGCAAGCAACTAGGAATAATCTACCTACTCAAAAGTCTTAGTTCATTTATTCCTTTCCTTTGATATTGCTATCTTACCGTTGATTTTGTAAGAAGCCTTATCTTTGTATGTAAAGGGACGGTCGTGGGTTATCGTATAGTCATGATAGCAATGTTGTGAGATATCTTAGCATTTCTCTTTGAGGGACTAAGATCATTTTGAAAGGCAACATTGATAGCGTCATCGAGGGACTATGATCTTATGTTTTTTATTTTTTTACTAAGATATCCCACATGCATAACATGACCATTTTTGTAAGGCAACAAGTGGAATTACCCTAAGGGTGCATCTGTGAAAGTGTGTTTGATTGCATGCATTTTCTCTTTGATTTTTGGATTGTCTACTTGTTGGTTTTATCTTGCCATACACACCTAATTACTAGCATTTGTACAAAAGTAATAAAAAGTGCAAAAAATAAATCATACACTATTACAACCATATTGAAATGCATAAAAATATAAAGGAAAAAATAAGATAAAAAGAAGGGAAAAATCACTCCTTTGATTGGGGGGAAACAACCTTCGATTCTGCTTATGTTGGCCTCCTTCAATTAGGGCTAGCACCCAGCAAGTCATGGCCTTCGATTGGGCCTTGGCAGCAGCTGGTCATGCCCTTCGATTGGGTTTGTCAACAGTTGGGCATGCCTTCTGGTTCTGTCTTGTTGTCTTGTTACCTTCTTCGATTGGACCTGGAATCAGTAAGTCATGGCCTTCGATTCTGGCTGGACTTAGTGCAAATTTACCTTCTGATTCTGCCTTCCTGCCTTAGAAGTCAGCATGGAAGCCCAAGGCTTCGTTTCATGTCTTTTTTCCCCTGTCCCTTTCATTTGGAACATAAAATGGCAACATGGCCTAAGCCCATGCTAGTATTTGTCTTGTGACCAAACTAATTATTAAAGTATATTTAATAAATTCAACTAATAAGAAACAAAAAGATTAGCTAGAAAAATAGATTCAAAGGGTGTAAACGAAAGGGAGGCAAAATGTTATATACATGTTATGTCTAAATGAAAGATGCAAGGGTAAGAGTAACTTACCTTGCTTCAACCTTGAAGATGAACTGGGCCTTGAGTGATGGCTCTGGGTTCTCCTAAATTCAAAAGGAGGGGCCAGAAACTAGGCCTTGGATGCCAGATTTGAAGAAGGAAAGAAACAAGTGTTATGTTTCTTTCCAAACTGGATTCGAAGGAGACTGAAGAGTGGGGAGTTCTTCAGAATCGAAGGAGGTGAAAATGGGACCCTGGGTTTGTTTTCATAAGTGTTTGAGAAATTAAGAGTTTTGTTGTGTTTGAGAAAGTTTGGAGATTAGTTCCCCTGGTCCAAAGATCCTCTTGTCAAAAAAAATCCTCTCCAGCCTTTGCAAATAATTCTTCTATTTATAGAGAAAGAATGGACATGTTGTCCAAAGCCAGCCTTGTAAAGAAATGATAAAATATATGTAACATGAAAGTACAAGTGGGGGGCCTTTTGGAAGTTGGGGTGCAGAAGATGTGACTTATGCTTCCGGCCCTCTGATTATACAAATATTTGGAAGCAACATAGCCTATTAAATAGGGTAAGTCCATGAGATTTTCCCAGCTTTGCTTCAAACGAAACCTGCTTCGAATGGCTCAGCTTGGATTCGAACAAAGCTGATTCGAAGGGGATCCACATTCCAATCGAAGCTTTGCATGCCGGTAATTTTATCCAATCGAAGAGTTTGCCTTGCAGGGGGCACATGTGGTCAACAGGTCATGGCCTTTGATTGCAAGCATGCATGCAACATACTTATCCCATCGAAAGGCTTGCCTTGCATGGGGCACTTGTGGCAGAAAAATTTGGTATTCAAAGCAAACATGCAGGCAGTGGAAGACACAAATGAAGCTCGCAATAAGAAGTCAAATGCCCAGAAGAAAGAGGCATGCTAGCAACAATTTTTGAGCAATCAAAGGAGGTGCAAAGTCCAATCAAAGGGTGTTGAATCGAAGGAGGCCTATTTTTCTCCAAATTTGTCAAAAATGTTATTTTTATCTGTTTTCTCCCTTTTTGACAGTTTCCTTTTAATTTTGGTACTGGAAAAGCCCAATGTACTTGTGCAAGCTTGAACCCTGAGGATCTTTGTGAGAAAAGCCTTGAGAATTGAGAGGGCGAATTTTGGGGTACAACAGCTGCCCCTGTTCAATCTTCTTACACCTGAAGAGTTAGATTGGCAAATCTCCCATTCGTGACTTGAAGGTGGAAGATGATTGAACACTAGAGTGCCCAGAAATTTGCACTTGATGATGTTATGGTTGATTATGTAGGGAATGGGCTTACAAATGCCATTTGGAGAAATGATGGATAGTTGTTAGAGATGGGCTTATAGATCCCATCCAAAGTCATTATTGATAGAAATTAGACTAAGTCAAAATTCTGACTTCAACTGGAGAAGAAATCAAAATAAATCTTTGGAGCGGTTCATCTGAACCAGAGGAAATGTCTAACAGAAAGAATCAGGATAAACCATTGAGAGATTTAAATTGAACCAGCAGAGGTCTTTGATTTCCTGTCATTAATTGGAAGAAATAAATCTAACCAAAAGAGGTCTTTGGTCGCCTGTCATTAACTGGAAGAAATAAATCTAACCAGAGGAAGTCTTTAGTTGCCTGTCATTAATTGGAAGAAATAAATCTAACTAGAGGAGGTCTTTGGTCGCCTGTCATTAACTGGAAGAAATAAATCTAACCAGAGGAGGTCTTTGGTCGCCTTTCATTAACTGGAAGAAATAAATCTAACCAGAGGAGGTCTTTGGTCTCCTGTCATTAACTTGAAGAAATAAATCTAACCAGAGGAGGTCTTTATTTGTGATGGGTCGGTGTAGGGCTGATTTTTAGGAGACATATGAGAGAGAAACCTGGGTAGGGCTGCTTCGGGATGAATCCATATGAAACTTCATCATGGAAAGAGAAGGAACCTGTGTAGGGTTGCTTCATGATGAGTCAGTGTAAAACTTCATCTTGGAAAGAGAAGGAACCTTTGTAGGGTTGCTTCATGACGAGTCCGTGTAAAACTTTATCTTGAGAATGAGAAAAGGAACCTATGTAGGGTTGCTTTATGATGAGTCCGTATAAAACTTCATCTAGAAATGTATGAGAAGGAACCTGGGTAGGGTTTCTTCATGATGAGTCCGTGTAAAACTTCATCTTGGAAAGAGAAGGAACCTGGGTACGATTGCTTCATGATGAGTCCGTGTAAAACTTCATCTTGAGAATGTGAAAAGGATTTTGTATAGGGTTGCTTTTATGATGAGTCAGTGTAAAACTTCATCTGGAAATGTATGAGAAGGAACCTGGGTAGGGTTGCTTCATGATGAGTCAGTGTAAAACTTCATCTTAGAAAGAGAAGGAACCTGTGTAGGATTGCTTCATAATGAGTCCGTGTAAAACTTCATCTAGAAATGTATGAGAAGGAACCTGGGTAGGGTTGCTTCATGATGAGTCCGTGTAAAACTTCATCTTGGAAAGAGAAGGAACCTGTGTAGGATATCTTCATGATGAGTCCATGTAAAACTTCATCTTGGAAAGAGAAGGAACCTGTGTAGGGTTGTTTCATGATGAGTCCGTGTAAAACTTCATCTTGGAAAGAGAAGGAACCCGTGTAGGGTTGTTTCATGATGAGTCCGTGTAAAACTTCATCTTGGAAAGAGAAGGAATTTGGGTAGGGTTGCTTCAGCTGGTCGTGTAGATAATTTCCCTGACTTGTTACAGGTATTAATCTCTGACCTGAGAAAGAAAGATAGTTTTCCTCGCTTGTTACAGGTATTAATATTCAATCTCTTCATGTAGATAGTTTTCCGGGCTTGTTACAGGTATTAATCTATAATCACTAGTCCACATATAGTTTTCCTGGCTTGTTACAGGTATTAATCTGGAACTTGAAAATTGTTGATGGTAGCCATATGTTGATTGACCTTTTCCTGAAAAGGTAAAACGTTAGCTGTATGCAATGTCATGGTGTATGAAATGCATGGTGTCATGATGTTCTCAAAATAAATGAGATTGTGTCGTATGCACTTATCATGTATGTAAATAGGATGTATGAAATCTGAAATGTTTATTGAAGTGTATCTTTGTCTGGGAAAATAAATCCTTGACAAATGTTGGGGAGTCATTAAATCTTGGACTGCTATTGAAGAGTGGGCGTGTCTTCAAAATTTGCTTAGAATGTTTCCACCGGGGATTCCTGTTTTATTGTTTTAGGAGAATTCCGCTGGGGAATATTGAAAACTCTGTGGAGAGTGTTGATTCCTGCTTTGGGAAAAGAGTTCAGGAGTCTCGGTTGTCCATTGCTCTACTGGGAGTTATCTTGGGGAAGATTTAAGTTAACTGTTATTTGGTCGTATTCCAGGCTTTGCAGTAACTTGCTAGAAGTTATCTTATCTGGTCGGGTCCAGGGTTCACAGTAATTTGTTGAAGATTTTATAGTAGTCTACTGGGGAAAAGGAGTTGTGTCCCTCTGATTTGTAGTAGTCAGAGAGGCAAACTCAAGTTAGGGAATCCTGCCGTTTGTTGGGGAAATAAACCCTTTTGCTGGTCTGTTGGAGAGGTGGCGACTTCATTGGGGAAAATCCTTGAGGATTCTTGAGGTCGATTCAGCTGGGGAAAAGTTTTCAGAGATTAAACTCTGGATGGGAGTCATCCTATGAGAAGGATTTTGGGGAGATTTGTCACTGCCCCAAGTAGCAAGTGTTTGTGGCACTGCCAGGAACTAATTGATTGTACGTAACCCTTTGTTGGGATTTGCGTTCAATGCCCCAAGTGATTTAGATGGAGACCTGCCCCTGGTTATTCTGTACTTCTTGAGAGATTTCTTGGAATCTTGACTGGACTGCCCCAGGTGTGCTGGATAGTGACATGTGATACCCCTTGTTGATAGGAGATTTGTCATTGGAAATTTCATCCCACTTGAAGTGATTTTGTTCATTGAGAGAGCTTTCGTTCACTGGATATTCGTTGTGTGAATTTCTCCATTGTCAAACAAATAGCCATATGCAAACATCGATATTCAAATAATGCAAAGTTTATGCTTGTCTTGAAATTTTGAAAATGCGTTTTTAGCAAGAAATTTTGTAAGAAAATTCAACTCAGGATTTAGAGTAAAGCCTTACAGGAGTCAGGATACCTTTTGTAACAGTATGCTTTTGAACTAACCCATGCTTTAATAGGACTTTTGAAGGGTTGTAACGTGGCTTGGTTCACAGTTTAAGAAACAAAGGATAAGGCTCAAAGTGTATTTGTATCCACCTGTTCTTCGTGATGTTCTTCGGTCTTAAACTCAGTTAATTGTGCGTTCGAACTCCAATTGAGTATGGAATGACGTCTTGGTGATGGTTCAGACAAGTTAAGTTTATCATAAGGAAGTCATTTCTTGCAACATTTTTCATGTTGTTGAGGATTTATAGCGACCTCTTTCTTTTGATTTATTATCCCTAATTTTGGTCTGACTGTTCTTGTTTTAAGATTACGGTCAGCGGGATGCCCCAGTTTTTCTTAAGTCTCCTTTGTAGGTTTTGACTTAGTGGGCTTTTCTTTTTGAGATATAATGACCGCCTATTTGGTAGGGAACCATCACTGTCTTTTGATTCAGGAGGAATGTTTTTGATATCACTCGTTGTATACAAAGTGAAAGTTTACGACTCAACGCGCATTTGAATTAACTGAGAGACTACCATGCCCCAGGTTTTGATTGAAGGTTTCATTTTGTGTGAAAAAGAAAATTCTTACTTCTTTGTCTCGAAGGGGCTGACTAGGATTATCTTACTTATTACTCCAGTGTTTGGGATTTAAAATAACGCATGTATATCATCAGCAAGGTCTGTCCAAAAGCATATTCTATGAGATTATGGCATTGTTTTCGTCATCCTCCCTCTAAAGGCTTGCAACTTTTAGCAAGAGTTGAATGTCATAAAGAGAGTAAAAAGCATAGTTTAAATGTAATGAAAACGGATGGATCAATTCAAGACATACATATGAAATGCATTAATGCAACAGAGTTTAACATTAATAGATAATTGTTTGAATAAATCAAAAGAGAAATTACAACTTGAAAATTCAAATGAACAAAAGCCTCTTTGTCTGAACTTATCACTTCAGGTGGTGAGCCTTTGAGGGACAGCAGAAAAATTCAGTCTGGCCATCTTGTGTAAACTCCAGCATTCCTCTTCAATCAAGCCTTAGATCTTATTTTTCAAAGCCCAACAACTATCTGTATCATGCCTAGGATTATTGGAGTGGTACACACATAATACATTGGGATGATAGTTAGGAGCAGAGGTATTGGGATTCCGAGGAGGATCCATCAATGTGACCAAATTCAACTTCAACAAGTGTTGTAAGACCTGCGATATTGGCATGTCGAGTTTGGTAAAATGCCTAACGGATGGGACCCGTTTACTTTGGTCACCTTGTCCTTGTTGACGAGGTGGTTGTTGGGCTCGTGACGTGGCAGCAAATTGGAAAGGTCTACTCTCTACCAAACTGGCCTTTTGTCTCATGGGGGGCTGAGTAGTGGCCTGGTCCCAAATCTTGACCGTTTGTTTCATGCGGTTGCAACTGTCTTGATGAAGTTTGTTGATGAGGGTCCTTAGCTCTTCTTGTCCTTGAGCCAAGTTTTGGATAAGAGCCATCTGGCCCACCAGTTGTCCCATCATTTAGACCTTCATTATGGCTATCTCGGTTTGTAGCTGTTCCAACTGATCATCCTTGGTGCCCTCCGGATTCCCCATGACCATACCCCTTGTGAGGAGAGCTTTCACTTCTTATTGCCCCTTGGATAGGTTCAAGAACAATTCTTAAAGTTGAGCGTTTTGAGCTTGGATGTCCTCGATAGTATGCTCTAGAGCCATTTCTACTAAAATAAACAGTAGGAAGATAAGGAGACCTATATGGGAGAAACCTGTCATGATATGATGCATGATATGTGGATGCATGTTTTCAAGGATCTCGCAGAGTAAACACAAGAAAATGTTATAAGTTGAACTTTTATCAACAACTTTGATTGGAGAACTTTGTATCAGTGGATGTCCTTCCACGAGAATTAAGCTCACCATGTCAAGTGGGTCATAGCCCTTGACTCAATTTTGTTGTACTTGATCTTTGATGGCGTTTGGTTAGAGAAATATAAAATCCTCTTGCCCTTTGATATATGTCTGGTTTAATGTGACCCTGCATCATAGACACTTGAGATCCTTGAAATGGTTATTGAAAATGCTATGGTATTATGTCATAATGTTATGTACAAGTATGCAAAGTAAGCAAGTAGAAATAATCATATTCACACAAAGCAGACAAGTCCTTAGGTTTAGGCTTGTATGGGGTCTGTAGGTAAGTACCCTCTTGAAGTTTAGTTGGCTCAACCTGTCCTAGTTAATAGTAACCGAGTTCTAAGGGATCTCAATATCACTAACCTTTCTTTTAGGCATTGTCTCAGCTCAATCAATCTTTTCTTGTGGCCGAGATATCCCAAAAGTCCGATCTCAATGAGTGTAGTATCGAGTATCAACCAATTTTCAGCTTTCCACCAAAACCGATTATCTCACTACGTCCTAATTGGCCAAGTTTGTTCAATTAAGGTTCTAAGGTCGGTTAGTGCTTCATGACGCCACTCAGCGGCCCTGTATTCTCCTCGATTCAACACAAGGGATATCGGTACCCACAAATGCGTCACACTACCGTAGCTATTGCTTCAACCATATCGGTCTATGCCGTACAGTTTCCACAATCTATTGCAACTTACCTAAAAAGGTGTCCCAGATCTGGGTAGAGGATCAAAGGAAGCCCAAACAAGGAACCATAATGTAAAGAAAACAAGTCAAACAATGAAATAAAGTAAAGGGGGTCTAGCCCTAAGGTAACCCTACTTTTAAGAATCTCCCCAACAGAGTCGCCAGTTCTGTGATACGGTGGGAGAACTGACTTGGGTGTTTTGCATTTTATCGCAATTGTTGCGGATAGCAAGAGTCGCCGTCGACTTTTCTTTTATCCAAAAGGAAAGGCTGAAAAGAACAGGAAAGACCTTTGAGATTATTTGAGTTTGGGGGGTAGATTATGAAAAGGGAAGGTATTAGCACCCTTTCCATCTGTATTTATCTACGGGCTCTTAGTTGCTTGCTAGATCACTTGCTTTTGTTTGAAAATGTGCTTTGTAGTGGTTTTTGAAAGTATTTTGAAAAGGCACCATCGTTTAGGAAAACTTTGTAATATTTCTCGTTCGTAAGAACGTATACAAAGTGTTCAGCTTTTGAAAATATTTCATGTTTGGAAAAGGTTTTGAAAGTGTTGGTGTTTGTTTTGAAAATAAGCAAGAGTGTTTAATTTGAAAATGAGCAAGCAACTAGGAACAATGTACCTACTCAAAAGTCTTAGTTCATTTCTTCCTTTCCTTTGATATTGCTATCTTACCATTGATTTCGTAAGAAGCCTTATCTTTGGATGTAAAGGGACGGGAGTGGGTCATCGTATAGTCATGATAGCAATATTGTGAGATATCTTAGCATTTCTCTTTGAGGAACTAAGATCATTTTGAAAGGCAACATTGACAGCGTCATCGAGGGAATATGATCTTATGTTTTTTATTGTTTTTACTAAGATATCCCACATGCATAACATGGCCATTTTTGTAAGGCAACAAGGGGAATTACCCTAAGGGTGCATGTGTGAAAGTGTGTTTGATTGCATGCATTTTGTCTTTGATTTTTAGATTGTCTACTTGTTGGTTTTATCTTGTTATACACACCTAATTACTAGCATTTGTACAAAAGTAATAAAAAGTGCAAAAAATAAATCCTACACTATTACAACCATATTAAATTGCATAAAAATATAAAGGCAAAAATAAGATAAAAAGAAGAAAAAAAAAGAGCTCCTTCAATTGGGGGGAAGCAGCCTTCAATTCTGCTTTTGTTGGCCTCCTTCAATTGGAGCTAGCATCCAGTAAGTCGTGGCCTTCGATTGGGCCTTATAAGTAGTTGGTCATGGTCTTCGATTGGGCTTGTTAGCAGCTGGGAGTGCCTTCTGGTTCTGCCTTGTTACCTTCTTTGATTAGGCCGGTGTGATCGGTGGATCTGGAACTGACTGTTTAACGCTGGTTCGCGAAATGTCGCGGAAGCAAGAGTCGCCACCGTCTTTTATTTTCTCCAAATGGAAAGGACAAAAGCACAGAAAAATTCCTTAAAGAGATTGCTCTCGGTTCGGGAGGTAGGTTATAGAAAGGGAAGGTGTTAGCACCCTTTCTATCCATGGTTATCCATGGGCTCTTAGATACTTGCTCAATGTGTTTTCAAAAATGTTTGCTTGCTTTTCAATTATGGGTTTTAAAAAGTTCCTTTGAAAAATTTCAGTTCGACTCGTACGTCAGAGTGTTTGAAAAATTTGCTTTGAAAGCTTTTGAAAAGTGTTGGTGTGAAAAGATTTCAGTTTGTTTTGAAGAGAGCAAGTATCCATGAGAACCTACCTACCCTAAGGAATTCGTCTGTGTAAATGTCCTTTAAAGTAATGCCATCCCACCATTGAGAGGTAGGTAGCACCACCGTCGGAGGTGTTCGGGTCAATTCGATGTTCGGGACATGGTGATCACCAGAGCAATGGGAAGACACCTTAGAAGCTACCCTCATGCCAGGTTCCCGGATCATGAGGACTTACTAAGACATCCTCTACTCGACGATCACCTTTCGAAGGCAAGGCAACAGTGAGGCGTACCCTAGGGGTGGTGTGTGCGATTCGTGTGTCGTTTTCATTGATATTTGTCTTGTCATGTTTGTTGTGATCTACGCTTGATTTTAATTAGGGTCCATACATTCTTTCATGCTTTTTTGTTAACAGTTAAAAAAGTGCGGGAAAAAGTAAATCTACAGTTATTACAAATGGCGCGGGTCCACATCGCCAAAATTAAACCAGACCCGATTTGACGGAAAGTAAATAAAGCAAAAGAAATAAAAGTGCGAGAAGTTCAAGTTACACGGCTTTGGGAGAAATACATAATTATTTAAGCAATAAAATAAATACGCAAATTAAACAATTAAAAATATGGGCGTTGGACCCTTTTGCAAAATTAAAATTAATAAGGAATTAAAGTTAAAATTAAAAGAAAATGTTTTTGGTATTTTTATATTTTTTAGATTTAATAGAAAGAAAAGAATTAATTAAAACAAGCTAAAATAAAATATTAAACCTAGTTCTAATTATTTTTAGGTTTATTATGAAAGTATTAAAATATAACCTAAATTAAACCTAAGTTAATTTATGTACAATTTAATGAAAATAAAATAAGTAATATTATTATTATGAAAAAAAAGGGAAAATTAAAAAGGAATAAAAAGAATTTATTAAACCTAATTCTATATTTTTTGTATTTTTGTTTAAAAGAATTTAAAATTTGCAACCTAATTAAACTAAATAATTACATATTAATTTATTTATGAAAGTATTGGAATAAAATAATTTATTATGTTTTTATCTTTTTCTGATTTTTTTAGGCATTTTTTATATATCGTAAAAATAATGAATTAAATTAAAACAATAAAACAAATAAAATAATAATTTAAAAAAAGATATAAGAAAAATAAAAAAAAACTTGCAAACCAGGGGGGGTGGAGGTCCCCAATATGGAGGTATGACTTTGAATGATCTGGCCCATTAAGCATGAAATTCGCTGACTTTTCCAGGTGTTATGTGGCACGTTGACTGGGATTGTAGTGTGTTCATCAGTTCTGAGCCCTTGATCTGCATCCCTTGGACGCGTGGACCTTTGGATTTTGAGGCATATGGTGTGCCTTAAGGTTGTGCCTGCATATGATTATTAATGGAAAAATAATATGAGCATGTGAAAGACCTGGGGTTCGAACCCAGGTCTTGGATATTGAAGCCACAAGCTTTTGCCAGCTGAGCCATTGAACGCGTGTTATATATGTTAGACAAACAAATAATAAAAAGGAAAATGAGTTAATGGCCTGGAAAAGCGCGCGAGAGTTTAAATGAGCCAGTCAGCGTGTGACATGTAATCGTCTTCTCCACCTTCCCTGAAAACAAAACCATATGGCAACGGTTTCTCAAGCGTGGTTTAAGGTTGCTTTAGAGAAAATAGCGACTAGCGCTATACGACTCATAAATTAGGCGCGAGTGCATTAATCTCTTCGTCCAAGCTTCCTGAACCCATCCATGGCATTGTGGTGGTTGAATTTTACGTGATTAAGAAACCCCTAATTGGGAGCTCTGCAAACCCTAGACTACATCAATGGCCAAATCACGTATATAGCACCAAAACGAAATTAACTTGCATGGTTAGTTCCAGAAACATATAACAAACATGAATCAATAATTAATTTTCATAAAAAATGCCTAGAACATGATATGCGATTATGAGTTTCATGCTGTACAGTTTCAGTTGAATCTACCAATTCTTGAGGTTTTGGTTGTTGTTTTTGATTGGAATGTGATCAAGGCAATCTTGGCAAGCTATTGAAACAAGAATGGAGGCTTGAATCGACCTCTAAAGGGGTTTACAGTTTTGAACTTTTTGATGAAAATTCCAAGTTTGCTATGTCTCTTTCTGCGCAGCTTTTTAGTCTCTATGCATTAGGGTTCTCTTTGTGCTTATGTAATGATGCTATTAGGTCCACAAAACTTGATCAAATCCATGGCAATAATGATTTTGCATATTTGATTTTCTTAAGATCTTTTCAAATCTTTTTCACATGGTTTTTGTACCAATTATGCTCATATTAAACCAAATCTTTCCTAATTAACCTATGCACGAAATCTTGACCTTAAAACATGTATAAAAAGATTTGTTAAAGCAAGTTTGATATTTTTCATGTATTTAAATAATTTAAATGAATTAATATAAATAATAATTCAAATAAATAAATAAAAAATGAGAAAATACTTCCCTTTGGGCCAAATGGTCGTGCATATGCTTGGAATGATGAATCATGGAAGAAAAATGGGCCCATTAGCATTTTTAGGTCATTTGGATCAAAGTTGACTTTTCAAAATATCCAAAAATTTCCCAACTTCCACAAGGCATAACTTGCTCAATTTTTAAGCTTTTCTCATGTTCTTGGACATTTTGGAAAGGTCTTTGAGTCCTCTAACCAATGCCTTTTGTCCCATGTCATTTTGATTTACCAATCTCAAGTTATGGCCTTTGACTTAAAGTCCCTTTTTGTTGACTTTTGAAAATGACCTATAATGTTGAAATTGATAACTTTTTGTGAGAGCATTTCTTGGACTTGGAATATGAAGATGAATTGTAGGAAATGTCTTTCTCTTCAAAATGAGATTTGGATGGAATTTTTCTGATAATCCATGTGAAAGTTATGCCCTGGTCAATTTCAGTTGACTTTTTCAGCTGTCCAAATATAGTAACTTTTGCATCTTGATGATTTTCTGAGCCAAAATTTGAGAATCATGATCAAGCATTGATCAAATGATGTTTGTGGCTTCAAAATGATATGTTGACCAAAAATTTGAACTTTTGACTGTCAAATGACCATTTTGCCCCTACAGTTGACTGTAGTGCAATCTAGGGTTTTGACTGTGCAATTTTAAGCTGAATGCCTTGAAACTTGATGTGAGGATGCTTGACCATCTTTGTAAGCATATGAGACTTGATTGGCCCCTTGAAAACTTTATTTTCCTGATCAGAACACAAACCCTAATTTTGACTGTATGGGAGCCCTTTGCACTGTGCAACCCTTGGGGAATTTTGTGACTTGGCTTGGCAATTTCTTGAAGAATATGGGAGGGCAAATTTTGGGGTACAACAGTTGCCCCTGTTCAATCTTCTTAGACCTGAGGATGCAGATTGGCTGACGTTCCTTTCGTAATCCGAGGGTAGAAGATGATTGGACACTAGAGTGCCCAGGAATTTGCGCTCACATGGTAGCAGTGATGATGGGAATGGGCTTATAGATGCCATTTTGAGATTGCTGGATAGGATGATGGGCTTATAGATGCCATCTGGATGTTGGTCGCATAGGAGATTCCTTGGCGAGAACCTGCATACCTGCAAAACAGAAAATGGGTACCTGACACGTTGCAGGAGCTGATTTTAGATGCTTGGTACAGATGTGTCCTGACTGGTTACAGGAGCTGAGTCTGGAGCTTCAAAAGATGATGAATGAACCAGGTATGGTTACTGCCTTAGCATGAATGGTAAGAGAACCTTGGGTGATTTTAACTTCAACAACGCTCGTTGAGAAAATCTTGGCGGGAAATACCATCTTCGCAGGATCGGAACGAGAACCATAGGCCATTATAATCTGAAAGGGAATCACCTCACTTGCCGTCGGAGAGGGGAATCATAGGAAAAGGAATTGTCACCTCACTCACCGTCGGAGAGGGAACCATAAGAGACTATCACCTCACACTCATCGTCGGAGAGGGAAACATCTGAAAAAGGACTTACCACCTCACACACCGTCGGAGAGGGCACCATAGGAGACTATCACCTCACACTCATCGTCGGAGAGGGAAACATCTGAAAAAGGAATTACCACCTCACGCACTTGTCGGAGAGGGGACCATAAGAGACTATCACCTCACACTCATCGTCAGAGAGGGAAACATCTGAAAATTTCTATTGAGTCTTTATCAGAAGAATCTATTGGGAGTCGATTTAGCTGGACTGGACAAGGTCTTGAAATGTCTTCAACTGGAATAAGGATCAGGGAGATCTTAGGGTCGATCTGACTGAAGGAATGATGAAGGAATCTGGGACGATTACTACCTCAGCAGGATGATGAAGGAATCTGGGACGATTACCACCTCAGCGGGATGATGAAGGAATCTGGGACGATTACTACCTCAGCAGGATGATGAAGGAATCTGGGACGATTACTACCTCAACGGGATGATGAAGGAATCTGGGACGATTACTACCTCAGCAGGGTGATGAAGGAATCTGGGACGATTACTACCTCAGCGGGATGATGAAGGAATCTGGGACGATTACTACCTCAGCAGGATGATGAAGGAATCTGGGACGATTACTACCTCAGCAGGGTGATGAAGAAATCTGGGACGATTACTACCTCAGCAGGATGATGAAGGAATCTGGGATGATTACTACCTCAACGGGTGATGAAGGAATCGGGGACGATTACTACCTCAACGGGTAAAGACTTTTATCTGTTGATCGTTCTTTCCTGAAAAAGTAACGAATTAGTTGTGTGCAATGTCATAATGCATGAATTGCCTGATTTTAAGATGTTCTCAAAAACAAATGAGATTGGGGTGATATGATGCGTCTATGCATGCTATAATGATGTATGTGACGTTTTATGAATGTGTTTTTCGTCTAGGAAAGTAAATCCTTGACGGGTGCCGGGAAGTCACTCCTGGGCTGATGTTGAATAATAGACTTTGCTTCCGCTGGGGATGATAACTGCAAGAATACCGGTAGGAGAAGACGACTCCGTTGCGGAATAAACTTGGAAAATGGAAGATTCTGTGGGGAGAAAGATACTCTAGCGACCATGCTGGGGAGCAATACTCTGTGGGAAGAGGGATGCCTTGCTGGGCTGTTGATGATAATTTGCTGAGGATATCTTTGTTGTATTGGGAGTATGAATAGACTTCGCTGGGGATAAGAGAACTTCGTCGGGGACGCTCTTTCCATGGCTTTTGGCTGAGGATAACCCAGTTATATCCTGTTAAGGAAATAACTCTTTGAATAAAGCCGGGAGATGCGTTCGTGCTCTGCGAGGGGATAAGCTTCCAGAATCTATTGGGGATAAGCTTATTGCTTGGGGATATGGATTCCAATTTTCTTGGGGAAACTGGATTGGACTCTCTTGGGGAAGTATTGAACTGTATTGGTTATGTTCTTCAACGGAACTTACCCTGATGCCTGGGAGGATAGAACAATCAGACTGCTTAAACCATTCTTCATTGCCCCTGTTTCTGTGGGGGAGGCACTTGTGGGGTACTGATAGTTATTGATGGACAAACCTTCTTCTGGTAGGCAGATGGCAGGACATAGTCGTACGCTTTAATCCCTAACTTTTGCCTGGACCGCCCTTTCGGGTTTTCAGTCCACCGGGATACCCATTTTTGCCCAAGCCGCCTTTTCAGGTTTTCGACTTGCCGGGTATACAGATTTTTTTTCATTTCATCCCTTCATTTTGCCCGAACCCTTTTGGTTCGCCGGGAAGCCCTTAGTTTTGCCTAGGCATGTCAACCTAGCGGGTCTTTGATTTTGCGTAGTATCTTTTTGACTATGTCCACGCTCTTAGAATGCAGGGAGATGCCCCTGTCAGTAGTGTTTTGTCATGCCACCAGAAGGTGTTTGATCAGGCCAGATTCGTTGTTGAAATGCCCCAAGCGACTCAGGCGGAGATTTGCCCCAGGCTTTTTGGCCTTTGAGAGATTCTCTGAATCTTGACTGAACTGCCCCAGATGACGGACCATGATCATACCATGCCCCTTGATTGGAAGTGCTTCTGTTCATTAGGCATTCATCGTGCGAATTTCCCTGATGTTCAAACGAAAAGTCATATGTAAACAAAGTTATGTTAAAAATGCAAAGCTTATGTCTGTCTTGAAGATTTTGAAAATGCATTCTTTTTTCATAAAACATGTGGATGTTTGTAAAACATGATGTCAACTTTATATTTACCGTAGCCTTAAGGAGTCAGGATACCTTTCGTAACAGTATGCTTTCGAATTAACCCATGCTTCAGCTAGGACTTTTAAGGGTTATAACGCGGCCTGGTTCACGGTTTAAGAAACAAAGGATAAAGGCTCAAATTTTATTTGTACCCACCCGCTCTTCGTGATGTTCTCCAAACCTAAACTCAGTTGATCGTGCGTTAGACCTTTTTTGAGTTTTTGTCCTGATGCTCCAGTGATGATTCGGATGTTGATAACTTATTTTGAATAGGCAGTCATTCCTTTTTTGCTGAGGGTTTGTAAGACCTTTTCTTTTTGATTTCGTTATCCCTATTTTTTTTGCCTGAACTGTTTCCTTTTTGGAATTACAGTCAGCGGGATGCCCCAGTTTCATAAGTCCCTTTTATAGGTTTTGACTTTTTGGGCTTTTCATTTATGATTTTTTTTGATAATGACTGCCTGTCCTTATGATTGTTCTGAACCATCACTGTTTTTTCGTAAGGATCTCTTCGGTGCCATTCGTCATGCACTTGGATCAACTGAGAAGACTACCCTGCCCCGGGTTATGATAAAGGGTTTTAATTTTCGAAAATAAAAACTCCTACTTCTTTGGCTCAGATGGGTTGACGAGGGTATATCATCCTTATAACTCCAGTGTTTAGGGATTGAAACAATGCTTGTACCTCATCAGCGGGGTCTGTTCAAAAGCATACTGTAGATCGTGGTATTGTTTTCGTCATCCTCCCTCAAGAGGCTTAGAATTAAAGAGAGTTGATATCAGAAAAAATATGAAAATAATTTGCGTTTAGTGAATACGGATATATTGATTCAAAATAGACATAAGCGATGCATTAATGTGATAACAATGTTTAACATGAACAAATGTTTGAACAATCAAAGAAAAATACAACTTGAACATTTGAATGAACAAAAGACATTCTCGATGATTTGGTGTAGGATCAGCGTTCAAACTCGACCTCCTTGGCGTCAATCAAATCCTGGATCTTGTTCTTCAAGGTCCAACAGTCGTCGGTGTCATGTCCAGGACTGTCAGAATGGTAGGCACATCTCACACCCGGGTTGTACTTGGGAGAGGAAGTGTCAGGATTTTGAGGAGGATCCTTTAGTGTGATCAGTTTTGCCCTCAGCAATTGCTGTAATGCCTGAGACAAAGACATGTTGATGTCAGTATACTTCCTATCTTGATGCTTTATCCTACGCCTATTGCTCTTTCTTGGTTGAACGGGCGTGGGATCAGAAATCTGGATTGCCCCTACATCATGACGACCCTTTTTACCATTTATATTATTGGATTCTTTCTTCCCACTGTGGGGCTTTTTCTGAGCATCGGCGAGTGCGGTTTCTTGAATCTTCCCCGACTTGATACCAACTTCAATTCTCTCCCCGGTCAAGATAAGATCTGTGAACCCAGCAGAAGAATTCCCAATCAGATGGTTGTAGAATGGACCAGACAAAGTCCCCAAGAACATGTCAACGAGCTCCCGGTCAGTTAAGGGAGGTTGCACCCTTCCAGCCAGGTCTCTCCATCTTTGTGCGTACTCCTTGAAACCTTCACTTGACCCCAATGACATACCCTGGAGTTGGGTACGTGTGGGAGCAAGGTCGGCATTGTACTGGTACTGCTTATAGAAAGCAGTTGCCAACTCCTCCCAGTTACGAACTTTGGTCCCATCCAGTTGATAGAACCATTCGAGGTGAGTCCCTGAAAGACTTTCCTGGAAGAAGTGGGTCCACAAATTCTTGTCCACCGTATATGGCTGAATCTTCCGAACATAGGACCTGAGATGTAACTTGGGACAAGACGCCCCGTCATATTTAGTGAATGATGGTGCTTTGAACTTGTGGGGGATTATCACACAAGTTGACAAACCCAGATCTCCGAAATCCAGCCCAGGTACCTGTTGAACCTCCATAGCCTTCAACCTATCCTCCAACTGTTTGTACTTGTCCTCAGCCGGAGGGTATTGTTCGTCGTCAAAATCTGTCTCGTTGTCGGAGACCACTGGACTAGGAACCCTTTCCTCTCGGTGACTGCTCTTCCCCACAGATGGAGTTGTCCTCTCAGTTTCAATCTGCGGTGTATTCCCAGATCTGCGTCTAGGGCTGAACAAAATAGTCCTCTTCTTCTTCTTTTCTTTCTTCAAGAGCAAAGCCTTCAGATCTTGTTGCCCCTGGGTCAAATTCATGATCAGCTCTTGGAACTGGGCATTCTGAGCCTGGAGGTCCTTGATAGTGTGCTCGGTTGAAGATTCAGGATTCATGACGATCGGCTGAAATAAACAGCGAAGAAGGGTAAGCAACCTGTCAAAGGGACACCTGCAATGCAATGAGATGTATGACATGCATGTAATGTTTTCAAGGACCTCGCGGGAGAAACAAGAAAATTTGTTAGCATTTGAATTTATAGCTTGATGGAAAGAAACCCATGTTGTTGAGAATTCTTCTCCAAGGGTCAAAGGCTCACCATGTCCAGTGGGTCATAGCCCCTGACAACCTTGGTTAGAGGGAAATAAATCCTCTTTGCCCCTTGCTGGACAGTTGGTTCATCATGACCTGCATCACAAGCCCTTGAGATCCTTGAAATGGATTAGGATGTATGCAATGGTATGATGTCATGCTATGCATGGGGTGATGTAGGTAAACCCTGTTATGAGTCCCAATTAAGGACTATAAACAGACCCTACAAGAAATTCAATATACTTTGTTATGAGTCCCAGTTAAGGACTATAAACAAAACCTGCAAGAAATTTAGTAAACCTTGTCATGAGTCCTAGTTAAGGACTATAAACAAAACCTGCAAATAGTTCATGTGTCAGCTAACAAGCATGCAAGTAGGCAAGTACAAAGGCACACAAGTCACACAAGAGAAACCCTTAGGGTTTAGGCCAGCATGGGGTCTGGATAGTACCCTCTTGAAGTTGGTGGGTTCAACCTGTCCTAATCAAAGTAACCGGGTTCTAAGGTTCCCAATATCACGGGATTGCTTTCATTGTTCATCGTTTCGATTTAGCCACTGAACTGGCGACCGAAATATTCCAGGAAAGCAACCCTCAATTGAGTGTAGTATCGAGTATCAACCAACCTCGGACTGCACCAAAGTCAGTTATCTCACTACCCTAAAGAGGCCAAGTTTGTTCAATTAAGGTTCCTAAGGTCTGTTGATGCTTCACGACACCACACGGAGGCCCCGTACTCTCCTTGACTGAACTCAAGGGTTACCGGTACACACCAAAGTGCCACATCAACGTAGCAGACTGTTTCAACCATGTCGGTATACCCCGCACAGTTCCCTCACAGTCTTGTTGCTACTTTCTAAGAAGGTATCCCCAGATCCGGGTTAGGATCTATAGAACTCCCAAGCAACCCACAATTTAAAGCACCCAAGGAAAACAATTGAAAACACAGTTATGAACTAGCCCTAAGGTACACCCCACTTTAAGTTTTATTCCCCAGCAGAGTCGCCAGTTCTGTGATCGGTGGATCTGGAACTGACTGTTTAACGCAGGTTCGCGAAATGTCGCGGAAGCAAGAGTCGCCACCGTCTTTTATTTTCTCCAAATGGAAAGGACAAAAGCACAGAAAAATTCCTTAAAGAGATTGCTCTCGGTTCGGGAGGTAGGTTATAGAAAGGGAAGGTGTTAGCACCCTTTCTATCCATGGTTATCCATGGGCTCTTAGATACTTGCTCAATGTGTTTTCAAAAATGTTTGCTTGCTTTTCAATTGTGGGTTTTAAAAAGTTCCTTTGAAAAATTTCAGTTCGACTCGTACGTCAGAGTGTTTGAAAAATTTGCTTTGAAAGCTTTTGAAAAGTGTTGGTGTGAAAAGATTTCAGTTTGTTTTGAAGAGAGCAAGTATCCATGAGAACCTACCTACCCTAAGGAATTCGTCTGTGTAAATGTCCTTTAAAGTAATGCCATCCCACCATTGAGAGGTAGGTAGCACCACCGTCGGAGGTGTTCGGGTCAATTCGATGTTCGGGACATGGTGATCACCAGAGCAATGGGAAGACACCTTAGAAGCTACCCTCATGCCAGGTTCACGGATCATGAGGACTTACTAAGACATCCTCTACTCGACGATCACCTTTCGAAGGCAAGGCAACAGTGAGGCGTACCCTAGGGGTGGTGTGTGCGATTCGTGTGTCGTTTTCATTGATATTTGTCTTGTCATGTTTGTTGTGATCTACGCTTGATTTTAATTAGGGTCCATACATTCTTTCATGCTTTTTTGTTAACAGTTAAAAAAGTGCGGGAAAAAGTAAATCTACAGTTATTACAAATGGCGCGGGTCCACATCGCCAAAATTAAACCGGACCCGATTTGACGGAAAGTAAATAAAGCAAAAGAAATAAAAGTGCGAGAAGTTCAAGTTACACGGCTTTGGGAGAAATACATAATTATTTAAGCAATAAAATAAATACGCAAATTAAACAATTAAAAATATGGGCGTTGGACCCTTTTGCAAAATTAAAATTAATAAGGAATTAAAGTTAAAATTAAAAGAAAATGTTTTTGGTATTTTTATGTTTTTTAGATTTAATAGAAAGAAAAGAATTAATTAAAACAAGCTAAAATAAAATATTAAACCTAGTTCTAATTATTTTTAGGTTTATTATGAAAGTATTAAAATATAACCTAAATTAAACCTAAGTTAATTTATGTACAATTTAATGAAAATAAAATAAGTAATATTATTATTATGAAAAAAAAGGGAAAATTAAAAAGGAATAAAAAGAATTTATTAAACCTAATTCTATATTTTTTGTATTTTTGTTTAAAAGAATTTAAAATTTGCAACCTAATTAAACTAAATAATTACATATTAATTTATTTATGAAAGTATTGGAATAAAATAATTTATTATGTTTTTATCTTTTTCTGATTTTTTTAGGCATTTTTTATATATCGTAAAAATAATGAATTAAATTAAAACAATAAAACAAATAAAATAATAATTAAAAAAAAGATATAAGAAAAATAAAAAAAAACTTGCAAACCAGGGGGGGTGGAGGTCCCCAATATGGAGGTATGACTTTGAATGATCTGGCCCATTAAGCATGAAATTCGTTGACTTTTCCAGGTGTTATGTGGCACGTTGACTGGGATTGTAGTGTGTTCATCAGTTCTGAGCCCTTGATCTGCATCCCTTGGACGCGTGGACCTTTGGATTTTGAGGCATATGGTGTGCCTTAAGGTTGTGCCTGCATATGATTATTAATGGAAAAATAATATGAGCATGTGACAGACCTGGGGTTCGAACCCAGGTCTTGGATATTGAAGCCACAAGCTTTTGCCAGCTGAGCCATTGAACGCGTGTTATATATGTTAGACAAACAAATAATAAAAAGGAAAATGAGTTAATGGCCTGGAAAAGCGCGCGAGAGTTTAAATGAGCCAGTCAGCGTGTGACATGTAATCGTCTTCTCCACCTTCCCTGAAAACAAAACCATATGGCAACGGTTTCTCAAGCGTGGTTTAAGGTTGCTTTAGAGAAAATAGCGACTAGCGCTATACGACTCATAAATTAGGCGCGAGTGCATTAATCTCTTCGTCCAAGCTTCCTGAACCCATCCATGGCATTGTGGTGGTTGAATTTTACATGATTAAGAAACCCCTAATTGGGAGCTCTGCAAACCCTAGACTGCATCAATGGCCAAATCACGTATATAGCACCAAAACGAAATTAACTTGCATGGTTAGTTCCAGAAACATATAACAAACATGAATCAATAATTAATTTTCATAAAAAATGCCTAGAACATGATATGCGATTATGAGTTTCATGCTGTACAGTTTCAGTTGAATCTACCAATTCTTGAGGTTTTGGTTGTTGTTTTTGATTGGAATGTGATCAAGGCAATCTTGGCAAGCTATTGAAACAAGAATGGAGGCTTGAATCGACCTCTAAAGGGGTTTACAGTTTTGAACTTTTTGATGAAAATTCCAAGTTTGCTATGTCTCTTTCTGCGCAGCTTTTTAGTCTCTATGCATTAGGGTTCTCTTTGTGCTTATGTAATGATGCTATTAGGTCCACAAAACTTGATCAAATCCATGGCAATAATGATTTTGCATATTTGATTTTCTTAAGATCTTTTCAAATCTTTTTCACATGGTTTTTGTACCAATTATGCTCATATTAAACCAAATCTTTCCTAATTAACCTATGCACGAAATCTTGACCTTAAAACATGTATAAAAAGATTTGTTAAAGCAAGTTTGATATTTTTCATGTATTTAAATAATTTAAATGAATTAATATAAATAATAATTCAAATAAATAAATAAAAAATGAGAAAATACTTCCCTTTGGGCCAAATGGTCGTGCATATGCTTGGAATGATGAATCATGGAAGAAAAATGGGCCCATTAGCATTTTTAGGTCATTTGGATCAAAGTTGACTTTTCAAAATATCCAAAAATTTCCCAACTTCCACAAGGCATAACTTGCTCAATTTTTAAGCTTTTCTCATGTTCTTGGACATTTTAGAAAGGTCTTTGAGTCCTCTAACCAATGCCTTTGGTACCATGTCATTTTGATTTACCAATCTCAAGTTATGGCCTTTGACTTAAAGTCCCTTTTTGTTGACTTTTGAAAATGACCTATAATGTTGAAATTGATAACTTTTTGTGAGAGCATTTCTTGGACTTGGAATATGAAGATGAATTGTAGGAAATGTCTTTCTCTTCAAAATGAGCTTTGGATGGAATTTTTCTGATAATCCATGTGAAAGTTATGCCCTGGTCAATTTCAGTTGACTTTTTCAACTGTCCAAATATAGTAACTTTTGCATCTTGATGATTTTCTGAGCCAAAATTTGAGAATCATGATCAAGCATTGATCAAATGATGTTTGTGGCTTCAAAATGATATGTTGACCAAAAATTTGAACTTTTGACTGTCAAATGACCATTTTGCCCCTACAGTTAACTGTAGTGCAATCTAGGGTTTTGACTGTGCAATTTTGAGCTGAATGCCTTGAAACTTGATGTGAGGATGCTTGACCATCTTTGTAAGCATATGAGACTTGATTGGCCCCTTGAAAACTTTATTTTCCTGATCAGAACACAAACCCTAATTTTGACTGTATGGGAGCCCTTTGCACTGTGCAACCCTTGGGGAATTTTGTGACTTGGCTTGGCAATTTCTTGAAGAATATGGGAGGGCAAATTTTGGGGTACAACAGCCGGGAATCAGTAAGTCATGGTCGTCGATTCTGGCTGGACTTAGTGCAAATGTACCTTCTGATTCTGCCTTTCTGCCTTGAAAGTCAGCATGGAAGCCCAAGGCTTCGTTTCATGTCTTTTTTCCCCTGTCCCTTTCGTTTGGAACATAAAATGGAAACATGGGCTAAGGCCATGCTAGTATTTATCTTGTGACCAAACTAATTATAAAAGTATATTTAATGAATTCAAGCAACAAGAAACAAAAAGATTAGCCAGAAAAATAGATTGAAAGGGTGTAAATGAAAGGGAGGCAAAATATTATATACATGCTATGTCTAAACGAAATATGCAAGGGTAAGAGAAACTTACCTTGCTGCAGCCTTGAAGATGAACTGGGCCTTGAGTGGTGGCTTTGGGTTCTCTTGGATTCGAAGGGAGGGGCCAGAAACTAGGCCTTGGATGCTAGATTCTAAGAAGGAAAGAAACAAGTGTTATGTTTCTTTCCAAACTGGATTCGAAGGAGACTGAAGAGTGGGGAGTTCTTCAGAATTGAAGGAGGTGAAAATGGGATTCTGGGTTTGTTTTCACAAGTGTTGGAGAACTTGAGAGTTTTTGTTGTGTTTGAGAAAGTTTGTAGATTCGTTCCCCTGGTCCAAAGATCCTCTTGTCAAAAAAAATCCTCTCCATCCTTTGCAAAGAATTCCTCTATTTATAGAGAAATAATGGACATGTTGTCCAAATCCATCCTTGCAAAGAAATGATAAAATATATGTAACGTGAAAGTACAAGTGGGGGCCTTTTGGCAATTGGGGTGCAGAAGATGTGACTTATGCTTATGTCCCTCTGATTATACAAAGATTTGGAAGCAACATAGCATGTCAAGTAGGGTAAGGCCATGGGATTTCCTCAGATTTGCTTCAAATGAAACCTGCTTCGAATGGCTCAACTTGGATTCGAAGCAATTTTATTCGAAGGGGATCCACATTCTAATAGAAGCTTTTCATGCAGGTACTTTTGTCTAATCGAAGAGTTTGCCTTGCAGGGGGAACATGTGGCCAGCAAGTCATGGCCTTTGATTGCAAGCATGCAGGCAACATACTTGTCCAATCGAAAGGCTTGCCCTGTATGGGGCACTTGTGGCAGCAAAATTTGGTATTTAAAGTAAACATGCAGGCAGTGGAAGACACAAACGAAGCCTACAACAAGAAGTCAAATGTCTAGACGAAAGAGGCATGCTAGCAGCAATTTTTGAGCAATCGAAGGAGGTGTTAAGTCCAATAGAAGGGTGCTGAATCGAAGGAGGCCTATTTTTCTCCAAATTTGTCAAAAATGTTATTTTTATCTGTTTTCTCCCTTTTTGACAGTTTCCTTTTAATTTTGGTATTGGAAAAGCCCAATGTACTTGTGCAAGCTTGAATCTTGAGGATCTTTGTGAGAAAATCCTTGAGAATTGAGCGGGCAAATTTTGGAGCGCAACAACCACAGTATCTTTATCCAATCCCGACATATCTCTGTAAGACCAGGAAAATATATCCATATATTCATGTAAAAGCTTGATCAGCCTTGTTTGACGCTTTCCTCCAAGGTTGCCCCTAGCCCGATCTCTTTCGGATCTTTCTTTGTGCCAAGGTTGATGATCTTAATAGATTCTTGGTATGGTTGTATATTGTCATCCTTTTTATATAATACCCTCGCCAATTATTTGGAGAGTTCATGATCTTCTTCATCTTCCTCTTCAGCTTGGTTAATTGGTGCGTCAAAATTATATCGGATAGCAACAGAAACATTATCGGTGGTTTTAGGCATGGATCTACACATCTATTATGTTTTGGTGTAGCTTTAGTATGTAAATTTGGAAAATGCATATGAATAAAAAGTTTTTCCATTTTAAAGCATAAGAGATAAATGCAAGAGAAAGACATGGATTTCAATTGAATGTGAAAACATAACTCTTATTAATCGAAACTATTTTTTGAAACAAATGGGGGGGCCTTACAAGCTACCCATATGCCTCGGGAATGACATAGGTTCCTTAAAAACAAGAAACAAATACTTTGGAAAGAAAAAGATCTCTGGAACTTCCACAACTGTCCAATTCTTGAGTTCTTCGCCTGGAGCACACTCACGAATGAAGTCAGATGCTATTTTGGTGATCATTGCTACTTGTCCACCATGCTCTACTCCTTTGTTATTGAAGGTTTCCTGGATGGGAGGAAACTGTGCCTTTGTCGTATCTGACTCTCCCCAAGGAATTATAAGAGTTTTCTTAGCAGGACTCAACCCTTGGGAGGAAATTACCAATGGCTTCTTCGTATTTCCATCAATCGCGGCTACATATTCTTCTTTAGGGTATCGCCTGAATTGGACTATCCCTTGATCCACCAATTTCTGTAACGTCCTCTCAAAAGCATTATTATGTTCCAAAAGGAAATCATGTTCGAACAAATATTCCTTTAGGAGATCAATTGGAGTTTTTACTCGTCTAGTTGCCCCAAAGTCAGTTACTACCTCAATTGCGTTCACAGTTGGCCTGCCATGTGGAGGCATAGGGGTCGTCTTGGTATTTGGCTTGTCAAAAGTGATATCTTTAGAATCCAACAAATCGTGAACCTTGTGTCACAAGGCCTATCATTTTCCTATGGTACGCCCCAAAGAATTGACATGACATTTTCACCTGGCATTTGCATCATACTTTGGCGAGAGTGCCCCGATTGGAGGAGATAATGGCTTTAGCCCCACCAATATGCTTTGAGCAAGTGTTGTGGTAATTCACTATGAGGCATGGGCAGAAGATCAAATTTTTTTGGAGGCCTTTCAATCATGTTTTGTTGTTCTCGTGGAATCAACAATGGTTGTTGTGCTCTTGGATATGATGAAACAACATTAATTTCTCCTTCCTTCTTTTTCGAGAAGTTAGGAACATGCCTCTTTGAATTGTAAGAAGTACTAGATAATGCGCCTTGTATCTTGCCACTTTTTATGCCCACTTCAATTCTTTCATCAATAGTTACCAAATCATAAAATCCGGAAGATACGTCTCCTACCATTTTATCATAATACAACCCTTGTAAATTTCCCATGAACATATCGACCAATTATTTTTCCAGGAGTGGTGGTTGTACACGGGCTGCCATTTCCCTCCATCTTTGAGCATACTCTTTGAAAGACTCATCCTTTTCTAAGATAAGTTTTGGAGTTGCATACGGTTAGGAGCCATGTCCAAATTGTACTTGTATTATTTCAAGAAAGCATTGGAAAGATCTTCCCATGTTTTGATATGAACTCACTCCAATTTCATGTACCAATATAGAGATTCCCCACTCAAACTATCTTGGAAACAATGGATCATTCGCTTCTGATCTTGAGCATAAACTTTCATTTTTCTGCAGTACATGCGTAGATGGTTCCTTGAGCATGTGAGACTTTATATTTTCCAAAGTCGTGTACTTTGAATTTTAGAGGGATCGCCACATCTGGAACTAGGCCCATTTCGAGAGCATCGACGTCGAAAGCATTGTAACCCTTCACAACTTTCAATCTTTCTTCAAGAGTTTTATACTGATTAAGCGCCAAGGTATTTTTAGTGAACTGGGTATGGATTGTTCTTTGTGGTACTTGGTTCATGTCTTCTAAGTCATGGTCTCCATCCTGCAAGTCTATGTAATTATCCATGTTGTGGGGATTGTAGGATGGAATCTGCAAGGTATGAGATGCCCCTACCTTCGGTGGAGGTGGGACAAATCCTTCAGTATCAGCTTGTCTGACCTCTTACTGAGCCATAGTTGACTTTATAGGTCTTGACTTTGGTTCTCTTCTTGGTTGGTGACCACTCGATGCACCAATAGTATGTGCTGCTTCTTCAAAGGCTACCCTAGGAATCTGTTCTTGCCTCTCAATGATGTTCTTCAAGGCTAGAAGAACTTGGCTCATGTCTCCTTTCATTAATTCGATATTACCCTTCACTTTCCCCAATGATTATTTGAAATAAACTTGATTATCTTTGATATGTTTCATCACTTTCTTTTGATGGCTCTTGTTTGATATGGTGGTCGGAGAGGCGGTGCTTTTTTCCAATGATTCAACTGGAGATGATTTTTGAAAAATAGTGATTTTTTGTTATGAATTGTGAAATATGATGCTTGTGAATGCATGGATGTATATGGATATGCTAAGAGTTTATTTTTGAATGTCTTATTCACTTAGATTTTTCTTTCATATTATATATATATATATATATATATATATATATATATATATATATATATATATATATATATATATATATATATATATATATATATATATATATATATATATATATATTCTCAGGTTTTTCTTTTATTGGTGAGCTTCTAAAAATAAATACACAATTGAGATATGAAAACAAAATACTTTTATTGAAATAACAATAGTCCTCAAAAGGGAATACAATTCACATATTGAAAAATATTCGATCCAAAACACCAAACATCAATTACTGGAAGAAATAACAAAGGGAAAAAAATTTCTAAGAGCCTTGAAGTCGTCAACCATCTTCCTACGGAGCTTGAGGAAGTTTTCAACGTCTTTCGGGAGAGGTACCATCACACTTTCCATATCTTTCAAACTTCTAAGGATGTCACTGAAACAATCGACCGAACAAATCATCAAGATGAAATCAATGAAGTCACCATCGAATGTTTTTTATCCTATGGGAAGGGAAAGGTAAACACCGAGTAAACCTGAAAATGGTGAAATCACAATCAAACGACCGAGAGATCGGGTAAGGAAATCTATCACACAGGGGGGAGGTATTATCATCCCACACGTCCATAGTACTCTACAGTATCCACTCTTGTTATTATTATTTAAGGGTTTGTTCAAAGTCTATGTTTAAGGTTTTAAGTATAAAAAAAATAAAGAGGGAATGCATTTAAAAGAAAATAGAAAATAATGTAGGGAAAATAAAGTTGTGCTCGTCCGGGCCCTACCCTAATGCCTACGTATCCCTTTTAAAGAATCATAGCAGTTGTAGTTCAGATCTTTTGTTTTGGTGGGTTTGTGTTTTTTAGTTGAACAATGTTAAATTCAATCACTCCACCACTGCTCGACCTTTGGAGACTTACGACCTGTAGTGGAAAGGAACTAACATGCTTTTTGAAAAAAATTGAAATAAAAAGGGGGCCCGAAGGAGAAAAAGAGTTTGCATTGGTTGATGTTTTTTATCTTAAAAAAGGATTTCGAAGTTATTAGATGTTTTATGCATTTGTCAAGAAAAGAGTTTTAGTCTTAATGCAAGGATGCAAAAGAAATAAAAAAATCTAAGGGAGACTATCCTAAATCTATCCCTAAGGTTATCATACAACGATTGACCCTAAGGTTAATTTTCGAAAGGGAAATCTCTACCTTACGTTAGCATGCATGGATACATACTCTAAGGTCTAGCTCAAATCGAGAAAGAAGAAAGCACATCCTAAGGGAGCATGGTATATACAAACAAGTGTTTTAGCAAAAGCACACAATCAGGGTATACTGACTCAGGGGATGTGGGTATGAAGAGAAAATGCTTTAGCTAAGGAGAGAGGATCACCCGAAGCAAACAAGTGGGAGACTGAGATGAAATAAAAAAGAAAAGCATTACTTTAGCTAAGGCGAGTGGGTCACCCGAAGCAAATAAGCGGTTAGCGAAGTGACAACAATGGCCATTGAGAACTCCTGAAAAAGTGTGGGGGTTTGATTGCAAAACCCTTTTCAACTTGACCGACTCGATATGTATGATCTGTACAAATCCATAGCATCTACGTACAACGTGAGCTAAGGATGACATGGGAGAAATGCGAGGGTCGATTGCGAACCCTTTCTGCTCGCCTCCTTTTGAGGACTTATTAGAGTGGGGGAATATGCGAGCATAAATGTAAACACACATGCATAATATCTACTTCAAAGGTAGGATTTTAAACAAACACAAGTAGCACACATAATACACGTAGTGCGGAATTTCCCTAAACGGGTCTTTAAATAAACCAGAGGGATTCCTTACATGATCAACAACGAAGATCCCCGTCATACATATATATTCCTACTTCTCATGGAAAGGAAAGCGGTAAAATCCATACTTGACATGACCTCTAGAAAGAAATAAAATGCGAAAAGGAAAATAGAAGGGAAATGTACCAAACGGATAACAATCCGTAGATGGCGAGCAATAGCAAAGAAACCCAGAAAACTTCGCGAGCTGCTATCACCATTAAAGAAAATACCATCATCCTAAGCATCAAAGTATCAACAAATCAAGATCAGAATATGTAGAGGACACATCCGAATATCAAAATACACTTGCACGAAACACAATCCGTATAGTGTATAACAATCACATGGGGGAATGTGTAGCGGACACATCCGTGTGATGCCAAAGTACATGCACGCAATATAATTCATACAGTATAATATCATTTGCGCATCATACGCAAACTTTCACTAACAAGTGATTGCATAAAGTGCTTTTCAACCAATAATCATGTGTCAATTAAAGGTTGAAGGCTTAACAATGTACCTTTCAAAGTATTCACAAAGGGATTAAAATAAAAAAGGCAATATGTGCAAATATGCATTAAAACAAAGTGAAATTCAATATTTGTGTCTGGGTAACCGGTTCCCATAACTGGGTAACCGGTTGCCATAACTCAAAGAGTTAAGGAAAACGCTGGTGTTTTGAGGTAACCGGTTATCATAATTGGGTAACCGATTACAATAACTCAAAAAGTTAAGGAAAACACTACTGTTTTGAGGTAACCGGTTACCATAATTGGGTAACCGGTCACCCGCGTGCGGATTTCAAAATACAGTTACGTGGAAAGGGTGGTAACCGGTTACCATAATCGGGTAACCGGTTACCGCGCAAGTAGAAAGTAGATTTTTCTAACTTTTTGATGTTTTGGCTCATGGCTTAGGCAATTGATAAAACACCAAATCTCCACACATTCAACACATGATTTTACATAATTCAAGGTCTAGATGCAAACTTCACATGCTTGATTAAGATAAAAAAAATTAAACCTCATGCAACATCCTCAATTTATTTCATCAATTAAGCACTTTCATGAGTGTAAACTTAATTCAATAAGCACTTAATTTCACTATACGATTTCGGATCTATAGATGATAATCAAATCAAATCACGATTATAGTATTAGATTTATATTCTCAATTCAAAATTTAACCTAAATACATTTCATGCTTGATTGAAAAAAGTGCTTCTCAAATAATCACTTATTTCAAAGTGATTAATTCAAGAAAATTCACTGATAGAAGTGAAGAGGAAGCTTAGTGTTGTACCCCAAAATTTTCCCTCCCATTTCTCATTGATTTCTCATCACAAAGCCCTTGGAGATCAAGATCCAGTTAGGGTTTCATCTGCTCAAAATTTCTCCTTGCACTGTTGACCCAAATTAGGGTTTGTGTTTGCACAAAGATGTTTTGACCTAAATTGCCTAAGATGACTTTCATGCTTCATATTGGACTCCCAAGTTTATCCACATCAAGTTTCAAGTCTTGATTCCAGGTTTTGCCCAGTCAATTGGACAGTTGACCTAGAAATCAGCTGCATTGGGGAAAAAGTCAACTGTGGCCAATTGACAGTCAAATCTCATGAAAATTGACCCACATCAACATTATGAACTCATATGGACCATTTGATCAAGTTTGGATCACAACTCCAAAAGAAATTTGATCAGATCACCAAAAGGGCAAAATGGTCATTTTTAGGATTTTGACTGCACAAGGGCAATTTTTGACTGTTTGACCTAGCCAATGGCAAACCAAGCTCACATATGGACTCAAGGACCCCATGGAATTGTCTTGACATGCTCAACAAGTTCAAAATATCCCAAATTCACAAGATTGACAGTTGAAATTCCCAGTCAATTGATCAATTTTGACTGTATACTGAAAAGTCAAACTTTGACTTTTTGGTCAAAATCAAGTGTCAAGATTCATTTTTCATCAAAACATGCCAAATCATGAAACTTGTTCATCAAGAAATCAAGAAATGCAAATTAGGGTTTGAAATGAAGATTTTTCATAACTTAGAATTTTTCTAAGTTATGAAAAACCCTAATTTTTTCCTAACTTTGCCCCACTTTCTCACCAAGATTCATTTGGATTCAAGCAAAAGTCAAAACATGAAAGTTGTAGCCTATTGCATAATCTACAACTTTGATTCACAAAGTTTTCCCAAAAGAAGCTTGTATCTCAAGTTACAATTTTTGGAACAAGGGTACCAAACCATTCTTAACTTAGAGAAAATTTGACCTATTTTAGGCAAGGTTTTTACCTAACTTCAAGACCATTTTCCACATACTTCCACTTGGAATTTCAATTTGAATTTCAAAGATGGATTGTAGTACACATTCCAAGCTTTCCAAAATGTCCAAGAACTCATCAAACAACCTCATGGTTAGGGAGAATCGAATTTGGCAAGTTGGGAAAAAGTCACTTTGATTCATGGCCATGTACATGTTCATAACTTGTGCAATTTTTCAAATCAGCTTGCACAACTTGATTACAGGTCCTATATCCCATTTGCACTCAATAATTAAATGCAAACCCTTTGTGTTCAAGCCTTGCATTATGTGTTTAAGCATTACATGAAGGTTTAGTCTTAAAATAGAAAAAGCAAATTATCCATTTTTGAAAAGGTATGGCTTTATGTCAAAAGCAAATCCAAGAAGTACCAAAGCATATCTCTGAAGCACAAGTCAAGGAGCATAACACACTGACCAAGACTAATGTATGCAGCATAGATTGGGGGCCTCTATCAGCCTAGAAACTCAAGTGGTCATCTCTTGCTTAAGTGTGAAGAAATGTGGCATAACAAAAACACAACTCTCATATCAGTGAACACATGCTTAGAAAAAGTTATCAAACACATTCAAGACATCCATTCTGAGCTAGAACACGAGCCAACCCTCCCCAACACCCTCTCATTCACAAAATCACCCTCAAACTGTCCAAACAGAGCACCTGCTGCAGTTTAAATCTCACAACTCATTTCCATCGTGCATTCTTGCCCAAACCAATTCAAACACCTTCCCTACCATCAATGCCAGCTATCCAAAGCATTAGAAGTGGACTGTAACTCCTCTAATCAGTTTGGCCATTTACATTTTCTTGTTTTGCAGGTGGAGTGCTACAACTCGATTAAGCTAGTTTCAAAGCAAAGTAAAACTTGGAATAGCATCCCTGGACATCAAGGAAGCTGTACCAATCATCACCTTGCTCTGAAAGTACCTCCATCATTAAATACAACTTCAACTAAACAGGTATATTTTTGAACTTCTATATCTCAATGTAGACATCATTAGCTCTAGGTTTGTGAATAAGAAGTGTTCTACTCATGCCCCTGAAACTGTACATACCTTTACTTTTCACTTATTTTGCATATGCTGTGAGAATTTAAGATCTGAATATTGATAAAAAGTTAGGTTAAGATTTGGGAATGATAGAATTCTCTCTCATTTCTGAGAGTTAGGAGGAGTTCTTTACATATTCAGAATCGTGGCCTGATGATTAACATTTCTTATGTTGTAAGTTTGTGCTAAAAGTCCAAGAATCCAGGTGTTTGAACCAGTGTTCCAAGCGCGCGTTTTTGTCACAGTTCTGGCCAGAGGTTGAAGAAGAACCTATTGGGCTGGGCTTGTTCTATTTTTCTTATTTGCACCATGTTATTACTTTCACACCCCCTGAGCCCATTTTGTTTGTTTTAATGATTTTTTGACTTTTCCTTTTTTATTCTGACTTATTTATTTTTGCTAAAAATATTAAAAACATAAAAAATATTTTTTTACACCATTTTTATATTTTTTAGGCATTTATTTGATTATATTGATATTTGTATGTGAATAAGTACATAATATTATTATTTAGAATAAATAGAAAAAATAATGTAAACACATTTTATTTTCATTTTTATTTTGTTTTATCTTCTGAAAATATGTAATATAAAATATACTTTTTTTTTATAAATATTAAATATTATTATTTTATATATATAATACATATTTAGAAAATAATACAAATATATATATTTATTAGAATATTTAGGACAAAAATACAAAAATACATACATTTTTTCTTTTATTAATATTTGACCTCAAAAAATACTTTGTTATAAATATACTTCATTTTTATTTTATTTTTGTATATAATAAATAAATACTTGTATATATTAAATAATTAATATATTTACTTAATAAATTAGGGTTTTGCCCTTAAAACACAAAAACTCCAAAAAATAATACTTTTTTTATTTTGATTATTTGACATATAAAAAATACCTTTTTCATACATATAAAAAACCTTTTGCATCTTGCATATTTATTTTATTTCCATTTAATTTGTGCAATCAATTATCTTGTAAATAATTCCAAATCGATGTAATAGCTAGGTTTAAATTCCTTGTCAAATACCCCCCATTTGAACATTTGTACCCCCTTCCCATATTATGTTGTAATAGCTTAGGAACTTTAAATTTCGCACTTTATTGCTTTCTAAATATACCATGATAGAATTAGGGTTTGTATGCAAATAAAAACAACAAAATAGTTTGACCTAATTTCAAGATAATCAAGCATGAAAATGGACAACACTAATCACACTTGCACCCCTAGGGTATTCCACTTGTTGCCTTCAATAAATGGGCCATATTGCATGTTAGGTCTCTTTGGGCAAAAACAAACACAAATCAAATGATCATAGTCCTTTGATGACACTTTCGAAAGGTTGCCTAAAAATGATCAAGTCCCTTAAAGGAAAATTGCCCAAAGACACTTGGCACTGTTGCAATTATGGTCTAAACGATGACCCGCGCCCGTCCCTTTCACATCCTAACACAAGAATTTCCACCAAATGCAATGGTGGAACAAAATTGTTAAAAGGGTTAAAACATAACAAAAATCTTTGAGAACTATAGGGTAGGTAGCTCTTAAGTACTTGTCAACTTGCAAAACAAAACACTTGCCTATTTTTCAAACCACACTTCACAAACACTTTCAAAACAAACTTTCAAAAAAACCTTGAAACATCTTTTCAAAAAGACAAACACCTTTTGTAAAACATTCGAGTAAAGAATTGTTACAAGGGTAGCCTAAACAAGGCATCTTTTTCAAAACCTTTTCAAAGCCACACACAAAGCACCATTTCAAACAATTGAAAACCAAGGCAAGTTGATCTAAGCAAGTACCTAAGAGCCCATGGATAACCATGGATAGAAAGGGTGCTAATACCTTCCCTTTCTATAATCTACTCCCCGAACCCGAGAAAATATCTCAAAGGTTTTTGCTGTGCTTTTTTTAAACCTTTCCTTAGGATAAAATAAAAAGTCGGTGGCGACTCTTGCTCAACCGAAACATTTGCGAAAACAAACGCAAAACCCTAGTCAGTTCTCCCACCGTATCACAGAACTGACGACTCTGCTGGGGACAAATTTAAAAGTGGAGTAACCTTAGGGCTTAGATCACCCCCTTGCATGGCTAATTGTTTGATTTGTTTGCTTTTATGTTTTGGATCTCTTGTTTGGGTTTGCAATCCTACACCCGGATTTTGGGAAAACATTCATAGATAGCAATACGTTGTGGAAACTGTGCGGGGTATACCGACACGGTCGAAGCAATAGCTATATTAGTGCGACATATTTGTAAGTACCGGTAACCCTTGAGTTCAATCAAGGAGAGTACGGGGCCGCTGAGTGATGTCACTAAGCACTAATGACCTAGAACCTTACTTGACCATCTTGGCCTTTTATTAGGGGTAGTGAGATGACCGGCTTTGGTGCAGTCCGAAGTTGGTAGATACTCGATACTACACTCATTGAGGGTTGTTTTCTTGGAATATTTTGGTCGCTAGTTAAGTGGCTAAACCAAAACAATGAACGATGAAAACAATCCAATGATATTGAGCTCCTTAGCACCCAATTACTATTTATAGGACAGGTTTTTAAGCCAACTACACTCAAGAGGGTACTCACCTATGAAACCCCATGCAAGCCTGAAACTAGGGTTTGGTGTGATTTGCTTGTACATATGTTTTGTGCATACATCATAAACATCATAAAGCATCATATGCATTCACTAACCATTTCAAGGGTTTGGATCTTCATCTTTGTTCTTGTTTTGTAGGTCATGGAAATTCCTCGCAGAAAAACCATCCAAGTTAACCTTGTGAGAATCTCTCCTCAACTCAAGGAGCTCACCTCAAGAATTCCAGAAAGCTCATCCTTCAGTGAAAGACATGGTAGACTGCTCAGCTTAGTCAACACCAACATTGAATAAGACATGATGAAAGTGCTATTCCAGTTCTTTGACCCTCTTCACCACTGTTTCACTTTCCCCGATTACCAGTTGGTGCCCACTTTGGAGGAGTTTTCTCAACTCCTAAGAATCCCTATCCTTAATCAACTATCCTTCAACGGTACGGAAAAGGAACCAAATCCGGAGGATGTTGCTCGAGCATTACATCTACAACCATCCGACATCAAGGGGCATTGGGAAACTAGAAGCGGTGTCAAAGGCTTCTTAGCAAAATTCTTGTTTGAGAAGGCACAAGAATGTTGGAATTCATTGGACCTACAAGCCTTTGAAGAAATTGTGGCACTCCTTATCTATGGGTTGGTCGTGTTCCCAAATTCTGACCAATTGGTAGATGTCAACGCCGTCAAAATCTTCTTGTCCAGAAATCCAAAACCAACATTGCTTGGGGACATCCTTCACTCATTTTACACACGAACAATGAGAAAGAGGGGTGTTCTCATGTGCTGTACTCCTCTCCTTGCAAGGTGGTTTATTTCGCACCTTCCACAATCTGTCTTGAAGAATGACCAAGGCTCAAGGTGGTCCCAATGGTTGATGACTCTTACTCACTCAGATGTGCATTGGTGTTCTCGGTCCAGAGAAAATGTCATCATCGTCGATCGTTGCGGAGATTTTCCTAATGTTCCTTTACTTGGAATCAGAGGAGGTATCACCTACAACCCTTGCCTAGCTTTGAGGCAATTTGGATATGCACGGAGGGATGGCCCTCACGACATGTTGATTCCTGACCTAGTTTTTGACTTCGACAACGATGCGCAAGGACTTCGCCAAAGATTCATCAGAGCTTGGGGGAGGCCCAACAAGGTTGATAGCAAGACACTGGGACACAAGAACTCCATCCCTCTTGAGCCTTATCTCAAGTGGGTACGAGCCCGAGCCCAGAGTCTAATGATGCCTTATCCTCATGTTCTCCCTGTGATTAAAGAGCCCGTCAAGGAAGGAGAGGTTCCCTACACCATCCTATATCCTGACATGCCTACATCGTGGGAGGAAATGCAGAAAAGCTGGATTCAGCTCAAGGAGGAACGGAACACTTTTGAAGCCAGCTTCTACGCCAGTGAGAAGAAGGTTTTAGAGCTCACCCGCCGACTCCATGAGCAAGAGGCCCTCAACACCTACATCGCACCAAAGAGGATGCGCAATGTCTTTTTACCTTGAGAAGTTATTTTTGTAATATTTGGCCCATGGGGCATTTATGTACTAACAAATTCCTTCTTATTAATATGACGTGCGTTCTTCTTTGTCTGCAACAATTTTGAATGTTCTAAATCCTTGAATGCATTGCATACATAAACATATCATTCATCATGTGCATAGGCAGGTCTCACTCCAGGTTTCCTTATCTGTCTGCTGTTTATTACAGTAGGATGGATCTCGAGCAAACAGTCAAAGACCTACAAGCTCAAAATGCACAGTTCCAGCAACTCCTGACGACCTTGGCTAAGGGTCAGGAGGATCTCAAGACCTTGCTGGGGAATAAAGACCCAGTGAAAAAGAAGAAAAAGAGACTCGGGGTGGCTACTTTAGGGAGAAGATTTGACGGAGAGGCCAGGAGAGTGCTTGAATTTCCTCCTACTTCTGATGAAGGGACCAGTAAAGGAGGTGGGGCTGCGGTACCTTCCGAGTCCGATGTGGAAGAAGAGGAGGTCGAAGAGGATGAAGACTACTCTGATCAGCAATACCCTCCAGCTGATGATAAATACAAAGGTTTAGAAGACAGGTTGGCCGCCATGGAGCTACAGAGAGTACCGGGTTTGGATTTTGAAGACTTGGGTTTGGTTGCCGGGATTGTGATTCCCCCAAAGTTCAAAGTGCCAGTTTTTGTGAGGTATGATGGGTTGTCCTGTCCAAAAATGCATCTCAGGTCCTACGTGAGAAAGATCCAACCCTATACGGCAGATAAAAACCTTTGGAACCATTTCTTTCAAGACAGCCTTTCTGGGGCTCAATTGGAGTGGTTTTATCAGCTAGAGGGAACCAGCGTCCGAAATTGGGAAGACTTGGCCACCGCCTTTTACAAACAATACCAGTATAATTCTCACCTTGCTCCCACACGTACCCAACTTCAGGGTATGTCACTGGGAACCGGCGAAGGATTCAAAGAGTATGCACAAAAATGGAGGGATTTGGCTGGCAGGGTGCAGCCTCCTTTAACCGACCGTGAACTTGTTGATATGTTTCTAGGGACCCTATCTGGGCCATTTTTCAATCATCTGATTGGTAACTCTTCCGCGGGGTTTACCGATTTGATATTAACAGGCGAAAGAATAGAAGCTGGCATCAAGTCAGGAAAGATTCAGAAGGGTGTTGCTGCAAGTGTTGAGAAGAAGCCTTTTAAGAAGGAAACAGTTGTTGTATGCTCCCAAAGAAGAGCAGGGAAGACTGAGCGTCGGCCAACCGTGGGGGCCGTAATGATTCAAAACCCTTCAAGTGAGCAGCCTCACTATAACCAGTCCAGACCAAATCAGCAACGGGTGGAACGGCCACAACGGCAGTTCACCCGTATTAATATGACTCCAGCGCAAGTGCTTCCCCATCTGTTAAAGTTGAATCTCGCCACTATCAAAGAGGCACCAAAAAATGTGAATACGTCCTCTCCGCATTATCATCCTAATGCTAAATGCGCCTACTATTCTGACAGTGTCGGGCACGACACCAATGATTGTTGGGCACTCAAGCATAAAATCCAAGACCTGATAGAGGCGAAGGAGGTGGAGTTCGACGCTCCAAAGAAACCCAATGTGATATCTGCTCCCATGCCGAAGCACGGCCGAAATGTCAATGCCATTGAAGAAGATTTGTATGTTGCTGATGTCAATGATCTGATAAATCCATTGCTAACCATCAAGTTGAATCTGTTAAAGGCCTGGATTTTCCCGAGATGTAAAGAAGATTGCTATTGTTGTTACTCTTTGCCGTTTGATTGTCCATTACTGAAGAAAGGCATCCAAGGCCTAATGGATAGTCGACAAATTTTATTTGAAAAAGTTTCTGCTGTTCCAACCCATACTGAAGATGTCTCAATCATAACCATTCACGCCAATCTTTCCAAGGCCTTCAGAAAGCTTGTTAAGATTACACCAGTTACGAAATCTGTTCCTTTGAAGATAACGATGCCAGGGCCTGTCCCCTATATTTCTGAGAAGTCAATACCATGGAACTATGGCGGTGACGTCTACTACCATGACATTAAACAAATCGAAATAACTGAAGAAAGTTTGGATGATGAAGAAGCCAGCATTGGAAACATTGCAGGCACGAGCAAAATCACCCGGAGAGGGAGAATATTTTCTCCAGAGATTGCCCCTCCAAGAGCAATCTTTGGACCCTCATCTGCCGACAAGGTCATCCCTGCACCAATAAAACTCTCCTCTAGAACCCCTTTGATTGAAGATGTTGTTGTTCCTAGTATTGTCCCTCCTACCGCTGCTGATAAAGGTAAGGGAATCCAAGATGAGCTCGTCAGGACGAGGGCTCAACCCTTGGTCATCCCGGAAACCTCCAAGAAGGAAATGGATGAGATCTTGAAGATAATCAAAAGGAGTGATTACGATGTGGTCGAACAACTGGGGAAAACCCCCTCAAAGATCTCCATGCTGGCACTACTACTTTGCTCGGAAGCGCACGCTAAGGCTCTGATTAAATTCCTGAAGGCAGCCCATGTGCCCCAGGAAACCTCTGCAGATCAATTTCAAAATTGCGTGGCTAGCCTTACTGCGGACAATGGATTAGGTTTCTCTGATGCCGACCTAACTCCTAAAGGTAGAAACCACAATGATGCTTTGCACATTTCAGTCGAGTGCCGAGGAACTACTCTCGCACATGTCTTGGTCGACACTGGTTCGTCGCTGAATGTATTGCCTAAAAAGGCCTTGGACCGACTAGATTGTGAAGGGTTGGAGTTGAAGCCGAGCGATATTGTTTTTAGAGCTTTCGATGGTTCGAAGAGAATGGTCCATGGGGAGGTTGAAATTCCCATCAAGATAGGCACTGAGGTGTTTAAATCTACTTTCTATGTGATGGACATTCGTCCGTCATACTCTTGCTTGTTGGGTAGGCCTTGGATACACCATGCTGGGGCAGTCACCTCCTCCTTACATCAAATGTTGAAGTATCCTGTCAAGGGAAAGATCATTACCGTCCATGGTGAAGAGGAGTACATGATCAACCACTTGAATTCCTTCTGGTATGTGGAGGTAGAAGGGGAGTTCATTGAGACGCCTTTCCAGCATTTCGAAGAAGTCCTTCCTGAAATAACAGTAGCAAAGTTGGCAGATGAAGTACCGAGGAAGATGGCCAGGATGGCATCTCTGGAAGACGCAAGGGCCGCAATAAAGGAGGGGAAGAATTCAGCATGGGGGCAGTTGCCTGATATTCCACATAAAACAGACAAATTTGGATTAGGGTTCACTACCGCGGGCCAGAAGGCTATGCGCCGTTTGAAGATTGAAAGAGCGCCAGTCAAAATTTCTCCCTACGGAATCAACACTTTGGAGGATGAAGACAAAGAAAGCAACATCGAAGAGTGGATTTACCCAACTGTCAAAGGAGGATTGTGCAACTGGGAGGCAAAAGACTTTGTCCCCATCACTTTTATTCATCAGTAATTTATCTGTCAAACATTTCCTATTTGGTCTGTAATATTTATTTTCAAACAATCCGTACACTATATTTTCACCTCATGCCTTGCCCGGGGCATGTAGGTCCATTTGTAAGGGTTTTAATTATTTTTCATATCCATATGCCATATTTAATGATTCATTGGACGTTTTTCATTTGATAAACTGTTGTGTTCATTTTCTTTCCTTTTGCATTTTTTGTTTAAGGATGGCTATCCCTTACACACACCCACGCTCACAAATGCAGGTACCCATCCACTCCGGATTCCATGGGTGACGATTCTGCTGTATCCGTCAATAACTCTGAAGATCTAGTCAATCAAGCCGAGTATGAAGATGACGAAGGTTGTGAAGTACCAGGGGAACTAGCCAGACTCCTACAGCAAGAGGAAAGGGCCATCTTACCTCACGAAGAGTCATTGGAAACTGTCAACTTAGGGACCGAGGAAGACCGGAAGGAGGTGCAAGTGGGTGCCAATCTGGAACCAAGTGTCAAGGAACGCCTGATACAGTTGTTGAATGAGTATGTTGAAATCTTCGCTTGGTCTTATGAAGACATTCCGGGTTTAGACACAGACATCGTGGTTCACCGTCTCCCCACAAGAGAGGATTGTCCACCGATCAAGCAAAAAGTCCGCCGAATGAGACCTGACATGTCTGAAAAGATCAAAGCAGAAGTGATGAAGCAATTCGATGCTGGCTTTCTGGCTATTGCGTCCTATCCTCAATGGGTCACTAACATCGTGCCAGTACCTAAGAAAGATGGCAAAGTCAGGATGTGTGTGGACTACCGAGATTTGAATAGGGCCAGCCCCAAAGATGATTTTCCACTTCCACACATTGACATTTTGATCGACAATACAGCTCAGCACAAAGTGTTTTCCTTCATGGATGGATTCTCGGGCTACAATCAAATCAAAATGGCCCCTGAGGATACGGAGAAAACAACTTTTGTCACGCAATGGGGCACTTTCTGTTACAAGGTGATGCCGTTCGGGCTGAAGAACGCCGGGGCAACCTATCAACGCGCCATGGTAGCTTTGTTTCATGATATGATACATCATGAGATTGAAGTTTACGTAGACGATATGATAGCTCGGTCACAAACAGAGGAGGAGCACCTTGAGCATCTAGAAAAGCTGTTTGCTAGGTTGAAAGAATACAAACTCAGGCTGAATCCAAGTAAGTGCACTTTTGGAGTTAGGTCTGGTAAACTTCTAGGATTCATTGTAAGCAACAAAGGCATTGAAGTCGATCCAGCAAAAGTGAAAGCAATACAAGAGATGCCTGCTCCCCGTACTGAAAAGGAGGTTAGAGGGTTCTTGGGGCACTTGAACTATATTTCCAGATTCATCTCTCATCTGACTTCTACTTGTGAGCCAATTTTCAAACTCTTAAAGAAAGATCAGGTAGTCGAATGGAACGACGATTGCCAAGCTGCTTTTGATAAGATCAAGGAGTATTTGCTAGAACCTCCTATTTTGATGCCACCTGTTGAAGGAAGTCCATTGATCATGTATCTGACTGTCTTGGATAACTCAATGGGGTGTGTTTTGGGCCAGCATGACGAGTCTGGTCGAAAAGAGCATGTTATTTATTACCTTAGCAAAAAGTTTACCGACTGTGAGACTCGCTACTCACTGCTCGAGAAAACTTGTTGCGCTTTGGTATGGGCTGCTCGCCGACTAAGGCAGTATATGTTGACTCATACTACCTTGTTGATTTCCAAAATGGATCATATCAAGTACATCTTCGAAAAGCCTGCCTTATCCGGAAGGATAGCTAGATGGCAAATGATCCTAACTGAGTATGACATCCAGTACACCACCCAAAAAGCTATAAAAGGGAGTGTACTAGCTGACCATCTGGCTCATCAAGCTATCGAAGATTACCAACCCATGAGATTTGACTTCCCAGACGGGGACATCATGAATTTGGACAACATTGAAGGTATTGGACCGTATGACGGACCCGAAAAGGGATCCCGATGGACCCTGTACTTTGATGGTGCTTCAAATGCACTTGGAAACGGTATCGGTGCGATACTCATTTCCCTGGAAGGCTGTCACACACCTTTCACGGCCCGGCTTTGCTTCAGCTGCACAAACAACATGGCTGAGTATGAGGCTTGCATCTTTGGTCTCAAGGCTGCTATAGATTTAGGGATCAAATCTTTGATCGTATTTGGGGACTCGGCTTTGGTTATCAGTCAAATCAAAGGAGAGTGGGATACCAAGCATCCTAATCTTATCCCATACAAAGAACATGTCTTGACATTGTTGCCTCATTTCGAGCAAATTACCTTCGAGCATTTCCCGCGAGAAGAGAATCAGCTAGCAGATGCTCTAGCTACAATGTCCTCCATGTTTAAACTCAACTGGGATAACGAGGCTCCCCGAATCACCATCGAGCGAATGGATGAACCTGCACATTGTCACGAGATTAATACCGAAGAAGTAGTGGAACAACCCTGGTTCCATGAGATCAAAAGGTATCTCGAGACTAGAGATTATCCCGAAGGAGCTTCTGTAAATGACAAGAAGTTCTTAAGGAAATTTGCGGCTAAATTCTTCCTGAGAAACGACATCCTTTACAAACGAAGCCATGATTGTGTATTACTCTGATGCGTAGACAAAGCTGAAGCAGAGTTGATCATGACTGAGATACACGGCGGCACATTTGGCACTCACTTGAGCGGGCATACGATGGCTAAGAAGATCCTAAGGGCATGCTATTACTGGTCTACCATGGAAGCTGACTGCCATCAACATTCCCGTACTTGTCACAAATGTCAAGTCTATGCTGACAAAGTTCATATCCCTCCGGTTCCTCTCAATGTTCTGACTGCTCCGTGGCCATTTGCAATGTGGGGCATTGACATGATTGGAGAGATCAAGCCCACAGCTTCCAACGGACATCGCTTCATCCTGGTTGCCATTGACTATTTCACCAAATGGGTCGAAGCAGCTTCCTTCGCCTCTGTTACTAAAAATGTGGTTGCCTGCTTTATCAAGCAAAATCCCATATGCCGGTATGGTGTTCCGGACAGAATCATCACAGACAACGGTACAAATCTGAATAACACAATGATCACCGCTTTGTGCGAACAGTTCAAGATTTATCATCACAATTCATCTCCCTATCGGCCGAAGATGAACGGTGTTGTTGAAGCTGCGAACAAAAACATTAAGAAGATCATTTAGAAAATGACAGTCACTTACAAAGACTGGCATGAGATGTTACCGTTTGCTCTACATGGATACCGTACGACGGCACGTACCTCAACCGGGGCAACCCCATTTTCGTTGGTATATGGCATGGAAGCCGTCCTGCCTATGGAGGTTCAGATTCCTTCTCTAAGGATTATGAAGGACACAGGTTTGAATGAAGATGATTGGATGCAGACCCGACTTGATCAACTCAATCTGATCGACGAGAAGTGACTCGCTGCTATATGCCATGGTCAGGCGTACCAAAATCGGATGATCAAGGCCTTCAATAAGAAAGTCAGACGTCAAGTGTATCAAGTCGGAGATCTCGTAATCAAGCGGATTATCTTGCCGCAAAGTGATCCCAGGGGCAAATGGACTCCTACATATGAAGGACCATTTGTGATCAACAGCATATTTTCTGGTGGTGCGATGATTCTAACCACCATGGACGGTGACGATTTGCCGCACCCTGCGAACGCAGACATAGTCAAAAGATACTACGCATAAAATAACCCGACAAGTCGAAAACCCGAAAGGGCGGCTTGGGCAAAATTGGGCATCCCGGTGAACCGAAAACCCGAAAGGGCGGTTCAAGCAAAAATTAGGGATAAAAACAAAAAATTCTGTACACCCGGCAAGTTGAAAACCCGAAAGGGCGGCTTGGGCAAAAAGGGGTTTCCCGGTGGATCGAAAACCCGAAAGGGCGATTCAGGCAAAAGTTAGGGAATTAAAGCGTACAACTATGTCTCGTCGGATCACTTCAAAGACAATCTCTTCATCAACTAGTTCCAGGTCCCTGATCAATCCAGTCATCGGCAAACGAAGCATTGGATGGACAGATATTCAGAGTTGTGAAGGCTATAGCGGAATGGAATCCCATGGAATTATTTCACATAGCCATCTTTATTTTGTATAAATCTTTCAATATTTACGACGAAATCCTCTTACTAGGATGATTGTCTCCTTTGTACAAATATACTCAGAGAAAGTTAATGCAAATACTCTTCCCAGAAATTTGTGTCATTTCCTTTTTCTTTTTTCTCTTGCACTAATTGTTTTATTTTGAGAAACGTCCAATGTTTTGTTAAATAGGCATATGCATTTGAACATAATCATTTCCTTATGAATCAAGAAAGAGGATTACTGATAGGTTGAGGGTGCAGTTGGATATCTTGATACCCTTTCAAAGGAAACCCCCAGGAGATTTGGAATCCATATCCCCAGCAAGTCTTAAAGCTTATCCCCGGTAGATTCTGGAAGCTTATCCCCTGCAGAGTACGGACGTATCTCCCGAGCTTTATTCAAAGTTATTCCTCACAAGGGCTTATAACTGGGTTATCCTCAGCTTGGTGCCACGGAAGATCGCACTCGGAAAATTTCTTCCTATCCCCAGTGGAGTTCATCCGAGTTCCCCAGCATAACTTATCAATACAATCCCCAGAGGAGTCTATCTTTGTTATCCCCAGCCAGAGAATCCTCCAGAACTCAATTCCCCTCAGAGTTTAAGTTTCAGTATCCCCAGCAGAGCTAAAACTTCAAACTATCAATCCCCAGCGGATCCAGACTAGTGAACCTTTTCCCCGCAGAAATGCTTCTCACTAGACTAGAGATTCTCAGTTTTATCTCCCCAGCTTAAGTCTACCAGGTTCTAAAATCCCCAGTAGACATCATCAGAAATTCTCTTACCCTGCCAGTCACCAAGGAAATTCCAAGTCCCCGCAAGTGGTTCTAAGGCCCCTCGATGTTTGAAGGATTGGTATTCCCCAAGCAAATTTGAAGACTTTCAGTTTTCAGTTCCTCATTGTATATTCGAAGATTCTCCAGTGAAGATTTCTTCAAGACAGGAATTCCCCAGAAGATTGGTATACAACCCAAGCTCCTTATTCTCCAGCAACAACCAAGAATTATTCTTCCCGGCAGCAGTCAAGATGCTTTTATCTTCAGCCATCTCGGATTCATCTATCCTTTGCAAGACAGCTCTCCAGCTTACATGTGCATCCATTTACATTCATATCATATAACATACATTGTATCATGCATCATGACATTGCATATAACTAACTCTTTGCCTTTACAGGTAAGATCAGTCGACAGACAAAAATCATTATCTTCCGAGATTCTTTCCAGGAATAGTTCAGATGTGACCCAGACATGGCAACATTCTGATGCTTATTCTAGATTCATCCAGATGCAGTTTTACACGAGCTCATCATCAGGAAACCCTACACCGGTTCCTCCTAAAACTTCAAGATTTCTGAAAACAGTTCACGGGTTCTCCAAGTAACGGATGTTAACCTATCGCTTGTTCAGATTCTTCTCAAGACTTCTGAAAACGGTTTATGGATTCTTCCCAACAACGGATGTTAATATATCGCTTGTTCAGATGCATCTTTTGAAAACAGTTTACGGACGCTTCCCAACAACGGATGCTGCTCTATTGCTTATTCAACTTCAAGATTTCTGAAAACAGTTCACAGGTTCTCCAAGTAACGGATGTTAACCTATCGCTTGTTCAGATTCTTCTCAAGACTTCTGAAAACAGTTTATGGATTCTTCCCAACAACGGATGTTAATCTATCAACTTGTTCAGATGTAACTTTTGAAAACAGTTTACGGACGCTTCCCAACAACGGATGCTGCTCTATTGCTTATTCAACTTCAAGATTTCTGAAAACAGTTCACGGGTTCTCCAAGTAACGGATGTTAACCTATCGCTTGTTCAGACTCTTCTCGAACTTCTGAAAACAGTTTACGGATGCCTCCAGATACGGATATCAATCTATTGCTTGTTCAGACCCCCAGTTCAGAGATGGTTCAAAACATGGACACCTTTCTGATACTCATTCCAGATGGCATCTTTAAGCCCATCCCCGACAAGTTTCTGTCACTCCTCTCGATGGCATCGTTAAGCCCATCTCCAAATGGCATCTCTAAGCCCATTCCCGCATCCATTGCTTTGACGAGTGCAAATTTAAGGGCACTCTAGTGTCCAATCTCCTTTTACCCTCGATTCGCGAAAGGCAAACTTGCCAATCTAACTCTTCGGATTCAAGAAGATTGAACAGGGGCAACTGTTGTACCCCAAAATTTGCCCTCCCATTTCTCATTGATTTCTCATCATAAAGCCCTTGGAGATCAAGATCCAGTTAGGGTTTCATCTGCTCAAAATTTCTCCTTGCACTGTTGACCCAAATTAGGGTTTGTGTTTGCACAAAGATGTTTTGACCTAAATTGCCTAAGATAACTTTCATGCTTCATATTGGACTCCCAAGTTTATCCACATCAAGTTTCAAGTCTTGATTCCAGGTTTTGCCCAGTCAATTGGACAGTTGACCTAGAAATCAGCTACATTGGGGAAAAAGTCAACTGTGGCCAATTGACAGTCAAATCTCATGAAAATTGACCCACATCAACATTATGAACTCATATGGACCATTTGATCAAGTTTGGATCACAACTCCACAAGAAATTTGATCAGATCACCAAAAGGGCAAAATGGTCATTTTTAGGATTTTGACTGCACAAGGGCAATTTTTGACTGTTTGACCTAGCCAATGGAAAACCAAGCTCACATATGGACTCAAGGACCCCATGGAATTGTCTTGACATGCTCAAAAAGTTCAAAAGATCCCAAATGCACAAGATTGACAGTTGAAATTCTCAGTCAATTGATCAATTTTGACTGTATACTGAAAAGTCAAACTTTGACTTTTTGGTCAAAATCAAGTGTCAAGATTCATTTTTCATCAAAACATGCCAAATCATGAAACTTGTTCATCAGGAAATCAAGAAATGCAAATTAGGGTTTGAAATGAAGATTTTTCATAACTTAGAATTTTTCTAAGTTATGAAAAACCCTAATTTTTTCCTAACTTTGCCCCACTTTCTCACCAAGATTCATTTGGATTCAAGCAAAAGTCAAAACATGAAAGTTGTAGCCTATTGCATAATCTACAACTTTGATTCACAAAGTTTTCCCAAAAGCAGCTTGTATCTCAAGTTACAATTTTTGGAACAAGGGTACCAAACCATTCTTAACTTAGAGAAAATTTGACCTATTTTAGGCAAGGTTTTTACCTAACTTCAAGACCATTTTCCACATACTTCCACTTGGAATTTCAATTTTCATTTCAAAGATGGATTGTAGTACACATTCCAAGCTTTCCAAAATGTCCAAGAACTCATCAAACAACCTCATGGTTAGGGAGAATCGAATTTGGCAAGTTGGGAAAAAGTCACTTTGATTCATGGCCATGTACATGTTCATAACTTGTGCAATTTTTCAAATCAGCTTGCACAACTTGATTACAGGTCCTATATCCCATTTGCACTCAATAATTAAATGCAAACCCTTTGTGTTCAAGCATTGCATTATGTGTTTAAGCATTACATGAAGGTTTAGTCTTAAAATAGAAAAAGCAAATTATCCATTTTTGAAAAGGTATGGTTTTATGTCAAAAGAAAATCCAAGAAGTACCAAAGCATATCTCTGAAGCACAAGTCAAGGAGCATAGCACACTGACCAAGACTAATGTATGCAGCATAGATTGGGGGCCTCTATCAGCCTAGAAACTCAAGTGGCCATCTCTTGCTTAAGTGTGAAGAAATGTGGCATAACAAAAACACAACTCTCATATCAGTGAACACATGCTTAGAAAAAGTTATCAAACACATTCACGACATCCATTCTGAGCTAGAACACGAGCCAACCCTCCCCAACACCCTCTCATTCACAAAATCACCCTCAAACTGTCCAAACAGAGCACCTGCTGCAGTTTGAATCTCACAACTCATTTCCATCGTGCATTCTATCCCAAACCAATTCAAAAACCTTCCCTACCATCAATGCAAGCTATCCAAAGCATTAGAAGTGGACTGTAACTCCTCTAATCAGTTTGTCCATTTTCATTTTCTTGTTTTGCAGGTGGAGTGCTACAACTCGATTCATCTAGTTTCAAAGCAAAGTAAAACTTGGAATAGCATCCCTGGACATCAAGGAAGTTGTACCAATCATCACCTTGCTCTGAAAGTACCTCCATCATCAGATACAACTTCAACTGAACAGGTATATTTTTGAACTTCTATATCTCAATGTAGACATCATTAGCTCTAGGTTTGTGAATAAGAAGTGTTCTACTCATGCCCCTGAAACTGTACATACCTTTACTTTTCATTTATTTTGCATATGCTGTGAGAATTTAAGATCTGAATATTGATAAAAAGTTAGGTTAAGATTTGGGAATGATAAAATTCTCTCTCATTTCTGAGAGTTAGGAGGAGTTCTTTACATATTCAGAATCGTGGCTTGATGATTAACATTTCTTATGTTGTAAGTTTGTGCTAAAAGTCCAAGAATCCAGGTGTTTGAACCAGTGTTCCAAGCGCGCGTTTTTGTCACAGTTATGGCCAGAGGTTGAAGAAGAACCTATTGGGATGGGCTTGTTCTATTTTTCTTATTTGCACCATGTTATTACTTTCACACCCCCTGAGCCCATTTTGTTTATTTTAATGATTTTTTGACTTTTCCTTTTTTATTCTGACTTATTTATTTTTGCTAAAAATATTAAAAACATAAAAAATATTTTTTACACCATTTTTATATTTTTTAGGCATTTATTTGATTATATTGATATTTGTATGTAAATAAGTACATAATATTATTATTTAGAATAAATAGAAAAAATAATGTAAACACATTTTATTTTCATTTTTATTTTGTTTTATCTTCTGAAAATATGTAATATAAAATATACTTTTTTTTTATAAATATTAAATATTATTATTTTATATATATAATACATATTTAGAAAATAATACAAATATATATATTTATTAGAATATTTAGGACAAAATTACAAAAATACATACATTTTTTATTTTATTAATATTTGACCTCAAAAAATACTTTGTTATAAATATACTTCATTTTTATTTTATTTTTGTATATAATAAATAAATACTTGTATATATTAAATAATTAATATATTTACTTAATAAATTAGGGTTTTGCCCTTAAAACACAAAAACTCCAAAAAATAATATTTTTTTTATTTTGATTATTTGACATATAAAAAATACCTTTTTCATACATATAAAAAACCTTTTGCATCTTGCATATTTATTTTATTTCCATTTTATTTGTGCAATCAATTATCTTGTAAATAATTCCAAATCGATGTAATAGCTAGGTTTAAATTCCTTGTCAAATACCCCCCATTTGAACATTTGTACCCCCCTTCCCATATTATATTGTAATAGCTTAGGAACTTTAAATTTCGCACTTTATTGCTTTCTAAATATACCATGATAGAATTAGGTTTTGTATGCAAATAAAAACAACAAAATAGTTTGACCTAATTTCAAGATAATCAAGCATGAAAATGGACAACACTAATCACACTTGCACCCCTAGGGTATTCCACTTGTTGCCTTCAATAAATGGGCCATATTGCATGTTAGGTCTCTTTGGGCAAAAACAAACACAAATCAAATGATCATAGTCCTTTGATGACGCTTTCGAAAGGTTGCCTAAAAATGATCAAGTCCCTTAAAGGAAAATTGCCCAAAGACACTTGGCACCGTTGCAATTATGGTCTAAACGATGACCCGCGCCCGTCCCTTTCACATCCTAACACAAGATTGTCCACCAAATGCAATGGTGGAACAAAATTGTTAAAAGGGTTAAAACATAACAAAAATCTTTGAGAACTATAGGGTAGGTAGCTCTTAAGTACTTGTCAACTTGCAAAACAAAACACTTGCCTATTTTTCAAACCACACTTCACAAACACTTTCAAAACAAACTTTCAAAAAAACCTTGAAACATCTTTTCAAAAAGACAAACACCTTTTGTAAAACATTCGAGTAAAGAATTGTTACAAGGGTAGCCTAAACAAGGCATCTTTTTCAAAACCTTTTCAAAGCCACACACAAAGCACCATTTCAAACAATTGAAAACCAAGGCAAGTTGATCTAAGCAAGTACCTAAGAGCCCATGGATAACCATGGATAGAAAGGGTGCTAATACCTTCCCTTTCTATAATCTACTCCCCGAACCCGAGAAAATATCTCAAAGGTTTTTGCTGTGCTTTTTAAACCTTTCCTTAGGATAAAATAAAAAGTCGGTGGCGACTCTTGCTCAACCGAAACATTTGCGAAAACAAACGCAAAACCCTAGTCAGTTCTCCCGCCGTATCACACTTAGGTTTTGAGATCGCAACAAACGGATCAACAATCGAAGAAGAATTTCTTTTGATCTTGACTTTTAAAAAAAGTTGTAGAACTTTGATTTGATCTTTGAGAGAATTGAGAGAAAAGATTTTTGTGTTTATGAGAATTTGTGAATTGTGAGAGCTCTCTCTCTTGAAAATTCAGATTTCAAGATTATATACATGGGCCAATTGGGCCAAGGATGTGCAATTGGATTGGGCCTTGACTTGAAAGTGTGAGCCCAACATGACCGTGAAGTGCCACGTCATCATCCATGTGGAATATTCAAAAAGTTCTAACACGAAAAATGAAGATAATCAAATTTTAGATGTGTTTACGAAAGAACGGGTTCAATCTGATAAAAGACGAGGAAGTTATATATTTTTGAAGTTTTACTGACACTGTGTCAGACAAAAATAATTTCTTGTGCAGAATTTTATTGTGTCACGCGTGAAAAAGACTAAAAACAAGAACCTTTGGGTCACTGATTGCTTTTCATCTGAAGATGAGTTGTAGTAGATGAAATTTATGAACCAAACCCAGCTCAGTACGATAAAAATCGAGTGAGATATGAACTTTACCGTATCAAACATTAAAACAAATGAATTCTGGTTCAGCACTAATATGTCTTCAGAAACTCAAAATTCACGGATACTTCCTTCGTGAATCAACTTTTAGCCTCCAAAGACAACATTAATATGACACCGAGACAGGATTTCGGTAATCGACACCGCGTGCATACGACAATCCGTCCAGAAGTTATGAACTTTTAGCGCACACGAAACAACGGTTCAGCCCACTTCCTTTGTATTTTTTACAGCATAACTTCCAAAAGAATGACGTATTCAGAGACCTTCCTTCGAGATTTAGATTTTGGTACGAACATGAAAGTTGAAGAGAACACCGAGACAGTTTTAAAACCTCAAGAACCAATCCATAACACCCTTCCAAATGAGAGATACAAATTTCCAAACTCAAATTATCTAAAAAACTGTTTCCCATTCACACTGCTCAAAATTCACCAAAAACCCCCCAAATCTTCCGCAACTCGACATGCATTGAACAAATACAGATTCAAAGATATGCATGTATGTGCATGATGACAAAGTATAAGCTAATAAAGTTAGACAAATAAATAGGGAAAATTTTGGGGTACAATTGTTGCCCATATTCAATCTTCTTTAACCAGAGAGTGAGATCGGCGGAAGCCTTCCGAACAATCAAGGTGAAAGAGGATTGAATACTTAATTAAACCGTAAAATTTGCACTCTGAAGTCAGTCGGGTATCATTGCACTTTTTTCTTTTCTTTTTTTAATATCAGAAGATGTATGCCAGGTCGAGGGAAGACATACGAAAGTAAAGAGACCAACAGGAGGAGACTCTTAACAGATGATACCAACCGAAGGTGGATTTAAAAGGGAAAGAATGCCGATCAAGGGAGAACTTTCAAAGAAAAGAGACCGGCCAAAGGGGAATCTTAACAAAAGGTACCAGTCGAAGATGGATTTAAGAATAAATAAACCAGCCGAAAGGGAATCTTTAACAAGGAATATTATGCCGAAGGTAGATTCCTAGGGAAAGAACACCGATCAAAGGGAAGCTTACTGGGGATACAAATAGACATTGACTATGAATAGAATGTCGATCAAAGAAGAACTTACAACAAAAAAAGACCAGCCGAAGGGGACTCTTAACAAACGATACCAGTCGAAGGTGGATTTAAAGGGTAAAGAAACTAACCGAAGGGGAATCTTTAACAATGAATACTATGTCGAAGGTAGATTCCTAAGGAAATAACGCCAATCAAAGGCTAACCTATAGATGGAAAGAGACCAGCCGAAGGAGACTCTTAACAAAGGATACCAGCCAAAGGTGGATTTAAAGGTAAAGAAACCAGCTGAAGGGGAATCTTTAACAAGGAATACTATGCCGAAGGTATATTCCTCAGGAAAGAAAGTCAATCAAAGGCGAACCTACAGATGGAAAGAGACTAGCCGAAGGGGACTCTTAACAAAGGATATCAGACGAAGGTGGATTTAAGGGTAAAGAAACCAGCAGAAGAGGAATCTTTAACAAGGAATACTATGTCGAAGGTAGATTCCTAAGGAAATAACTCCAATCAAAGGCGAACCTACAGATAGAAAGAGACCAGCCGAAGTGAACTCTTAACAAAGGATACCAGACGAAGGTGGATTTAAGGGTAAAGAAACCAGCCGAAGGGGAATCTTTAACAAGGAATAATATGCCGAAGGTAGATTCCTAAGGAAAGAACACCAATCAAAGGTGAACCTACAGATTGAAAAAGATCGGCCGAAGGGGACTCTTAACAAATGATACAAGTCGAGGTGGTTTTAAGGGTAAAGAAACCAGCCGAATGAGAATCTTTAACAAGGAATACTATTTCGAAGGTTAATTCCTAAGGAAATAACTCCAATTAAAGGCGAACCTACAGATAGAAAGAGACCAGCCGAAGGGGACTCTTAATAAAGGATACCGGCCGAAGGTGAATTTAAGGGTAAAGAAAACAGCTGAAGGAGAATCTTTAATATGGAATACTATACCGAAGGTAGATTCCTAAGGAAAGAACGCCAATCTAAGGCGAACCCACAAGGGATAAAGATATGCATGTATGGTCAAGGTTAGACACACAAAAGTTAAATTGGGCACTATGAAACAAATGTTCAGAGTTGGTAGCGAACATGAGAAAAGGGTTGACCGAGGAAAGCTTTAACAAGAAAGGATTCACTTAACCCAGGATGCCAGGAAAACTGGACTTTGAAGGGATGAAAGCTAGGCTAACAGAAGGAGAACCCGACTAATGCAGATAAACCAAAAACAAGGAACCGACTAAGCGGGACCTTCAGAGAGCATCGATCAAAGATTAACTCTACAAGAAAAAGAGATCGGCTAAAGGGGACTCTAACAAGGATTTCCAAGATGCGTTAGACTTTTGATAGGTTGCAAAGATGAAAGAACTACAATATCCCTTAGGCCAGAAGCAGGTGTAATTCTTCAAGAGTGGTAATTATCGCAATTACCACACACCAAGTATGGATACTCAAATACTTGAGAAATAAGAAAGGTTACACAGCGACTCTTACTCGCACTTTGACGGCTAAGAAAACAACGGGGTAAAAATAACCAAGAGATTGCAAGGGCAAGATAAAACCACAACTTACTAGAGAAATGGGAAATACCAAAGACCCGACTAGTGGTATCAAATAGACTCCGCTGGGGAAACACGATAGGATTACCCTAAGCCTATTGTGAAGGAAATTCAAATTTTAGCACATAACAATTTAGTTACCGTAAGTAAACATAATTGGCTTATACTTATGCATGTTTGAATTTTTTTTATAGCGTAATGCTCCATACAACGGAAATGTTACGCGTTTTGGTAGATGAAATGTAATGATGCATGTTTAGCAATACACTGGGGAAAACACATCAACAATCGGTTGCTGGGAAGACCATGAACTTCCGAACGATTATTCTTGTGGATCTGAAATTTTGTAGAGAAAACATCCCTCTGAACTTCAATGGGGAAACGAGATTCAGAACCACCGACCTATGAATATTGATATCACTGGGGAAGTAACTTTCTGAGGAAAATACTACAACAATAAACTACAGTTTAGAAAAATTTTTGAATTCTGATCAAACTCCCAACTTCCCGGGGAATAAATTATTTATCTTCTGTTAGAAAGAGGAGAGCTTCGCTGGGAATGGAAACTTTCTCGCGTAGAAATTCTTGACGAAGATAACTTCTACCGAGGAGTATAGAATTTCTCGAATAAAAAGAATTCCATTCAGACTACACTGGGAATAACACCGTCGGGGGAGGGTGAAATATTTACTTAGGGAAGAAACAAACCTCCTGGGACAGAAAATCCACTGGGGATATCTCAACAAAATCTCCTATCACCGGGGATGAAAGAGTTATGACTGACATTCTCATGTACACTGAAACAACCGGCTAAAAATCATCAAACAATGAAGTCTCCATCGAACGTCTTTTATCCTATATGAAGGGAAAGGTAAACATCGAGAAAACCTAAGAAGGGAGAAGTCACGGTCTTGCGACCGAGAGATCGGGTAAGGGAGTCTGTTATGCAAGGGGAAGGTATTAGCACCCCACACACCCGTAGTACTCTATGGTATCCACTCTTGTTGTTCTATCTTATGGGTGTGTTTAAACTATGCTTACTGTTTATTATTGAGGAAGAATGCATGCAAAAGAAATGAGAAAAGAATGTAGGGAAAATAAAGTTGTACTCGCTTGGGCCCTACCCCAATGCCTACGTATTCTTTTTGAGGAATCAGAGCTACCATAGTTCACTCACATGTTTTTTGTTTGTTTGTGTTTTTTATGAATAATGTTAATTCTGCCTTCTTCCGCAGCTCGACCTTTGGAGAGTTATGAATTGGCACATAAGTAAATTATTCATGTCCTTACCTAAAAAAGGTCTTAGAGAAAAGGTGTTTGAGCGCACAAAAAAGGTTTAAATTTGTTTGTGTTTTGTTACCTTGAAAAAGGGTTTAAGTGAGATTAGCATGTTTTTGATTTGCTAAGTAAAGAAGTTTTAGTTTTAAATGCATATGCAAAAGGGGAAGAAAAGAGTATAAGGGAGACTAGCCTATTTATAAACCTAATATTATCATACAATGGTAGTCCTAAGGTTTGGATTAACAAAAGGGAAATGTCTACCTAATGTTAGCATGCATGGTTTACAACCTAAGGTCTAACTTGCATCCGAAGGGAGCAAGCACGTCCTAAGGGAACATGGTATGTACAAGAATAAAGAAAACAAGCTAATAAGCTCAAGAGAGCACACCTAGAGAGATCCTATCTAAGTTAGCATGCCAAAGAAATTCTAACAAAACTATCCTATAGGGAACATGCAATGAGAGCGAAGTCGTGATCTCAATTTCTAAATTGAGTGACTCATTGATCAGCAAGAAATAAAGGAAAGCGATAAAATCCTATAGGGAGCATGCACTGAGAGCGAAGTCGTGATCTCAATTCCTAAATTAAGTGACTCATAGATTAACAACCAAAGAAACAAACACAAGCACAACACATATAGAAAATGAAGTGCGGAATGCCTGCTACAGGTCTTTAAACAGCGACTTCGAGCGCACGCTCTTTATTTCCTACTTTTAATGGTATCTAGAAAAGCGTTAAAGTGAGGAAATGAGGAATAAAAGTGAATCCAAGATAATACCTAACGGAGAAGGTCTGCTGCCTCTTCAAAGCCATGCAAACAGTAAGAAAACTCTACAAAAGCTTCCTCGAATTCTCTTGTTGAATACTACGCTTTCAATTCGTTTCAAAATCTTAGCTAACGGAGAAGGTCTGTTGTCTCTTCAAAGCCATGCAAGCGGTAAGAAAACTCTATAGAAGCATCGCACAAGCGAACAAAAAAACCAATCCTCAAGCATTTTGTATCACAAAAGTTGCATCAACACTCTTATCATTAAGCTAGCAAATTCCATGAACATTCGATGAAACATAAAGACTAATTTTAGCTTTTTCATGTGCATAACCAAAAGCAAACAATTAATCAAGCAATTGAGGATTAGAACCATCCATTCAATCAATCATCATGCCAAGAAATTTAATCAAATGGGAAATATCAACAAGAACATGTTAAAATCCTAATTCTAAACATTTTCAAACATTTGATCAATTAATTCCTAAACTAATAGAAAAAATCAAGAAAAATAGTATCAAAGTCGGGAATTAACATATTAACATCCACACAAAAGAATTCAAGGAAAAAAATCATGCAAGAATCATCAAGGAATTAATTTGCAAAAAATTAAAGAACAAAGTAAAAAATTAGTGAGGAGCTAGGGGGTTCAGATCATGACAGTGGTGTATAATGCTTTGAAGTGCGCTGGGCCAAGGTTATGTGGCCCAATCATTTAGAAACAAAAAAAAGCAGAAACCTATCAGCTAGCATGGATCTGGGGGTGAAAAACGTTGGGCTAGGGTGTTGTATCTCAATGCAAGCCCACTATCTCACATGTGAATTAGATTTTTACAAAAAAATAAACAATAAAATGAAATGAAAATAAGAGAACATGATCAAATTCCACGTTGCATATGACGCTTCACCTTCTTTCAAAACCAATCTATTTTCCTTTCTCTTTTGGAGAGTGTAAGCGTGCCTCCGTATAACCACCATTGATCCATCGGTCAAACTTTCTTGAATCAAGAATTTCTAAACATCAATCTCATCCGAAATCCACCCTTCAGTCTAAATCTAACCTTACCTTTCATCACTTTCTGTTAATTTTCATAAATCTACAAAACTCTGTTTGAACCCTAGGTCCTTTGATCTCAAATTAAATGCTTCATACGAAGCTTCAGCGCTCGATTCTATGAGGGTTCGGTTCTTCTCATCTTAATTTACACAACCGTATGAAGAACAAAAGAAAACGGTAAAGATTGATGCACCTTCGATGAATCTTATCTCAAGTGTCTTCGTCTTCTTCCCTTTTATTTTTCGATTCTGCGTGTGTGTGTGTGTGTTGTGGTGTTGTTGATTGCATAACTTGTGTAGAGATACCTTGTTGTGAAGAAATTGCGATGATGATGTTATTGTTACGATTAGATAAAGATTGAAGTTAACGCGGTTTTGGTGATGAAGAATCAAAGAACGATTATGGTGATAGAGGATGAAGGTTGCGGTATGAAGAATGTTGAAGGGCGCAGAGAGATGAGAGAGTTCTTCTGAGTTTTGATGTGGTGCTCCAAAAATGATTGAAGGAAGATGAAGATGAAGATGAGAGGAGAAGAGATATTTTTTGAAGATTGTGGTGATTCTCCCACGAGAATGGAGAATGATGAATAATCTGGTGAATTTTTGTTATATAGTTGGTTAGGACTGTCAAAAATTGGTTATGAGATGTAGTTTCTTTTCCCTCTATTCTATTGCCACTTCTGTTAGAAGTTTGTTACCTGTTATAATTTTTCTGTTACTGAATTCTTTTTCTCCGCCTCTGTTCTTTTATTCTGTTACAGCTTGGTTGGCCGTTGTTTGTTGAGGCAGTTAGAAAAATAGTTAGAAGCGGTTAGGGGTAGTTTTCTATTTGGACAAATTTTGGACGTTAGTTGAATCTGTCAGTTCTGTTTTGCTGGTTGTTAAAAGGTTATGTTTTCAAAGTTATGAGCGGTAGTTGGGTGGGAATTCTGTTATCTTGCTTTTTGTGTTAAACAGTTAGAAGGTTGTTGACAGGTTTTGGGTGCTGTTATGAAGAATGGGAGAGCTTTAGCTATTTTCTATTTTTGACAGTTAAGAATTTAGGAAATTGGAATTAGTTACAGGTTAGAGAATTGTTGAAATCTTGTTAGAAATTAGATTGGTAGGATTGGAGGTGAAAAGAGAAATAGAGTTAGGATTCTGTTAATTCGGTTTTGATAATTCTGCTGGTTTTTGCCTTGAACGGGGAGGTTTTTCTAGATTGGTTTTGTAGGGGCTTGGTTTATTGTTGAATGCAGGGCTAGCTGTTCAATTGATGGATGTTAGTTAATTGTTTACTTTGGATTTTATGAGCTGGCCCGTTTTGTGTTACGGTTAACTTGTTTTTCTTTTGTCTGTTTTGATATGGCGGTATAGGGCTAAGTATGGCATAAAGAAATACCAAAGCAAAGCAACTTGTAATTTTAGCTAAGTGGAGGAGAATTTTAAGATGGATACTTCGCAAGGATATGGAGGCATGAAGATGTTTAGGATATTAGGATTTAGGCTTAGAACAAAAGTTTGTATAATGAATTTTGTAATGGTTTATTTGAACATGTAAATGATATCTTGAATGCTTGGAAACTCTTTTTGTTCGAAAACCCTTAGATGACTCTTTGTATGAAACTATTGATGAAATGGTGAGTAGATTTTGAAATCTCAATCTTTTGACTAGTGTCTTTTACTCTTGAATGAACTATAGCCATTGTTCCCTAGTCGCGCCTTGAACAACTAATATCTTCTTTAAGCTTGAATTTATCACCATGTTTCAAAGTCCTTCAAATAATTAAAAGAACTTTGTCTCCAAAGAAATCCAAATGATTAGGTGAAACATTTTTCCTTAAGATATCCGCAAACTTTACTTGACGAAATCCAAGTGTATTTTTCTTATGAAACCATCTCCATATGCTTTATGACCCAAGCAATTAACGCCACTTCGTTTGACAAAAATAGATCAGTTGGGACCATACCTCCAAGGATGAGATCTTTAAGGATGAGATCTTTTAGATGAAGTTTTCTTGCATTGTATAATGAATCTTCTCGAAGCAAACCCTAACATCCATGAACACCAACATTAATTCAACAACTTACACCTTAAGTGAGTACATAATCCCATTGAATGATGGGATTCACTAAGGATGAACTTCATAAGGGACCCCCTCTTGAATTCCACATGACTAGGGAAATAAACCCTAATTCATACCATGATTATTGAAGGAACAACTTGAATTGATCTTGAATGTAGATGAGAGCCTCAAAACCAAGGAGAAACCCTAATTACCAAGCTCCTGGATCCTAATGCCAATTTTATTGATTAATGAAGCATGATGCGTTAGGTGACCTAATGAAAGTCATGTACATGTGAAAAGTGCGAGAAGAATAATCCATATGAAAGTAAAAGAGTAGGACAAATTTGGGGTATTACAGCTGCCCCTATTTAATCGTCTTAAACCTGAAAATACAATTGGTGTGTGCCTTTTGGAAGTTCAAGGTTGAAGATGATTAAATACTAATGCCGAAAATTTGTTATGAGAGAGAGTGTAAGTGTTTTTATTTTTTGTGATATCTGGTGGGGAATTAAAAAAGATGGGACTAAACCGGAGGTATACGCTGATCAGGACATGACAACATCAGCGTACATCGATCAGGACACGATGATTGAGAGGAAAACACGGATCAGAACATGATAATTGAAAGGAAGAAATTGATCAGGACACAATGGCTAATAGAAATACATCGACTAGGACACGATGATTTGTAGGAGAGATATCGATCAGGACACAATAACCAAAAGAAATACATCTATCAAGACACGATGGCTAACAGGAATACATCGATCAGGACACGATGATTCGCAGGAGAGGTATCGATTAAGACACGATAACCGAAAGAAATACATCGATCAGGACACGATGGCTAATAGGAATACATCGTTCAGGACACGATGATTCGAAGGGGAGGTATCGATTAGGACACGATAAAAAAAGGGAGACATCGATCAGGACACGATGGCTAACAGGAATACATCGATCAGGACACGATGATTCGCATGAAAGGTATCGATCAGGACACGGTAACCAAAAGAAAGACATCGATCAGGACACGATGGCTAATAGGAATACATCGAACAGGACACGGTAATTCAGAGGGGAGGTATCGATCATGACACAATAACCAAAAGGGAGACATCGATCAGGACACGATGGCTAACAGGAATACATCGATCAGGACACGATGATTTGCAGGAGAGGTATCGATCAGGACACGATAACCAAAAGGGAGACATTGATCAGGACACGACGAATGTTTAGAAATTGACACGACGAGTGTTGGAAAGTAGCATGATACAAACACAAGGGCATAAAAGACTTGTAACATAGCGTGATGCCAATACAAGGGAAAGATCGTACTTGTAACGTAGAGCGATGCCAATACAAGGGAGAGATTGGACTTGTAACATAGCACGATGCCAATACAAGGAATAGATCAGACTTGTACCGTAGCACGATGCCAATACAAAGAAGAGATCGGAGTTGTAACGTAGCACAATGCAAATACAAGGAAGAGATCGGACTTGTAACGTAGCACGATGCCAATACAAGGAAGAGATCGAACTTGTAACATAGCGTGATGCCAATACAAGAAAGAGATCAGACTTGTAACATAGCATGATGCCAATACAAGGAAGAGATCAGACTTGTAACGTAGCATGATGCCAATACAAGGAAGAGATCGGACTGGTAACATAGCGTGATGCCAATACAAGGAAGAGATCAAAATTGTAACGTAGCGTGATACCAATACAAGGAAATGATCAAACTTTTAACGTAGCATGATGCCAATACAAGGAAAAAATCGGACTTTGTAACATTGCACGATGCCAATACAAGGAAGAGATCGGACTTGTAACGTAGCATGATTCCAATACAAGGAAGAGACCAGACTTGTAACATAGCACGATGCCAATACAAGGAAGAGATTGGACTTGTACCATAGCATGATGCCAATACAAGGAAGAGATCGGACTTGTAACATAGCACGATGCCAATACAAGGAAGATATCAGACTTGTAACGTAGCGTGATGCCAATACAAGAAAGAGATCATACTTGTAAAGCGTGATGCCAATACATGGAAGAGATCGGACTTGTAATGTAGCATGATGCCAATACAAAGAAGAGATTTGGGATAAAATAGCCCTAAATGGAATTCACCCATGCACACTGCTCCAGAACAATAGGAGATTCGCTCTACTGGGCATAATAAGCATATTGATCAACCATCTCTCCACGAAAACCTGACAAGGCAAACTTCCCTGGGGAGAAAAGATATGAGTTTCATGGGAAATAAAGGATCTTCCTTACTGGGGAGATAAATACCAATCATGGAGACACAATGGTATTGACTTCAAGTGGATTTAACAAAGATATCCATTCAAATGAAGTGAGCCTTCCCAGATTCTTCGTAAAGAGTAGATTGCATTCAAGGAGAAGTTTGGTACCAAATCATGCTGAAATGCACTTATTTGGAGATAAATCCTCTAGAGGGGAAAAACCCTTGAACAAACTCTTATCAAGAGTGCTGACTGCAGTGGGGATTACGCGTTGATTCTCAAACCTCACTGGGAAGATATAAGATACTTCACGGGGAATAAAGGATCTTCCAGCTGATGGGAGCCCTTCACTAGGAATAAAAGGATTCCATTTGGGAGAGAGTACACCTTCACTGGGAATATGGGATTCTGTTCCAAAAAAGAACTCATGCGGGTCGCAACTAGGCCTTCCTATGCCCATTTAATGGTACCCTCCTTCTCACAAAAGACCAAAAGTATCTACAAAGGTGGAAACCACAACAAAATGGCTCGGGTATGGGATGATTACCTTAGCTATCACCTCAAACACCCAAAACTTTAGGCAATTTCAGTTATTGATATCATGTGATGTAAAGCATTAATGTTTTAAATGCAAAGTTTATCAAAAATGTTAGACGTCTTTTCACAAACAAAATAGCAAAAATGAAAACAAATCGGTATAACTTGAAAAGAAAAGAAATTTATTAATTGTCTGGCATGTAAATAGGCATTTACATCAAGAAGTAATTCCTAACAGAGGTAATTGCATACAAATCATACAGAGGAGAAAACAAAGGTGGCAATGTGAGTGCGGATTTATCAGGTCCTGACTCTGCTACAACTTTTATGACCTCAAAGGTCCTTAGTATCTTACTTTCTGAACAAACTGATTAGATTGATTCCTTATCCTTCCAATCTAACCAACAGCGGTGTAGAATGACATTACAGATACCATGCAGATCATAATATTCGCTTTAATCCCCAACTTTTGCCTGGATTACCCTTTTGGGTTTTCAGTTCACCAGTACACCCTTTTTTGCCTAATCAACCCTTTCGGGTTTTCAAATTAGCCGGTGTACATCATTTTTTTCATTCTTTTATTCATATATCCCTAATTTTTTCCCGAACCTTTATTCATTTTCTGTGTTCATCGGGATGCCCCTTTTTTCCTGAGCCATTCAACTCAGTGGGTCGGTTTATACGAAGTACTTTTTCACTATATTTGTGTTGACGAGGTGAGAGAAATCTTCCCCATCTATAGTCGTGAGCATCATAGATCCTCCATAGAATACTTTCTTCATGATGTATGGTGCTTCGTAATTAAGAGCCCATTTTCCCCTAGCATCTGTATGATTGGGAGGCAAGATCCTCTTCAGCATAAGGTCACCAGCTTGGAAAGTCCAATGACACACCTTCTTATCGAAAGCTTTCTTCATCCTCCTCTGGTATAACTTCCCATGACAAATAGCCATCAATCTCTTCTCGTCAATGAGATTCAACTGATCAAGTCTATTCTGAGCTCACTCAGCCTCGTCAAGATGTACATCTGCAATTATCATTAAAGAAGGAATCTCCACTTCTACGGGTAGGATTGCTTCCATGCCGTATACCAGAGAGAATGGGGTTTCCCTAGTCAATGTATTCACCGAGGTGCGGTAACCATGTAAAGCAAATGACAGCATCTCGTGCCAATCTCTATAGGTCACAACCATTTTTTGCATAATCTTCTTAATATTCTTATTAGCTGCCTCAATAAAGCCATTCATCTTTGGACGATATGGCGAAGAATTTTGATGCTTTATCTTGAAGCTTTCACACAGATCTTTCATCATCTTGTTTTTTAGATTGAACTCGTTATCAATGATGATTTTATCGGGCACCCCATAACGACAAATGATGTTATGCTTGATGAAATGAGTCACAACTTGCTTGGTGATGTTGGCATATGACACTGCTTCAACCCACTTGGTGAAATAGTCAATATCCACTAGAATAAAGTGATGTCCATTGGAAGCATTTGGCTCAATATTCCAAATCATATCAATACCCCACATTGCAAAGGGCCAATGAGAAGTCAAGACATTCAGCGGATTGGGCGACACATGCATTTTGTCGGCATAAATCTGACATTTGTAACAGATTCTGGAGTTATTGTAGCAATCGTCTTCCATGGTAGACCAATAATAACCTTCTCTCAAGATTTTTTTGGCCATGGTATGTCCACTGGAATGCGTCCCGAAAGAGCCTTCATGTACCTCTTTTATGATTTTGTTTGCTTCATGTCTATCCATGCATCTGAGCAAAACAGAGTCATAGTTCCTCTTATAAAAAACACCATTGTTGAGGAAAAACTTGGTTGCATATTTCTGCAGAGTCTTCTTATTGGTAACGGAAACATCCTCTGGGTATTCTTTCATCTCAAGATATCTTTTGATATCATAAAACCAAGGCTTTTCATCGACCGCCTCTTCTTTTATCTCATAACAGAATGTTGGCTCATCCAACCTCATGATACGGATTGAGGGAGCATGGTTAGCCCACCTAACCTTAAACATGGACGACAAAGTAGCCAAAGTGTCTTCCAAGTTATTCTCCTTCCTTGGGATATGCTGGAAAGTGATTTCATTGAAGTATGAGATCAACTTCAAAACATGCTTGCGATACGGAATTAGATTAGGGTGACGAGTCTCCAAATCTCCGTTGATCTGACTGATCACTAGAGTAGAATTCCCATATACTTCTAGGATCTTGATTCGCAAATCAATAGCAGCTTCTAACCCAAAGATGCAAGCTTCATACTCGGCCATGTTGTTGGTACATTCAAAGAAAATTATGGCAGTGAGAGGAGTATGGAAACCTTCAGGAAAAGTAATAACAGCACCGATACCATTACCCAATGCACTTAAGGCATCATCGAACACCATCGTCCATCATGATCCTGGTTCGGCTCCCTCTTCTGGGATTGGGATGTTACAATCCAACACATACATAATATCTTCATCAGGAAAATCAAACTTCATCGGCTGATACCCGTCTTCCACTGGCTGTTGAGCAAGATAATCGGCCAACACACTACCCTTGATAGCCTTTTGGGTAGTATACTGAATATAGTATTCTGTAAGAATCATCTTCCAACGGGTTACTAATCTCGTCAGAGCTGGCTTTTCAAAAATGGACTTGATTGAATCCATTTTAGATATCAAGAGAGTAGTGTGAGTCAGCATATATTGTCTGAGACGCTTTGCTGCCCACGCGAGTGAACAACAACTCTTTTCCAGTAATGAGTATCTTGATTCTCAATCAGTAAATTTCTTGCTCATGTAGTAGATGGCATGTTCTTTCCTACTTGTATCGTTATGTTGACCGAGTACACAGCCCATGCAGTTTCCCAACACCTTCAAATACATTATCAAGGACCTTCCTTCCACTAGAGGCGAGAGAATCGGAGGTTCTTGCAAATACTCTTTTATTTTATCAAAAGTCGCTTGGCAATTGTCATTCCACCTGGTCGTTGGATCTTTTCTCAGTAATTTGAAAATTGGTTCACAAGTGGTTGTAAGGTGAGATGAATCTAGCAATGTAGTTTAACCTCTAGAGAAAACCACAAACCTCTTTTTCCATCCTTGGCTCAGGAATTTCTTGTATAACTTTTACTTTGGCAGGGTCGACCTTGATTCCCTTTTCACTTACAATAAAGCCCAATAATTTTCCTGATCTCACCCCGAAGGTGCACTTATTAGGGTTCAACCTCAGCCTGAATTTCCTTAACCTTTCAAACAATTTCAACAAGTGAAAAAGATGTTCCTCTTCTGTTTGGGACTTGGCAATCATATCGTCAACATAGACTTCAATCTCTTTATGTATCATGTCACGAAAGAGAGTGATCATAGTATGCTGATATGTTGCCCTTGCATTCTTTAAACCTAAGGGCATCACTTTGTAGCAAAATGTTCCCCAAGGTGTAATGAAATTAGTTTTCTCCATGTCTTCTGGTTCCATCTTGATCTGATTGTAGCCAAAAAACCATCCATGAATGAAAACACTTTAGCTTGAGCAGTACTGTCAACCATAATATCAATGTGCAGAAGCGGAAAATCATCTTTAGGGCTTGCTCTATTCAAGTCCCTACAGTCCACACACATTCTCACTTTACCATCCTTTTTCAGCACTGGTACAATATTTGCGATCCATGGCGGGTAAGACGTCACTTTCAAAAAGGCCGTATCAAACTGTTTCTGAACCTCCTCCTTGATTTTCTTAGACATCTAAGGATGAGTTCTTCAAAGCTTTTGTTTAACAGGAGGACACTCTTCTCTAAGAGGCAGTTTTTGCACAACAGTATCTGTATCCAGCCCGGGCATGTCTTCATAAGACCAGGCAAAGATGTCTGCATACTCACGAAGCATTTCAATCAATCTTAGCTTGACGTTGTCTTCTAAAGCATCCCCAATCTTAACTTCTCTTTGGACCTCTTTGGTACCCAAGTTAATCACTTTAACAATCTCTTGGTGCGGATGAAAGACCTTTTCTTCTTGTCTCAACAATCTGGATAGCTCTTCCGGAAGTTCACAATCTTCTTCAGGGATTTTGCTTCTTCTATCTTTAGCTTTTCTCTTTGAGAAGTTACCAAGTACCTTGATTTGTTTGCTTTTGTGATCATAGATATTGTACTTTGATTTTTTTTCTCTAATTAATAAAATGAAATATTGGTTTGTCTTACTTGTTGATAATGTAGGTAAAAGCAATGAGGTTTAGCAAGTTGCTTCATGGGTTCATGAGTTTATTTCCATGCCCTAGTCAAAAGCTTGAGAGATTTAAACCTCACCATTGAAGTTGTTTTGAAGTTGATATGAAATTGGTTTTGGTGGCCATAGGTCCTCATCATCATCCTCAAAAATTTCGATTCACAAAGGAAGAATATTTGCACAAAAAGTTTGTTCAAACTTGGCAAAGTTCCACCAAGCATTCTCTTGATCTAGAAGCTAGGGTTTTGGACTTCAAAGAGGCATATCTTGCTCATCTTTTGTCATTTTTGAGTGATTCCAAAAACATTCTTCTCTTAAAAGAGTTACCAACAAATCACTTCAAAATCTCCAAAGAGTTTTCATGTGGGGGAACTTGGTGAAGAAGAAAGATCACAAGTCATCCAGTTGAATCCCTAATTTTCCATATGTGACTTCAAATTTTCATAACTTAGCCAATTTTTATCACCTTGAGCCTATTATTTTTCCATGATGATCTTAAGGATGTGTACTTCATGCCTTCTTTTATGTGCAAAGTAAGAAAATGGATGGAAGTTGCCTTAAGAATGCAAAAGATTATAGGTCATCTCATGATTTTTGGTCAACTTCAACAAGTCATAACTTGCTCAATTTTTGGATATTTTGAGTGGTTCAAATTGCAAAATGTCATTCAAGAGATCTACTTCATTCCATCTTTTTGGGTCAAGAGAAAATTCTAAGTGGAAAGCCATGTTTGGATGCAAGAGATTATAAGTCATTTTTAAAGAAGAATTTGAAATATTTCTAAGTATGGAAAGTCAACTCTTTTTCTCCAACTTTGACTCCATGTAATTTTCAGCTCAAGCCTCCAATTGATTCCATTCTTTTTCCATTTCAAAGTTTGTTACCTCATATTTCCAAAGCATCAAGAATCATGCCTTAAGACTCCCTGAGATGGAAATGCCATTGTTTCAAAAGTGGTAACTTGGAATTGAAGTTTCCCTGCAAGTCAGAATTTGAATTTCATGTTACAACCTCTAAACCTCAAATTAGCACGCGTTTTGGGTATAAACATGATTAGCCAACTTTCCCAAGTGGATTATTGCATCAAAACGCAAGAATTGGATGAGTTTTGGTGAAGTTTGGATCACACTTCACTCGTGCATTAGGTTTGCACGAATTCCCTCCAAAACACATCATTCACTCTTCCTTTTGATCCCATTTACTTCTCTTATAAATACATGTACTGTCCCATTCATTTTCTCAAGCTTAGATAGCCAGAATCACCCTGCCAAACTTGCTTCACAACTCAGAATTCATCTACTTCAAATCATATTCTCAAGCCTTTTTCAATCCATTTTCTCCCTCAATTCACCTTCCTTGATCATCCCTAAAGCTAACCATGCCATTACATTAAAGAATCGTGCCCTATATTGCTCCATAGAAGTCCAGTTTCAGAGCTCTGCAACTCAACTTCAATAGGTAGATTCCTTCACCAGTTCTTCAAAATGTTGGTACCATTGTGTTTCTCTCATTGCCCCGGTTCTAGTCGCAACACTTACTTTTATCTGGAAACACATTTTGACCATGAATTTTCAAATCCCTTTTCAAAACCTTCTTTCCAAATTGCTTGAGTTACAGTTTACATGAAAATGGCGCGAGGGTATGGCTATCTTCATCTTGAAGAGACGAAACGAATGGCATAGGTCTGAGCTTCTGATTTTACAGTTTGAGAGACCTGCAATTCGTGAGGCTGGAGGTTGAAGATGACCAACGTGTCACCTTCTAACCAATGAAAGCGTGCCATTTGTATTTTTTGAATTTTTTATTTTACATTTGATTCAGTGCTTTATTCAGTAAAGACCATGATATGCACAGCGCGCCAGATCCCTTGGATTGATTACTAACGCGTTTTGACTCTCATCCAATGGTCCATATCTTTTTCTTTTATTTTCCTTTTCTGATTTTTATATTTTAAATGTTTTAAATTTCAAAAAATCATAGAAAATTCATTTTTAGTCCAAAAAATCCAAAAAAAATTATGAAAAATATTTTTGATTATTCTCTTTCTGATTTTTATTTTTTCACAATTTAATTTTGTGTTTTGGTATTTTTTATGAATTTTGCACTTATTTGATTTATTTAAAATGTTTAAAAATACCTTTACACATTTTCAAATTCTGAAAAAATTATGGAATGATCCAATGACATTGTGATAAATATTGGTGACTTTATTTTATTTTTGTTTCTGACTTTACTATTTTTTACTATTTTTGTTTATTTTGCCCACTTATTTTAATTTTTAAAAATAGTTTCTGACTTTTAAAAATTCCCAAAAAAATTGTATAATTACTTGACCTATTTTCGGATTTTTCTATGGTTTTATATTTCATTTCTTGATTAATTTGAATATAATTGACTTTTTCCCCATTATTTTCCATTTTTTTAAAACATTTTTTAACCCTTTAATGCATATATTAAATATATTATTGTTTTTGTGAAAATTTTCTGGCTGTCTTGGGTTGATTTTTTTATCATGGCTTTATTAACATCATTGGATCCATGGTGTTGAGTCTAACTCCACAAAAAATGGATGAATGATTTTAATAATAGTTTGATTAAATATTAATTCAAATGTGGTTTTCTTTTTTACCCTAATTCCCCTTCATCTCATCCCCTTCTTATTGCACTAAGTGTTGTTGGAGCATGATCTCTATATCATGTCTCAAAACAAATGGTGCATAGATTGCTATTGACCGGCCTCAAAATAGGTGCGACTTCTATATAAGTCCACTTACGATTGCTTAACATAGCTCTAAATTTTGTCCTGATTCGAATAAATGATCATTCATGGCCCAAACTTATGATTGCAAGCCCAAGTATGTTAATTTGATCTCTTTGATCCAATAACCTTGAGATTCATTTTGTGGAGGCTTTGGTTCTACCAATCCTCTAATGGATCTACAACACCTTTGGTCAACGCAGATCACTTAAACATCGTTGATCATTAAATAGTACTTGTGAGAATTCCAAATGGATGATATACTTAACAAAAAGAAAATGCAACTTATTATGTGGAGGCTTTGGTTCTACCAATCCTCTAATGAGTTCCAAATGCAAGTTTCAAGATGGTCATCCAACTAACCACTAATTATTGACTTGTTTATTTTATGCTTTATGTACTATTTATTTTTAGCATTTTACATTTCATGCCATTTTTTTATCTTTGCTCATTTAAGCATTTATTTATTCTTGTCATTTTTACTTTGCTCACTTGAGCTTTTCTTTTCTTTTGTTTTCCTAAGATACTTAATAATCAACATAAACCCTAAAAAACTCTTAATGGTACTTGGACTATTTGGTTACTATCCTTGGCATTATGGAGCAGTGGACTTTTCTGGACTTAGGATTAGAAACCTTGGCCTATCTTGGAGACCTTGTGTCTTATCTAATTATTTTGTCTGGAGCTCTTGAGGTTTACCTCAAGACATTGGGTTGCTTGTTTGTTTTTGTGTGCAGGTTTTTTTGTGATTGCATCCTTAGTTTGTAATCTGGAATTCACCCGTATACGACCGTTACTCTGCCCAATTTTTGTGAAGACTTAACACATTTGAAGAGGTCTAGTGTCTTTGCTTGCTTGGTTTCAATCCAAAGAATGGGAATTCTATCTTGACTCATAATGTCAAGTTTTTGGCTTCTTGGTGTTTAGATGGTCCTTATCCTTAGCTTTTACCTTATGCTTTAGGATAGTCTCTTATTCTCCTCCCATCTTCTTTAATTTCAAAAATCTTCTCCCTCCTTTTGAAAACTCTTCTTGTTTTGAAACTTAAACACTTTCATAATAAACTTGGGCTTAGGTCAATGCATTTTCAAAACATTTTCATAAATAAACCTCAATCAATTTAATAATACTTTGACATTTTTTTTATGAGAAGACTAAAAGTCAACCAATCTCATTTCAAACCATTTTTTCCACTTTGGCTTTTACCCTTAAACTTTTTCTTAAAAGATTAGACTCTTGTCAATCCTTGTAATGATGCAAACAACTATACTTCTATAATATATAGTGAAGAGAGACATTTTCCACTTGGGTGTTGAGTGAGGCATTGTTGATTTTAAAGTCCAATCCATGTCCTCCACTTTGAGATGATGCAAATTCTCCTTTCTCATGATTGTGGGTAGTAAGTATGTTTTCCACACGGACAATGACGATGATGCCTTATCTCTTAAAATTAACCAACCAACTTATGTTTCAAATCTTTTAAAAGAGGAACTACGTGTACCCTGATCCCCTATTGCACGAAAGGTGGTACATAGGCACTAAAGGTTCACAACCGCGACAGGTGCAAAAATCATAAAAAATATATTTCTTTTCTCACCTCCACCATCCATTTTATATACAACACGTTTTTATAGCCAAAACATACAGATTTTACAAAGAGGCTCCTGCGGAGTACCGTAGATGTTTAAGGTGCTAATACCTTCCCTTTGCATAACCAACCCCCTTACCTTGAATCTTTCCCCCTTTTTTGGGTTATTCGCTCTTTTCCCATTCCTTTGGAAATAATAAAGCGCGGTGGCGATTTTTATTTTGATTTGTATAAAGTCTAGTCAATCCAATGGCTTAGTCTTGAACATTTCTACCGCTACCGAAAATGGCGACTTCACTAGGGAAATATTGACCTCTTGCTGGTCCATCCATAAGTGGGTTAAGCCTATCTTTGTTTATATCTGTATATGTGATATTGTTGTTTATGTGTTATAATTTGTATATATGTTTGTCTGGATTTTTCCTGGTTTTCGGGGTGCTTGGTGATTACTCATAAGTCCTATACCCGGACTTGGGCAAACTTTAAGATAGGACGGGAGGTATAGTCATGTTAACTTTGAGGGAGTAATCCCAAAAAAGGAGGCATGAGATCCCCCACTCAGTGGAGGCCCCTTTGACTGTAGTGTCGTTTATCGAGTAATCGGGAAGACGTACTGCTTTTGACCTGGGAGCCTGCTGAAACTGAGGACTGTAGAATACCAAACCCATCTTGGCCTTTTAGGTGTAGTGCGGAAGCTATGACGGAGTAATCTTGAAATAGTTGTCACGCGATACTATGCTCGGACAAGTCTTTCTTGAGAATATTACTAATACCGAGTTAATCAGGAAGTTGGTAATATCTGAAGGAAGGATGTAGACTATGAGAACCTATAGAACCTTGTTCGGCAGGTGATAACCCTTAGACCAACACCTTATGGGTAGTACCTTCGACCTCATGCTCGTGACGTTGAACCTATGAACCCTATGTGTGTGATCTTGTATGTGATTGTTGCATCATGCATCCATTCACTCATAAGCATCTTTTGAAGAAAACAATATTTCAAGGGATTTACAAGTTGACTATTTGTGAATATCTCAGGTACTTTTAACCATGGATTCTGGAAAGAGAAAGACTAGGAAATACAGTTTCAAGGATCCCAAGATAGATGAGCTGATCAGTCTGATTCCAGAGATTGAGTGTCCTGCAGACTTTCGGAAGAAGTATGGATCCCTTATTCCTCTCATGAAGCTGAAGATGGTATTCTCTCGACCTTGGTCCAGTTCTATGATCCGGTGTATCACTTCTTTACTTTTCCCGATTATCAGCTGATGCCTACACTGGAGGAGTATTCTTATCTATTGGATTTACCTGTTACCGATTGTGTTCCTTTTACTGGTTTGGAGGGTGAGCCAAAACCACATGAGATTGCTGCTTTGATTCATCTGGGGAAGTCTGAGGTGGAAGCCCATATGACTACTAAAGGAGGGATTAGAGGATTACCAGCCCAGTTCTTATTGGAGGAAGCGCATTACTTTTCTAGAATGAAGATTACGGTTGCTTTTGAGGCCATCTTTACTTTACTTGCTTATGGCTTGTTCTTATTTCCTAACATGGACAAGTTTTTCGACATTAACGCTATCAGGATTTTCATGATTGGAAACCCGGTTCCTACACTGTTGGGTGATGCTTATTACTTTGTTCATCTTCGGAGTTCTTATCATGGAGGAATGATTATCTGTTGCACGCCTTTGTTGTACCGATGGTTCATCTCTCATATGCCTCAATCTGATGCCTTTTGGGATGTTAAGAAGGAACCCCGTTGGGCTCCTAAGATCATGGCACTTACTCACTCGGCTATTGATTGGTATCATCGAGCTTATCATGATATAGAGATTTTTGACAGTTGTGGTAGTTTCCCCAATGTACCTCTTCTTAGTACAAAGGAAGGAATTAACTATAACCCTGTTCTTGCACGGCGATAGCTCGGATATCCGATGAGAGATAAATCGAACAGTATTCATTTGAGTAGTTTCTTTCTGAAGGAGGGAGAAGACCATAAGGAAGCTAGGGAGCATATTACGAAGGCCTGGCGTCACATTCATAAGAAGAGTAGGAAGGATTTGGGGCCTAGGGGTGTTGTTTCTTTAGAGCCATATCTTCAATGGGTCCGATCGAGAGCCATTAAGTTGAAAATGCCGTATACTCGGGAGTCACCCATGCCTGATTTATTTGTGAAGATCGCTCCTCCTTTATTAGATGATCTAGAAGAACTGCAGCTCGCTTTGGTTAGGATGCAGCATGAAAGGGATGCTTGGAAGAACAAATTCCAGACTTTAGAGAGTTCCTATAGAGCAGACTTGAAGGAGAAAGATGATTTGATCGAGATCCTTGAGAGTCAAGCGGTGGAGTCTATGGAGAGGCAAGGGGATTTATTTTCCCCTAAGCCTCAAATAGGTGTTGATTACTCACTTTCTGCTTCAGATGATTGGAAGGAGGTTTCCATCAGACAGGTGGAAGAAAACCAGAGGTTGAGGGCTCAAATTGCCAAACTCACAGGGAAGCGCCAGCGTACAAATTGATCTCTATCAGTTTTTTTTCTCTCAGGATTTTTAGATTGTATTTCCATCTTGTACTTGGGATCATTGAAACTTGTAATCCATTTTGAAATTATTATAATAAAGAATTTTCAGTATTTCAAATGCCTTGAAATAATAAAATGATGGAATAAAAATAATCATGTGCGTTGCATGACATGCATCATATTGCACATATTTCTTGTATTTATTATGCATACCCAGGTGCCTTACCCAGCTTCTTTGCTTCGTTCAGCAAACTGACTCATCACTACAACACTCGGGCTAACTTCAAAAAGAAGATGGACAATTTGGAACAGGAGAATCGCGATCTGTGTAAAGAAGTTTCTACTCTGAAGGCTGGCTTGGCCAATTTGACTACTCTGATGGAAGCTCTGGTGGCTGCTCAGAATCAGCCACCGAGTGTTCAACCTCAACCAACAAGGGAAAATGTTGAAGTTCTTGTTGTTCCCGTATCTGCTACTCCGACTGTTGTTCAGAACCGTATGCCTCAGGGTTATCCATGGGGAATGCCAGAGAATTTTGCACCTGAAGGTTTCAATTTGGGCCCCCAAGATGCTCCAGTGGTTCCAAATGTTGTTACTCCAGCACCTTCTGTGGTGCATACTATTCCTGCTACACCTCCTTCGGTGAATTTGGTTTTGTTTGAAGATTTGTGTCGTCCTTTCCCTCCGTCGGGTGAAGATTTGGGTCTTTATGACAGAATGGATGATTTCCAAGAGCAGTTTGAAAGAATGCAAAGAGAGATGAAGGCTCTTAGGGGAAAAGAGTTATTTGGTCAGAACGTGAATGAGTTGTGTTTGGTCCCAAATGTTAAAGTGCCTGCTAAGTTCAAGGTCCCTAAGTTTGAAAAGTACAAGGGCAACACTTGCCCTCGTGCTCATTTGGTGATGTATGTAAGGAGAATGTCAACCCACACCGATGATTAGCGTCTGTTAGTTCACCTTTTCCAGGATAGTCTAACCGGCGCAGCATTGAAATGGTACATGAGTTTAGATAGCGCTAACATCCATACCTTTAATGATTTGGGAGAAGCATTCATAAAACAATACAAGTACAATGTGGACATGGCACCCGATCGTGACCAGCTTAGGGCCATGGTTCAGAAAGACAGAGAATCGTTTAAAGAGTATGCGTAGAGATGGCGCGAAGTGGCTGCACAAGTGATTCCTCCCATGGAGGAAAAAGAAATGACTAAAATTTTTCTAAAGACGCTGAGTGCCTTCTACTACGAAAGAATGGCAGCAAGTGCCCTGAGTGATTTTACAGAGATGGTAAGAAAGGGTGTCCGCCTAGAAGAGGCAGTAAGAGAAGGCCGTTTGACAAAGGGTGAAGGATCTGGAGGTATGAAGAAGCCATCTTATGGGTTTACAAAGAAGAAAGAGGGGGATACCAATGATGTCATACAAGAGAGGAGAGTGAATGCTCCTAGAAGGAATTTTCAGCGTCACCAGCAAGTTGCTTCAGTGACTCCTGTTATGAATGCCGCTCCAACTACCGTTGCTTATCAAAGACAATCCCAGCAGGGGAATCAAGGGAATAACCAGAGAAGGGAGAACTATGACCCTATTCCCATGAGTTATGCAGAGCTACTACCAGCATTGATTCAGAAGAAGTTGGTCCAAACACGACCACCTCCAACAGTACCATCACCTTTGCCTTGGTATTATAAAGCAGACCAGACGTGCGCCTTTCTTCAGGGAGCACCAGGGCATAGTGTTGAGAATTGTTATACTTTGAGGACCGAAGTGCAAAGGTTGGTGAAGTCTGGAATTTTATCTTTTAAAGACATGGTACCTAATATGAAAGACAATCCTCTACCCAAGCACGGGGGAGTGAACGTTGTGAACATGGTGGCTAGTTGTCCCGGTGATTTCCAAATTTTAACATTAATCTGGTTAGAGGGGATTTGGTAAAGATGCACGCAGATCTATGTGAATTCAGTTATTATACGCATGACCACGCCGGTTGTGTTGTTTGCAGTACAAACATCCAGGGTTGCAAGAAGATAAAGGCTGATTTACAGGAGATGATGGATGAAGGTTTAATCCATATAATCAGGCCTAGGGCAGAATATGAGGAGGAAGTGAATATGGTTTCTGGAGGTCTGGGTGAATTCATAATTTTTGAAGTAGAGCATTTGAATGAAGATCTCGTACAGTTGCATGCTACCTTTTGCCATACTGCTGGTCAGGTGGAACACCAATATGGGTCTTGCATAGTTTGTTGTCGAGACCCCCGAGGATGTTCTATTGTGAGAGAGGGTGTTCAGCTGTTGTTAGACAATGGGACTATCAAGATCACATGACAGAGAGATGTTTATCACGAGATTGATATGGTTGAAGTTTGTTTAATGGAAGAAGAGTCAGAGGAAGAATATGCCTCCGTGGATGAGTATTTTTATTCAGACGAAGATTTGTTTGCCGGAAATGACCTTTTGAGGGTTGATTGTGTTGAGGAAGGTGTAAACGTCATTGTACCTTGTTTTGGTGCACCCGCTCATCTTAAGGTGGAGTACCATAGCAAACCAGTTGTTACCCCATTGGTAATTAGTCTTCCAGGACCTGTTCCCTATAAATCAGATAAGGTTGTGCCTTACAAATACAACGCTACAATCTTAGAAGATGGGGTGGAGGTTCCCATCCAGCCAATGCCAGATGTTGGGAATATAGTTGATAATAGCAGGGTGACCCATAATGGTCGTGTGTTTGCGCCGGTTATTCGAAAAGATGTTGTTGCTGGAAAGAAAATTGTTGAGAACGATAAGCCTAAGAAGGCTGCAGGAGAGACTAGTGGAGCCACATTAGATAAAGAAGTGGATGATATCCTGAAGGTAATTAAGATGAGCGACTACAAAATTGTAGATCAGCTATTGCAGACTCCTTCAAAGATATCCATCCTGGCATTACTGATGAATTCCTCCGCTCATAGGGAATCATTGATGAGAGTACTAGACCAAGCTTTTGTAGAGAATGACATGTCATTGGATCAATTCAGCAGTGTAATTGGAAACATTACGTCATGTAACAATTTGAGTTTCTGCGATGATGAGTTACAAGATGAAGGGAGGAATCACAACCTGGCCCTCCACATATCCATGAACTGCAAGAGTGACTCGTTATCTAATGTGCTAATTGATAACGGGTCTGCGTTGAATGTTATACCAAGAAGTACCCTCATGAAGTTAAAGTATCAGGGAACACCTATGCGCCCGAGTGGCATCATTGTGAAGGCTTTTGATGGGTCGAGGAAATCTGTCATCGGTGAAGTGGACTTGCCCATCCATATAGGACCACATTTGTTCTTGATAACTTTCCAGGTAATGGATATTATTCCCGCGTATAGTTGTTTGCTTGGACGGCCATGGATATACGAAGCAGGGGCTATCACTTCAACTCTGCATCAGAAGCTAAAGTTTGTGCATGAAGGGAAGGTAGTGATCATAAATGGGGAGCAGGCGTTGTTGATATCCCATCTATCCTCTTTCAGTATTGTAGAAGCGGATGAGGCTGTTGTTGGAACCCAATTCCAAGCCCTATCCATTGACAACATAAGGAAGAATGATAATTTTGTGGTTTCTTTGAAGGATGTACAACAGGTTGTGCGCAATGGTCATAATGCAGTTTGGGGATGACTTGTGGATCCACTCGTGAACAAAAACAGGTTTAGGTTTCTCTTCAAGGAATAGTAAAGGCGAAAGTTGGAAATCAAAGTCTTCTATGAACAGTTATCATGATGTTTTCTGCAGCGGAGGCTACCTCCATCCGATTGTTTCTGTAATTAATGTTGTTAAAGAGGATGAAGAAGAGAAGGAAGTACCGAATTATGTGATGCATGGAGTCAGAGTTCAGAACTGGATCACCATTGATGTTCCTTCTTGCATACATGTTTCAAAGTAATTTGTTTTGTTAATCTGTTTCTTTCTTTTGAAAAGCTTTCACTCTGCCCAAGGTGGAAGTATTAATGTTGTAGGGCTTATCTATTTGCTATAACTGTTAAGATCATTAATAAAAGTTGTCTTTGCTTCCAAATTATGTCTTTTATTTTCTGCCTTTTTCTTGGGAAATGGTAATAAATAAATAAAAACCCCTTTCAAAATAAGTAATAACTGAAAATTAATCTGCATGATCACTTGTTATATGTGTCAGTTTCTAAAAGCAATCATAAATCACATGTGCAGATTAATTAAAAAACCCGTTGAATACAATGACCCTGCACCCTCTCCCAACTTTGATTGTCCTGTGTTTGGGGCCGAAGAAGAAGATTATGATGAGATTCCAGAAGAGGTCTCACGGTTGCTTGAGCACGAGGAGAATACCATTCATCCATATAAAGAGCCTTTGGAAGTGGTTAATTTGGGTTCAGAAGAAGATCCGAAGGAGGTTAAGATTGGAGCATCATTTCATCCTGATGTGAAGAGCGGGTTGATTGAGCTGTTGAAAGAGTACGTGGATATTTTTGCTTGGTCTTATCAACATATGCCTGGTCTAGATACAGACATTGTCGAGCATTCCTTGTCCGTTGAAGCCAGAGTGTTCGCCAGTTAAACAAAAGTTGAGAAGAACCCATCCAGATATGGCAGTAAAGATCAAGGAGGAGGTCCTAAAGAAAATTAATGATGGTTTTCTTGTGACATCAGTGTATCCTCAATGGATTGCCAATATTTTCCCTATACCGAAAAAAGATGGAAAAGTCTGCATGTGCATAGATTACAGAGATCTAAATAAAGCTAGTCCAAAAGATGATTTTCCATTGCCTCACATTGACATGTTAGTGGATAGCACAGCAAAATTCAAGGTATTCTCGTTCATGGACGGATTTTCTGGGTATAATCAAATAAGAATGGCTCTAGAGGACATGGAAAAAACAACGTTTATCACACCCTGGGGAACATTCTGTTATAGAGTGATGCCCTTCGGGTTGAAGAACGCTGGTGCAACGTACCAGAGGGCTATGACAACCTTATTCCATGATCTGATGCACAAGGAAATTGAAGTATATGTTAATGATATGATTGCCAAATCCCAAACTGAAGAAGGGCATATAGAAGATTTGTTGAAGTTGTTTCGGAGTTTGAGGAAGTATCGTCTCCGCCTGAATCCAAATAAATGCACCTTCGGAGTTAGATCGGGGAAATTGTTGGGTTTTATTGTTAGCCAGAAAGGAATTGAAGTTGACCCTGACAAAGTCAAGGTGTGATACGGTGGGAAAGAACTGACTGTTTTTTGAAATGTTGGTTTGCGTTTTGCGTTTGTTTTTGCAAAATGTCGCGGTAAGCAAGAGTCGCCACCGACTTTTATTTTATCCAACAAGGAAAGGAAAAAAGCACAGGAAAATTCCTTTTTTGAGATATTTCTCGGGTTCGGGGGGTAGATTATAGAAAGGGAAGGTATTAGCACCCTTTCTATCCGTGGTTATCCACAAGCTCTTAGGTACTTGCTCATTTGTTTTCAAAATATTGCTTTCTTTGTGCGTGTGGGTTTGAAAAAGTTTTTGTTTGAAAACTTCGATTTAACTCTTGCTTCTGTCCTCAAGAGCGTATGAAGTGTTTTTGAAAACTTTGTTCGAAAAGTGTAAGTGTGAAAAAGATTTTGTTTTTGTTTTTTTTAAAGAGCAAGTACTTAAGAACCATCTACCTACTCGAAAAAAGGAATCGTTCTATGCTATCTTCCTTTAGACAATGCTATCCCTACTATTGATGAGTAGGTAGCATCGTCGTTGGTGTTTGAGGGTCAATTCGAATGCGGGACTTACAGTCACCAAAGCAATGTTAGGACGCTTTAGCGGTAACCCTAATGTCTTAGATCATTTGTTTTGAGGTAACAATATCCGAGGCAACCATTTCGAGGCGACTATGATCTTTGGACAAGAGGACGACCTCTAAAACGACCTATACTCAATGATCGCGTACGAAGGCAGCCAAGTGGGGTGTACCCTAAGAGTGCGCATGTGCGAGTGTGTCATTTTCAGTTAGTTTTGTCTTTGTACATGTTAATGGTTATCTAAGTTGATTTTAGGTTAAACATTCATTCTTGTCATGCATTCCTATTATCAAACATCTAACAGTTATATTTTACGGAAAATAAATTGCGGAAATTAAATTACAAGGCGTCGGGTATTTACATCGCCAAAAGCAACCCTTTGAAATTTAAATACGGAAAAATAAATAAAGCGATAAAAATAATTAAATGGTCCTAATTATCTACTACATTCCGGGAACAAGTACAATATTAAATAAATAGATCGCGTGCGGGAAATTAAATCGGGCGCAATGTTTTAGGGTTTTGACCCTTTTTTGTTAAAGAAATGATTTTTTTTTTGTTTTTTATTTTAAGAAAGAAATAAATCTAAATTAATTACTAAATTAAATTAATTAATTAATTAATGAAAATAAATTATCTTTTGGATTTTTGGTATTTAAAGAAAGAAAATAAAATTAATTAATGTTATAAAAAACCTAATTAAGTCTAATTGATTTTAATTATTTACAAAAATATATTAAAGTTATTTCTAAATAAAGCCTAAATTAATTAAATTAGTGTTTATTAATAAAAATTAAAATTTGATTTTATGTAGAAAATATTTTTGTGGTTTTAATTTTATAAAAGAAAAAAAAATTGATTGGTTAGTTAATTAAATAAAATATTATAAAACAATTAAAACAAAATAAATGAAATAAAGAGAGATAGGGGGTTTTGGGCCTGATTTGGAGTGTTTGGGAAGCAAATTCTGAGGCCCATTTGGATCTGGCCTCATTTGACTTTTGAGATCCCCTGTGCGCACTTGGACTTGGCTCTATGGTGGACCATCATCTCTTGGTCACCAGATCTGGCCTATGGCCATCTGGCCATCAGATGCTTGAGGGTGTATGATGTGCTTCGCGTTTGGATTTGCATGTGATAACCTGAATAACTAAAATAAAGAGAAATTTGGAGGACCTGGGATTTGAACCCAGGTCCTGTTGGATGTTGCCAGCGCTCGCTTGCCACTAGGCTATTGTATTTCAATTGTTAATATATTAAACAATAATAATAATAAAAGAAAATGCCTCATATGCCAGAAAAGACAAAACCAAAGCGCGCCATGTTTGAATAGGAGAATCATGCTTCACCAAGCATCATCTTCAACTCCCATCCGTAGCTAAAAACCTGTAAAAACCTATAGCTACGGACATAAGTCGTCGCTACAAGTCGCGCCTCCTCCAAAATCTGATGTAGGCCATGGAAATAAGTTTTAAGGGCAGGGTTATGCTCGTCTCATCATCTCGGTCACAACCATGCCCTTCTCGACAGCCAATTTTTCCTGCAAGAGAAATACCCAAAAACAAACCACGAAACCCTAGTTATGGTACCTCACAGCATAGGCCACATAAACAAAATTGGATAATGCATAATGCTTGGAAACTTGATGAGGATTATGAATATGCAAATAATTTGTACAAAAGATGCAGGAATAAAGATTTGCAAATTCAAATGCAGAGCTATGTAACGTGATGCTTACAGTGTGCGTGAGCGTATATGGAAGCCTGTTGTGGGTTGGTTTCAACTCAGTGAACCTCCAGGAATCGATTGAGATCCTTCTTGGCTTCTGAGATCGCCTCTAAGTATGAATTTGGATTCAAGCTTTTTCACCACTTTTCCAAGTTTTGCCTTGATTGTTCTTGCATCCTCCAACCCATATTTCGTGTCCTTTGGCTTCTATATGTATCATGGAATGCATTAGGTCAAGAATCATGAATCCAATCTCTCTAAATCAATGCACCCATATTTGATTTGATTCACTTTTGAAAACTTGCCAAATTTGTCAAAAATCCATCTTTTCGCACATGATCTTGTGTGATACGAATTTGATGCTCTTAATGATGATGATCTCAACCTGAAATAGCCAAAAAGATCTCAAGTAATCAATATTTGGATTTTATTTGATTTAATTTGATTAAAAATGAAATAATTCAATAAAAAATCAAATAAAATAATAAAAAAAGAAATATGATCTCAAGGCTGAAGCTAGGACACGTGTGCAATGTGGCAAGTTCAACTCAAGTGGAAAATAATGGGCCCATTTGACAAAATTTGATGTTTTGGGGATAGTTGACTTTTGGCAATTTTGCAAAAATGCCCAACTTCAACAATGCATAACTTCTTTAATTTTGAACTTTTGGAGGTGTTCTTGGACTTTTTAGAAAGCTTGATATGTCCTCTAACCAAACATTTTGGTATCATCTCATTTTGATATTCCATTCTCAAGTTATAAGCTTTGTCAAAAAAGGTGTTCTTGTTGACTTTCAAAAATGACCTATAATGTCCAAATTTGTAACTTCTTGTGAGTGCATTTCTTGATCTTGTGGTATGAATATGGATTGTAGGAAATTGCATCCTCTTCAAAATGAGATTTGGATGGGTCATTTCTCATAAAGTATGAGAAAGTTATGCTTGGTCAAAGTTGAGTTCACTTTTCCTACAAAACCCTAATTTAGCAACTTTTGAGTCTTGATGAATTTTGAGCAATCCTTGATGAATCATGATCAACCCTTGATCAAATGATGAAATATCCTTCAAAATGAGAATGTTGACAAAAAATCTTAAAGTTTGACTGTTTGTAGGTCACAGTTGACTTTTGCCCTAGTACAATCGATTTTTTGGACCTTTGAGCAATTGACTGAGCAAACTTCCTCTGCAAGGCTTGAAATTTGACATGGATGACCTTGAGGACATATTAGGACATTGGGGAGAAATTGAGCTCATTTTGACTCAAGGGTCTTGATGCAACACAAAACCCTAATTTGGGGTTGACTGCCTTAGGAGACAGCTTGATTGTCCAACTCTTGAGCAATCTTGAGACACTTGGAGATTTTTCTTGCAATGTTTTGAGAAATATGAGAGGGAAAATTTTGGGGTACAACAGCTGCCCCTGTTCAATCTTCTTAAACCTGAGGATGTAGATTGGTCTTCGTGCCTTTCGTGATCTGAAGGTGGAAGAGGATTGAACACTAGAGTGCCCAGAAATTTGCACTCGCATGAAGTGGTATCAGCCTTGTGATGTCGGGAATGGGCTTACAGATGCCATTTGGAGATTGTTGGCGGGAGGATGGGCTTACAGATGCCATCTGTAGGAGTGTCGATCGCATAAGAGATTCCTTAGCGAGAACTTGCGTACCTGTTGTTGTAGAAGACTCCGCTGGGGAAGTCTAACTTTTGTTAAGATTTAGGAACTTGCCTGTACTTCAACTGAGAGAATGCCTCGGCTAAGTCTTAAGAACCTGTCCATAATTCAACTGGAAGGAAACATCTTCATCAAGATCTAGGAACTGTCTGGTCTTCAACGGAGTATACCATTGAAATTGTAGAACTCGTCCACACTATGACGAAGGAAAATTGTCGAGATTCAGAACCTTATCTGAAATTCAACCGAGGATAATTCAGTTGAGATTTAAGAACCGGTCAGGTCTTCGACTAAGGGAAACATCTTCATCAAGATCTAGGAACTGTCTGGTCTTCAACAGAGTATACTGTTGAGATTGTAGAACTCGTCCACACTATGACGGAGGAAAATTGTCGACATTGAGAACTTTACCTGAAATTCAACCGATGATAATTCAGTTGAGATTTAAGAACCGGTCAGGTCTTCGACTAAGGGAAACATCTTCATCAAGATCTAGGAACTATCTGGTCTTCAACAGAGTATACTGTTGAGATTGTAGAACTCGTCCACACTATGATGGAGGAAAATTGTCGAGATTGAGAACCTTATCTAAAATTCAACCAAGGATAATTCAGTTGAGATTTAAGAACCGGTCAGGTCTTCGACTAAGGGAAACATCTTCATCAAGATCTAGGAACTGTCTGGTCTTCAACAAAGTATACTGTTGAGATTGTAGAACTCATCCACACTATGAAGGAGGAAAATTGTCGAGATTGAGAACCTTATCTGAAATTCAACCAACGATAATTCAGTCGAGATTTAAGAATCGGTTAGGTCTTCGACTAAGGGAAACATCTTCATCAAGATCTAGGAACTGTCTGGTCTTCAAAAGAGTATACTGTTGAGATTGTATAACTCGTCCACACTATGACGAAGGAAAATTGTCGAGGATTGAGAACCTTATCTGAAATTCAACCGAGGATAATTCAGTTGAGATTTAAGAACCGGTCAGGTCTTCGACTGAGGGAAACATCTTCATCAAGATCTAGGAATTGTCTGGTCTTCAACAGAGTATACTGTTGAGATTGTAGAACTCGTCCACACTATGACGGAGGAAAAATTATCGAGATTGAGAACCTTATCTGAAATTCAACCGAGAATAATTCAGTTGAGATTTAAGAACCGGTCAGGTCTTCGACTGATGAGAACTTAACTGCATCTTTCTTGAAAGGTAAAGGTTAGTCATATGCAATACATGATATGGATCCAGCAATGATGTTCTCAAAATAAATGAGATCGTGTTGTATGATGCATATGTGCATGTATCATGATGTATGGAAATGTAATGTTTCTAGCTGGGGAAAATAAATCCCGGATAGCTGCTGGAGAATAGAGTTGGATTCTTCGTTTCCGCTGGGGGTGGTGAACGAAGATGATTGCGAGAATAAACCTGCAGGAGAAGATAACTCCGTTGGGGAATAAACTGATGAGGAGATTACTCTGTGGGGAAGAGATGTTCTGCTGAGGATTCCGCCGATAAATTCCGTTGGGGACGAATTACCGTTACTGGTGATACTGAATCCTGTTGGGGATTGAATTCCGTTTTTGAAAGGAAAGAACTCCATTGGGGATGATCTTTCAGTTGCGACTTCACTGGGGATAACCTTTTAGGCTCTAATGGGGATAATCCTTTGAGCTTTGCTGGGGACAATCTTCCTTTGAACTCGACTGGGGATATTTATTTTTATACTCCGCCGGGGACGAACTTCCAGAGTCTACTGGAGATGATTCTTCAACTCCACTGGGGAAGCTTTTTCAGACTGCGCTGGGAAAATTTTAACTCCACTGGGGATATCTTGTATTCTGCCGGGGAATATTCTTATACTCCATTGGGGAATATTAAGACTTCCGGGTATATTAATCCTTTTCAGTGTTGATGGTAGATAAACTCTGCTCGGGGAGAATATTATCGATTCATTCGTTGTTGCAAGTCTCAGCTGGGGAGAGCTATCATTACTGTCTTACTCTGCGGGGAGTGAAAGTACCTTGACCACATTCTTCAGCTGAATTTACCTTCGTACCTGGTGGATAGAGCAAACGTATAGTTTGGACAATTTTATTGCCCCCGTTTCTGATATTACCAGTAATCGTCTTTTGCTTCACATGCAAATATTTATGAGCAACAATTAATGTCAAGTCCATATATCAAAAATGAACATTGGACGTTCTTTGCAAAACAAAACAGATAGTGGAAAAACAGTTTGAAATTTCTTTGGAAAGGAATTGTATTGATTTTGAAATTTGGCCTGTAAACAGGCGTTTTTATACAAGAGGTTGACGTCCTAGTAAGAGAACTCCGCCGAACAGATATAGTTTATACAATTTGTGAAAAACTAAACAAAACAGCTATGTGAATAATCCCACTGGGTTCCAACTCTGCTATTGCCTTTATGTCCTTGAGCATCTCATCTCTTTGCTACTTGGTTGAAGATGAATCAGATTGATTAGTGTTGTTCAAGCTTAACAGTTGATACCGAAGTCTGGATGCAAGGTGATCCAATGAGACATAGTGTTACGCTTTGATCCCTAATTTTTTCCTGGACCGCCCTTTTGGGTTTTCAGTCCACCGGGATACCCTTTTTTGCCCAAGTCGCCTTTTCAGGTTTTCGACTTGCCGGGTGTACAGATTTTTTCACTTTCATCCCTTTTTTTTGCCCGAACCCTTTTGGTTCGCCGGGAAGCCCTTATTTTTGCCTAGGCCAGTCGACCTAGCAGGTCATTAATTATGCGTAGTATCTTTTCACTATGTCTGCATTAACGGTGTGAGGAAGGTCGTCACCATCCATGGTGGTTAGAATCATAGCTCCTCCTGAGAAAATGTTCTTAACCACAAATGGCCCTTCGTAAGTAGGGGTCCATTTTCCCCTGGGATCACCTTGAGGTAGTATGATACGCTTGACAACCAGGTCCCCAACTTGATACTCTTGTCGTCTAACTTTCTTGTTAAATGCCTTGATCATCCGCTTTTGATACGTATGACCATGACAAATAGCAGTAAGTCTCTTCTGGTCTATTAAGTTCAGCTGATCAAGCCGGGTCTAAATCCAGTCATCTTCGCTCAAACCTACATCCTTCATAATCCGAAGAGAGGGTATATAAACTTCAATGGGCAAGACTGCCTCCATGCCATATACCAATGAATAGGGCATTTCCCCTGTTGACGTCCGTGCTGAGGTACGATACCCATGAAGAGCGAACGGTAACATCTCGTGCCAGTCTTTGTATGTCACTGTCATTTTCTTCACAATCTTCTTAATATTCTTATTAGCCGCTTCAACAGCCCCATTCATCTTCGGCCGGTAGGGAGAAGATTTATGATGTTGTATCTTGAATTGCTTGTAGAGCTCGGTGATCATCTTGTTGTTGAGATTCGTACCATTGTCCGTAATGATCCTCTCTGGTACACCGTACCGACAGATCAGATTGTGCCGAATGAACCGTGCCACGACGTTCTTGGTTACAGTAGCAAAGGAAGCTGCTTCAACCCACTTCGTAAAGTAATCAATTGCTACCAGGATGAAACAATGCCCGTTAGATGCCGTAGGTCTGATCTCGCCGATCATATCAATGCCCCACATTGCAAAAGGAGAAGGTGTCGTCAAGACATTCAGAGGTACTGGAGGTATGTGCACCTTATCATCATAGACTTGGCACTTGTGACATGTTCGAGGATGCTGATAATAGTCGGCTTTCATTGTAGACCAATAATATCCTGCTCGAAGGATTTTCTTTGCCATGGTATGCCCACTGGAATGAGTCCCGAAGGTACCTTCGTGTAAATCTGCCATGATCCTTTCTGCCTCGTTCTTATCCACACACCACAGTAAGGTTGAATCATGGTTACGCTTATAAATAATGCCATTCCTGATGAAGAACTTCGCTGCGAACCTCCTCAGAAACTTCTTGTCCTTAATAGATGCACCCTCGGGGTACTCCTGAACTTCAATATACTTCTTCACCTCATGAAACCAGGGCTTTTTTGTTACCTCTTCAGTCTCAATATCACAGCAATGTGCAGGTTCGTCCAATCTTTCAATGGTAATCCGGGGAGCTTTGTTGTCCCAATTGACTTTGAACATAGAAGACATCGTAGCTAGCGCGTCCGCCAACTGATTCTCCTCTCTTGGGAAGTGTTCAAAGGTTATCTCCTCGAAATGGGGAAGCAACGTCAACACATACTCCTTGTAAGGAATAAGATTTGGGTGTTTCGTATCCCACTCTCCTTTGATCTGACTGATCACGAGAGTGGAATCTCCGAAGACACTTAGAAACTTAATCCTTAGGTCAATTGCTGCTCGAAGACCCATAATGCATGCTTCATACTCCACCATGTTATTGGTGCAGTTGAAACATAGTCGGGCGGTGAACGAAGTATGAGAGCCTTTAGGATATATGATCACGGCGCCAATGCCATTGCCCAAAGCATTCAAAGCTCCATCAAATTACATAGACCATCGGGATCCTTTCTTAGGTCCTTCATCCGGTCCAGGTGTCTCACAGTCATTCACTATCATGATATTCTCATCCGGGAATTCAAAGTTCATAGACTGGTAATCATCCACTGCCTGATGTGCCAAATGGTCTGCCAACACACTTCCCATAATTGCCTTTTGGGTCGTATATTGGATGTCATACTCAGTCAAGATCATCTGCCATCTCGCTATTCTTCCGGACAAGGCAGGCTTTTCGAAGATATACTTGATTGGATCCATTTTGATATCAATAGAGTAATGTGAGTCAGCATATATTGTCTCAGCCGGCGAGCAGCCCATGCCAAAGCGCAGCAAGTTTTCTCGAGCAACGAGTATCGGGTCTCGCAGTCGGTAAACTTTTTGCTAAGGTAATAAATAGCATGCTCTTTTCGGCCAGACTCGTTATGCTGACCCAGCACACACCCCATTGAGTTGTCGAGTACTGTCAAGTATAGGATCAAAGGTCTCCCTTCGACTGGAGGCATCAGAATAGGTGGCTCTTGGAGATACTCTTTGACTCTTTCAAAAGAGGCCTGGCATTCATCATTCCATCGTACCACTTGATCTTTCTTCAGTAACTTGAAGATTGGTTCACAAGTAGCAGTCAGGTGCGAGATTAATCGGGAAATGTAGTTCAATCGTCCCAAAAAGCCTCTGACTTCTTTCTCTGTTCGGGGAGCTGGCATCTCCAGTATAGCCTTCACCTTTGCAGGATCCACTTGAATACCTTTATCGCTTACGACGAAACCCAACAGCTTACCGGACCTCACCCTGAAGGTGCACTTGTTCGGGTTTAACCTCAGCTTGTACAACTTCAACCTGTCAAATAGCTTTTGAAGGTGGTCAAGGTGCTCCTCCTCAGTCTGAGATCTTGCAATCATGTCGTCGATGTATACCTCAATCTCATGATGGATCATGTCATGGAACAAAGCGACCATGGTGCGCTGATACGTTGCCCCAACATTTTTCAATCCAAAAGGCATGACCTTGTAGCAAAAGGTACCCCATTGAGTAACAAAGGTTGTCTTCTCCATGTCTTCGGGAGCCATTTTAATCTGATTATAACCGGAGAAACCATCCATAAATGAGAAAACCTTATGCTGTGCGGTATTGTCAATGAGAACATTGATATGAGGTAGAGGGAAATCATCCTTGGGGATCGCCCTGTTCAGATCCCTATAGCCAACACACATTCGAACCTTACCATCCTTTTTCGGCACAGGAACCACGTTGGCCACCCACTGAGGGTAAGAAGTAACTGCTAGAAAACCGGCGTCAAACTGTTTCATAACTTCAGCCTTGATTTTCTCAGACATATCTGGGCGCATTCGGTGGACCTTCTGTTTCACTGGAGGACACTCTTCCTTGGTAGGCAAACGGTGAACCACAATATCGGTATCCAACCCAGGCATATCTTCATAAGACCAGGCAAAGATCTCAACATAGTCACGCAGCATCTGAATCAACCGTTGCTTCACACTAAGCTCCAGATTTGCACCGATCTTAACTTCTTTCTTGTCTACATCTGTACCCAGATTCACTGATTCCACCGGCTCCTCATGCGATTGTATGACCTTCTCTTCCTGAAGTAGCAGTCTAGCAAGTTCACCAGGCACTCCGCAATCATCTTCACCTTCGTCTTCGGCTAAGTTGATCGGACGTTCGAAGTCATAACTGGCAGTAGCAGAGTCGTTACCAGTGAGATCCAGAGTGGATGTAGACCTGTATATGTGAGTGTGTGTAAAATAGTTGTTTTGCAATATGTAATAAAAGAAAAACATGGAGCATAAAATTTGAAATGCAATAAAACGTCCAATGCTTTTATTAATGATATATGAAAATGACACACTTAAAGCCCTCACAAATGAAGCCACAGTGTGAAGTAGTGAAAAACACAAGAAGGGGGGGTTGAATTGTAAAACTGAAATCTAATGTAATGAACAAGATATTTTTATCCTGGTTCGTTTGATCTCAAACTACTCCAGTCCACCCGTCAAGGTGATTTCGCCTCTCTCCAACGAGGTCTTAATCCACTATATTCAACTGAATATTACAGACTGCTTTAACAACTGCTAAAGCCTTCTTGATGCAAACCACAACCCGGTTTGTCAAGGAAACACTTTCTTACAAAGAAATCAAATCTAAGTGTGTGAATGTTTTCTACAAAACTGTATCACAACTGTGATGTATACACAAATTAAAGCTTAGAAACTAGATTGCTAAACAATGATAGAATACCAGAATGTGTAGTGTTTAGCAAAAACTGAGAGAAAGAAGATTTTGATCAGCTTTTATGCGTGTAGAGATTTGGAGAGCATTAGCCATTTCAATCTTCAAAGCTTGTTTATATAGCACTAAGATGTTGAACGTTGGATGCAATATTCTTGATTCAATGCTAATAACAAACTTTCCTTATTGAGCAGATCTTGTCTGGAATGAGGCCGTTGGTATTAATTTGCTTTCAATGCACAGTATCGTTGCTTACTTAATGCAAGTTCTGGCTTGGCTCATTCTGACTCTGCTTAGCTGCTGATGAACTGTTGTGTTTCTTTATCAGAGTGTTGAGCGTAGTCTTGTTCATCAGGCTTCAGCATGTACGTGAGTTGATCATCTGATTCTGACATTCTGATATGGTAACTTCTGATGCTGATGTCAGGAACCAAATTCTGATGCTGAATAGGTGTGTTCTTGCTTATATAAATCAGAGTATCTGCAAATTAGAACATAATAATTTAGGCAGCAGATAGTTCATACATGAATCACATAAATGATATATCTTTTCACTTTGTTATCATCAAAACTTAAATGTAGGGTAGTAGATTCAAACTTTGTTCTAACAATCTCCCCCTTTTTGATGATGACAAAAACTAGATATTTTTAAATGAAAATAACGTGAAAAGGAATCAGAGAGATGCATCAGAGTAAGAGGTTATCAAGGATAAGGAGTAAAAAGATATCTGAGTTGAGAGATACTCCCCCTGAGTTTATTACTTCCCTTTGATTACACGTGTTCTTCAGGATCAGATCTTTTTGCCTTTCTTTGAACATCAGAGTATCAGAGTCTTTGACTATCAGAAGCTTTAGATCAGCATATCAGAGCAGAGCTTCAGATCAGCGTATCAGAGCTTTTCTTGTCAGAGCTTTGCTTTGGATCAGAGTATCAGAGCGGATCAGAGCTTCATAGTGATCAGAGCTTCATAGCTTTTAGTCTTCAGAGTGTCCAGGAGCTTCCTTGTACCTGTAGACTTTAAGCAAAACAGAAAAAACATTTTCAAGTAGTGGAGTTAGAATGTTTGAGAATTTCGGTCTTAGTTAACCGTTATTGTTTAAAATATCATTCTTGTTCTCCCCCTTTTTGTCAGCAATCAAAAAGTGTAGGTGAGTGCTAAAACAGTTAAGATCAGAAAAACTTGTCATATTGAAAGGTTCAGAATCAAAACATGAAAATAGTACAAAACATATTCAAATAGTACATCAGAAAATCAAAGAAAACATGAAAAAGACATGAATGAAAAAAGACTAAGGTTGGGGAGGTAAGCGTGTGAACAGGTTCTCCAGCATGGCTTTGATCTGATCAGCAGTCTCATTCTGCTTGTGCACCATGCTGACAACAGTGTCAATCTTGCTATCCTGCACATCCATTATTTCTTTCATCTTCTGGTCGTTTTCATCCATCCTCTGCTGCAGACGCATGTCATTCAGCTTTAGTTCTTCCAGAGTCTGCCTGTCCAAAGCAGCTTGAGAAGCATCAGAAGCAGGAAGCTTCTGAGAGCTTTCTGCAACATCTTCTGCTTGACTTTCTTCAGCTTGAATAGTCTTGTCTTCTTCTGGTTGCACCTTTGAAGCTAGCTGTTTCTCAGACCAAGGTTCACTATCCAGAGGGAGCACGTCTTCTTTCAGAAGCTGACTTCCAACTTCATTCAGAAGCTTGCTGAAATTCTGTTGTGCCTGCTCATAGTTGATATCCTGCAACTTGAGGGCTTCAGCACGTACCCAAAGTCTGAATTGTGACCAGAGCTGATCAGAAGCAGCTGGGTCAATCATTCCAGGACAGACTTGCTTCAAAGAAGCAATCCATTGCTGCACACCTGTTTCAAAATTCATAATACCAGAGCCAACATCTGGTTGTTTTGGTTTTGGGATGGCAATTTTATGTTTCAGATCAGCAAGACGGTCAAGACTGGTTAAGTCTATGAAGGTCCTGCTGGGGTTTTCAGAGGTTTTCTTGGCAGCAGTTTGTTTTGGAGATGGAGTTTCAGAATCAGAAATTATGATTGGACTGGGTGGTGTTTTGGGAGTATTTGGTGGTGTAGATTCTGATGAGGATGGCAATTGTGCCAAGGTGATTGTTGTTCCACCTGGCAGCTGGATTGCCAGAGGTGATGGTTGAGGTGAATGAGGTTCAGATGGTTGAGGAGAAGGAGTTTCAGAGTGATGAAACTCTGGTTGAGGTGATGGTGGATTAACTTCTGGTTGAGGAGAGGGAGACGGAATTGCTGTTTGAGGAGAAGTTGTTGGAATTTCTGGTTGTTCAGGGATAAGGGGTTCTTCAGGAATTGATGAGAGTGGTTGTTCTGGTTCTTCAGCAGATTGCTGTTGTTCTGGTTGTGGAGGAGGGACAATTTGTGGTTCAGAGTTTGGTTGATCAGAAGTGTGTTGATCAATGTCTGACAGCACTTTGTCAATAGCTGATGTTGTTGAGATTGTTGGTTTGGGATGTTTGGTTCTGGGTCTTCTGAGTTTTAATGCCTCAGAAGGGTCATCTTCTGGTACAGTTTCATCTATTGTAGGGATGGGGATTGAGATTCTATGAGAGGTTTGAGGAGGAATAGATGCTGGAATAGTAGAAGAATTTAAAACAGAAGCAGCAGATAAATTACCTCTTTTCTTGGGTGTCTGCTGGGATGATCCTTCTGAAGGTGCCTTCCTCTTCTTCGTCTTCTTCAGAGTCACTTCTTGCTGAGGTTGATGCAGAGCTTTGATAATCAGATTTGGATCTGTCCCATCTGCCTTGCACGCATCCAAGTACCTGAGAACCACCTCTGGTTTAGATTTTATCTCAGAAAATAAAGGAAAGTCACTCAGAGGAACTCTTCTGCTGGTGATATCAGCAATAGGAGTAGCTCTGGGTTCCTTTTGGATATTCTCTATCAGCTTCATTTTCTTTAAGTTCTTTGCGTTCAGAGGTTTCCCCACTGTTGGTTCAATGGTGCTTAGCTCTTGAGCTTCTATCAGATGCTCTATCAGCCTATTCTTTGTCAGAATATCTGATATCAACCTTCCAAAGGGTATCCAATCCCTCTTGGTTCTTTCTTCTTCCCTGGTTTCCTTCACACTTGTTCTGAGGTGGTTGAACAGAAAATGAGCCAAATTGATTTTTAGCTTCTGATCAATAAAGTAGATTAGAAACTGTTGATCCACATTTATCTAATCAGGTGAACTGGTTGGCTTCCTATGGTTGAAGCACCCTAGAATTATCTTAGCCCAAACTCTATAATGGTCCTTCAGATCTTTGATCTTGCTGCTGGGCACCCCATGGGTGAAAATCCTTGCAGCTATCACGCCCACATCAGCACATCTTTCAGCCATGTCCACACAACGGACGCCACCGCCACTGTAACCGATTAACCTTGCAATGTGATCCTCAGTGATCACAATCTTCTTCCCCATAACAAAGGAGGTGACTAGATGCGTTGAAGCCTTGGCGTGAATCCAGAATTCCTTGACTAACATAGGGAATGTTGGTCCAACCAATCTGTCAAAATACCTTTCCCACTTCTGTGCCCTAACTTCTTCAGTTAGGTCAAAACCGTTCTCCTTCAAGCTTCCAAAATCAATGATTAATTCAGATAACACTTCAAGATTCTTCACAGGAGTGAGGAGTGTTCTGAATGGCACTTGATACTGCTCAGATGATGCTTTCTTCTGAGGACCTGCAGAAGCACTGCTGGAGGTTGCCATGTTCACGCTAAAGATTTTGAGAAGAAACTGAGAAAAAGGGTTTTGCAAGAGATGAACACAGAAAAATGCAGAGAATGCTTGAGTATTAGTGAGAAACTGTAAAGAATTAGAATGAGAGATTAATGTGTTTAAATAGAGTTTCAAAATATTTTGAAAAAATAAACGTTTTTAAGAAAGAGAAAAAATCATGATTTCATTTTAAAAGCATGATTACTTTTTATTAAATGCTTGATGATTTTGGGGGATTTGAGAAAGATACTTAAAAACGGTTACCAGACATGTGTCTCAATGCACCCAATCAGCGCTTTTCCTTCTCAGAAGCGTGCACGCGTTCTGCTTCAGAGATTTGCTGATGATTGGATGACACTTGTTTGATGTAGTGATCAGCACGTCTGTCTTTGAGCTTAGACTCTCAGATCTTTAGACTTGCATCTGATACAATCTTCATGTTCTATCTTTCTGAAAGAAGATTGATCAGAAGTTCACAGTAAAACAATTACATTCTGAAGGTAAATATATGGAATTAAAACATTTTCACTCTGGACAAATTTTCATGATGAGATGTTTCAGAATGAAATTAAACCTATCTTCTGAAAGGGGTTTAGTAAAGATATCAGCCCATTGATGGTCTGTATCTATAAATTTTAAGTTCAAAATTCCTTTCTGAATATAGTCCCTAATGAAGTGATGTTTTATTTCTATATGCTTAGCTCTAGATTGTAAAATGGGATTCTTACTTAAGCAAATAGCAGAAGTATTATCACAGAGTATAGGAATGTTACTCTCAAAAATCTGGAAGTCTTCAAGCTGACTTTTCATCCAGAGCATTTGTGTGCTACATCCTGCTGCTGCTATGTACTCAGCTTCTGCTGTTGATAGCGCAATTGTTGATTGCCTTTTGCTGGACCAAGAGATCAGATTTTCTCCCAGAAACTGGCAGCTTCCAGAAGTACTTTTACGTTCCACTCTGTCTCCAGCAAAATCAGCATCGCAGTAGCCTACTAAGCTATAATCACTAGATTTTCTATAAAACAAACCCAGATTAGTAGTACCTTTCAGATACTTGAAAATTCGCTTAACAGTTGTTAAGTGAGATTCTCTAGGATCTGATTGGAATCTAGCACAAATACAAACACTGAATAATATGTCAGGTCTTGAAGCAATCAGATAGAGGAGAGAACCAATCATACCTCTGTAGACTTTCTGTTCTACATTTTTGCTTACCTCTTCTCTTTCCAGAATGCACGTGGGATGCATTGGAATCTTTGATGGCTTACACTCTGAGAGGTCAAATTTCTTCAGAAGATCTCTGATGTATTTGCTCTGATGAATGTAAGTTCCCTCTGGAGTTTGATTGATCTGAATTCCTAGAAAGAATTTCAGTTCCCCCATGAGGCTCATCTCAAATTCTGCCTGCATACACTTAGCAAATTTTCTTCCAAGAGAAGGATTAGTAGAACCAAAGATAATATCATCAACATAAATTTGACAGACTAAGATGTCATTCTTAACTGATTTACAGAATAGAGTAGTGTCCACTTTCCCTCTGGTGAATTCATTTTCTAACAGAAAGTTACTTAGCCTTTCATACCAAGCTCTGGGAGCTTATTTCAGACCATATAGTGACTTCTTTAGTTTGAAAACATGTTCTGGATGTTTTGTATTTTCAAAACCAGGGGGTTGGTGTACATAAACTTCTTCTTTTATATAACCATTTAAGAATGCACTTTTGACATCCATCTGATACAGAGTGATGCCTCTATTAACAGCAAATGAAATTAAAAGTCTGATAGATTCTAACCTGGCGACTGGGGTAAAGGTTTCTGTATAGTCTATCCCCTCTTGCTGACTATAACCTTGTGCAACCAGTCTTGCCTTGTTTCTGATGACTTCTCCTTGTTCATTTAGCTTGTTTCTGAACACCCATCTTGTTCCAATGACGTTGAATCCTTTTGGTCTGGGAACGAGATCCCATACGTCGTTTCTGGTGAATTGATTCAGCTCTTCTTGCATTGCCAGAATCCAGTCATTATCCAGAAGTGCTTCATCAATAGAAGAAGGTTCAATCAGAGACACAAGTCCCATAAGAGTTTCTTCAGAGTTTCTGAAGCTTGCTCTTGTTCTGATTGGATCTTCCTTTCTTCCTAAGATAGTCTCTTTTGGGTGATCCAAGCTGCTTCTGGGTAATCTCTTCTGAGGTTGATCAGCAGCTGTTGTAGGATTGCTAGCAGTGCTCCTTTCAGACGTTGAAGGAGTGTCTGTATTGAGAGCTTCTGATGACTTGTCTTCAGAACCTGTAAATTCAATTTCCATACCTGCAAAAACTTCATTCTGCTTTGACTTTTCAGAGTCAAGCTTATCATCAAAACGAACACTGATTGATTCTTCCACAATCTGTGTTTATGTATTGTATACTCTATACCCTCTTGAGCGTTCAGAGTATCCTAACATAATACACTTCTGTGCTTTAGAGTCAAACTTGTTCAAATAATTCTTTGTATTTAATATAAAGCAAGTACATCCAAATGGATGAAAATATGAAATGTTGGGCTTTCTGTTCTTCCACAATTCATATGGAGTCTTTTCCAGAATAGGTCTTATTGAGATTCTATTCTGAATGTAGCACGCTGTGTTTATTGCCTCTGCCCAGAAGGTCTTAGCAACGTTTGTCTCATTGATCATGGTTCTGGCCATTTCTTGCAATGTTCTGTTCTTTCGTTCTACAACTCCATTTTGTTGGGGAGTTCTAGGACAAGAGAAATCATGCAGAATGCCTCTGTCATTAAAGAATGACTCAAAATCTTTGTTTTCAAATTCTCCACCATGATCACTTCTGACTTTAACGATTCTAAGATCCTTTTCATTCTGAACTTGGTTACAGAAGGTAACAAACACAGAGTGTGACTCGTCCTTGTGTCTTAAGAACTTTACCCATGTCCATCTGCTATAGTCATCTACGATTACTAACCCATACTTCTTGCCACTGACTGAAGCAGTTTTAACTGGTCCAAATAAGTCAATGTGCAGAAGTTCTAATGGCTTAGAGGTAGAAACAACATTTTTGGATTTAAAAGAAGGTTTTGCAAATTTGCCTTTCTGACATGCTTCACACAGAGCGTCTGAATTGAACTTCAAATTAGGAAGTCCTCTGACCAGATTGAGTTTGTTAATCTGAGATATTCTTCTCATACTAACATGCCCCAATCTTCTGTGCCAGATCCACTGCTCGTTGTTAACATACAGAAGACATTTTACATTCTGACTTTTTAGTTCAGAAAGTTTGATTTTGTAAATGTTGTTTTTCCTCTTACCATTAAACAGGATAGTCCCATCTTTCTGACTAACAGCTTTACATGATTTTTGATTAAAGATTATATCATAACCGTTATCACTTAATTGACTTATGGATAACAGATTATGCATCAATCCATCTACTAGCAGAACATTATTAATAGAGGGAAGATTTCCATTACCTACAGTTCCAGAGCCAATTATCTTTCCCCTCTGATTGCCTCCAAAGCCAACGTGGCCTCCTGGCTTAAGTTCTAGGCTTTGGAACATATGCCTTCTTCCCGTCATGTGTCGTGAGCAGCCAGAGTCCAGGTACCATGACTGGTGTTTCTGACTTGCTGCTAAAGATATCTGCAACATGTATTATTTTATCCTTAGGTACCCAGATTTTCTTGGGTCCTGATTTGTTAGTCTTACCAAAACTCTGGTTGAATTATGGTTTCACAGAGTGCTTACTGCTAGTGTATTTAATATCATGTGTGTGACCATATACAAAATGTGAATCCAGAGGAGTGTGTTTAATGGTTAAGTCCATGACATTCTTTGGTGTAGGAACCTTACCTTGGTATCCTATTCCTTTCCTGCCGTTTCTGCTAACTCCATAGATCATTGAAGCCATTTTGCTTCTATCTATGCTTTTAGCTAGGAACTTCTGGAAACTGTGATCATACTCCTTGATGATCTCATCAGCGTTGCTGGGAGTTTCAGAAATTGGTTCCTTCTGAGAGTTTTGTAAAGTGTTTTCTAATTTTGAAATCTTATTTCTCAGCTCAGAATTCTCCAATTTGAGACTCTCAGTCTTATTAGAGTCATATTCAAGACTCCTTTTCAGGTCTCTGAATTTAACTCTAATTTGCTGATAACGTTCCAGAATCTCATTAAGGCTTTCAGCAAGTTCAGCCTTTGTAAAGTTAACAGCAAAGTTAGGAAATACCTCTTCAGTATCTGATTCTGAGTCTGATTCAGAAGCTTCACTATCTTCTGAGATGTTATCCATGAGAGCTATGTTTGCCCTCTCATCATCTGATTCTGAGTCAGCTTCAGACGAGTCAGAGTCATCCCATGTGGCCATGAGACTTTTCTTCTTCTCTCTTCCAAACTTCTTTTTAGGCTTTTCCCTCTGAAGCTTTGGGCAGTCACTCTTATAGTGTCCTTGCTCATTTCACTCATAGCAGATGATGTCCTTGGTGTTTGGCTTTTTGATACTGGAGGAGCCTTCAGATCTTCTGTATCCAGAGGAAGAATATGTCCTTCTGTATCTGGAAGAAGACTCGTTCTGATCAGATCTTCTGGGATTCCTGAACTTCCTTTGTCTTTGCTTCCACAGTTGATTTACTCTTCTGGAAAGGAGGGAGAGTTCGTCTTCTTCTGATGAGGATCCATCAGATGTTTCTTCAACTGGCTGCAAAACTTTAGACTCAAATTTTTTGTTAGATTTTAATGCTAAAGGCTTACCTTGCTTCTGAGGCTCGTCAGCTTCTAGCTCTGTCTCATGACTTCTGAGGGAGCTGATAAGTTCCTCCAGAGTGATTTTGTTGAGATCTTTAGCTAGCTTCAGAGCTGTAACCATAGGTCTCCACTGCTTGGGTAAACTTTTGATGATTTTCTTGACATGGTCAGCAGTAGAGTATCCTTTGTCCAGAACCTTGAGACCAGCTACCAGAATCTGGAATCTTGAGAACATTGTTTCAATGGATTCAGATTCTTCCATTTTGAACGCCTCATACTTCTGAATGAGCGCCAGAGCTTTAGTTTCTTTGACCTGAACGTTGCCCTCATGCGTCATTCTGAGTGAGTCAAAAATATTCTTTGCTGTGTCTCTGTTGGAGATCTTTTCATACTCAGTATAGGAGATGGCGCTGAGGAGGATGGTTCTGGCCTTGTGGTGATTCTTGAAGTCACGCTTTTGTTGGTCAGACATTGTTTTTCTCTCAATCTTCTGACCGCTTGCATTCACAAGGTGCGTGTATCCATCTGTCACCATATCCCACAGATCAGCATCATGTGCCAGAAAGAAGCTTTCAATTTTGTCTTTCCAGTAGTCAAAGTTTTCTCCATCAAAGACTGGAGCTTTGCCGTTGAATCTGTCTCTGTCCTCATTGTTGTCATTGCTGATGTGAGAATTGTTTCCTGCCGTTGTGTTTTTCTGACGCTGGATCTTGTACTGACACGGTTAAGTGTTTTAGCTCAGAACCAGGCGCTCTGATGCCAATTGAAGTAGTGAAAAACACAAGAAGGGGGGGTTGAATTGTAAAACTGAAATCTAATGCAATGAACAAGATATTTTTATCCTGGTTCGTTTGATCTCAAACTACTCCAGTCCACCCGTCAAGGTGATTTCGCCTCTCTCCAACGAGGTCTTAATCCACTATATTCAACTGAATATTACAGACTGCTTTAACAACTGCTAAAGCCTTCTTGATGCAAACCACAACCCGGTTTGTCAAGGAAACACTTTCTTACAAAGAAATCAAATCTAAGTGTGTGAATGTTTTCTACAAAACTGTATCACAACTGTGATGTATACACAAATTAAAGCTTAGAAACTAGATTGCTAAACAATGATAGAATATCAGAATGTGTAGTGTTTAGCAAAAACTGAGAGAAAGAAGATTTTGATCAGCTTTTATGCGTGTAGAGATTTGGAGAGCATTAGCCATTTCAATCTTCAAAGCTTGTTTATATAGCACTGAGATGTTGAACGTTGGATGCAATATTCTTGATTCAATGCTAATAACAAACTTTCCTTATTGAGCAGATCTTGTCTGGAATGAGGCCGTTGGTATTAATTTGCTTTCAATGCACAGTACCGTTGCTTACTTAATGCAAGTTCTGGCTTGGCTCATTCTGACTCTGCTTAGCTGCTGATGAACTGTTGTGTTTCTTTATCAGAGTGTTGAGCGCAGTCTTGTTCATCAGGCTTCAGCATGTACGTGAGTTGATCATCTGATTCTGACATTCTGATATGGTAACTTCTGATGCTGATGTCAGGAACCAAATTCTGATGCTGAATAGGTGTGTTCTTGCTTATATAAATCAGAGTATCTGCAAATTAGAACATAATAATTTAGGCAGCAGATAGTTCATACATGAATCACATAAATGATATATCTTTTCACTTTGTTATCATCAAAACTTAAATGTAGGGTAGTAGATTCAAACTTTGTTCTAACACAGTGCCCCGGGTAAGACACTGGGCCATAGAGTTTAAAACATTGTCTGTTACAAATTCAAAACAAAAGTCTCATTACTTGGTGATAACAGAAACGGGCATAGAATCCTTCGCTATCCAGTTGCTTAGTCCACCATCGGCAGTTGGGTATATCCAGCTGTCAATATCAAACTCTTCATCATCGCCATCTCTGATAGCATTCACTCCTGCGTCATGTTTAGGCTTTTCTGGTGCTTCGAACTCAATCTCCTTTGCATCGATCAAGTCTTGTATCTTGTTATTCAAAACCAAACAATCATCTGTATCATGCCCCAGGCTATCAGAGTGAAAAGCACAGCGGGCATTAGGGTTGTACTTTGGTGAAGTAGTGTTGGGATTCTTTGGGGCCTCCCTTGGAATCACTAGATTGGTTTTCAATAACTGTGGCATAATCTGAGATAAAGTCATGTTAAGATAAGTGAATTGCCTTCGCGGTCTCTTGGCCTTTGGCTGATTGTTATGCTGAGGAGCACCAGCAGGTCTTGAAATAACAACCGCATTAATAGCTTGGCGGCGTTCAGGCCTATTCTGGCTTTTCGAACTGTAAATAGCACTGGACTCCTTCTTAAAAGGCTTCTTCTTGGTGCCTGATGGAGCACCCTTCTGTATTTTACCAGACTTAATACCAGCCTCAATCCTTTCCCCAGTCATAATCAGCTCTGTAAACCCGAATGAAGAACTTCCAATCAGATGGTTGAAATACGGACCAGACAAGTTCCCCAGAAACATATCCACAAGCTCCCTATCAGCCAAGGGTGGTTGCACTCTTCCAGCGAGGTCCCTCCACTTCTGAGCATAATCTTTGAAACCTCCACTCGTTCCCATAGACATACCCTGGAGTTGGGTACACGTAAGAGCGAGGTCGGCATTGTATTGGTACTGCTTGTAGAAAGCAGCAGCCAAATCCTCCCAATTACGGATGCTAGTTCCTTCCAACTGGTAAAACCATTCAAGCTGAGTCCCTGAAAGACTGTCTTGAAAGAAGTGAACCCATAGGTTCTTGTCAGCGGTGTACGGTTGAATCTTCCTAACATACGACCGGAGGTGCAGTTTCGGGCAAGAAACTCCGTCGTATTTAGAAAAGGCTGGTGCTTTAAACTTGTGGGGAATTACCACCCTAGATGATATCCCCAGATCTCCAAAGTCCAGACCAGGAACTTTCTGTACTTCCATCGCACTCAGCCGGTCTTCCAATTGCTTGTATCTATCCTCAGCCGGAGGATACTGGTCTTCGTCGAAGTCCGTCTCGTTGTCTGAAACCACAGGGCTAGGGGCCCTCCTTTCTTCCTGACTATCTTTCCCTCCAGATGAGGTAGTCAAATCAACTTCATCTCGTAGCCTGTTTCCAAACCTATGGCCCATGTTAAACAGGACCGTCTTCTTCTTCTTCTTCTTCTTCTTCTTCTTCTTCTTCTCTTTCAAGATAAGGGCCTTCAGATCTTGCTGACCCTTAGCTAGATTCATGAACAACTCTTGGAATTGGGAATTTTGAGCCTACAGAGCCTTGATTGCTTGTTCAGTTGATGGTTCAGAAGACATGATGCTGAAATAAATAGCGAAGAAGATGAGAAAACATGTAAGGGTACCTGTTATGAGATGCATGGAATGAAATGCGTATGATATAGTTTTAAAGACATCGAGAGATTCAAATTCATAAACAAGAAATGAAGCACACTTTTATTAGATAAACTTGAAATTCAAATTGTTCAACAGATGCCTTTAAGGCGTTACAGGAAAGGAAATACTGATAAGTAAATAAAAACTGGAAATAATCAAAGGACATCAGCGCTCCCATGGTCGTTTCCCCTTGGTACTGACATAGTCGTTGATGATCTGCTCATTCTCCAGTTGCCTTGTCAACTTCTGGATCTTTCGCTCTTGCTCGTGATACTTTTCTCTATAAGTATCCCGCTCTTCCCTTAGCTGCATCCAGGACCTCTTCAATGCCCCAAGGTCGGTAGGCATGTAAGGGTGTAAGATAGTAGGAGGAACCCCTTCCTCATCAGCAACTTCAATAATAATAGGCAAGACGACTTCATAGGGCATTCCCAGCTTTTGGGCACGTATGCGAACCCATCGGAGATATGGTTCCATTGGTAGAGAAGTCTTTGCACCTAGCTCGTGTGGATCAGATCTGTGTACTCTATCCCAAGCCCTTATGAATCTGCGGCGTTGCTCGTCACTATCCCCTTGGAAATCAAAGATTATACTAGGCATTAGCAGCTCATGGGGTCCTTCTCTCCTAGCACGCCCAAACTGGCGTAAGGCCAAGCACGGATTATAAGTGATCCCTCCATTGGTTCCTATCAGTGGAACATTGGGGTATTCCCCACAGCGATCAATAATGGCCACCTCGTCCATACCCTTAATAGTCCAAATGATGTCATTGTGAGAGAGATACATAACCCTATAAGCCCAGCCCATGCCTTCTTTGTTCTTCAGAACTGATTTGGGGAGGTGAGAAATAAACCACCTCGCCAACAGTGGAGCACAGCACATCAAGGTTCCCCGCTTCCGAGCAGTACGGGCATAAAGCTGATGAAGAATGTCACCCAAGAGACTGGGTACAGGATTACCAGAGATGAAGATTTTTACCGCATTCACATCAATAAAGGAGTCTGAGTTAGGAAACAATACCAAGCCGTATATCAGAAGAGCCAGAATATCTTCGAATGCCTGGAAGTCTAGACTATCCCAGAAATTATTAGCCTTACCAACCAAGAACTTAGTCAAAAAGCCCTTTGCTCCACTTCTAGTCTCCCAATTAGCCATTACCTCAGCCTTTGCCAGATGAAGGGCTGAAGCAATCTCTTCCGACCTAAGGATCTTCTCCCAACCTGTGAACGGGGTCTGCTCCAGAATAGAGATACCAAGCAGATCGGAGAACTCTTCCAAGGTGGGGACCAACTGGTAGTCCTGAAAAGTAAAGCAATGGTACAGTGGATCAAAGAATTGGACTAGAACACTCATCATCTGCTCGTCCAGTTTGGAAGTGACCAAACTAAGAAGATGTCTATGTCTTTTGATGAAGGAAGTAGTATCTGACATCTTTGCAACCAATTCTTTAAGCATAGTGGGAACCTTGACAAAGTTGATCCGGATGGTGTTCCTACGCATAGGTGCCATGACCTACAAAACAGAACAAAGATGAATCCCTCCTGTCTTTGAAATAGGTTAGTCCAATGCAAGATGTATGCAATGTTATGATGTCATGATGTCATGATAGATAGCACACCACAAGTATCCACAAATAGTAAACATGGTAAAGGCACACAAGTCACACAGAGAACCCTTAGATTTCAGGCTGGCAAGGAGTCTAGGTACTACCCTCTTTCAGTTCAGTTGGCTTAAACCTGTCCTAAAAATAGTAATCGGGTTCTAGAGAATATCAATATCATTGACTACCCTCGATCGGTCATAATTCCAGTTTAGCAACCTTTTCTTGCGGCCGGAATCATCGCGAGAGTTTAGTCTCAACGAGTGTAGCATACTGCTACTGTTCTATGGCCAAGTTGGTCAATTTAAAGGTTCTAAGATCATTTGGTGCTTAATGACCCCTTAGCAGACCCACATTCTCCTCGTTGCGCCACAAGGGATATCGGTACATACTAAAGTGCCACACCAACGTAGCTACTACTTCAACTGTATCGGTCTACGCGGTACAGTTCCCTCACAGTTTATTGCTACTTACCTAAAGGGTATCCCCCAGATCCGGGTTAGGATCTATAGTAACTCTGATTCAAGCCCACAAATATAAAGCATACAAAGCAAACAATTGAAAACACAATGATCTAATCCTAAGGTACACCCCACTTATAAGAATATTCCCCAGCAGAGTCGCCAGTTCTGTAATACGGTGGGAAAGAACTGACTGTTTTTTGAAATGCTGGTTTGCGTTTTGCATTTGTTTTTGCAAAATGTCGCGGTAAGCAAGAGTCACCACCGACTTTTATTTTATCCAACAAGGAAAGGAAAAAAGCACAGGAAAATTCCTTTTTCAAGATATTTCTCGGGTTCGGGGGGTAGATTATAGAAAGGGAAGGTATTAGCACCCTTTCTATCCGTGGTTATCCACGGGCTCTTAGGTACTTGCTCATTTGTTTTCAAAATATTGCTTTCTTTATGCTTGTGGGTTTGAAAAAGTTTTTGTTTGAAAACTTCGATTTAACTCTTACTTCTGTCCTCAAGAGCGTATGAAGTGTTTTTGAAAACTTTGTTCGAAAAGTGTAAGTGTGAAAAAGATTTTGTTTTTGGTTTTTTTTTTGAAAGAGCAAGTACTTAAGAACCATCTACCTACTCGAAAAAGGAATCGTTCTATGCTATCTTCCTTTAGACAATTCTATCCCCACTATTGATGAGTAGGTAGCATCGTCGTTGGAGTTTGAGGGTCAATTCGAATGCGGGACTTACGGTCACCAAAGCAATGTTAGGACGCTTTAGCGGTAACCCTAATGTCTTAGATCATTTGTTTTGAGGCAACAATATCCGAGGCAACCATTTCGAGGCGACTATGATCTTTGGACAAGAGGACGACCTCTAAAACGATTTATACTCAATGACCGCGTACGAAGGCAACCAAGTGGGGTGTACCCTAAGAGTGCGCATGTGTGAGTGTGTCGTTTTCAGTTAGTTTTATCTTTGTACATGTTAATGGTTATCTAAGTTGATTTTAGGTTAAACATTCATTCTTGTCATGCATTCCTATTATCAAACATCTAACAGTTATATTTTGCGGAAAAAAAATTGTGGAAATTAAATTACAAGGCGTCGGGTATTTACATCGCCAAAAGCAACCCTTTGAAATTTAAATGCGGAAAAATAAATAAAGCGATAAAAATAATTAAATGGTCCTAATTATCTATTACATTCCGGGAACAAGTACAATATTAAATAAATAGATCGCGTGCGGGAAATTAAATCTGGCGCAATGTTCTAGGGTTTTGACCCTTTTTTGGTAAAGAAAATATTTTTTTGTTGTTTTTTATTTTAAGAAAGGAATAAATCTAAATTAATTACTAAATTAAATTAATTAATTAATTAATTAATGAAAATAAATTATTTTTTGGATTTTTGGTATTTAAAGAAAGAAAATAAAATTAATTAATGTTAGAAAAAACCTAATTAAGTCTAATTGATTTTAATTATTTACAAAAATATATTAAAGTTATTTCTAATTAAAGCCTAAATTAATTAAATTAGTGTTTATTAATAAAAATTAAAATTTGATTTTATGAAGAAAATATTTTTGTGATTTTAATTTTATAAAAGAAAAAAAATTGATTGGTTACTTAATTAAATAAAATATTATAAAACAATTAAAACAAAATAAATGAAATAGAGAGAGATAGGGGGTTTTGGGCCTGATTTGGAGTGTTTGGGAAGCAAATTCTGAGGCCCATTTGGATCTGGCCTCGTTTGACTTTTGAGATCCCCTGTGCGTACTTGGACTTGGCTCTATGGTGGACCATCATCTCTTGGTCACCAGATCTGGCCTATGGCCATCTGGCCATCAGATGCTTGAGGGTGTATGATGTGCTTCGCGTTTGGATTTGTATGTGATAACCTGAAGAACTAAAACAAAGAGAAATTTGGAGGACCTGGGATTCGAACCCAGGTCCTGTTGGATGTTGCCAGCGCTCGCTTGCCACTAGGCTATTGTGTTTCAATTGATAATATATTAAACAATAATAATAATAAAAGAAAATGCCTCATATGCCAGAAAAGACAAAACCAAAGCGCGCCATGTTTGAATGGGCGAATCATGCTTCGTCATGCATCATCTTCAACCCCCATCCGTAGCTAAAAACCTGTAAAAACCTATAGCTACGGACACAAGCCATCGCTACAAGTCGCGCCTCCTCCAAAGACTACTGTAGGCCATGGAAATAAATTCTAAGGGCAGGGTTGTGCTCGTCTCATCATCCCGGTCACAACCATGCCCTTCTCGACAGCCAATTTTTCCAGCAAGAGAAATACCCAAAAACAAACCACGAAACCCTAGCTATGGTACCTCACAGCATAGGCCACATAAACAAAATTGGATAATGCAGAATGCTTGGAAACTTGATGAGGATTATGAATATGCAAATAATTTATACAAAAGATGCAGGAATAAAGATTTGTGAATTCAAATGCAGAGCTATGTAACGTGATTCTTGTGGCGTGCGTGAGTGTATATGGAAGCCTGCTTTGGGTTGGTTTCAACTCAGTGAACCTCCAGGAATCGATTGAGATCCTTCTTGGCTTCAGAGATCGCCTCTAAGTATGAATTTGGATTCAAGCTTTTTCACCACTTTTCCAAGTTTTGCCTTGATTGTTCTTGCAGCCTCCAACCCATATTTCGTGTCCTTTGGCTTCTATATGTATCATGGAATGCATTAGGTCAAGAATCATGAATCCAATCTCTCTAAATCAATGCACCCATATTTGATTTGATTCACTTATGAAAACTTGCCAAATTTGTCAAAAATCCATCTTTTTGCACATGATCTTGTGTGATACGAATTTGATGCTCTTAATGATGATGATCTCAACCTGAAATAGCCAAAAATATCTCAAGTATTCAATATTTGGATTTTATTTGATTTAATTTGATTAAAAATGAAATAATTCAATAAAAAACCAAATAAAATAATAAAAAAGAAATATGATCTCAAGGCTGAAGCTAGGACACGTGTGCAATGTGGGAAGTTCAACTCAAGTGGAAAAGAATGGGCCCATTTGACAAAATTTGATGTTTTGGGGATAGTTGACTTTTGGCAATTTTGCAAAAAATGCCCAACTTCAACAATGCATAAGTTCTTAAATTTTGAACTTTTGGAGGTGTTCTGGGACTTTTTAGAAATCTTGAGATGTCCTCTAACCAACCCTTTTTGTCTCATCTCATTTTGATATTCCATGCTCATGTTATAAGCTTTGGAAAAAAAGGTGTTTTTGTTGACTTTCAAAAATGACCTATAATGTCCAAATTTGTAACTTATTTTGAGTGCATTTCTTGATCTTGGGGTATGAATATGGATTGTAGTAAATTGCATCCTCTTCAAAATGATATTTGGATGGGTCATTTCTCATAAAGTATTAGAAAGTTATGCTTGATCAAAGTTGAGTTCACTTTTCCTGCAAAACCGTTATTTAGCAACTTTTGAGTCTTGATGAATTTTGAGCAATCCTTGATGAATCATGATCAACCCTTGATCAAATGATGCAATATCCTTCAAAATGATAATGTTTACAAAAAATCTTGAAGTTTGACTGTTTGTAGGTCACAGTTGACTTTTGCCCTAGCACAGTCGATTTTTTGGACCTTTGAGCAATTGACTGAGCAAACTTCCTCTGCAAGGCTTGAAATTTGACATGGATGACCTTGAGGACATATTAGGACATTGGGGAGAACTTGAGATCATTTGTACTCAAGGGTCTTGATGCAACACAAAACCCTAATTTGGGGTTGACTGCCTTAGGAGATAGCTTGACTGTCCAACTCTTGAGCAATCTTGAGACACTTGGAGATTTTTCTTGCAATGTTTTGAGAAATATGAGGGAAAATTTTGGGGTACAACACAAGGCAATTCAAGAAATTCCAGCGCCAAGAACTGAAAAGCAAGTCAGGGGTTTCCTCGGGCGTTTGAATTATATCTCCAGATTTATTTCCCACATGACTGCAACATGTGAACCGATCTTTAAGTTGTTAAAGAAAGATCAAGGTTGTGTATGGACAGATGACTGCCAAAGCGCATTTGAAAGTATTAAAGAGTATATACTTGAACCTCCTATCTTTCTCCCTCTTTTAGAAGGAAGACCGTTGATTATATATCTGACAGTGTTAGATAAATCCATGGGTTGTATTCTGGGACAACAGGATGAAACATGAAAGAAATAGTTCGCCATTTATTATCTCAGCAAAAAGTCCACTGATTGTGAGTCGCGGTATTCTATGCTAGAAAAAACATGTTGTGCTTTGTCCTGGGCGGCAAAGCGTTTGCGGCAGTATATGTTAAATCACACTACTTGGTTGATCTCCAAAATGGATCCAATCAAGTATATTTTTGAAAAGCCTGCTCTTACTGGGAGAATTTCCCGCTGGCAGATGTTGTCATCTGAATATGATATTGAATACCGCACTCAAAAAGATATCAAAAATAGTGTGTTGGCAGATTATCTTGCTCACCAGCCGGTGGAAGATCATCAGTGTGCAGGATTTGAATTCCCCAATGAAGATGTGATGTTCCTAAAAGTGAAAAATTGTGATGAACCATTTCCTGAGGAGGGCCCTGACCCTGAATCTCGTTGGAGTATGGTATTTGATGGAGCTGTGAATGCTTATGGTAAAGGAATTGGTGTTGTGATTGTCACTCCTCATGGACCGCATATTCCTTTTACCGCGAGGTTAACATTTGATTGCACTAATAATATGGCGGAATATGAGGCTTGCATCATGGGTCTTGAGGAAGCTATTGATCTCAGAATCAAGATTTTAGATGTGTATGGTGATTCAGGTTTGGTAATAAATCAGATTAAAGGAGAATGGGACACTCGTCACCCTGGCTTGATCCCTTACAAATATTATGCTAGAATATTACTACCCTTCTTCAATAAAGTTGAATTCCATCACATTCCTAGAGATGAAAACCAAATGGCAGATGCTCTGGCATCTCTAGCTTCCATGTACCAAGTAAATGCTTGGAATGATATACCCCGAATTACAGTTCGACGGCTAGATAGGCCCGCTCATGTGTTTGCGACAGAGGAGGTAGTAGATGAAAAACCTTGGTATTATGATATCAAACATTTTCTTCAGACTCAGGAATACCATTTTGGTGCGTCAAATAAATATAGAAAGACACTGAGAAGATTGGCAGGCAGTTTCTTCCTCAGTGAAAATGTGTTATACAAGGGAAATTTTGACATGGTCTTGCTCAGATGCGTGGATAGACACGAAGCAGACATGTTGATGCATGAGATTCATGAAGGTTCATTTGGCACTCATGCTAATGGACATTCAATGGCTAAAAAGATGATAAGAGCAGGATATTATTGGTTGACAATGGAATCCGATTGTTACAAATTTGCAAAGAAGTGCCATAAATGCCAGATTTATGCAGATAAGATCCATGTGCCTCCGACACTTCTCAATGTGATTTCCTCCCCATGGCCTTTCTCTGTGTGAGGTATTGACGTGATCGGGATGATAGAACCCAAAGCTTCAAATGGACATCGTTTCATCTTGGTAGCAATTGACTACTTTACCAAATGGGTAGAGGATGCTTCATATGCCAATGTTATCAAACAGGTGGTGGTGTGTTTCATCAAAAACAATCTTATATGTCGATACGGTGTGCCAAGAAGAATCATCACTGACAATGGCTTAAATTTGAACAACAAGATTATGACGGAACTGTGTGAAGAATTCAATATTGTCCATCATAATTCATCTCCATACAGGCCAAAGATGAATGAGGCTGTTGAAGCTGCTAATAAGAATATCAAGAGAATTATCCAGAAAATGGTTGTCACTTATAAGGATTGGCATGAAATGCTCCCTTTTTCTCTGCATGGATATCAAACATTTGTTCGCACTTCAACATGAGCGACCCCGTTTTCCCTAGTGTATGGAATGGAAGTTGTACTCCCTATCGAGGTAGAGATTCCCTTGTTGCGTGTGATAATGGAAGCCAAATTGACAGAGGCTGAATGGGTTCAGAACAGGTTTGACCAATTGAATTTGATTGAAGAGAAGAGAATGACAGCTTTGTGTCATGGGCAGTTATATCAGAAAAGAATGAAGAAAGCATTTGATAAAAAGGTCAAACCTCGTGAATTCAGAGAAGGCGACCTCGTGCTCAGAAAGATCATGTCTTTCAACGCTGATTCTAGGGGCAAGTGGACTCCCAATTTTGAAGGCTCGTATGTTGTCAAGAAAGCCTTCTCTAGTGGTGCATTAATTCTTGAAACTATGGATGGCGAGGAGTTCCCATGTCCCATGAATGCTGACGCAGTCAAGAAATACTTCGCCTAAAGAAATAAAAGAACAACTCGCTAAGTTGAAAACTCGAAAGGGCGGCTTAAGCAAAAAGGAGCATCTCGGTAGGCCGAAAACCCAAAAGGGAAGTCTAGGCAAAAATTAGAGACATAAACAGAATAAATTTCCCACTAAGTTGAAAACCCGCAAGGGCAGCTTAGGAAAAAGTTAGGGATTTTCTTGGCAAGTAACTACACCAGACGAAACTTGATCACCAAAGCAACAATCTTCTCAGATCCTCACCATACTTCAACGGAGGCTGCTGCTCAGGATTTCAAAAGTTGTTAGGGGGGATAGTGGTCATTGTATCTCAATGTATCTTTTCCATTATGTATTACCATTTCCCAAATTTTGTAATCATCCATGGATTCTCGCCATTCGCAGACTACCATTCTATTAATGAAATTCGAGCTTTTGCCCAATTCTTTGTATTCTTAATTTTATTTAGCTTGCAAAGACTTCATTTATTACTGATAATAACTTTTAAAGCAAAGAGATTAAAAATAAAAATTGACTTTTAAAAAAAAAGATCTTTATAATTCTATTTACTTTGGGATTTGTGATGAAACAATGACAACAAAAATGGTGATCCCAGGGATGAACAAATTTTGGTTGCTTTAAGAAGATTTACTTCCTTCATAAAGGTTTTCTCAGATCATTTTGCTGGTATGTGCGCAATCTTTGTGTGTTTCCCAGATAATTAAAGACGATATCAGTGGGTACAAAGTACGGTATTTGGGTTGGTGATCCCATTACCCCCCAGTCAAGTCTTGATTCGCTTTTGATTTTGGGTTTTCATGGTCAGAAGCCTTCGTCCCAGCTTCCCCAGCAAAGTCTTCCCTCATATGATGAAAGGTTTTATTCCCTTGGTGTGCTGAGGTGTTTCTCTTTTTACAGTATCGGCACTAGTGTTTACTTCTTGATCTCCCGGGAGTGTTATCCCAGGGCATCTCTTGTTGGAATGAGGGTTCGTGGTGAAAATGTTCAACCCGAAGTTTCTTTTCTCTTGGGAGATAGGCTTGAATTCCCCAGTGAGGTTTGGTTGTTTCAACGTTAGTTTGCCTTATTTAAGGTTGATCTTGCAATCTCTAATAGGCATGTTACTTTTGGAAAATTGTTTCTCCGATGAACCCGGAAGCAGGGTGTTCTATCCTGGTGTCTGTTTGATTTAAGCTACAGTCGGATTATGTTCTCCTTGGTGAAGTTAATGCAATAGGTTTGGTTTCCGCAGTCGCTTTCACCTTTCCTGGATTGATCTTTCTGATTGAAGCTTAGCCCAATGTTGTTAGTAACTGAGGCAGTTTCGTTTGTCTGCACTGATTATGTATCCTTTTTATCAGCATATGCACAATAACACTCATACATTCATACATGCATCATACATTGCTAAAATCATCATTCATGGACATTGTATTTCTGACCTTTACTGCAGCGCTCTTTGTTTGGTTGAATTTGGTCTTCCCTCTTGAGTTTATTTCTCAAAGGATGAATCCGCTTTGGCTGCCCTGTTTCGGTATTTTTTATGAATTGGATTTGTGGTTGCATGAAGATGTCGTGTATTATGGATTTCTGAAAACTTTGAATTTTTTTTGCTGGTGCATTTATTTTTCACAAGGAGACTTTATCTCCTCAGTGGGAATATCATGGCATTTCTCCGGGAAGTCATATTTCGATCCTTGGAAAGCCATTTTTCTTTGCAGCTCCCTTTTGGTAATATGTGGTAGTCTCTTTATTTGAGACAAGTTACATAGTACCCTTTCCAGGAAGATCTCCTTGGTTAAAGAAGAAGTTGAGACATGTTCTTGGCAGAACACCAGAATTCTGGAAAACTTGATATTTTCTCTTTCTACCTTCAGTGAATGTTGGTAGTACATCAGCAGTGGACGTCAGTGTTTGTTATCTTTATGCTATCTTCAGTGAACGTTGATAGTTCATCGTCAGTGAACGGCGGTGGTATGATATTTTCTCTTTCTACCTTCAGTGAATGTTGGTAGTACATCGGCAGTGAACGTTGGTGTTTGTTATCTTTTTGCTATCTTTAGTGAACGTTGATAGTTCATCGTCAGTGAACGGCGGTGGTATGATATTTTCTCTTTCTAGCTTCAGTGAACGTTGGTAGTACATCGGCAGTGAACGTCGGTGTCTATTATCTTTTTGCTATCTTTAGTGAACGTTGATAGTTCATCGTCAGTGAACGGTAGTGGTATGATATTTTCTCTTTCTACCTTTAGTGAATGTTGGTAGTACATCGGCAGTGAACGTCGGTGTTTGTTATCTTTTTTCTATCTTCAGTGAACGTTGATAGTTCATCGTCAGTGAACGGCGGTGGTATGATATATTCAGAGAACGATGATAGTACATCGGCAGTGAACGTCGATGCTTGTTATGCTCCTCTCTGATTCTATTCTCGTGGTTTACCAGTGATTTATTTTCGTGGTGGAATTGCTCTTTTGCTTCTGCATTTTGTGTTGCCTCCCCAATGCTACTTTGTGTCTCTTATGTTCATATGCATTCCTATGCATAAACATTTGCACGGCATCTTAGGGCCAAAAACATGGTTTGTTTTATATTTAAGTGTCTTCGATCACGTCGACACGAAAATTTGTAACCTTCGTATCTCCGGATAGAAGAAACTTAAATAAGGGCAGCTGTTGTACCCCAATTTTTCCCCCTAAGATCCCTTCATCATACCACATTGTTTCAATCACCACAAAATCACATTAGGGATTTTGGTTCTTCACCCTATCTTTAGCTTTGCTCTTTGAGAAGTTACCAAGCACCTTGATTTGTTTGCTTTTGTGATCATAGATATTGTACTTTTATTTTTCTCTCTAATTAATAAAATTCAATATTGGTTTGTCATACTTGTTGATAATGTAGGTAAAAGCAATGAGGTTTAGCAAGTTGCTTCATGGATTCATGAGTTTATTTCCATTCCCTAGTCAAAAGCTTGAGAGATTCAAACCTCACCATTGAAGTTGTTTTGAAGTTGATATGTAATTGGTTTTGGTGGCCATAGGTACTAATCATCATCCTCAACAATTCCTATTCACAAAGGAAGAATATTGGCATAAAAAGTTTGTTCAAACTTGGCAAAGTTCCACCAAGCATTCTCTTGATCTAGAAGCTAGGGTTTTGGACTTCAAAGAGGCATATCTTGCTCATCTTTTGTCATTTTTGAGTGATTCCAAAAACATTCTTCTCTTCAAAGAGTTACCAACAAATCACTTCAAAAGCTCCAAAGATTTTTCATGTGGGAGGAACTTGGTGAAGAAGAAAGATCACAAGTCATCCAGTTGAATCCCTAATTTTCCATATGTGACTTCAAATTGTCATAACTTGGCCAATTTTTATCACCTTGAGCCCATTCTTTTTCCATGATGATCTTAAGGATGTGTACTTCATGCCTTCTTTTATGTTCAAAGTAAGAAAATTGATGGAAGTTTCCTTAAGAATGCAAAAGATTATAGGTTATCTCATGATTTTTGGCCAACTTCAACAAGTCATAACTTGCTCCATTTTTGGAGATTTTGAGTGGTTTAAATTGAAAAATGTCATTCAAGAGATGTACTTCATTCCATCTTTTTGGGTCAAGAGCAAATTCTAAGTGGAAAGCCATGTTTGGATGCAAGAGATTATAGGTCATTTTCAAAGATGAATTTGAAATATTTCTAAGTATGGAAAGTCAACTCTTTTTCTCCAACTTTGACTCCATGTAATTTTCAGCTCAAGCCTCCAATTGATTCCATTCTTTTTCCATTGCAAAGTTTGTTACCTCATCTTTCCAAAGAATCAAGAATCGTGCCTTAAGACTCCCTGAGATGGAAATGCCATTGTTTCAAAAGTGGTAACTTGGAATTGAAGTTTCCCTGCAAGTCAGAATTTGAATTTCATGTTACAACCTCTAAACCTCAAATTAGCACACGTTTTGGGTCTAAACATGATTAGCCAACTTTCCCAAGTGGATTAGTGCATCAAAACGCAAGAATTGGATGAGTTTTGGTAAAGTTTGGATCACACTTCACTCGTGCATCAGGTTTGCACGAATTCCCTCCAAAACGTATCATTCACTCTTCCTTTTGATCCCATTTGCTTCACCTATAAATACATGTACTATCCCATTCATTTTCTCAAGCTTAGATAGCCAGAATCACCCTGTCAACTTGCTTCATAACTCAGAATTCAACTACTTCGAATCCTATTCTCAAGCCTTTTTCAATCCATTTTCTCCATCAATTCACCTTCCTTGATCGTCCCTGAAGCCAACCATACCATTACATTAAAGAATCGTGCCCTATATTGCTCCATAGAAGTCCAGTTTCAGAGCTCTGCAACTCAACTTCAATAGGTAGATTCCTTCATCAATTCTTTAAAACTTTGGTACCATTGTGTTGCTCTCATTGCCCTGGTTCTAGTCGCAACACTTACTTTTATCTGGAAACACGTTTTGACCATGAATTTTCAAATCCCTTTTCAAAACCTTCTTTAATTGCTTGAGTTACAGTTTATATAAAAATGGCGCGAGGGTATGGTTATCTTCGTCTTGAAGAGACGAAACGAATGGCATAGGTCTGAGCTTCTGATTTTATAGTTTAAGAGACCTGTAATCCGTGAGGCTGGAGGTTGAAGATGACCAACGTGTCACCTTCTAACCAATGAAAGCGTGCCATTTGTATTTTTTGAATTTTTGATTTTACATTTGATTCAGTGCTATATTCAGTAAAGACCATGATATGTACAACGCGCCAGATCCCTTGGATTTGATTACTAACGCGTTTTGACTCTCATCCAATGGTCCACATCTTTTTCTTTTATTTTCCTTTTCTGATTTTTATATTTTAATTGTTTTAAATTTCAAAAAATCATAGAAAATTCATTTTTAGTCTAAAAAATTCAAAAAAATTATGAAAAAAATTTTTGATTATTCTCTTTCTAATTTTTATTTTTTCACAATTTAATTTTGTGTTTTGGTACTTTTATGAATTTTTCACTTATTTGATTTATTTAAAATGTTTAAAAATACTTTTACACATTTTCAAATTCTGAAAAAATTATGGAATGATCCAATGATATTGTGAAAAATATTGGTGACTTTATTTTATTTTTGTTTCTGACTTTACTATTTTTGTTTATTTTGCCCACTTATTTTAATTTTTAAAAATAGTTTCTGACTTTTAAAAATTCCCAAAAAAATTGTATAATTACTTGACCTATTTTCTGATTTTTTTTCTATGGTTTTATCTTTCATTTCTTGATTAATTTGAATATAATTGACTTTTTCCCCATTATTTTCCATTTTTTTAAACATTTTTTTAACCCTTTAATGCATATATTAAATATATTATTATTTTTGTGAATATTTTCTGGCTGTCTTGGGTTGATTTTTTTATCATGGCTTTATTAACATCATTGGATCCATGGTGTTGAGTCTAACTCCACAAAAAATGGATGAATGATTTTAATAATAGTTTGATTAAATATTAATTCAAATGTGGTTTTCTTTTTTACCCTAATTCCCCTTCATCGCATCCCCTTCTTATTGCACTAAGTGTTGTTGGAGCATGATCTCTATATCATGTCTCAAAACAAATGGTGCATAGATTGCTATTGACCGGCCTCAAAATAGGTGTGACTTCTATATAAGTCCACTTACGATTGCTTAGCATAGCGCTAAATTTTGTCTCGATTCGAATAAATGATCATTCGTGGCCCAAACTTATGATTGCGAGCCCAAGTATGTTAATTTGATCTCTTTGATCCAATAACCTTGAGATTCATTGTGTGGAGGCTTTGGTTCTCTCAATCCTTTAATGGATCTATAACACCTTTGGTCAACGTGGATCACTTAAACATCGTTGATCATTAAATAGAACTTGTGAGAATTCCAAATGGATGATATACTTGACAAAAAGCAAATGCAACTTGTTATGTGGAGGCTTTGGTTCTACCAATCCTCTAATGTGTTCCAAATGCAAGTTTCAAGATGGTCATCCAACTAACCACTAATTATTGACTTGTTTATTTTATGCTTTATTCTTTTTATGCTTTATGTACTATTTATTTTTAGCATTTTACATTTCATGCCATTTTTTTATCTTTGCTCATTTGAGCATTTATCTATTCTTGTCATTTTTACTTTGCTCACTTGAGCTTTTCTTTTCTTTTCTTTTCCTAAGATACTTAATAATCAACATAAACCCTAAAAAACTCTTAATGGTACTTGTACTATTTGGTTACTATCCTTGGCATTATGGAGCAGTGGACTTTTCTGGACTTAGGATTAGAAACCTTGGCCTATCTTGGAGACCTTGTGATCTTATCTGATTATTTTGTCTGGAGCTCTTGAGGTTTACCTCAAGACATTGGGTTGCTTATTTGTTTTTGTGTGCAGGTTTTTTTTGTGATTGCATCCTTGGTTTGTAATCTGGAATTCACCTGTATACGGCCATTACTCTGCCCAATTTTTGTGAAGACTTAACACATTTGAAGAGGTCTAGTGTCTTTGCTTGCTTGGTTTCAATCCAAAGAATGGGAATTCTATCTTGACTCATAATGTCAAGTTTTTGGTTTCTTGGTGGTTAGATGGTCCTTATCCTTAGCTTTTACCTTATGCTTTAGGATAGTCTCTTCTTCTCCTCCCATCTTCTTTAATTTTAAAAATCTTCTCCCTCCTTTTGAAAACTCTTCTTGTTTTGAAACTTAAACACTTTCATAATAAACTTGGGCTTAGGTCCATGCATTTTCAAAAAAATTTCATAAATAAACTCAATCAATTTAATAATACTTTGACATTTTTTTGATGAGAAGACTAAAAGTCAACCAATCTCATTTCAAACCATTTTTGCCACTTTGGCTTTTACCCTTAAACTTTTTCTTAAAAGATTAGACTCTTGTTAGTCCTTGTAGTGATGCAAACAACCATACTTCTACAATATGTAGTGAAGATAGACATTTTCCACTTGGGTGTTGAGTGAGGCATTGTTGATTTTAAAGTCCAAGCCATATCCTCCACTTTGAGATGATGCAAATTCTCCTTTCTCATGATTGTGGGTAGTAAGTATGTTTTCCACACGGAAAATGACGATGATGCCTTATCTCTTAAAATTAACCAACACACTTATGTTTCATATATTTTAAAAGAGGAACTACGTGTACCCTGATCCCCTATTGCACGAAAGGTGGTACGTAGGCACTAAATGTTCGCAATCGCGGCGGGTGCAAAAATCATAAAAATATATTTCTTTTCTCACCTCCACCATCCATTTTATATACAACACGTTTTTATAGCCAAAATATACAGATTTTACAAAGAGGCTACTGCGGAGTACCGTAGATGTTTAGGGTGCTAATACCTTCCCTTTGCATAACCAACCCCCTTACCTTGAATCTTTTCCCCTTTTTTGAGTTATTCGCTCTTTTCCCATTTCTTTGGAAACAATAAAGCGCGGTGGCGATTTTTATTTTGATTTTTATAAAGTCTAGTCAATCCAATGGCTTAGTCTTGAACATTTCTACCGCTACACATGGAAAAATCATTTTCGACATATTCTGAGATTAATGGGGGATAAAACCTGTATGATTATTTTTATTTTTATTTTTATTTTAGATTATGAAAGAAAAATAAAAAATTGCATTGCCAAAAATTTAAAAAGAAGAAAGACAGTGAGCAAAATATTTGAATGCAAAAAGACGTCCTTTATTGATGATAAACTTGAAATGAAAAACATCATGGCCCTACAGCATGTTCACTACGTCTTGGGCAGAACGTAGGAATTATTGCATGATGAAAAATAAAATAAAATTACTCTTCATAACGGGTGACTTCGATGACGTCTTCAGCAGACCAATTAGCAAGCTCTTTACCCGGGACAGTAGGACGAACCCACTTATCCATTTCTCAATAACTATCCCCTTCCTCACTCATAGCATGAGCCTCTTCATGGATAACACCACCACTGACAAACTGAATTGGTGGAGGGATACCTTGAACCTTAAGAGGAGCAGTAATCAGCATGTTTCAACCAGCCACGAAACCTAAACCTTTCTTGTCTATTTATGTGGGGAGATTCAGCACTCTGCCCCAACCTTCAGGATGAATGGATTGAAAAACTGCTTGTACTTGATGGTATGATGACATGGAGACCTCCAAATTCTTAACTGTAATACGGTGGGAGAACTGACTTTTTGGTTTTTATCTAAAATGTTCTGGTTAGAAAGAGTCACCACCGACTTTTCTTTTTTCCAATAAGGAAAAGGTGAAAAGAACAGGAAATACCTTGATAAATTTTGAGTTCAGGGGGTAAGTTATGAAAAGGGAAGGTGTTAGCACCTTTTTCATCTGTAGTTATCTACGGACTCTTAATTGTGAGGTCACTTTTGAAAATCTTGCTTTGTGTGTGTGATTTGTAAATATTTTTGAAAGCTAAAGTACGGCTAACTTTGTAATGATTCTTGTATCAGTCCTCAAGAGCACATATAAAGTGTTTGAAAATATTTGTTTTTGAAAATGTGATGTGTAAAATGTTTATTTTTTAGAAAAGAGCTGTGAGTAAGTGATTAAAAGTTATTACCCACTCAAGGTCGTTCTTATTCTTTTTCTTCTCCTTTAGAGATAGTGTTATCCATACCATTAGTTGGTAGGTAGCCCTATCTATTGGATGTGAAGGGACGGGGGAAGGGTTATCGAATGGTCATTAAAGGCAACATATAAAGATACTTTTAGCAATTCGAAGGGACTATCATTATTTTTCTCATTGGGTCATTGAAGGGACTAGATCATTTTGTAGGCAACTCGAAGGGTCATCGAGGGATTATGATATTTATTCGAAAGGGACCATGATGATATTTTTTAACCGAGGGTCTTTGCTAAAGTATTCCCGTTTTCGTGGGACGTGACCATTATTTTCCAAAGGCAACAGAGAGAGGTTACCCTAGAGGTGCAAGGTGTTCAAAAGTAATTCAGTTTAGTTATATTTATCTTGGAAATGTTTAAGGTTATTGTGATACGGTGGGAGAACTGACTTGGGTGTTTTGCGTTTTATTGCAAATGTTGCGGTTAGCAAGAGTCTCCACCGACTTTTCTTTTATCCAAAAAGGAAAGGCTGAAAAGAACAGAAAAGACCTTTGAGATTGTTTCTTGAGTTCAAGGGGTAGATTATGAAAAGGGAAGGTGTTAGCACCCTTTTCATCCATAGTTATCTATGGTCTCTTAGTTGCTTGCTAGATCACTTGCTTTTGTTTGAAAATGTGCTTTGTGTGGTTTTTTGAAAGTATTTTGAAAAGGCGCCTTCGTTTAGGCAAACTTTGTAATAGTTCTCGTTTGTAAGAACGTATACAAAGTGTTGAGCTTTTGAAAATATTTCATGTTTGGAAATTGTTTTGAAAGTGTTTTTGAAGGTGTTGGTGTTTGTTTTGAAAATAAGCAAGGATGTTGGATTTAAAAATGAGCAAGCAACTAGGAACAATCTACCTACTCAAAAGTCTTAGTTCATTTCTTCCTTTCCTTTGATATTGCTATCTTACCATTGATTTGGTAAGAAGCCTTATCTTTGGATGTAAAGGGACGGGCGTGGGTCATCGTATAGCCATGACATCAATCTTGTGAGATATCTTAGCATTTTTCTTTGAGGGACTAAGACCATTTTGAAAGGCAACATTGATAGCGTCATTGAGGGACTGTGATCTTGTATTTTGGATTACTTTTTGCTAATATATCCCACATGCATAACATGGTCATTTTTGTAAGGAAACAAAGTGGAATTACCCTAAGGGTGCAAGTGTGCAAATGTGTTGATTTACATGCATTGTTTTGTCTTGAATTAGGGTTTGCAAACTTGTTGATTTTATCTTTCCATACAAACCCTAATTACTAGCATTTATATAAAGAGATAAATTGCAGAAAGTAAAATTACTAAGCTATTACATCATGAGGGGAGGGGGTATACAAATTTACAAATGGGGGATTTTGCAAGAAAGTTAAACCTAATTATCTATTACAACCATATTGAATAAATGTATAAGAATTGAATAAATGATAATGTACAAATGCAAATGGAAAAAAGAAAATGATTTTTGTTTGGATTTTGTTAAGGGTTTTAACCTAATTAAAAAAAATGATTAATTAAAAATAAGCAAAATTAAACTTAAACTAATTAAGAAAGAAAATAAATTAAAAAGGATGTTTAGGGTTTTTTATGAAAAGGTTTTAAATTAATAAAAATAAAATGAGAAAATTAATTAATTAAGAGAAACCTAAATTCTAAGTTAATTTTAATTAAGAAAATAAAATGATAATTAAACCTAAATCTAAATATTAAATATTTAAGAAAAAGAAATTAATTTGTTTTAAGAAAATGTTTTTGTTCTTTTGTCTTTATAAAGAAAATAAAATAAATAAGTGTAAAAATAATAAACAAAATATTTTTGGATTTTTTATTAATAAAAATAAAAATAATAATAATAATAATAATAATAATAAAGAAAATATGAAATGAAAATAAAAATAAAAATGAAAAAGGAAATGAAATAATAAAGAAAATAATGGGTCAGGGGTGCAAAAGTAAACAGGGGTTATAAAAAGCAAAAATGGAAGGCCCATCTGTTTGGAGGCCCAACGCTGCAAGCTGAAACAAAAAAAATGAAAAAAAATGCTGAAAAATGAGAAAAGGTAGCGCTGGGTGTTGAACCCATGACCTTCCATACATACGCGCTACCTTTGCCACTGGGGTGGCTGTACATCTGTTAACTTAACTGAAATAATAAATACATAATACAAAACAAGTTCCAGAAATGAACTTCATCTTCAACCTCCAGCCATGGATCCTGTAACTTCACCATTTCTCAACAAAAATGAAAGATACAAACATGAAATTTGCTCTTTTTTTCCATATGAATCCAACCATATAAATATCATAAGCTATAAATCAAAGATGAATGGGAATTTCTAAAAGTACCAAATTCTGACCTAAATATTTCAGAAAGTTCAAACTCAAAATTCTCCCTACTCAAGCAATATAAATGAAATCTATGGACATGTATAGTTTCAAGGAAATGATGTCTACATTTTATCTTCATAAATGCAAGCCTAATAATGCCTAAATGAGAAGATAGAAGTTCAAATAATATACCTCAAAACTGGAAATCATGAAATGAGTTTGAGCTTGATTCAAGGTGCTGCAATGATCAGGTTAGCTTCCTTGAGTCTCTAGGAAGCTAATGCAATGCTTAGCTTGAGTTGAGAGTGGCTGAAATGTCCTGGAGAAGTCAAGTTGCAGACTCTGTTTTTAGTTATGGATGTTATGGTAAATGGTGTTACTATTCTGGAATAAGGATGGGGATGAGTTGTATTTGATATGTAAGAGCTTTTGGAAGTGAAAGGCCAAGAAATTCACGAGGGAAATGGGAGTTTGATATGTAAAGTCAGAACTTGTACAACAATGGTGTTTTGAGGAAATTTCTGGCTAGAGGGAGTTTGGGAGAGTTTCAGGGTGTCAATGCTCGTGTGTTAGCTCACAAATAGTGACTATATTTATAAGAAACAAGTTTGGAGACTTGTTGTTGATCAGAATTCAAAAACAAATGTTTAAACTCAACATGTGATTTTTGAGAAATCCAAGTTTCAAAGTCTTGTGTACTTGCTAATTGAAACCACCCGGTCGGAACCTGTCATCTGGATGTAATGGAACATCAATGAAGTCGCCACCGAACGTCTTTTATCCCGCCGAAAGGGAAAGGTAAACATCGAGAAAACCTGAAAAGGGAGAAATCACGGTCTTTCGACCGAGAGATCGGGTAAGGGAGTCTGTTACGCGAGAGGAAGGTATTAGTACCCCACACGCCCGTAGTACTCTACGATATCCACTCTTGTTGTCTAATCTAATGGGTGTGGTCAAAACCTATGTTTATGGCTTAAAACTGAAAAGGGAATGCATGCGAAAGAAAAAGAAAACAATGTAGGGAAAATAAAAATTTATGCTCGGTTGGGCCCTACCCCTTTGCCTACGTATCCCTTTTAAGGAATCAGAGCAGCCGTAGTTCGGCTTACATATTTTGGTTGGTTTGTGTTTTTTAGTTAAGACAACAAAAACAGTCAAGATGGAAAAACATCAAATAAAGCAACAAACAAATGAGATGGTAAAACGTCAACTAAATAATAACATGGTAACATGTCAAAGATGGCGAAACATCAAATAAAAAAACTGATGACAAAACATCACACCTAACAATGATATTGAGAATCAAAGTTGGATAACAAGCATGTGCGATGGCGAAACATCGGCTTCAAACAAATGTGCGATGGCGAAACATCGGCTAAAAGGTAGTAAAGTGTCATGGCAAAGATGGCAAAACATCAATAAATCGGATGATGAAACATCACACCTAACAATGATATTGAGAATCAAAGTAGGATAACAAACATGTGCAATGGCGAAACATCAGCTTCAAACAAATGTGCGATAGCGAAACATCGGCTAAAAGGTAGTAAAGTATCATGGCAAAGATGGCAAGACATCAATAAATTGGATGACGAAACATCACACCTAACAATGATATTGAGAATAAAAGTAGGATAGCAAACATGTGTGATGGCGAAACATCAGCTTCAAACAAATGTGAGATAGCGAAACATCGGCTAAAATGTAGTAAAGTATCATGGCAAAGATGGAAAAACATCAATAAATCGGATGACGAAACATCACGCCTAATAATGATATTGAGAATCAAAGTAGGATAACAAACATGTGCGATGGCGAAACATAAGCTTAAAACAAATGTGCGATGGAGAAACATCGGCTAAAAGGTTCAAAAACGAAACCAAGAGGCGCACAAACAAATATGATTGATTTGTATCTTTTATCTTGAAGAAGGGTTTGAATTTATTAGAGATGTTTTATGATTTTCCAAGAAAACAATTTTTTTTTTAAGATGCAAAAAGAAAAGGAAAAGAAAACAACTAAGGGAGACTATCCTAATCTCTAGCCCTAATGTTATCATACAATGATTGATCCTAAGGTTGAGGATAAAGTAAAATCTTATCCTATGTTAGCATACATGGATTCCTACCTTAATTAACATGTTAAAGGAAGCTTAGTAAAACTATCCTATAGGGAACATGCAATGAGAGCGAAGTCGTGATCTCAATTTCTAAATTGAGTGACTCATCGATCAATAATTAAAGAAGAAAAACAATAAACATCATATAGGGAACATGCATTGAGAGCGAAGTCGTGATCTCAATTTCTAAATTGAGTGACTCATCGATCAACAAATGAAGAAAAGCAATAAACATCCTATGGGGAACATGCATTGAGAGTGAAGTCGTAATCTCAATGTCCAGATTTAGTGACTCATCGATCAAAAGTTAAAGAAACAAACACAACACGTGTATCAGACAAAAAAACAGAGGGCCTCCTGACATATATCAGCAACAGAGGTCCCATCATGCAACATAGAACTATGCAAATAGAAGAAATGAAATAGTGCAATACCAAACGGATAACTATTTGTAGCAACTGAGCAAGAATAAAAGAAACTCAGAGAACTTCAAGCAAGCTGGCATCAGCAGACAAATCAAGTTAGAAATTACGCCATCAGGATGTAAGTAATGAGATTATTAGATATGAACAGATCCCATGGGCAATGTATAGCATTCATAATCACACAAATATATCCTGCATAGACCATCAAATATGCCAAGCACAAGAGCAGTGCCAATATAATAAGTTGTGTTTCACAAATAAAGTGAGACACAGTAGCCTCAAGTTAAAAATGGAAAACCTTTCTCAAAGTACCTCGCACATTCAACAGCCAAGTTAATATTCCCATAAATTGAATGTTGATTCACGTAAGGGATGGATGATGACACCATGATGAAATGAGAAAACATGATAGCAACTAACAAACATTAGTCATGATAGACAGAAGGAAACAGGCATATGCACAATTTGGTCAAAAGAATTAGAGGAATGTTGCTCCTTTCTATCACCATGTTGAGTTGACAATTGAATATCAATCAAGGATCATGGAAGCTTGAGAAGAATACAATCAAAGACCATGAAGGTCATTAGAAAACACAATTCAATCATGCATAATTAATTCATCACAGCTCACAAGCATAATAAGAGAGGAATTCCACACAATAGATCAAAAGGTTTAATCATTCAAACATGGGGAATTAAGTGAAATGACTTAAGTTTATATGGATAAACACATCCAACATGATCATTAGGTTCCCAATCATAGGCCTCACTCAAGTTCATTGGCCATCAAACAAATTGCAACAAGATATGCAACATTAATTGAGTACCTTCACTCCAAAAATACATCAAAAATAGAAACAAGGATCAATAATTCAAACAAAAAATATTTTAGCATCTTTGAAGTGTGTAGAAGTCAGAAAGCAAGTCTTGGGTTCATAAATGTTTAAGGAGGGGATCAAATGAGGCCCAAAGTTCAAAACTAGTTGGCAAAACTACCAAACTAGACAAGTTTTCAAAATAATTTGTGGAAAAATATCAAACCAAGTCAAATAATTCAAGAAAAATGGTTTTCGGATCCTCAATAAATTCATAAACCATAATCAAGACTTGCATTCCATTGAAAATCCAGGGCATAATGGTTTTGAACATGAAACTTGCAATGTAAGCAACAAAACCCTAATTATTTGACTTTCAAACTTAAATATGAATTAGATAAGATCAAAATTCAAACAATTCAAACCAAAATCATGCAAACCACAAGGAAACCCTAAATGTCAGAATACATATTTTTCCATATTTTTTAAATTAAGGAAAAGTCAAAAATAAAATCAAATTCAATCAATTAATCAATTAGACAAATAATCACTTTTCAAAATGAAAATCTAATCAAAAATCAGAAAAATATCCAACCAAAACTATATTCAAATATTAGAATTAAAAACATACATCCCTGATTTTTTGTGAATTTTTTGAATTAAAGGAAGTATTAAAATCAAAATTAAATAAACAATTAACAATTAAACTACTATTTAAATGCAAAAATGCAAACCTTAGCCAAAGTTCATGAAAAGGTCAAAATAAAATTATATTCAGATTTTATGATTGAAAACAAACTTACATAATTTTTTTGAGAATTTTGGGATTAAGAAAAATATTAAAATAAAATTGTGAAACAAAAGAAATCAAATAAAATTCTCAAATTAAACTTTTAATCAAAAATAGGAAAAAAAAATGTCAAACAAATTCCAGAATCAAATTCTAAATAATTTTATGAGTTCAAAACATTTTTTGTGAAATTTTTAGATCAAAAGAACTATTAAAATAAAAATAATTTTTAAACAAAAAAATATTTATACTTATGAATTTTTAAACCAATCAAAACATTTTTAAAAAATTCAATAAAATTATACAAGATAGTAGAAATTATTTTGGACTTCTGATGATTTTTTCAGAATGTTTTAAATTGTTTTGATCAAGAAATAAAAATCAGAAAATCAATTAAAATCAAATAATATGAAATACATGATAATTTGAATCAAGCCAATCACAACACACCATCTCACTTCATCTTCAACCTCTGGCTAGGGAAAAAACGTGCGCATCACAAAAGGTCATGAGCCTATGTTCAGATCCATCAATCATGCTCGTTTCTCAACCAAAATCCATGAAATCAAGTGCAAATTAAAGCTAGCATATCATACTACATCATGCAATTTGAATCAAACTCAAAGATCAAGCATGGATCAAGAAATAAAGTCTCAAAAACTGAAAAAACTCACTACAAACATTAAAGTCGTGAAAACGATTTCAACAATTTTGCTTGAATCAAAGCTCAAATATACACCAATCCTTGTGATTGGCCAGCTAGCAACTCAATGAACATGATTTACATCATCAAATCAAGCTGAAACACATAAATCAAAGTTCAAGAAGCTCACATGGATGTGAAATCTAGAAACACGATTCCTTCACTCCAGAAGCAATCCAATGGTGCAGGCTTGATCTCCTCACTTCACTGAAGCTGAATCACCAAGAATTTTGAAGAATGATCCAAGGAGAAGAGAGATTCGAAGCAATTTGCAGAGATGCTTCCAAATTGTTCAGATTTGCAATCTAGCGATTATGAGCCTCCTCTTTCACAAATAAGCCTTGGTTCTTGTTATATAGCACGAGGGTAAGAGGATAGAAGTGGTATTTGGCACTCAAAACTGTTGGAGGGCAAGTTTGGAAGTTTTGGCCAAAAATGAAGATGCACATGGAATATGCGTTTCACTCGTGCATTTACTTGCCTTTTGTGCGTTTTGTGAGCCAAATGAAGTCAGAATTACATGCCCTAAGTGCCAGCTCATGATTGTTTGAAATGAAGAAGTGTGGGTGATTTTGCAAAATTGAGCATGTTTTTGTATTTTTTCATCCAAGCAAGTTCATGAAGCATATGGGCATGAAATGATGAGTGTAATTGGCCTCAGAATGTCAAAAATTGCTCATGGGCTTGATTAGAAGCAAAAAGAATGGCTAAAACTTGAGTTTGCAAGAAATGGCCATTTTGCATATTTGTCAAAATTCAATAAAATGCCTCAAAATTCCCAAATCCATAACTTGCTCATTTTTTTGAATTTGGACACAAATGAGTACAATTTGGAAAGGTATTGAAAAGATATACAATCCCTTAGTTTTGAGTTTTTGCAATTGAATCCATTAAGGTCCTTAAAATTTGACATGAAATTCACTAATTTTGGAAAATGACCTATAATTTTGTGACTTCCAAGCTTTATAACTCTTGACTCTTTGCCAATTTGGACATGAAACCAAAAGGAGATGAAAGATCATCCTCTTATCTTTCCAAGCATATTTCATTTGAATTTTTTTGATCAAAGGTGAATAAATGTGAATTTTTGAAATTAAGTCCTTATTTTCCAAAATTAGAAACTTTTAGGGTTTCTTCATGAACAAGTTTCAACCCAAACCTCAATCTCTTTGATCCAATGATCAAAATGGACTTGAAATATGAAAAGTACACACTTGAATTGATGGTTGACCAAAAATTCACTTGGTCAACCTTGACTTTGACTGATTTTGACCAAAATGACCATTTTGCCCTTTTGAATCAATTGATCCACTTTCCTTCAAAATTGATTATCAAAACTTCAAACATATGATCTTCCAAATATATAGAGGACATGTGCAAAGTTTAACTCCAAAATTCTCAAGAAATCTTGATGAAATCCCAAACCCTAGTTTTGGTTAATACCTAAGGAGACTGATGAATCATCTCCAAAATTTCAAATCCTCTGGGCATCTTGACCAATTTCTTATACAAAGACTTTTCAAATACCAATGAGATGTTGTAGCTTCGAAATCAAGACTTGTACATTGATCAATAGCCTTGATAAAGCAAAAACCCTAATTTGACTGGTGAATCAAAAGAGAGATTCCTCTTATAATCAAACACAGACTTCAATCCTCTGATGATCCAAAGAGATGGATAAAACATCTTGAGATATGCAATAACTTTTGAGCTTGAAAGATCCAGAGGTTTAGATGACAAGATTCTACTTGAGCAACTTGTCAATGCAATCAACCTTCAAAGCTTGAGGAAGACTTGATAACCAAAGTACTTTGATCCCATCACAATGTATGAATGCAATGCAATATGATATTCATGATGAAACATAAGCCTAAATCAAGAGGGTAAATTTTGGGGTGCAACAGCTTCCCCTATTCAAATATCTTCAACATGATAAGTGAGAAAAGTGACAACTTTCGAGCGTTTAGAGTTGAAGATGATTGAATACAAAAGAACCCGAAAATTTACACTCTTGAAGAAGAAAGAAAAAGAAGCGGGAAACCCCCCAAGACATGCATCAGAATGAAGCTGTAATGCAGGTTGAAACAGAACAAAAACAAAGAAGAGTAGACGCAACTAAACTTCCGGACAAATGTGTCAGGGAAAAACTGGGCTTCAAAGAAAGGTGAGATAAAACTCAAACCACAGAGTATAGGCGAAACTAAGCTCTGGGAAAGAAAACGTACGTGGGTGAGGAGACGAAACTCTGAGCTCGACCCAAAGCAAAAGTGGCTAGAGTGCGTGATTTTAGGAGCACTTGCTAATCTCAACTAACATAGACAGTATGAAGGAACTAAAAGAATCCCAGAAATGAGAAAAAAAAGCGAGATGAAACTTGAATCAATAACTAGTTAGACGAAACTAAACTAGATGAGTACCAGGACGAAACTGGATTTCACGCACGGGTAACGAGGCGAAACTCGACCTATAGCAAAGTGATGAGAGTGCATGTTTCTCGGAGCACCTGCTGGTCTCAGATCAATGGATAGACAGTGACGAAAACTGATAGAAGAATCCAAGAAACAAAAGAGACTGATTTCAAACTAGGGACGCAGTACGAACACTGCACTCGGTAAACGAACACCGTCAAAGGGGCCAAGGTATGAAAGCAAAAACGAGACAAAACTCGACTCAATAACTAGTTAGGCGAAACTAAACCAGATGAGTACCAGGACGAAACTGGATTTCATGCACAGATGACAAGGCGAAACTTGACCCAAAGCGAGATTGATGAGAGCGCATGTTTCTCAGAGCACCTGCTGGTCTCAAGTCCATGGATAAACAGTGACGAAAACTGATAGAGGAATCCAATGAAAAGAAGAGACAGACTTCAACCAGGGATGTAGTATGAACACTGCACTCGGTAAACAAACACCGTCAAAGGGTCCAGGGTATGAAAGCAAAAAAAAAATGAGACGAAACTCGACTCAATAACTAGTTAGGAGAAACTAAACTAGATGAGTACCAGGACGAAACTGGATTTCATGCGCAAGGTGAGGAGACGAAACTCTGAGCTCAACCCAAAGCAAGGAGATTAGGGCGTACACCTAAAAACCTGCTGAAAGCGAATATTAGGACGAAACTGGTATTCGAAAGGTGCATTAATAGACATTGGAATGAACCGGAAAGGGTAGTGAAGACTAAACCCGAGAAGACCGTACCAGGGAGAAACTGAACTACATTCAAGAGTAGACACTCAAACAAACAAATGATTGAAACCAAAAGGATATTAGTATGGGGAGAAACTGAGATAATGAGGACGAAGACCTCGCTGGGAATGTAATCTGAAGTATTATAAAATTCACTGGGGACAACAAAAACAAAAATGGCTTAGGTTCTGATGCATGTTTGAATTCTTTTTATATAGCGCAATGCTCCATATAATGGAAATGCTACGCGTTTTGGTAGATGCAATGTAATGATGTATGTTTAAAAGTTCCACTGGGGAATGGCCAATTGAGAAGCCAATAACTAAGAAGTCAGAATCTGACATGACTTGCAAAAATAAATTGCAAAATCCAAAGGAGAGGAGAAAATACGGGGAACCGCTAGAGAGGGAACCTCGAAGAGATGAAGCTTTGTGGGGAATAACAACCGAGCAACCAGTAGAAACGGGCCACAAACATTGAGAGAAGCTGCAAAAATAAATTGCAATCTCTAGATAAGATCAGATCGACATTGTAGCTTATAGAGAGGGACACCATTTGAAGGTCAGACATCGAGGGAGATGATCAGGTCAAGACTGTAATCTCTGGAAAGGACAGCGCGCGGCCGTGTTGAGGATGATACCAAGACAACAAACCCGACGTGAGGGGTGAAAACCTTTGCTGGGGGAACAAAGCTCTGTTGAGGAGATGGGACTTCACCGGGGATACAGAACTCTGGTTGAAGATTCTTGTTGGAGAGATATTTTTCTTGGAATGCAACCATTGGACGGAACATGCAGATAGTCACATTATCGATCTTATTAGGGATAAGGAAAGTTCTTAACATAAGGATGCCCCAAATAACAAATCGACTGAGAAATGAGAGGTCATGGCGAGGGATCTCTGTTGGGGATATGCGACATCCTCAAATCCGGAGTCTCAGAATGAAGCCTTTAAAAGAAGATTCCTGGGGTAACAAAACTTCGCTACGGAAACGAAACTTCACTGGGGATAGGTAAAGTCCTATTCATACGTGGGCTCTGTCTAACAAAAGAAAGCCAAATATTCCCTTCCTGGCAATCATTAAGCTATTTACATGTGTTTAACGTGTAAACTCTTTTTTGATGTCAAACAAATGCTTTGCATGCAGAAAGATGTTTATTTTGGGAATGACAGACCTGATGCGATGATTATTTAAGCCTTAAAGTCGAAAACCTTAACAAAGTGTCGCATCTCTGTTGTGAATGAATCACTGGCTAGAGTCCAAAAATTTCAAAAAATTTCTCCCTCCCCCCTTTTTTTTAAAGAAAAATGAATCAAAATGCGGGTGATAAGATACCAATCATGGATACACAACACATATTTGAGAGTTTAAGAAAATCCATCCTGTTTTAGTATGCTTTCGAGTTAAACCCTTGTTTCAGTTAGGACTTTTAAAGGTTGTAACGTGGCCTGGTTCGAGGTTTTTTAGAAAAAAGTTTTTCAAGACTCAAGTTATTTGGTGCCCACCCCTTCATGATATTCTCCTGTCCTAAGTTCAGCTGACTTATCACAAGAATTCATCTTTCAACAGAATTTATAATGGTTGAGTGATCACGACAAGTTCTCCAACATGATTGTCAATTTAACTTTTGCTGCTTTTGTTTGTTTTTTTATTTTATATTATTGTTCTTCTTATTTTGATGAAAATTTATTGAATAATCTCTCTTCTTTTTTCTTTTTTTTTGGCATTTTAGGCTCTCTTTTCCCTAACTTTTGCCTGGACAAACTCTTCTGAATTTCAATTTTGGGAGTCCAGCGGGGTGCCCTAACTTTTGCCTAAGCGACTTGTTTTCAAGTTTCGACTTAGCGAGGCTTTTTGTTTCTTTTTTATCCTTACTTTCAACTTCGAACAAGTCAACGTGACTTTAGGTCTTTGAACTTTTTCTTTCTTTCTCTCTTTTTTTTAAAGAAAACAAATGCCTCGTTCCTTGGTCGGCGAGGGATAGCCATTATTGTATCGATTCGATCTCGTCCTCAGTACCTTGTGAGGAAATGAACATCATGGTTTAGACATTTTTCCTGATCTCATGATGCGAAAGATAAAATGTGGTGATCCTCAGATAGGACATTCCTTCTGAAATTTGAATGCTTGGTCAAATTAACTGAACATCTACCCTACCCCGGGTTAAAAAAGGCTTTTTTTAACAGAAAAGAAACTCCTACTTCGAAGGCTCAAAGGGGTTAACGAGGGTCTAACACCCTTATATCTCCGGTGTTTGGGGATTGAAACAATGCATGTACATCGTCAACGAGGTTCTACTCAAAAGCATACCACTACAGTCATCATTTTCAGCTAAAATCCTTCCTTCAAACTCTTGGCTAAGCAAAAGAATTGGCACAGTTGGTATCAAAATGCCCGAAAAATCGATTTTAAAGAGTGATGCTGGATGGATTAAGTAAAATGAAACGAAAATTCAAAGCAAAAATATTCAACGCATCAAGACTGACATTTGGCTATAAACAAAATCCTATATGCAGACAATGCTAAAACAATCAATCAATATAACACATGAAAGTGTGGCAAAGAAACGTAATAAAAGCCATTATGGGGAAGAAATGTTCCCGACTAGGTTTGTCGATCTCGCCGACCTGCCGTAATCTTGATATTATCCCGACCTAATGACTTTTATCAACAGCACAGAGCTGTGAAACAAAATGGCAAGGCATCTGCCAGTAAAGTGAATGAGAATCTCATCAAACATAGAACCAAACATGCCCCTTGCACAGGTAGTAGTTGTGTTTGTTATCCGTATTCCAAGCAACCAACTGACCATGACTTAGATTACCATTTCCGTGTAAGGTCCATGAAGTTTATATGCACATGCTTATCAAAAATATTGGACGTTTTTGCAAACAAAATAGTAAAAAGGGAGAAAAGAAAAGTATGCGTATACTTGAAAGAAGATATTCTATTGATTTTGAGAAATCAACCTGTGAAAAAGGCATTTACATTTGGAAGTAAGTAATTACAAAATCAAAGCAAACAAGTGTTTACAAATGGCAATGTGAATGTGAACATCCATCAAGTCCCGACTCTTCTATGACTCTTATGACTCTCACGCTTTCATCTTCCTACTTTCAGACAGATCATTCTTGGATTACCTTCGAGCTTATGCCAGGTGACTAAACGAAGGAAAGAAACAAAGGATCTCATGTTGAGCGTAGTCATTTGCTTTAAGTCCCTAACTTTTTCCTGAATCGCCCTTTCGGGTTTTCAATTCACCAGGACACCCTCTTTTTGCCTAAACCGCCCTTTCGGGTTTTCAGTTTAGCAGGTTTTTTTTATGCAAAGTATTTTTTTAACTACGTCAGTATTCATAGGGAGAGGGAACTACTCTCCATCCATAGTCGTGAGCATCATGGCTCCTCCAGAGAAAACTTTCCTTAACATGAAAGAACCTTCATAAGTCGGAACCCACTTGCCCCTGGGATCTCCTTGGGGGAGAATTATCCTTTTTAGCACAAGGTCACCTGGCTTGTAATACTGAGGCTGTACCCTCTTATTGAAAGCTTTCCTCATCCTTTGCTGATATACCTGACCATAACATACATCCGTCAACCTCTTCTCGTCAATGAGTTCTAACTGATCCAGCCGATTCTGTACCCATTCACTTTCATCCAGCTCAACATCCCTCATGATCCTAAGAGAAGGAATCTCGACTTCTACCGGCAATACTGCTTCCATGCTGTAAACCAATGAAAATGGGGTTGCCCCAGTCGAAGTGCGCACAGTGGTGCGATAACCATGCAAAGCGAAAGGCAGCATCTCATGCCAATCTTTATAGGTTACCACCATCTTCTGCATGATTTTCTTGATATTCTTATTGGCCGCTTTGACAGCACCGTTCATCTTTGGTCGGTATGGGGAAGAGTTATAATGCTTGATTTTGAAAGACTCACAAAGCTCCTTCATCATTTTATTGTTCAAATTAGACCCATTATCGGTAATGATCTTTCCAGGCACTCCGTAGCGACAGATAATATTGTGCTTAATGAACCGAGTTACCACCTGCTTGGTGACATTTACATAGGATGCAGCTTCGACCCATTTTGTAAAATAATCGATGGCAACCAGAATGAAACGGTGCCCGTTGGATGCAGTCGGTTCAATTTTTCCGATCATATCAATTCCCCACATCGCAAACGGCCAAGGGGAAGTCAAGACATTCAAAGGTACTGGCGGCACATGCACCTTATCAGCATAGACTTGACATTTGTGGCAAACTTGTGCATGATTGTAACAGTCAGTCTCCTTGGTGGACCAATAATAACCTACTCGCAGAATCTTTTTAGCCATGGTATGCCCGTTGGAGTGGGTCCTGAAATCACCCTCATGTATCTCCTCAATGATTCTAGCTGCTTCTTTCTTGTCAACACATCTGAGCAGTAAACTGTCATGATGCCTCCTTTACAACACACCACCACTGAGAAAGAACTTGGCTGAAAATCTTCTCAAGAACTTCTTATCTGTGATGGATTCCTCTTCAGGGTACTCTTGTGTTTTGAGATATCGTTTAACATCATAAAACCAAGGATTACCATCTGATTCCAAACTAGCCTCAAAACATAAAGCTGGCTCACTCAAACTTCCAATGGTAATGGAGGGTGCCTCATTAGCCCACTTCACCTTGAACATGGAGGACAAAGTTTCCAGTGCATCAGATAGATTGTTTTCTTCTCTGGGAATATGTTCAAACGTGATCTCTTCGAAGTACGGGATCAGCTTCATAACATGCTCATGATACGGAATTAGGTTCTTATGGTGAGTCTCCCAATCTCCATTAATCTGGCTGATAACAAGATTGGAATCCCTGTAGACTTTCAAAAATTTGATGCGCAAGTCGATCGCCGCTTCAATGCCATAAATGCAAGCCTCATACTCGGCCATGTTGTTAGTGCAATCGGAAAAAATACGAGCCGTGAAAGGAATTCGGTACCCCTCAGGGGAAGTGATAATAGCTCCGACGTTGTTGCCCATGGCATTGGAGGCACCATCAAAATGGCAATGTGAATTGGATAAAGCTTAAACCACTTGGATTATAGCTCAAACGTTTGTGTAATCTATTAATGATGGATAGATACACAAGTTAGAAGGCTTTCAAAGAAAGATTATATAGCCTAACATTGAAATTGCATTATGTGTTCATCAAGAAATGACTTGTAAATCAAGAATGAAACACTAACTTCTTGCCTTCAATTCTCCTTGCTCAAGTATGATCTCAATGAGTTATTTGACATTTTGGAAATATTGTAACATCCTCTAAAACCTCTATGTTGGAAATTTTTGAAAATTCATCTTGTAACTATGTGAAAATTTGCCATGAAGTTAGGGCAAAATCTTGCCTAAACTAGGGCAAAATTTCACTAAGTTTCCAAGTTTCATGAACATGTATTCACAAAATCATTACTTGAAATCTGTGCATTTATAGAAGAAGTTGTGTTCTATAATGTTTTAGATCTCATTGATATCTATAACTTTCATGTTAGAAGTTTTCTTTGAATCATTTTGCATCATGGTGAAAAATTGGCTCAAAGTTGTGAAAAAAATATGAATTATCAAACACTTAGAAAAATTTCTAAGTTTAGAAAAATTGACTTTTCAAAATGAAATCTTGACTTTTTGATTTATTGAGGAACAATTTTCATATTTTGACATGTCTTGATGAATTGTGATCTTTGACACTTGATTTTGACCAAAAAGTTAAAGTTTGACTTTTCAGTGTATAGTTGACTTTTCATCAGTTGACTGAAATTCATCTGTCAACCAATTGATCTTGAGAGATGTTTTGAGCCATGACATTAGGTCAAAATTAAGTATTCGAAACCTTTAGATAATAACTTAAACCAATCAATCATTTGCTAGGTCAAAAATCAGAAATTGCATCTTCTCAGTCAAAACCCTAACTTTGACTATTTTGCCCTTTTGATGATCTGATCAAATATCTTGACGAATTGTGATCCAAACATGATCAAATGACATATAAGAATTCATAATGTTTATATGGATAAAAAATTATGAAGTTTGACTGTAAATTGACCATAATTGACTTTTTACCCAATACAGCTGATTTTAGGTCATTTGATCAATTGACTAAGCAAAAAATGTGATCAAAGACTTGAAACTTGACATGACAAATCTTGAGAGTTAAAAATGATTCATGAAAGTCATATGAGGCATTAAAAGTCCATTTTTCCTTATGCAAACTCAAACCCTAATTTTCAGTCATCAGTGCTAGAGGAGGTGTCTTGAGCTGATCAACCCTTGTGCAGTCTTAAACCAAAGGAGATCTTGTGAGAGATAATTTGAGAAATGAGAGGGCAAATTTTGGGGTACAACATCTTCCTCTGTTCAATCTTCTTAAACCTGAAGAGTTAGATTGGCGGATCCGTCATTCGTGACTTGAAGGTGGAAGATGATTGAACACTAGAGTGCCCAGAAATTTGCACTCGAAGATGTATTGTGAATGGGCTTATAGATTCCATTTGGAGGAATGATGGTGAACACTAGAAGAAGTATCAGCATAAATCTTTGGTTTATTTATACTAAAACTTGATGTTTCACCTATGGGACAAAAGGTTAGTAAAATGCATATGCATGCATGATGTCTGCAAAATGTGGTATTATGATAGATTCCTTTTGTATGTATATGCTATGATGTATGAATGTGGGATGCATTTTTGTCTGGGAAAATAAATCCCTGACTACTACTGAGGAATTTTGGGAAGCTGAGTCATGGATTGCTGTTGGGGATGAAGAGTATATATATCTTCAAACTTGTTGAAAGGATGCTTCCGCTGGGGAATATCTCTTATATGTCAGCTGTTATCTGGTCGGATCCAGGCTTCACAACGTGTTGAGGATGAGGAAGTCAACTTCTATCTGGTCGAATCCAGGCTTTACAGTAACTTTATGGGGAAGGATAAATTAACTGTTATCTGGTCGGATCCAGGCTTTGCATAAATTTTCTTGGGGAGAGTGCAGTTAGGTTGTTATCTGGTTGGATTCTCAGCTTCACAACAACTTGTTGGGGATAAGGAAGTTAATTGTTATCTGGTCGGATTCTAGGCTTTATAGTAACTTGCTATAAAGGATGGAGTTGAACTGGTACCTGGTCTGGTCCAGGCTTCATAGTAACTTGAAGTGGTAACTACTATCTGGTCGGGTCCAGGCTTCATAGTTTTTAAAGAGTTATACTATTATCTGGTCGGGTCCAGGCTTCATAGTGTCTTGCTGACATTGTAGCTAGTTGTTATCTGGTCGGATTCCAGGTTTCATAATAACTTGCTTGAAAAATGATATCTGGTCAGATCTAGGCTTCATAGTAACTTAAGGCATATGAAGTTAGTTGTTATCTGGTCGGGTCCAGGATTTGCAATAAACTTGTCTGAAGAGGATAGGGTTGAACTGATATCTGGTCGGGTCCAGGCTTTATAATTACTTACTTGGAATTTAGTTGTTATCTGGTCGGATTCCAGGTTTCACAACGAGCTTCTGAGGGGGATTGTTGTCTGGTCGGATCCAGGCTTTATAATAACTTTCTTGAAAAGATGAAGTTGAGAACTGATATCTGGTCGGATCCAGGCTTCACAGTAACTTGTTGGGGTAGAGGAAAACTCTACTGGGGAAAAGAAGTTAAACCTTGGTCTGGTTGAGTCCATGTTCTTCTATATCTTGAACTATTATCTGGTCGGGTCCAGGTTTCATAGTATTTGAAAGGTTTTCATTATTATCTGGTCGAGTCCAGGCTCTATAGTGACTTGAGAAGTTGACTATTATCTGGTCGGGTCCAGGCTTCATAGTAGTTTGAAATTTATACTAATATTTGGTCGGGCCCAGGCTTCATAGTATCTTTTAGAAATAAAAAAGGTATTGTTGACGACTTTACTGGGGATTAGGGGTTGTGGCGCTATGATCTGTAATAGTCTGAAAGGAAAACTCAAATTAGAGAGTGTAGACTCAGTCGGGGAGGACAAACTCAACTTGGGGAGGATATACTCAGCTGGGGATAACAGATTCAGCTGTGGAAGTCAGACTATGCCGGGGGAATTTGAACTCGGCTGGGGAGTTATACTACTCATTGTTTGTTGGGGAAATAAACCATATTAGGGAAATAAACCTTGTTAACAAATACTTGATGAACTTCTGATGAGGTGAGTTCTTTGAGAAAGAGATCCACAAGGCTTCTACTTGTAAGATCAACTTAGCTGAGAGAGAGCTTCCAAGAGATTGAGACTCCGGTTGGAGATTGACCTGTGCAAAGAAACTTTATGGATAACTTCGTTGAGGATTAGTTTATTATAGTCGTCTTTGTGGGGATAATGCTAATGAAATAACTCCGGGGGTATTCCATATACATTAAAGATATGCTTGATACTGTTTAGCAGGACACGTGTGCCAAATAGTTTTAATTATGTTCATATGCATATGTTCATTCAATTTTAGTCATTGGACAACTTTGCATTCAAAACAAAAACAGAAAGTTTGCACTTCAAAGTATATTTGTATTGATATTTTGCCCATGAATAGGCGTTTTTTGTACAAAGATACGGAGATCCTAGTAAGAGGAAATCGTCGGAATGAAAACAAAGATTGAAAAAAAACAAATAGCCATGTGGGAATGATCTCATTGCATTCCAACTCTACTATTTCCCCCAATGTCTTCGAATGCCCCTTGTCATTGACAGAAGTTGATTGGATTGATCTTGGACCGTTTGAACTCGGACCTTGGTGATAAAGTTGACTGTGGTGATTCCACGGGACATAGTCATACGCTTTCAATCCTTAACTTTTGCTTGGATCGCCCTTTCGGGTTTTCAGCCCACCAGGATACCCATTTTTGCCAAAGTCTCCCTTTCGGGTTTTCAACTTTCCGGGTGTACAATCTTTTGCATATATCCCTAATTTTTGCCCAAACATTTTGATTTTCCGGGATACCCTTGCTTTTTCCTAGGTGTGTCAACCTAGCGGGTCTCTTATGCATAGTATTTTTTAACTATGTTCGCGTTTATAGGATGTGGGAAGTCTTTACTATCCATGGTAGTCAGCATCATGGCACCGCCAGAGAACACTCTCTTGACAACAAATGGCCCTTCATAGGTGGGAGTCCATTTTCCCCTGGGGTCGCCTTATGGCAGAATGATGCGCTTTATCACCAAGTCACCAGCTTGATATACTCAAGGCTTGATCTTTTTGTTGAAAGCCTTGATCATACGTTTTTGGTATGTCTGACCATGACAAACAGCAGCCAATCGTTTTTCATCGATCAAGTTCAATTGATCCAATCTCGTCTGAATCCACTCGTCTTCGCCTAGACCGGCTTCATTCATAATCCTTAATGAGGGAATTTGAAATTCTACTGGAAAAACAGCTTCCATGCCATAGACTAGGAAAAGGGAGTTGCCCCGGTTGATGTTCTAGCTGATGTTCGGTAGCCATGGAGATCAAATAGTAACATCTCATGCCAATCCTTATAGGTTACTACCATCTTCTGCATAATCTTCTTAATGTTTTTGTTGGTCGCTTCGACTGCGCCATTCATTTTAGGTCTATATGGAGAAGAATTGTGATACTTGATCTTGAAGTGAGTGGAAAGCTCGGTAATCAGAGCATTATTGAGGTTAGTCCCATTGTCGATGATGATCCTTTCGGGGATACCATAGCGGCAGATGAGGTTGTGTTTCATGAATCTGGCTACCACATTCTTGGTGACTGAGGCAAATGAGGCGGCTTCGACCCATTTGGTGAAATAGTCGATAGCGACAAGAATGAAGCGATGTCCATTGGAAGAAGTGGACTTGATCTCTCCAATCATTTCAATGCCCCACATTGCAAATGGCCACAGAGCGGTCATGACGTTCAGAGGGATAGGTGGCACATTGACCTTGTCAGCAGAGATTTGGAATTTGTGACAAGTTCTTGAATGTTGATGGTAATCAATCTCCATTATTGACCAATAGTAGCCAGCTCTTAGGATTTTCTTTGCCATCGTATGTCCACTTGAGTGAGTGCCAAAGAGACCATCGTGCATGTCTTCCATAATTTCCTCTGCCTTCTTCTTGTCCACACATCAGAGTAGAGTAGAAAATTTGACTTTTCCAAATGAAATGTTGAATTTTTGATTTCTTGATGAACAAGTTTCATGTTTTGACATGTCTTGATTAATTGTGATCTTTGACACTTGATTTTGACCAAAAAGTCAAAGTTTGACTTTTTAGTATACAATTGACTTTTCATCAGTTGACTGAAATTCATCTGTCAACCAATTGATCTTGAGAGATGTTTTGAGCCATTCCATTAGGTCAAAATGAAGTATTTGAAACCTTAAGATCATAACTTAAACCAATCAATCATTTGCTAGGTCAAAAATCAGAAACCGCGTCTTCTCAGTCAAAACCCTAACTTTGACTATTTTGCCCTTTTGATGATCTGATCAAATTTCTTGACGAATTGTGATACAAACTTGATCAAATGACATATATGAATTCATAATGTTGGTATGGATCAAAAATTATGAAGTTTGACTGTAAATTGACCACGGTTGACTTTTTCCCCAATATAGCTGATTTTAGGTCATCTGATCAATTGACTGAGCAAAAAATGTGATCCAAGACTTGAAACTTGATATGAGAAATTTTGAGAGTCAAAAATGATTCATGAAAGTCATATGAGGCATTAAAAGTCCATTTGTACTTGTGCAAACTCAAACCCTAATTTTCAGTCATCAGTACTAGAGGAGGTGTCTTGAGCTAATCAACCCTTGTGCAGTCTTGAACCAAAGGAGATCTTGTGAGAGATTATTTGAGAAATGAGAGGGAAAATTTTGGGGTACAATAGCTGCCTCTGTTCAATCTTCTTAAACCTGAAGAGTTAGATTGGCGGATCCGCAATTCGTGACTTGAAGGTGGAAGATGATTGAACACTAGAGTGCCCAGAAATTTGCACTCGAAGATGTATTGTGAATGGGCTTATAAATGCAATTTGGAGGAAAGATGGTGAACACTGGAAGAAGTATCAGCACAAATCTTTGGTCAATTTATACTAAAACTTGATGTTTCACCTGTGGGACAAAAGGTTAGTAAAATACAGATGCATGCATGATATCTGCAAAATGTGGTATTATGCTAGATGCCTTTTGTATGTATATGCTATGATGTATGAATGTGGGATACATTTTTGCCTGGGAAAATAAATCCCTGACTACTACTGAGGAATTTTGGGAAGCTGAGTCCCGGATTACTGTTGGGGATGAAGAGTATATATATCTTCAAACTTGTTGAAAGGATGCTTCCGCTGGGGAATATCTCTTGTATATCAGATGTTATCTGGTCGGATCCAGGCTTCACAACTTGCTGAAGATGAGAAAGTCAACTGCTACCTGGTCGGATCCAGGCTTCACAGTAACTTTCTGGGGAAGGATAAATTAACTGTTATCTGGTCTGATAAATATCTCTTAATGTCTAATTTTAATTACAAATTAACTAATTTAATTGCAAAAACCTAGTTCTAAATTAATTGATATCAAAAAGACTAAAACCTAATTTTTTTGGTTTTCTTATAAATTTTTTATTGTCTTTTGATTTTAATTGTAAAAAATAAATAAATAAAATAATGGAAATATAAGAAATAAAAAAGGTTAGAAACAAGTGTTAAAAGAAATTGCATGGGGCGGGAATCGAATGGCACCCTCCGCTTAGTCTGAAAGTGCCTGTGAGTAGAGATTTGAAGCTTCACCATGATTATGCCCTAGAAATGGCAAGTCACGGTTCATGCGCTCAACCTTGCATATTTTGGCTCAAACATGTTCTAACCATCCTGTAGAATATGTTTGGACACACAAAAATAGTTAAGCATGCATAAACTAATAGATTTGAATTTTCAAAACCCTACCCAAATGGTAAGTGTGATTATGATGATCTTGGGAATGGAATTTATTAGTTCTTGATCTGGGCATGTTCCTGGGAATTCCAGGATGATGGTTCAGTTCTTGGTTTTGACTGAAAACCACTGAAAAATGGAATTTGAATATGCCCTAATTCTTGACTTTTTGGTGAATTTTTGAACTAGATTTTGAGGTAGAATTTTGTGGTCCTCCTCTTGGTTTGATGTTTGTCTATTTACAAGACAATTATTCTAGGTCAACAAATGTGGTATGGAACCATATGTAATTATGGCATGATTTCTTTCCGAAACCAATTAAAAATCTTCCAAAACAAGTGAAAATCTTCCCATATTGAGGCAACACGGTTTTGGAAAGTTGGATATATGTTTTTGGGCCTCAAATCTAATCCAAAACCAATCCCACGTGCCTTGGTCCATCATTTGTTATTTAATTTAATTTATTTTGTATTTAATTGAATAAAAATCAAAATAAATATAAATAATATAAAAAGTCATGGTAAGGTATGAATGAGTTTAGGAGTCCTCTATAAGGTCATGAACATGTTTAGACCTTAGAAGATAGGTCCACTAGTCCAAAATTTTAAAATTGCTCAATTAAGGTTTCATGCATTTCTAAAAAATTTCTCAACTTGCACAAATCATATATCACTCAATTTTTGTCATATGAATGTGATCTTGGACTTTTTTGAAAGCTCAAGATGTTCCCTACAACTATCATGTTGGTCAATTTTTCATTTGAATTTTTTAACTTGATGTAGATTGCTTTGACAAAAGAAGTCTTTTTGTTGATTTTCAAGTTGACATGTAATGTTTTGGCTCATATCTCTCAAATGAAGCAATTTTTGGACTTGAGTTTAGAGAGTCAAAGTTGTAGAGAATTGAATTTCCATAAAAATAGACTTTGGTTAAGAAGTTTCTGATGAAGCATGTGAAAGTTATGCTTGGTCAAAGTTCAGTTGACTTCTCCTAAAGAAAACCTCAATTTAGCAATTTTTGACTTTTGATGATTCTTGAGTTTTCTTGATGAATCATAATCAACCCTTGATAAAGTGATGGATGTGACCTAAAAATATTTATGTTAACCAAAAATCTTGAAGATTGACTGTATGTTGACCACAGTTGACTTTTTGTCCAATATAGTTGATTTTCACTCATCTGAGCAATTGACTGAGCAAAATTGTGATGCAAGGCTTGAAACTTATCATGACGATAACTTGAAGCATATGAGGAACCATGAGACTCACTTGAGACATTAGAAACTCAATTTTATTTGAGAAACACAAAACCCTAATTGTAGGTTATTTCTTAATATAGATGCTTGTATGTTCAAACCCTTGAGTATTCTTGAGCAATTGAGAACCCTAGGGGCATGAGGAGGTGTATTGAATCAATTGTATTCAAAAATGGGAGGGAAAATTTTGGGGTACAACATTAACCTCTTGGCAAGGAGTTCTGTCAACCTGTACGGTTTCAAATGCTTGCATATAGTCTCATGTATTTTGCCTTCCACCTCAAAATAGAGAAAGGAACTCAAGTGACTGACAATATAATCTTACTCACCATAAATGGTGACAACCTTTCCATTCAATAAGAAATTCGGCTTTTGATTTAGGGTGGACATGACAATGTTGGCCCCATGAATCCACAGACGGCCAAGCAGACAACAATAAGAAGGATTAATGTCCATAATGAAGAACGTTGCATCGAAAACTTGGGAACCTATATTAATAGGTAAATCAACCTCCCTGAACAAGGTTCTTTTAAACCCATCAAGTGCCTTGACAATCAAGTCACTAGGCCTCAACACAACCCCTTCATAATGAACCTTCATAAGAGCTGACTTAGGCAACACATTAAAAAATGATTCTGTATCCACCAGCACACGGGATATAGTAGTTTTTGCAATTCCCATGGAGATGTGCAACGCTTTATTGTGCTTCCTCCCCTCAGGGGGTAAATCAAAATTTGTAAATATGAGTCCATTTCTCGCAGAAATACTATTCACGATCCCCTCAAATTGATTCATTGAAATCTCTTGAGGAACAAAAGAACTCCCCAACAGCTTCACCAATGCATTTCTACGGGCTTCTGAATCCCTGAGCAAAGCAAGAATCAAAATCTCGGCGACCGTCTGGCTCAGCTAGTCAATAATCTTGTAGTCACTTTTCTTTATGTATCTCATCAATTCAGTCACATCTTTAGCCATTTCGGCATCCAGAATAGGAATAGGAGGATATTGCCCCAATTTTTCTCCACTACCCAAAACTTGATTGCCTTTGCCTTAGCTGCAGCATCTGTACTACTTTCGGGTTGTTCTGGCGGAGAGAAAATCTGACCGTTGCGCGTAATACTACTTTCACCCATGATGTCATGAATCTCAAACTCCTCGTATTCAAACATGCTATTGTACCCCAAAATTCTCCCTCTCATTTATCAAGATTTTTCTCACAAGACTTCTTGGACTCAAAACAAGATTAGGGTTTGGTCAGCTCAAGATACCTCATCTTGCACTGATACCCCAAAATTAGAGTTTGAGTTTGCACAAGGATTTTTGGACCATCAATGCTTCATGTGACTTTCATACACCATCTTGGACCCCTAAGATTGCTCATGTTAAGTTTCAAGCCTTGAATCACATTTTGGCTCAGTCAATTGGACAATTGACCTAAAAATCAACTGTATTGGGGAAAAAGTCAACCATGACCAATTTATAGTCAAACTTCATATTTTTTTATCCACAACAACATTTTAGACTCATATGTACCATTTGATCAAGTTTGTATCACAACTCCTCAAGAAATTTGATCAAATCATCAAAAGGGCAAAATGGTCAAAATTAGGGTTTTGACTGAGAAAGGGCAATTTCTGATTTTTAACCTAGCCAATGACCAATTGGGTTCAAACATGATTTCAAGGACTCAATGGCATCATCTTGACCTAATCACATGGTTCAAAAGATCTCAAGTTCATAAGATTGGCAGTTGAATTTTCCCCTTTCAAAAATAACAATATTATTTTTCTCTTTTTTAGGGCTTAAATAATTTATTATTCTCATACAAAAAAAATATACAAAACATTTTTTGCATAAATACATTTTTATTGCATATTTAAATATTTGTATATATATTTATTTTTTTCACATTACTCAATTGGGTTGTAATAGTATTTTAGGGTTTTATTTTGTGTAAATATCCCCATTCAAAAACTTGTATCCCCCCTCCCATAATAATTGTTGTAATAGTTTAGTTTACCTTTACGCAATTTATCGCTTTATATACTTGTGTAGTAAATTAGGGTTTTGCATGATAAGACCAAAAAACAAACAAATAGATAAGACCTAATACAAGACAAACAAGCATGGAAAATGACACACATTGCACACAAGCACCCTTAGGGTTTCACCCACTTGGTTGCCTAAAACAAAAATGGCCATGGTATGCATGCAAAGTATCTTGGCAAAACATTACAAAAATAAGATCATAGTCCCTCGATGACGCTATCAAAAGGTTGTCTAAACAAATATGATCTTAGTCCCTCAAAACTTGCTAAGATACTTGGAAATATTGCTATCATGGTCATACGATGACCCACGCCCATCCCGTTAACATCCAAAGATAGGGTTGTTTACCAAATCAATGGTAAATCAACAATGTCAAAGGAATAAAAAAGTGCATAGGAAAGACATTTGAGTAGGTAGATAGCTTCTAGTTACTTGATCAACTTCAAAATAATCCTTGCTATTTTCAAAAATAAACACACGCACATTTTAAAACATTTCCAAACAACTTTCAAAACATTGAAACATTTTTCAAAAGACAAACATCTTTGTATACATTCTTACGAACGAGAATCATTACAAAGATTTCCTAAACAAAGGCCTCTTTTCAAAATACTTTCAAAACCACACAAAGCACCATTTCAAAAAATTTCAAAAGCAAAGCAAGTGATCTAAACAAGTAACTAAGAGCCCATGGAAAACCATGGATGAAAAGGGTGCTAATACCTTCCCTTTTCATAATCTACCCCCCGAACTCAAGAAAACATCTCAAAGGTATTTCCTGTGCTTTTTTACCTTTCCTTTTGGATAAAATAAAAGTCGGTGGCGACTCTTGCTAACCGCAACATTTGCAAACACAAACGCAAAACCTCAAGTCAGTTCTCCCACCGCATCACACATGTCATCTTCAGACTTATGAGTAGCAAGTTTTTGCCCTTGTTGATAACATTTATCACCATAATTCCAAGGAACTGCTTTTTCGCTGACATATGGTATTGGCCCGGGTACAGTGATGGTTATAGGTGATTTCCTGACAGGAACTGGAATTGTAACAGGTACTTGAATGGTATTTGCCTTGGCAGGAATAGTTATCACATCAACCTCATCCTCACCAACTTTAGTCTCAACAACTATATGGTCAAACTGCAGAACTCCCTTGGTAATCAAATCCTGGACTGCATCCTTCAAGTACTGGCAACCCTTTGGTTGTACCAAACAATCTTCATAATTGGACCCACATCCCAGAAACACACCTTTCTACGATAATTGTTCTTTCACGAATGAGAGGGGTGTCATTAGCTGATTCATATCCATAACAAGATTCAAGCTTTCATCTTTAATAATGGCACTAATAGTGGCACCCCCATAAGGTGGCAAAGGCTGACTAGTATTATTAGGTGTTGGCCCAAAGGTAATAGCCTGAGAGTCCAATAGTTCATGCACCTACGTTTGAATGCCATACAATTCTCAATGTTATACCCTTGTACTCCGGAATGAAACTCGCATTTAGCATTAGCATTGAAATTTGGCGGTAGCTTCTCTGGATTAATCTGCATTGTACGCTTCTCAACCAACTTCAATTCTAGAAACTGAGGTAACAACTCTCCATATGGCATAGGAATTGTGTCGAACTTTCTGGGAGGCGGTTTATGCCTTTGCTGGTAGCCCTGCCTGGGCGCATATGTCTACTGCTGAGGTGCGGAAATGGGTATTATCATGGCATCAATCTGGTGATCTGTATCCTAGTATCTACCTTTCCCCTTACGATAATAGATTGTACTGGATTCATTCTCCTTCTTCTTTTGGTGGCCATCAAATGACTTGTGTTACCGGCGTTAGCATTATTTCTAACAACCACGTCTTGGATCTTTCCTAACTCGATCCCAATTTCGATTCTTTCCCCATATGTTACCATTTCAGAGAATGAACCAAAAGTACTACAACTCGTGTAATACTTCCCCTGTAAAGTGCCAGTGAACATATCTACCATTTCACACTTCATCATAGGGGGTTAAACCCTAGCATCCATTTTGCGCCACCTCTGAGCATACTTTTTAGGAGATTCATTCTATTTCTGGGATAAATTTTGCAGTTTGGTTCTCGTGGGTGCCATATCAGTATTGTATCGGTAGTGTTAGACGAAGGCTTCAGCCAGCTCTCTCCATGTACGGATAAGAGGTCCACCAGTTAAACTGTCTTGGAAAAAATGCATAAGTAGTTTCTTGTCATCAGAATACGTGGACATCCTCCTGTAATAGTATTTGACATGCATCCTAAGACAAGAGATACCCTTGTATTTGACAAAGTCTGGCACTTTGAACTTTGGAGGAACCTTCACTCCTGGGACTAAACCCAAATCAGACATGTCAAGGCCCATAGCACCCTGATTCAAAAATGCCCGCATACACTCCTCGAGCATACACAGCTTTTTGTCAGCTTTGGTTGGCTCATCAACCAGAGACATCCAGCCATCATAATTGTCCTCTTCAAGTCAACGAGCAGGAACATACACAGATTTTGGTTGAACAAACTTTTTCTCATCATGCTGCCGAGTAGGAGTGAACGAAGGCAGATTATTTCCCACAACTTGAACCACAGGCATGCCTTGATTACCAGCAGGATTACCAAGACTCACAGTTTTACTGTTCTAAAGATTCATACTAGAATTTGCATTCAGATCCACAATCTGAGTGCCGCATGGGTTTCCATTCACATTCTGACCACCATTCATATTTTGGGCACCTTGGTTGCCATTCAGATTTTGAGCATTATTCACATTCTGCCTGCCAGGATTACAGATTGGTATATTAACAACAACCCATGGAGGATTGACAATCAAAGTCTCATTCCCCTTATTCACAGTCTCAGCAGGCCTCACTATCAAGGCTCACATCTCTTCCTGTTGACGGGTCATATTCTGAATAATCTCCATCAGCTGATATACACGAGTGTCTATCTTGACACTTATAGCAACAATATCTGCCTGAATTTGTTCCATCTGTCTTTTGGAAGAACTCTGAGTGTTGTAACAGTGAGAGTTTCTAGTAGCAATTTATGAAAATAAAACCCAGATCGAAGATAAGAAAACCTGTGAGAACCACCTGTCATGATATGATATGCATGAATGAACGATCATGCCTGAAATGTTTTATCATTTCCAGGGTGCCCAAGAATTTTGTCATATACCGAAAATATCAAACAGCATGATAAGAGATAGACAAAAATAAATGAAAAAAACACAAAACTAATAATGATCACTTTCGTTCATAAAATCGCAAGCCAATTGAGTTTATACAAGATGATCAGTCAAGATACGACAAATAAAGATAAGACCCCGACCAACAAGCCTGGAGGTGGTCTTTTCAGCAAAATAAAATAACAAACAAACATCAAACCCTTCATAATCTGGAAACTCATAATCGCATATGGCCCTTGAGCCTGGCAATTTCTTCGACAGACTGTGACACCTGAGTGCTACGCCCTTTGAGATGGGCCTGGGTTGTGAGTCTCTGGTTTACTTCTGCTTTGAGCTGAGCATCATTGTCTCGGAGCTACTTCTCTAAATCTTTGATTTTGGCATCAGCATGCTTTTCTGCATCAGCCTTGGACGCCTGGAGTATGTCTCTATCTTGACAACTCTGCTTGTACTTCTTCTCAATAGCGGAAAAAATTATTTTGTGGTCTTCAAAAGCAATAGAATCATCTTCACCTCTGGATCTCTTAGAAGTTCTATCTTTCTCAGATTCTTTGATTTTGCGTGCTAAATCTTTCTTATCTTCCCTTAGAAAATAAAGCTCCATCTCTTTGGCTCCCAAGTCGATGTGAAGATGATGATTCTCGCCTTGCACTTGGTAGAAGCATTCTTTGGGAACATCATGCTACAACTTGTCAGGTTGAAGGTACAAGGGATCTTCCTTTGCAAATGGTAACCGAAGTGTTCTCGCCATTGCTTCAACCCATTCAACATAAGGTCTATAGGTTGTCAACTCCCTCTGCCCGAAGAAATTTTTACCTTTTCTAAAGATTTTGGTCTAAGCATTCACTACCCTCCTTAGCAACTCAGGATCTTCCCCTTTCTTCCAAAACACTGATTCACTGATTTCGCGGCTTTTAGGAGGACTCTACATAGCATACACTAGCTGGCGTAGGGCAAGAACTAGGTTATAGTTAATTACTCCATGTGTCCCTACGAGAGGGACGTTGGGGAAACCTCTTGTTGTACCCCAAAATTTACCCTCCCATTTTCAAGACAAATTATTTCAATAGGTCTCCTAATACTCATGAAGGTCTCAAACACTCAAGACTTATCAAGCATTGATCAGATGGACTCTCATCCTAAGCAATTGACCTACAACTAGGGTTTTGTTCTTCTCAAGGAAAATTGAGCTTCTAAGGCCTCAATGGATTTCATTGTTCCTCATATGCTTCAAAGAATCCTCATGTCAAGTTTTAAGCCTTACATCACAAGTTTGCTCAGTCAATTGCTTAGATGATTAGAAATCAATTGTATTGGACAAAAAGTCAACTATGGTCAACATACAGTCAAAATAAGATTTTTGGTCAACATCAAGATTTTGAAGTCACATTTATCATTTTATCAAGGGTTTATCATGATTCATCAAGAAAACTCAAGCTTCATCAAAAGACAAAAGTTACCAAATTAGGGTTTTCTTAAGGAGAAGTCAACTGAACTTTGACCAAGCATAACTTTCACATGCTTTATCAGAAATTCCTCAACCCAAATCCTATCTTAAAGGATATTCAATTCTCTACAACTTTTTCTCTCTAAGCTCAAGGCCAAAAATGCTTCATTAGAGAGATATAGGCCAAAACATTACAGGTCATTTTAAAAGTCAATTAAAACACATCTTTTGTCAAAGCAATTTACATCAACTTAAAGACTTCAAATGAAAAATTGACCAACATGAGAGTTGAAGGGGGCATCTTTAGATTTCCAAAAAGTCCAAGATCACCTTCATATGACAAACTTTGAGAGTTATGATCGATGCAAGTTGAGAAATTTTGAGAAAATGTATGAAACCACAATTGAGCAATTTTGGACTTTTAGGCTAATGAGCCTAACTTTTGAAGTTCAACCGTGTTTATGACATGTTTAGGGACCCCTAAGTCCATTCGTGCATTATTTTAATTTTTTTATTTCATTTATTTTGATTTTATTCATTTAAATTCAAAATTAAATTAAATAAATATTTAATAAATGTACAAGGCATGTGGGCTTTTGTTTTGGATCATTTTGAAGCCTAAGATCACATATCCAACATAAAAAAACCATGAGGGATGAAGAAAGAAAGAGATGGGCTTCCATAGAAACAAGTTCTCAAACACAAAATTTTCAAAGAATAGGTGCAAATCATATCCTAGTTTTTCAGCCATTCTCAACTGAAACAAAGCCTCAAGTCCATAATCACGCTCAACCGTGCCCATAACGCCTCCCTTCAAATACACTGGTGGTAAGAATTTTCTAATTTCAAATTTCTTAATCCTTGTATTATTAATAAGTTTCATATGTCTAGATGTGTTAAACAAGAAACATAGAATATGTTGGAACCAAGCATGTGAAGAGAAGGGAGGGGGTTCGAACCCCAGTGATGCCAAAACTCTTTCTGCTTTACTTGCTTCATTTTCCCTTTTATTTTATTAGTTATTTTATTATTAATTAACTTTTTTTAATCAAAACTTATACATAAAAAAATCAGAAAGGAACCATATAATAAAATCAACAAAAAATTAGTTTTAGGGTGTAAGTTAATTAATTGATTTTTTTGGACAATTAGATTTTAGGCTTTTTATTAATTAAAATCAACTAGAATTAGGATTTTAATTATTATTAATTAATACTTAAATTATTTTCATAAAAACACCAAAAATATGAACTTAGATTTTTAGGGCATTTAAACTTTTTTTCCAACATTTTCTTATTCTTCTTGCTATTTATTTTGTTAGACAATTGTATAGGTCGCACAATTTAAACTTTTGCCTTTATATGTTTGTGTGTGTGTATATATATATATATATATATATATATATATATATATATATATATATATATATATATATATATATATATATATATATATATATATATATATATATATATATATATATATATATATATATATATATATATATATATATATATATATATATATATATATATATATATATATATATATATATATATATATATATATATATATATATATATATATATATAGCTGCTAGTAAATAGGCTTGTATGATAAGAATAAAATCAAACATAGATAACCTTAATTTTCAAGATAACAAAACTGAAACCAATACACTTTTCACACTTCACCTCTAGCGTAACCTCTCTTTGTTGCCTTGTGATACTAATGGTCACGTCCCATGAAAACGGGAATACTTTAGCAAAGACCCTCGGTTAAACAATATCAGCATGGTCCCTTTCGAATAAAGATTATAATCTCTCGATGACCCTCCAAGTTGCCTACAAAATGATCTAGTCCCTTCGATGACCCTACAAGAAAAATGATGATAGTCCCTTCGAATTTCTAAAGTATCCTTACATGGTGCCTTCTATGACCATACGGCGACCCTACGCATGTCCCTTCATATCCAATAGATAGGGCTACCTACCAACTAATGGTGTGGATAGTACTATTTCTAACGGAGAAGGAAAATAACAAGAACGACCTTTAGTGGGTAAGACTCAACAAATTTCTTACTCATAACAGTTTCAAACAAACAAATTCATTTTTACACCTCACGTTTCAAAACAAATATTTTCAAAAAAAACACTTTGTATACATTCTTGAGGACTGATACAAGAATTATTACAAAGTATGCCTCACAATTGGAATTCAAAATATTTTCAAATCACACACACACAAAACAAGTTTAAAGTGAGCTAAGCAATTAAGAGCCTGTAGATAACTACAGATGAAAAGGGTGTTAACACCTTCCCTTTTCATAACTTACCCCCCTAACTCAAAATCTATCAAAGGTCTTTCCTATTCTTTTCACCTTTCTTCATTGGATAAAATAAAAGTCGGTGGCGACTCTTGTTATTCACAACATTTGCAATAAAACCAAAACGTCAGTTCTCCCACCATATTATAGAACTGGAGACTATGCTGGGGAATAAACTTAAAAAAGAGGGGTTACCTTAGAGTTTAGATCACTTTTACTTGCTTTAATTGTCTGAATTGTTTGCTTTACTTTGAGGGTTTGTTTGGGTATAATTTCTTGTAAGATCCTACACCCGGATCTAAGAATTCCTTAGGTAAGTAGAAATAGATCATCAAGATTGTACGGCGTAGACCGATATGGTTATCATAATGGCTACAGTTAGTGTGATACTTTGGTTTGTATTGATGTTCCTTGAGTTAGTCAAGAATAACATTAGGCTTACGCATGGTGTCGTTAACAGGCCATTAGCAAGTAGTGAGATAGCCGGCTTTGGTGCAGTCCAAAGTTGGTTGATACTCGAAGCTACTCTCATTGAGATTTGACTTTCGGGTGTTTTGGTGGCAAGCCAGTTCTCGTGCTAAAATAAAAGCATGCGATAAAGATTGGTGATATGAGATTCCTAGAACCCGATTACTATTTTAGGACAGGTTGAGTCAACTTAACTTCAATAGGGAAAGGTATCTACCTATGGACTCCATGCAAGACTTTAAACTTAAGGCTCTTGTGTAACTTGTTTGTGTTTGATACTATGAACATAACATCATAACATCATATCACCATAACATAGAATTTTTACTAACCATTTCAAGGATCTTAGGGATTTATGGTGTGATATTTACAGGATTATTATAAGCAAAATTTCTATCAAAGAGCAAGAGGATTTATTTTCCTCTAGCCAGATGCCGTCAAGATCAAAATACACTTTATATGATGAGCTTGATTCTTATAGAAGGACACTCAAAGATGAAGACTCAAAGTTCTTCAAACGAAGTTGTAACCAAATTCAATTTCTAATATTTTAAATTTAAATCACACGAGATCCTTGAAAACATTGCATATGCATCTACATGTCATACATATCATTGCATAACAAGTTTCCAAGATAGGTTTTCTCACATTTTTGCTATGTTATTCCTCAGAAAATGGCTCTTGAACCAACAATGAAGGATCTTCAGTCTTAGAATGCTCACTCTCAGGAATTGGTTCTAAACCTATCCAAGGGGAAAGAAGGATTGAAAGCACTCTTCGTTGAGAACATGACCAAGAATAATCCTGAAGACAACAAGGAAGACCAGTTGGAACAAATGCAAGGTGAGATGGAAAAGATGAGAATCTAGATGATTGATTAGATGGATCTTATTAACAATTTAGCTCGGGGGAAAGAAGAGTTGATAATCCTTATCAACAAGCTTCATCAGGTCGGATACAACCGTATGGGATGAACTACTAGAATTGGAGATCCAATCACTAACCAGCCTCCGATGAGACAAGAAACTGACTTGGTTGACATCGTTAATTCTTCAATTAATGGAAAAGGGCCTTTCCAGATGGTTACTACATCACAAGCTAAACAACAACCTTTCCAACAACAATAGGGTAATCAACGTAAGCAGGATACTCCCAAAAGACAAATTACCAAAAGCAACATGTCATTGTCTCAAGCATTGCAACACATGTTGAAGATGGAGCTGATTACATTGAAAGAAACTCCTCGAAATCCCAATACTTCCCTCCAAGTTATGATCCTAATGCAAGGTGTGCATATCATTTCAACAGTCCGTGACATGACACTAACAGTTATTGGACGTTGAAACATAAGATTGAGGACTTGATTGACGAAGGAGTTTTCGAGTTTACATAAGATGGTCAGATTGAGTTTTTCTATCATCCCTCAAATTTTGAAACTGCAAGACACACCATCTGAAGTAATAAGTTCAGGCGGAGAAGCTTTAAGATCATTTTAATTTCTATTTGTAATTTCTTTTGTTTTTTTCAAACAATTACTGTCATGTCAAACTTTGGTTTTTCCCATTAATGCATTGCATATGTTTGTCTTGAATTAATCCTTTCGTTTCACTATATTTAAACTGTGCTTCTTACTTCCTTTTTAGTGATATTCAACTCTCGTTAAAGCTATAAGCCTTTAGAGGGAGGATGAGGAAAATGATACCATAATCTCATACAATATGCTTTTGATCAGACCTTGCTGACGATGTACAGGAATTACTTTAATTCCTAAATAGTGGAGATATAAGGAAGTTAATCCCTAGTCAACCCCTTTGAGCCTAAGAAGTAGGAGTTCTATTTTTCATGCAAATTGAAACCCTCAATCATAACCTGGGGCAGGGTAGTTTCTCAGTTAATTCAATTGTGCATTCAATCACAAGCTTTTCCTTCTTACATAGCAGGTAGTATCGAAGACATCCTTCCAAATCAAAAGTCGATGATAATTCCCCGTAATCATTAAGTCGGACATTCATTATCTTTCAAAAGAAAAGCCCACTAAGTCGAACCTATGAAGGAGACTTAGGAAAAAACTAGGGCATCCCACTGACTGTAATCTCAAACAAAACAGTTCATGCAAAATTTAGGGATAATAAAGTCAAAAAGAGGTCGCTGCAAATCCTCAACAAAAGAAAGATGTTACAAGAAAAAATGATTGCCTTCTCAAATAAACATTCGGTTTCTGAACCATCACCAAGTACCAGTGCTATAATTCCAAACTCTATTGGAACCTAAATGCATAACTAATTGAGTATAAGACTGAAGGAAATCATGGAGAATGGGTTGGATACAAATAAACTTTGATCTTTTATCCTTTGTTTCTTAAACTGTGAACCAGGCCACGTTACAACCCTTCAAAGTCCTAAATGAAGCATGGGTTAGTTCGAAAACATAATGTTACAAAAAGGTATCCTGACTCCTATAAGGCTTACTATTAATCCTGAGTTGATATCACATTCTTACTAAAAAATACAGTTTTTAAACTTCAAGACAGACATAAGCTTTTCATTTTAATACCACTGTTTAGATATGACTAAGTGCTTGACAGTAGAGAAAATCGCATGACGAATATTCAATGAATGAAAATCTTCGCAATGGACAGAATTACTTCAGAGGATGGGTCAAAGAGAAAAGCACTTCCAGTAATAGTCCTTTCATGGACACAATTGATTATAAATCAAGGGGCATGACATGTTATTGTCCAACTCATCTGTGGTGATCAAGTGAAGATTCACATAATCTCTCAAAAGTGTTGAATAGCCAGGGGTAGATCTCCATCTGAATCACTTGGGGTATGTTTCATTGATCATAATATTCAGAAAAAGCCACAATGAAAATTGAACCTTCGGTATCACTAAATTGCTCGTCTACGTCAGTAGTATCAGATGATGTCATTCTGTCGTGACAATTATACTAAGGAAGGTCATGACTATCAGAAACCCGGTAATTAATGGTTGATCAATAACTTCAAACATCGGGTGCACCATACTAATCCCAGGGGCAAATGGACTCCCGCATATGAAGGGCCATGTATGATCAAGAAAATATTTTTTGACAGTGCTATAACACTTACTACCATGCACAGTGAAAATTCCATGTGCACTGTGAACGCGGACATAGTCAAAAGTACTACGCATGAAAAATAGACCCGCTAGGTTGATTGGCCTAGGCAAAAATAAGGGCATCCCGATGAACCAAAAGGGTTCGGGAAAAAATTAGGGACATATAAATAAAATTGTACACCCAGCAAGTTGAAAACCTGAGGAGGCGGTTTGGGAAAAAAGGGGTATCCCGGTGGACTAAAAATTTGAAAACATAGTCCAAGCAAAAGTTAGGGATTAAAGTGTACGACTATGTCCCATTATCTCATTACTTATTTATCAGTAGAAGATTTGTCACTCTAGGAGTCCGGATAACGTTCAAAGTTATCCAAAAATCCCTATAGAGCAATCTCCATGGAACTATCTCTGCAGAGCTACCTTTACAAGCTCATCCCTGACAGAGATATATTCCCCTGCAAATCTAATGTGCCCTCAGGCAAAAATTGGGACATCTTCTAGTAGTTCACCTCTATATCCCCAATGGACAGCTTGACCTGATCATCCTCCCCAGTAGGTCCCTTAGAGGATAAGGAAGTTTCGTCATTTCCCAAATATACAATAGAGACTTCCTCAGTGCAGCCTATAAAATCCCAATTCCCATCAGAGTTTGTTTCTTCGACACTGTTTATAGGAATTCAATTCCCCAGCGGAGTTTATCACTTAAACACTATCAATCCCTAACAAAATTCTCTTTTCCAACAGGGTTTAATCAAAGTTGTTATCCCCAGAAGAGTTGCTACGGTTTCTGAAATATGGACAGTTAGCACACTGGAGGAATATTTATCTCTTTTATCCCTAGTCAGGGTAAGTAAGAATCAAATCCTTCAACAAAAAGAACGGCGAATGACCGACTCTCCTTGAGTGCCTCTATCCTCAAGCAGAAGTCGAAGATCCCCAGCAGAGTATCCTCAAACAGAAAGCGGAAATCCCAAGTAAGTTCATTCTAAACAAAATTGAAGAATTACTTTCTTCATCCCCAGCAACAATCAGGGATTTATTTTCCCTATGTAGACGTTGTTACAAGAAGCTACCATACGCTTCAATAATATATTGCATACATACATCATTTACAAAATAGCATAACATATGCATAAGAAATGCACATAAAATTCTCATTTATTTTGAGAGTATCATCATGCAATGCGTTACATACATCATGCCATTGCATAAAATTAACTTTGTCTTTTCAGGTTAGTTCCCGAACAGATGGAGATTGTCAACAATTTATCATCTTTCAGATACAATCAAACAGTGATTCATTCTGATAAACACATTTTTTAAATACAATCAGTTAAAGATTCTTTTCCAGATACAATTTTGATACGATCTAGATATAGAGTCATTCTAACACTCATTCCAGATTATCTTCTAGATATAGTTTAGATACGATCTAGATATAGATTCATTATGAGACTCATTCCAGATACTCTTCCAGATACAGTTCAGATACGATCAAGATACATATTCATTCTGATACTTATTCCAGTATATCTTCTAGATACGGGTCAGATATAATCCATATATGGATGTCATTCTGATACTCATTCCAGTAATTCTTCTAGAAATGGGTCAGATGCGATCCAGATATGGATGTCATTCTGACACTCATTCCAGATTCTCTTCTAGATACAGTTCAGATACGATCAAGATACAAATTCATTTTGATACTCATTCCAATACATATTCTAGATACGGGTCAGATACGATCAAAATATGGATGTCATTCTGATACTCATTCCATTATACGATCAAGAAGAATAGTGAAGACGAAGAATAATAGTAGGGCGCGCAAAATTACATTTTATATGCTTAGTTTATTTTAAATTTAATGTAAGTAATTTTATAAATGGATGAGGGTGTAGCACCACTGGTCAAGAGTTTCTGTTTCAAGTTAGAGGGGGTTGGTTCGAAACTTGGTGTTGAACAATTCCCAACCCTTTTGCATTTTTTCATCATTTTTACTTTGTTATACATTTTGTACTTGGTTTCAAATATTATGTGTTCAAAACCATTGAGTGCATGGCTCAGCGGGTAGCCTTTTAACCAATCACCATCATGGTGTGGGTTCAAGCCCCTTTGGCTACAAAACCTAATTTTTTTATCACTTGTTTATTTTGTTTTTTATCAACTTTCACACAACTTTTCACCAAGAAAATTAACTTATTCTTGGTAGACTTTTTATACACTTCTCATTGGCTACCCTTATTTTTTGAATATGTGAAAAATACCAAAAAAATATTATTTATTTCACCCTTTTTTATTTTATTCAAAACTAGTCCTTTTTAATTGTTTTTTAGGACTTTTTCTTTAGTTTCCTTGTTAGTTGCTTGACTAAATCCACATTGAATGGTCATGTGTAGCGGTAGAAATGCTGAGAATAAGCCTTTAGATTGACTTAACTCGCACAAATCAAAATAAAAATCGCCACCACGCTTTATTGTTTCCAAAGGAATGGGAAAATAGAGAATAACCCAAAAAGAAAGGGGAGAGAATCTAGGTAAGGGTGTTGGTTATGAAAAGGGAAGGTATTAGCACCCTAAACATCTACGGTACTCTGCAGGAACCTCTTTGAAAATATGTGTATTTTGGCTATAAATGTTATACAAAAATAGATTGTGGGGATGAGAAAAGAAGTAATTTTATGATTGTTTGCACCCGCCGCGGATGCGAACCTTTAGTGCCTACGTACCACCTTCCGTGTAATAGGGGATCAGGGTACTCGTAGTTCACCTTTCAAAAAATTTAAAACACAAGTGTGTTGGTTAATTTTAAGAGACGAGACATCATCGTCTTATCCAAGTTGAAAACATACTTACTACCCACAATTATGAGAAAGGAGAATTTGTGTCATCTCAAAGTGGAGGATATGGCTTGGATTTTAAAATCAACAAAGCCTCACTCGAAACCCAAGTGGAAAATATCTCACTTCACTACATATCATAGAAGTATAGTAGTTCGGATCACTACAAGGATTGACAAGAGTCTAATCTTTTGAGAAAAGTTTTAAAGTATAAAGCCAAAGTGGGAAAAAAATTTGAATGAGATTGATTGACTTTTAGTCTTCTCATAAAAAATTTCAAAGTATTGTTAAGTTATTTAAAGTTTGATTAAGAAAATGTTTTGAAAATGCATGGACCTAAGTCTATGTTTCTTGCGAAAGCGGTTCAAGTTTAAAACAATAAGAGTTTTGAAAAGGAGTTAGGAGATTTTTTGAAATTAAATAAGATGGGAGGAGATGAAGGGACTATCCTAAAGCATAAGATAAAATCTAGGGAAACGAATCGTCTAACCAACAAGAAACCAACACTTAACAAAATGAGTCAATGTAGAATTCCATCCTTTGGATTTGAAACTGTGATACGGTGGGAAAGAACTGACTGTTTTTTGGAATGTTGGTTTGTGTTTTGCGTTTATTTTCGCAAAATGTCGCGGTAAGCTAGAGTCGTCACCGACTTTTATTTTATCTAACAAGGAAAGGAAAAAAGCACAGAAAAATTCCTTTTTCGAGATATTTCTCGAGTTCGGGGGGTAGATTATAGAAAGGGAAGGTGTTGGCACCCTTTCTATCAGTGGTTATCCACGGGCTCTTAGGTACTTGTTCAATTGTTTTCAAAATTGCTTTCTTTGTGCTTGTGGGTTTGAAAAAAGTTTTTGTTTTGAAAACTTCGATTTAACTCTTGTTTCTGTCCTCAAGAGTATATGAAGTATTTTTGAAAACTTTGTTTGAAAAGTGTAAGTGTGAAAAAGATTTTGTTTTTTGAAAGAGCAAGTACTTAAGAACCATCTACCTACTCGTAAAAAGGAATCGTTCTATGCTATCTTCCTTTAGACAATGCTATCCTACTATTGATGAGTAGGTAGCACCGTCGTTGGAGTTTTAGGATCAATTCGAATGAGGGACTTGCGGTCACCAAAGCAATGTTAGGATGCCTTAGCGGTAACCCTAATGTCTTAGATCATTTGTTTTGAGGCAACAATATCTGAGGCAACCGTTTCGAGGCGACTATGATCTTTAGACAAGAGGGCGACCTCTAAAGTGACCTATACTTAATGACCGCGTACAAAGGCAACCTAGTGGGGTGTATCCTAAGAGTGCGCATGTGCGAGTGTGTTGTTTTCAGTTAATTTTATCTTTGTACATGTTAATGGTGATCTAGGTTGATTTTAGATTAAACATTCAGTCTTGTCATGCATTCCTATTATCAAACATCTAACAGTTATATTTTGCGGAAAATAAATTGCGGAAATTAAATTACAAGGCGTCGGGTATTTACATCGCCAAAAGCAACCCTTTGAAATTTAAATGCGGAAAAATAAATAAAGCGATAAAAATAATTAAATGGTCCTAATTATCTATTACATTCGGGGAACAAGTACAATATTGAATAAATAGATCGCGTGCGGAAAATTAAATCGAGTGTGAGTTCTAGGGTTTTGACCCTTTGTTATTAAAGAAAGGATTTTTTTTGTTGTTTCTATTTTATGAAAGAAATTAATCTAAGTTAATTACTAAATTAAATAAATTAATTAATTAATAAAAATAAATATTTTTGGGTTTTTTTGTATTTTAGGAAAGAAATAAAAATTAATTAATGTTAGTAAAAAAACCTAATTAAATCTAATTGAATTTTAATTATTTACAAAAATGTGAAAGTTATTCTAATTAAAATTCTAAATCAATTAATTAATGTTTATTAACAAAAATAAAAGTTAGAACTTAATTTGATAAAGAGAATGTTTTGTGATTTTTTTATATTTTAAGAAAGAAATAAATCTAAATTAATCACTAAATTAAATTAATTAATTAATGGAAAAAAAAGTTATTTTTGGATTTTTGGTTATTTAAAGAAAGAAAATAAAAATTAATTGAATTAGTAAAACCTAATTAAGTCTAGTTAATTTTAATTATTTGCAAAAATGGTTAAAATTATTCTAACATTAAAACCTAAAATAATTTAATTAATGTTTATTAATAAAAATAAAAGTTAGAATTTGCTTAAATAAAAATATTTTGGTGTGACTTTATTTTAAAGAAAAAGAGTTTTAATGATTGGTTAGAATTAAAAACAAAAATAATAAAAACAATTAATAAACAAAATAAATAAAATAAAGAGAGAGAGAGAGAGAGAGAGAGAGAGAGAGAGAGAGAGAGAGAGAGAGAGAGAGGTTTGGGCCTGAATTTTGTGGTGCATATAGCAATGCTGAGGCCCATTAAGCGCTGGCCTGGTTTGACTTTTAGGATTCCGTGTGCGCACTTGGACTTGACTCCATGGTGGACTCTCAGCCTGGATCACCAGATATGGCCTTTGGCCATCTGGCTGTTGGATGTATGAGGCGTATGGTGCACTGCATGCTTGGACGTACATGTGATTACCTGAAGAAGGAAAATAACAAATAAAGTGGGGGACCTGGATTTCGAACCCAGGTCCTGAAAGTGATACGCTTGCACGCTTGCCACTGCACTGCTTTGATTCTATTGTTAGTAAAATACAGAGAAATTATAATATAAACAAAACAAATTATATGCCAGAAAATAAAAATGCACGAAAATTAATTTGAATTGGCCAATGGGAGAATAACAGCTCGTCGCCTTCTACCTCCAAATCCTGCAAATATTACCTGCGGATTTGGATCCGCGGCTAAATACGCAAGCTTGCTCTAAAATCTTCCCTAGGCCATATAAATCAATTCCAAAAACATGGCTGAGTTCGTCTTGGCTTCCTGATTAACATTATGTCCTTCTTGAGTCCTGATTTTTCCTAAAAAAGAAAGCCCTAAAAACAAACATGCAACCCTAGCTATGGTGTTTTGGGGTTACAGTGCCTATAAACCAAATTGAGTAATGCAAAAAGTTTACAAATGTCATGAGGGTTACGAATATGCAAGCAATTTGTTCAAATGATGCAAGAATAATGAATCACGAATTCAAGAACCAAGGTGATTTTCGTGATACTTACAGTGCTTTGTGGTATGTGAGAATGCTTGCTCTTGATCCAGGAAGGTTGAGTGAACACCCAGGAAGCGATTGGGATAGCTTTTGGCTTCTGAAAACGCCTCTTGTTATGATCTCGAATTCAAGCTTTTTACCACTTTTTCAAACTTTTGTTCTGCCTCTTCTTGCAGCCTCCAACCATTATTTTCGTGCCTTTGCCTTCCTTATGTAATGTATATTGCATTAGAGTAAGAAACTTGGTACAAATCTCTCCACATCAATGCTCATGAATTGGATTTGATTCCACCATTACAACCTTCCAAATTTGGCCTAAATCATATCTTCTTGTAACCAATGCACTTGATGCGAATTTGATTCACATAATAGTTGTATTCAAAGCCTAAAGCAACCAAAAAATCATGAGTTATAAATACTTTTGATTTTATATGATTTTATTTGATTTAAAATGAATAAATTCAATTAAAAATCAAATTAAATAATAAAAATAAGATATGGGCTCATGGATGAAGCTATGACACGTGGAAAATGATTCAAGCTCAAATTAAGTGGAAAAGAATGGGCCCATTTGACAAAATTTGAAGTTTTGGGGATAGTTGACTTTTGGCAATTTTGTAAAAATGTCCAACTTCAACAATGCATAACTTCTTCAATTTTGAACTTTTGGAAATGTTCTTGGACTTTTTAGAAAGCTTGAGATGTCCTATAACCAACCCTTTTGGTATCATCTCATTTTGATATTCCATGCTCAATTTATAAGCTTTGGAAAAAAAAGGTGTTTTTGTTTACTTTCAAAAATGACCTATAATGTCCAAATTTATAACTTCTTGTGAGTGCATTTTATGATCTTGGGGTATGAAGATGGATTGTATGAAGTTGCATCCTCTTAAAAATGATCTTTGGATGGTTCATTTCTCATAATGTATGAGAAAGTTATGCTTGGTCAAAGTTGAGTTGACTTTTCCACCAAAACCCTAATTTAGCAACTTTTGAGTCTTGATGAATTTTGAGCAATCCTTGATGAAGCATGATCAACCCTTGATCAAATGATGAAATATCCTTAAAAATGAGAATGTTGACAAAAAATCTTGAGGTTTGACTGTTTGTAGGTCACAGTTGACTTTTGCCCTAGCACAGTCGATTTTTGGACCCTTTTAGCAATTAACTGAGCAAACTTCCTCTGCAAGGCTTGAAACTTGACATGGATGATCTTGAGAACATATTAGGACATTGGGGAGCACTTGAGGTCATTTGGCCTCAAGGATCTTGATGCAACACAAAACCCTAGTTTGCGGTAGACTGCCTTAGGAGAGAGCTTATTTGGCCAACCCTTGGACTACCTTGAGCAACTTTAGGATCTTTCTTGAAATGTTTTGAGAAATATGGGAGGGAAAATTTTGGGGTACAACAGCTTCCCCTGTTAAATATTCTTAAATCTGAGGATGTAGATTGGCTTTCGTGCCTTTCGTGATCCGAAGGTGGAAGAGGATTGAACACTAGAGTGCCCAGAAATTTGCACTCGAATGAAGTGGTGTCAGCCTGGTGATGTTAGGAACGGGCTTACAGATGCCATTTGGAGATTGCTGGCGGGAGGATGGGCTTACAAATGCCATCTGCAGGAGTGTCGATCGCATAAGAGATTCCTTATCAAGAACTTGTATACCTGTTGTTGTAGAAGAATCTGCTGGGGAAGTCTATCTTTTATTGGGATTTAGGAACTTGCCTGTACCTCAGCTGAGAGAACATCTTTGCTGAGTTTTAAGAACTTATCCATAATTCAACTGGGGGAAAACATCTTCATCAAGATCTAGGAACTGTTTGGTCTTCAACAGAGTATACTTTTGAGATTGTAGAACTCGTCCACACTATGACGGAGGAAAATTGTCGAGATTGAGAACCTTATCTGAAATTCAACCGAGGATAATTCAGTTGAGGTTTAAGAACCGGTCAGGTCTTCGACTGAGGGAAACATCTTCATCAAGATCTAGGAATTGTCTGGTCTTCAACGGAGTATACCATTGAGATTATAGAACTCGTCCACACTATGACGGAGGAAAATTGTCGAGATTGAGAACCTTATCTGAAATTCAACCGAGGATAATTCAGTTGAGATTTAAGAACCGGTCAGGTCTTCGACTGAGGGAAACATCTTCATCAAGATCTAGGAACTGTCTGGTCTTCAACGGAGTATACCATTGAGATTGTAGAACTCGTCCACACTATGACGGAGGAAAATTGTCGAGATTGAGAACCTTATCTGAAATTCAACCGAGGATAATTCAGTTGGGATTTAAGAACCGGTCAGGTCTTCGACTGAGGGAAACATCTTCATCAAGATCTAGGAACTGTCTGGTCTTTAACGTAGTATACCGTTGAGATTATAGACTCGTCCACACTATGACGGAGGAAAACATCAAGATCTAGGAACTGTCTGGTCTTCAACGTAGTATACCGTTGAGATTGTAGAACTCGTCCACACTATGACGGAGGGAAACATCTTCATCAAGATCTAGGAACTGTCTGGTCTTCAACGTAGTATACCGTTGAGATTATAGACTCGTCCACACTATGACGGAGGAAAACATCAAGATCTAGGAACTGTCTGGTCTTCAAAGTAGTATACCATTGAGATTGTAGAACTCGTCCACACTATGACGGAGGAAAATTTTTGAGATTGAGAACCTTATCTGAAATTCAACCGAGGATAATTCAGTTGAGATTTAAGAACCGGTCAGGTCTTCGACTGCTGAGAACTTAACTGCACCCTTCCTGAAAGGTAAAGGTCGGTCATATGCAATGCATGATATGGATCAAGGAATGATGTTCTCAAAATAAATGAGATCATGTTGTATGATGCGTATATGCATGTATCATGATGTATGGAAATGTAATGTATCTAGCAGGGGAAAATAAATCTCGGATAGCTGCTGGAGAATAGAGTTGGATTCTTTGTTTCCGCTGGGGATGGTGAATGAAGATGATTGTGAGGATAAACCTGCAGGAGAAGATAACTCTGTGGGGGATAAACTGATGAGGAGATTACTCTGTAGGGAAGAGATGTTCTGCGGAGGATTCAACCAATAAGTTCCGCCGGGGATGAATTACTGTTGCTGGTGATACTGAATCCTGTTGGGGATTGAATTCTTGTTTGTGAAAGGAAGGAACTTCACTGGGGATGATCTTTCAGTTGCGGCTTCACTGGGGATAACTTGTTAGACTCTTGTGGGGATAATCCTTTGAGCTTTGCTGGGGACAATCTTCCTTTGAACTCAGCTGGGGATATTTATTTTTATACTCCGCCGGGGACGAACTTCCAGAGTCTACTGGGGATGATTCTTCAACTCCATTGGGGAAGCTTTTTCAGACTGCGCTTGGAAAATTTTGACTCCACTGGGGATATCTTGTATTCTGCCGGGGAATATTCTTATACTGCGTTGGGGAATATTAAGACTGTCGGGGATATTGAGCCCTTCCAATGTTGATGGTAGATAAACTCTGCCTGGGGAGAATATTACCGATTCATCTACAGTTGCAAGTCTCAGTTGGGGAGAGCTATCTTTACTGTCTTACTCTGCGGGGAGTGAATGTTACTAGGACGCGTGCTAAGGATATGACGATGGCTTGCATCGAGACTTTTTTGCCCCTGTTTCTGCGGGAGAAGGTGCCTGCGGAGGCCCTGTGGATCGAGTATTATCCCCACCTATGAGGTGCTTGGTATCTTTCGGTCAAAATGACAAGTCTTCTTCTGGTAGGCCAGTGACGAGATGACGAGACATAGTCATACGCTTTGATCCCTAATTTTTGCCTGGACCGCCCTTTCAGGTTTTCAGTCCACCGGGATACCCTTTTTTTCCCAAGCCGCCTTTTCAGGTTTTCGACTTGCCGGGTGTACAATTTTTTATTCTCATCCCTAATTTTTGCCCGAACCCTTTTGGTTCGCCGGGAAGCCCTTATTTTTACCTAGGCCAGTCAACCTAGCGGGTCTTTATTCATGCGCGGTATTTTCTGACTATGTCCATGCTCTTAGGATGTAGGGAGGTGTCACTGTCGGTAGTGTTGTGTTTCTATACTACCAGAAGATCTTCGTTTGATCATGCAAGATTCGTTGCTGGAATTCATGTCTAATGCCCCAATTGATTCAGATGGAGATTTCCCCCTGGATATTTGGCATTTTGAGAGATTCCTTAAATCTTGACTTAACTGCCCCAGATGATAGACAATGGTCATGTCCTGCCCCTTGGTAGGAGGTGTTTTTTCCACTTGAGGTGACCCTTTTTATTGAAAAAAAAATTTGTTCACTAGATATTCGTCGTGCGAATTTCTCTGCTGTTTGAACAAATAGTCATATGCAAACAATGTTATTTTAAGGATGCAAAGCTTATGTCTGTCTTGAAATTTTTGAAAATTCATTTTTTAGTAAAACAGGCAAATTTTGTAAAATGTGATGTCAACTCAGGATTTACAGCAAGTCCTACAGGAGTCAGGATACCTTTTATAACAGTATGCTTTCGAACTAACCCATGCTTCAGCTAGGACTTTTAAGGGTTATAACGTGGCCTGGTTCACGGTTTAAGAAACAAAGGATAAAGGCTCAAAATTTATTTGTACCCACCCGCTCTTCGTGATGTTCTTCGATCCTAAACTCAGCTAATCATGCATAAGATCTTGTTTGAGTCTTTGCTCTGATATACTAGTGATGGTTCGGATACTGACAATTTATTTTGAACAGGCAGTCATTTTGTTGAGAGTTTGCAGGATCTCTTTCCTTTTGGTTTTTATTATCCCTGTTTTTTGCATGAACTATTTCTTTTTGTGATTACAGTCAGCGGGATGCCCCAGTTTTTCTTAAGTCTCCTTCACAGGTTTTGACTTATTGGGCTTTTATTTTGAGAGATAATGACTGCCTGTCCTTATGATTATACGGAACCAACACCGTCTTTTGTTTCGGAAGGACTTCTTTGATGCCATTCATTATGCATCTGGATCAATTGAGAAAACTACCCTGCCCCAGGTTATAATTAAGGGTTTTAATTTGTGAAAAGAAAAATTCCAACTTCTTTGGCTCAAAAGGGTTGACTAGGGATTATCTTCCTTATAACTCCACTGTTTAGGATTTGAAACAATGCATGTACCTCGTCAGCGGGGTCTGTTCAAAGGCATACTGTAGAGATTTTGATATCATTTTCGTCATCCTCCATCTAAAGGCTTAGAATTTTTTAATCGAGAGTTAATCATCACAAAAAATGAAAGCAATTTGAATATAGTGAAATATGAATGGATTGATTCAAAACAGACATATGCAATGCATTGATAAAGTAATAAAGTTTGACATGAATAAATGTTCGAACAATCAAAAGAAAATTACAACTTGAAAATTCTAATGAACAAAAAGTCTTCTCGTCTCAGTACTTGTCACTTCAAATGGTGAACCTTGGGGGGATGGAAAAAGAATTCAATCTGACCGTCTTGTGTGAGTTCCAATGCTCCTTCATCAATCAGATCTTGAATTTTGTTGCTCAACGCTAAACAGATGTTAGTATCATGCCCTGGGCTGTTGGAGTGATATGCACACCTTGCATCAGGATTGTACCTTGGGGAGGCTATGTTGGGATTCTTAGGAGGGTCCCTTAACGTCACCAGATTCAATCTCAACAGGTGTTGTAAAGCTTGGGACGGCGACATGTTGAGCTTGGTAAATTGCCTCTTGGGCATATTTGGCTTACTCTGATCAACCCGTTGTTTATGGAAAGGTTGTTGTTGGACCCGTGAGGTAGTAGAAACTTGGAGAGGTCTATTCTTCATCAAACCAAACCTTTGACTTCTCAGAAGTTGATTAATGACTTGGTCCCCGGCCTTGACTGTTTTCTTCATGTTGTTGTATCCGTCTTGATGAAGCTGGTTGATAATGGTTCTCAGCTCTTCTTCTTCATGAGCTAAGCCTTGGATAAGAGCCATCTGCCCCAACATCTAGGTTTTCATGGCACTGAACTCAGCCTGCAGTTGTTCCAGCCGTTCGTCCTTATTGTCTTCAGGACTTTTCTTGACCAAGTTCCCAACGAGGAGTGTTTTCAACTCTTCCTTCGCCTTGTATAGGTTTAGGAATACGTCTCTGAACTGAGCTTCTCGAGTTTGAAGATCTTGGTTGTCTGGTTGGAAAGCCATTGCTGAAATAAACAGTGAGAACATGAGAGACCTGTACTGGGAGACCTGTTATGCAATGATATGTATGTATGCAATGTTTTCAAGGATCCCGCGGGGTAAACAAGAAACTTGTTAGAATTTAAATTTAAATTGATTGAAGAACTTCGTGTCGTTGAGAATCTTCCTTCAAGAGTCAAGCTCACCATATCGAGTGGGTCATAGCCACCGACTCAAGTCCTCGTGTTTTGATCTCTAGATGACATTGGCTAGAGGAAAATAAATCCCCTTTGCCCCTTGCTAGACATTTGATTTACCATAATCTGCATCACAATCCCTTGAGATCCTTGAAATGGTTAAGGAAATGTTAAGGCATGATGTTATGATGTGTATGCTATGCGTTTAAGCAAAAGTGTGAGGTGATGTAAATAAACCCTACAATAAATCCAAATTATTGGATAAGGACTGTAAACAAAACCTGCAAGGAACTCATGTTGTCAGATAACAAGAATGTGCAAGTAGTTCAAGTTTGAAAGCACACAAGTCAAACAATAGCCCTTAAATTTCAGGTTGGTATAGAGTTTAGGTATTACCCTCTTTCAGTTTAGTTGGTTCAACCTGTCCTAGTAATAGTAATCGGGTTCTAGAGGATCTCAATATCACTGACTACCCTCGATCGGTCATAATTCCAGTTTAGCAACCTTTTCTTGCGGTCCGAATCATCGCGAGAGTTTAGTCTCAATGAGTGTAGCATACTGCTACTGTTCTATGGCCAAGTTGGTCAATTATAGATTCTAAGGTCAGTTGGTGCTTAATGACCCCTTAACGGACCCATATTCTCCTTGTTGCGCCACAAAGGATATCGGTACATACTAAAGTGCCACACCAATGTAGCTACTGCTTCAACCATATCGGTCTACGTCGTACAATTCCCTCACAGTTTATTCCTACTTACCTAAAGGGTATCCCCCAGATCTGGGTTAGGATCTATAGTAACTCCGATACAAGTCCACAAATATAAAGCATACAAGTCAAGCAATTGAAAACATTATGAACTATTCCTAAGGTACACCCCACTTATTAAGCGTCCCCAGCAGAGACACCAGTTCTGTGATACGGTAGGAAAGAACTGACTGTTTTTTGGAATGTTGGTTTGCGTTTTGCGTTTTGCGTTTGTTTTCACAAAATGCCGCGGTAAGCAAGAGTCTCCACCGACTTTTATTTTATCCAACAAGGAAAAAAGTACAGAAAAATTCCTTTTTCGAGATATTTCTCGGGTTCAGGGGGTAGATTATAGAAAGGGAAGGTGTTAGCACCCTTTCTATTCGTGGTTATCCACGGGCTCTTAGGTACTTGCTCAATTGTTTTCAAAATTGCTTTCTTTGTGCTTGTGGGTTTGAAAAAAGTTTTTGTTTTGAAAACTTCGATTTAACTCTTGTTTCTGTCCTCAAGAGTATATGAAGTATTTTGAAAACTTTGTTTGAAAAGTGTAAGTGTGAAAAAGATTTTGTTTTTTGAAAGAGCAAGTACTTAAGAACCATCTACCTACTCGAAAAAAGGAATTGTTCTATGCTATCTTCCTTTAGACAATGCTATCCTACTATTGATGAGTAGGTAGCACCGTCGTTAGAGTTTTAGGGTCAATTCGAATGAGGGACTTGCGGTCACCAAAGCAATGTTAGGATGCCTTAGCGGTAACCCTAATGTCTTAGAACATTTGTTTTGAGGCAACAATATCCGAGGCAACCGTTTCGAAGCGACTATGATCTTTGGACAAGAGCGCGGCCTCTAAAGTGACCTATACTTAATGACCGCGTACGAAGGCAACCAAGTGGGGTGTACCCTAAGAGTGCGCATGTGCGAGTGTGTTGTTTTCAGTTAATTTTATCTTTGTACATGTTAATGGTGATCTAGGTTGATTTTAGATTAAACATTCAGTCTTGTCACGCATTCCTATTATCAAACATCTAACAGTTATATTTTGCGGAAAATAAATTGCGGAAATTAAATTACAAGGCGTCGAGTATTTACATCGCCAAAAGAAACCCTTTGAAATTTAAATGCGGAAAAATAAATAAAGCAATAAAAATAATTAAATGGTCCTAATTATCTATTACATTCGGGGAACAAGTACAATATTGAATAAATAGATCGCATGCAGAAAATTAAATCGAGTGCGAGTTCTAGGCTTTTGACCCTAAGTTAATTAATTAATAAATTAAATTAATTAATTAATTAATAAAAATAAATATTTTTGGGTTTTTTTGTATTTTAGGAAAGAAATAAAAATTAATTAATGTTAGTAAAAAAACCTAATTAAATCTAATTGAATTTTAATTATTTACAAAAATGTGAAAGTTATTCTAATTAAAATTCTAAATCAATTAATTAATGTTTATTAACAAAAATAAAAGTTAGAATTTAATTTGATAAAGAAAATGTTTTGTGGTTTTTTTATATTTTAAGAAAGAAATAAATCTAAATTAATCACTAAATTAATTAATTAATTAATTAATGGTAAAAAAAAGTTATTTTTGGATTTTTGGTTATTTAAAGAAAGAAAATAAAAATTAATTGAATTAGTAAAACCTAATTAAGTCTAGTTAATTTTAATTATTTGCAAAAAGGGTTAAAATTATTCTAACATTAAAACCTAAATTAATTTAATTAATGTTTATTAATAAAAATAAAAGTTAGAATTTGATTAAATAAAAATATTTTGGTGTGACTTTATTTTAAAGAAAAAGAGTTTTAATGATTGGTTAGAATTAAAAACAAAAATAATAAAAACAATTAATAAACAAAATAAATAAAATAAAGAGAGAGAGAGAGAGAGAGAGAGAGAGAGAGAGGTTTGGGCCTGAATTTTGTGGTGCATATAGCAATGTTGAGGCCCATTAAGCGCTGGCCTGGTTTGACTTTTAGGATTCCGTGTGCGCACTTGGACTTGACTCCATGGTGGACTCTCAGCCTGGATCACCAGATATGGCCTTTGGCCATCTGGCTGTTGGATATGTGAGGCGTATGGTGTGCTGCATGCTTGGACGTACATGTGATTACCTGAAGAAGGAAAATAACAAAGAAAGTGGGGGACCTGGATTTCGAACCCAGGTCCTGAAAGTGATACGCTTGCACGCTTGCCACTGCACTGCTTTGATTCTATTGTTAGTAAAATACAGAGAAATTATAATATAAACAAAACAAATTATATGCCAGAAAATAAAAATGCACGAAAATTAATTTGAATTGGCCAATGGGAGAATGACAGCTCATCGTCTTCTACCTCCAAATCCTGCAAATATTACCTGCGGATTAGGATTCGCGGCTAAATACGCAAGCTTGCTCTAAAATCTTCCCTAGGCCATATAAATCAATTCCAAAAACATGGCTGAGTTCGTCTTGGCTTCCTGATTAACATTATGTCCTTCTTGAGTCCTGATTTTTCCTAAAAAAGAAAGCCCTAAAAACAAACACGCAACCCTAGCTATGGTGTTTTGGGGTTACAGTGCCTATAAACCAAATTGAGTAATGCAAAAAGTTTACAAATGTCATGAGGGTTACGAATATGCAAGCAATTTGTTCAAATGATGCAAGAATAATGAATCACGAATTCAAGAACCAAGGTGATTTTCGTGATACTTACAGTGCTTTGTGGTATGTGAGAATGCTTGCTCTTGATCCAGGAAGGTTGAGTGAACACCCAGGAAGCGATTGGGATAGCTTTTGGCTTCTGAAAACGCCTCTTGTTATGATCTCGAATTCAAGCTTTTTACCACTTTTTCAAACTTTTGTTCTGCCTCTTCTTGCAGCCTCCAACCATTATTTTCGTGCCTTTGCCTTCCTTATGTAATGTATATTGCATTAGAGTAAGAAACTTGGTACAAATCTCTCCACATCAATGCTCATGAATTGGATTTGATTCCACCATTACAACCTTCCAAATTTGGCCTAAATCATATCTTCTTGTAACCAATGCACTTGATGCGAATTTGATTCACATAATAGTTGTATTCAAAGCCTAAAGCAACCAAAAAATCATGAGTTATAAATACTTTTGATTTTATATGATTTTATTTGATTTAAAATGAATAAATTCAATTAAAAATCAAATTAAATAATAAAAATAAGATATGGGCTCATGGATGAAGCTATGACACGTGGAAAATGATTCAAGCTCAAATTAAGTGGAAAAGAATGGGCCCATTTGACAAAATTTGAAGTTTTGGGGATAGTTGACTTTTGGCAATTTTGTAAAAATGTCCAACTTCAACAATGCATAACTTCTTCAATTTTGAACTTTTGGAAATGTTCTTGGACTTTTTAGAAAGCTTGAGATGTCCTATAACCAACCCTTTTGGTATCATCTCATTTTGATATTCCATGCTCAATTTATAAGCTTTGGAAAAAAAGGTGTTTTTGTTTACTTTCAAAAATGACCTATAATGTCCAAATTTATAACTTCTTGTGAGTGCATTTTATGATCTTGGGGTATGAAGATGGATTGTATGAAGTTGCATCCTCTTAAAAATGATCTTTGGATGGTTCATTTCTCATAATGTATGAGAAAGTTATGCTTGGTCAAAGTTGAGTTGACTTTTCCACCAAAACCCTAATTTAGCAACTTTTGAGTCTTGATGAATTTTGAGCAATCCTTGATGAAGCATGATCAACCCTTGATCAAATGATGAAATATCCTTAAAAATGAGAATGTTGACAAAAAATCTTGAGGTTTGACTGTTTGTAGGTCACAGTTGACTTTTGCCCTAGCACAGTCGATTTTTGGACCCTTTTAGCAATTAACTGAGCAAACTTCCTCTGCAAGGCTTGAAACTTGACATGGATGATCTTGAGAACATATTAGGACATTGGGGAGCACTTGAGGTCATTTGGCCTCAAGGATCTTGATGCAACACAAAACCCTAGTTTGCGGTAGACTGCCTTAGGAGAGAGCTTATTTGGCCAACCCTTGGACTACCTTGAGCAACTTTAGGATCTTTCTTGAAATGTTTTGAGAAATATGGGAGGGAAAATTTTGGGGTACAACAGAAACCAAATAAGAAAAGATAATAAACCTCTTAAGAAAACCAAGCTTCAATTGCATTAAGTATTCACAAAAAATGGACAGAGTAACGGCTGTATACAGATGAATTCTAGATCACAAACAAAGCATGTAATCACAATAACCTGCACACAAAGCAAACAAATAACCTAATGTCTTGGGGTTAAACCCCAAGAACTCTAGAAAAAATAACAGTTGAGGTCACAAGGTCTCAAGGTAGGTCAAGGTCTTTAATCCTTAGTCCAATAAGTCCATCACTCCATAATGCCAAGGATAGTAACCAAGTAGTCCAAGTAACATTAAAGCCTTTTATTGTTCAAGTTGATTATTAGGTATCTTCAAAAAGAAATGAAAAGCTCAGGTGAGCAAAAATTAAAAAAAAATGACATAAAGTAAAGTCTCAAGTGAGCAAAGATGAAAATAGCATGAAATGTAAATGCAAAAATAAATGTGCTTAAAGTAAAGAGCATAAAGTAAAGGCACAAGATAAAGTCACTTGTTAGAAATTAGAGGTTAGTTGGATGACCATCTTGAAACTTGCATTTGAAACTCATTAGAAGATTGATAAAATTAAAGCCTCTCAATAACAAGTTTCATTTGCTTTTTGTCAAGTATATCATTCATTTAAAATTCTCAAGGCAACCATAAATGATCAACGATGTTTAAGTGAATCACTTTTACCAAAGTTTATGAAAATTCATTAGAGGATTGATAAGACCAAGGCCTCCTAACAATGAATCTCAAGGTTATTGGATCAAAGGATTCAAATTAACCTACTTGGGCTTTCAAACATGGGTTTGGGCCACGAATGGTCATTTCTCGAATCGAGACAAAATTTAGCGCTATGTTAAGCAATCATAAGTGGACTTATATAGAAGTCGCACTTGTTTTGAGGTCGTTCAATAGCAATCTATGTACCATGTGTTTAGAGAAATGATATGTAAATTATTCTCCAATAACATTTAGTACAAGTAAGAATGGGATAAGATGAAGAGGGATGGGGTAAGAATCAAACCACATTTGAACCAAAAATTTATCAAGCTATTATTAAAATCATTCATCCATTTTTTGTGGAGTTAAACTCAACACCATGGATCCAATGATGTTAATAAAGCTCATGATCTAAATATCATAGTCTAAGATCAACCAGAATATATACAAAATAAATTTGTATTTAAAAAGTAAAGAAAAAGATTTTTAAAATGGTTTTTTAAAATGAAAATAAAAGGGTAAAATAACAACTATATTTAAAACATCTAAGAAAAATTCAAGGAGACCACAGAGAAATCAGAAATGAGCTCAAATATTTTTTATAAATTTTTTTGTAATTTTTTAAAGTCAGAAACTATTTTTAAACTAATTAAAATTACTCAAATAAGTGGAAAAAGATCAAAAATAGTAGAAGTCGCAATAAAATTCTTTAAAAAAATCAAAAGGTCACAAATAACATAAATGATATTGATGAAATTTTTCAGAATTTAAAAATGTTCAAAAGTATTTTTAAACATTTAAAACAACTCAAATAAAGTGAAAAATTATTAAAAAAATATCAAAAAATAAAATAAAATTGTGAAAAATAATAATCAGAAAGAGAAAAATCAAAAGTATTTTTAAGAATTTTTTCAGATTTTTTTAAGTTAAAATGAATTTTTTATGAATCTTTGAAGTTTAAAACAAATAAAATATAAAATCAGAAATAAAAAATAAAGTCAAATAAATATAGACCAATGGATGAGAGTCAAAACGCGTTAGTAAGCTAATCCAATGGATCAGACACGTTGTGCATATCATGGTCCTTAGTGAATAAAATATTGAATCCTTAGTTAAATCAGATTTGAAAAAAATGTGTGGCACGCTATCTTTGGTTGAGAGATGACACATTGGTCATCTTCAACCTCCAGCCACGCGAATTGCATATCCCTGAAATGGTAAAATTAGAGCTCGAGATAGGTACCATTCGCTTCGTCTCTTCAAGACGATTCCAATGGTACCCTCGTGAAAAATTTATAAAAGGTGTAGCTTAGTCGTTTTGGAAGGAAAGATTTGAAAAGGGATTAGAAAATTCATGGCTAAAACGCACTTCCAGTTGAAAATAAATGTTGCGACTAGAATCAGAATGATGAGAGCTTCATAACAGTATCAAAGTTTGACATAATTGGTGAAGGAATCTGCCTATTGAATTTCAAATTCAGAGCTCTGAAACCTGACTTGGCTAGCACGATTTAGGGAGTCTTAGAGCTTGGTTCTTCTTCTGTTAGCTTCAGTGAGGTTCGAGGATGAAGAATTGACAAAGAAAATGGATTGAGGAAAGTCGTAAAAGCAAATTCGAAATTGCAGAAAAGTGGGTTCAAGAGGAAGTTTGACAGGGTGATTCTGGCTCTCTAAGCTTGGAAAATGAATGAGGTATGACCCTTTATTTATAGGGAAGCTGATGGAATGCGTAAGTATGTGAAATGATGAAGTTTGGAGGGAAATCGTGTGAAGTTGCAAACATGAAAAGTGTGACTTCTATTTTGCTCAAAACTCAACCTAAGCTTGCGTGTGCTAATCACTTATGGAAGTTCATTAAACATGATTAGAAGTAAAAACGCGCAGAAATTTTGTGTTTAGAAGCCAAATCAAGGATTTCAAATTTTGACTTTGGAAAAAACTTCAGTTTCAAGGTACCATATTCAAATCAATGGTGTGTACGATTTAGGGAACCTTAAGACTTGATTCTTGATGAATTGGAAAGATAAGATCACAAACTTTACAATGTGCAAAGAATGGGATCAAATGGGTGTTTTAGCTGAAACTTGTGATGAGTCAAAGTTAAGAAAAAGAGGTTGACTTTTGTAATTAGAAAAATTCTAAGTTTTTCTTCAAAAATGATCCATAATGCCTTGCATCCAGACATAGTCTTCCATTTGAAATTTGCTCTTAACCAAAAAAGATGGCATGAAATAGATCTCTTGAATGACATTTTGAGACTTGAACCATTTAAAATCTCCAAAAAAAATGAGAAAGTTATGACTTGGTGAAGTTGGCAAAAATTCAATAGATGACCTATAATCTTTTGCATCCTTAGGGTATCTTCCATTTATTTTCAAGCTTAGCACATAAAAGAAAGGTTGAATTTTAAGATCATTTTGAAAAAATAATGGGCTCAAGGAGATAAAAATTGACCAAGTTATGATCTTTTGAAGTCACGTGAGGGAATTTGATTGCTTATCTAGAGGACTTGTAATATTTATTCATCATTAGGTATCTTCCACATAAACGTTTCTTGAAACTTTTGAAGTGGATTATTGATAACCCTTTGAAGAGAAGCATGTTTTTGGAATCACTCAAAAATACCAAAAGGTGAGTAAGATATAGCCCTTTGAATTTCAAAACCCTAGCTCCTAGAGCAACAAAATGCCTTGGAAACCCTTTTCAATTTTGACAAACTTCCTTGCACAAATACTTTTGTTATGTAAATAGAAGTTTTTGAGGATCATAATAAGAAACCATAGCAACCATAACCACTTCCAAATCTTTGGAAATGTGGGAAATACACACTTGTGATCAAGAAATCAATTACTTATCGAATTAGGTCAAACTTCTTCAATCAACCCTTACATCTTTGAACTTTCTTTGACAACTTGAGGCATGATGGATCATAATATAATTTTTCATGATATTACTTCAAAGTATCTTCAATGATGAAGCTTGAATCTCAATGAAGCTCTATTGAAGAAGGCATGGAAATGAACTCATGAACCTGTAGATCAAATTGATGGATTGTATTGTGCTTTCACCTATAATCCCATCAATTAGGGCAAACACCTATTGTATTTATTAGTTAAAAGTTAATCAATACAAAACATAGATGATCACAAAATACAAGTCAAGGTGCTTGGTGATTCCCCATGGACAAACCTAAAGATAGGATGAAGTAGGAGAAGTACTCAAAACCCTAATGTGGGATCTTGTTGTATTGTTATAGTATAAGATAATAGCAGAATATTAGGGGCAAAAATTGGGGTACAATAGCTGCCCTTATTTAAGTGTCTTCTATCCGGAGATACGAAGGTCAAAATCTTCGTGTCGACACGATTGAAGATACTTAAATATAAAACAAGCCCTATTTTTGGCCCTAAGATTGCCATGAAATGCTTATTATTATTAATGCAAATGAACAAATTCAAAAAAAAGACACCCAACACTACTGGGGATGTAGAAAATAAGAACAGGGATCACAAGAAAAAACCGACCAGGAAAATAAATCACTGGTGAACAAGAGACCTGACTCTATTGGGGTAAAGCCCAAAGAGGAGATAAGGCGTCATCAACTCAAAGATTGAGGAGAGAAAGTAAAGGATAACTGTGATCGACAGATGACTGCAAATTATCCACTCACTAAGGAGATAGAAAAAAATAACATCGACCTACCGGGGAAAGAAATGGTAAGATAATACCAGTAAATACCGATATTAGGGTAGGTAATAAACGATTAGCACCAGTATTCACGACTGGGAACAAAAGAACTTCTTCAAAGTAATGTGAATCTCAACGAAGAATTATATCCCATAATGATGAGACTAAAAAGATCTCAACAATGAACTATCTTCCATAATGACAAGGCTACCATTCATTGGAGTAACAAATCTTAATAACGAACTATCTTCCATAATGACAAGGCTACTATTCATTGGAGTAACAAATATCAACAACAAACTACCTTCCATAATGACAAGGCTACCATCCATTGGAGTAAAAAATCTCAATAACAAACTATCTTTCATAATGACAAGGCTAACATTCATTGGAGTAACAAACCTGAATCTTCTCTGGGAACTGTCAGACTTATTGGGGAAGTACATGTTTCTCAAATAAAGAGACATGCCACTTGCTGTTATGAGAAAGAAATACAAATAACGATTTCCTGGGGAAAGTAATAGGACTTCCTAGGGAAATGTCAATATATTCCTATTGAGGAGATAAGATCTTCACGTGCAAAATAAATGCACATTCTCAAATCAGGGCTCAAAGCCCGCGGAAACCAAAATAATAATATTGCTGGGGACCATAGATTCAATCTAGAAATAAACCGCAATGGATCAATCAACCAAAATAACACCTCATGAGAAATAAACTCAAGAGGGAACCACTTTCTATCCATACAAAGAGTTGTACAGGAAATGCTAAAGCAAAAATCTTCCATGAGGGATAACTCAGTGGGGGGAAATTGAAAATATATACACTTTCTGCTTAAGGTTGACATTATATTAGAGAGAAGATAACATAACTCTGCAAATAGGGTAATATGCCAATAAAATAATAATGAATGCAAATGAGAAATGAGTTGTTAAATTCAGCTATGCATGATGTATGTATGAATGTATGAATGTTATCATGTATATGCTGCCAAAATAGATATATAACACTGGGGATAACAAGACAAAACCAACTTGGGTAAAGTTAATACTCGGCTAAATCACATCCAGAAGGAAAATTTAAGTAAGCACCAACTGAGGACACAAATTCCTACCTCACGACTTAACTTCACTGGGAAGGAACATAATCCGAAAATAATCCAATCATAACAATAAATAAGTACAGATACAGGGATATAACATCCTCCTCTAGGCTTCACCGAGGAATATCACACAGACTTCAATGGGGAAAACAAATTTTCCAACGTCTGTACTTCTACTGGGGATTGCAATGTTGATTTCAAAAGGGTAGATGAAAACCACATCGTCGAGATATCAACCGGGGATCTCGCACTAACTTCATCGGGGAGGGAAACGCCACATCATCGAGGGGAACCCAAGATACATTCTTCAATACTGAGAGTGAGGATTGAACCAACTTCTCCGGGAGAAATTATGAAACCTTATGGGGATAATAATTTTCACAAATACACGTTATATCGGTCTTACTTGGGGATTTAAGAAAGTCAAACATTACAGTAAGAAATTAAACTTATGGGGATTTTAAATCAAACCCAGCATTGTGCGGGAGAAAACTCAAAAAAGTTGACAATTGTTTCAACACTTCTTAGAAAAGATATTGCCCTTGTCTAGTTTCCTGGGAAACAAACAACAATAATAATTCTAACACTGCAAAGGGTGATGTTTTACAAATGATTCCATTTCAGCATGCAAAGGGGAAAAGACTTCCGTCATGTGAGTGAAGACCTTACTAGGGAACTTGGGATAGAGACTTCATACCATGCAAACCCGAAATCAAAATTAGACAAGACTTGACTGGGGAAAATAGGATCACAAACCCAACACTGCATCATACATCCATTGGTATCATTTTGAATTATCTGAGGAACACAAGAAAGTCATACTCATACCAGCAAAAGTGATCTGGGAGAGCCTTACTGGGGAATTCATACTTCCAAAATTTCAGAGTTTGTTGGAGTCACTATTTTTTGTTCTCCTTGAGTCACAAAATCTAAAGCAAGAAGTAATTTGTAAATTCTTTTCAAAAAACAATTTTGTTGTTTAATCTGTTTGCTTTGAAAATTACTATCAATAAATAAATGAAGTCTTTGTAAGCAGAATAAAATAAGGATTACAAAGATTTGGATAAAAGCTCAAACTTTATTAATAGAATGGTAGTCTGCAAATGGCTAGACTCCATAGATGATTACAAAGTTTGGAAAATGGTAATATATTGGAAAAGATATATTGAAATACAATGACCACCATTCTCCCTAACAACTTTGAATTCCTGAGCAGTGACTTCAGCTGAAGAGTGGTGAGGGTCCTAGAAGATTGTTGCTTCAATGATCAACGCTTGTCTAACGCAGTTACTTTTCAAGAAATCCCTAACTTTTGCCTGGGTTGCCCTTGCGGGTTTTCAACCTAGCGGGAAGAATTTATTCTTTTTATGTCTCTAATTTTTTCCTAGACCGCCCTTACGGGTTTTCAGCCTACCAAGACGCTCCTTTTTTGCCTAAGCCGCCCTTTCGGGTTTTCAACTTAGCGAGTTATTCTTTTATTTCTTTAGGCGAAGTATTTCTTGACTGCATCAGCATCCACGGGGCGTGGAAACTCCTCGCCATCCATAGTTTCAAGAATCAATGCACCGCCAGAGAATGCTTTCTTGACAACATATGGGCCTTCAAAATAGGGAGTCCACTTGCCCTTTAGATCAGTGTTGAAAGACATGATTTTCCTGAGCACGAGGTTGCCTTCTCTGAATTTACGAGGCTTGACCTTCTTATCAAAAGCTTTCTTCATTCTCTTCTAGTACAACTGACCATGACACAAGGTTGTCATTCTCTTCTGTTCAATCAAATTCAACTGGTCAAACTTGTTCTGGACCCATTCAGCTCTGACAACTTGGTTTCCATTATCACGCGTAAAGAGGGAATCTCAACCTCAACAGGGAGCACTGCTTTCATGCCATACACAAGAGAGAATGGGGTTGCCCTGTTGAAGTCCGGAAAGATGTTTGATACCCATGCAAAGTAAAAGGGAGCATCTCATGCCAATATTTATAAGTAACAACCATTTTTTGAATGATCGTCTTAATGTTCTTATTAGCGGCTTCAACAACCCCATTCATCTTTGGCCTATAGGGAGATGAATTATGGTGGACAATCTTGAATTCTTCACAAAGTTTCTTCATCATCTTATTATTCAGATTTGAGCTGTTGTTGGTGATAATCCTGCTTGGCACACCATACTAACATATGAGATTTTTCTTGATAAAGCGCACTACCACCTGCTTAGTGACATTAGCATATGAAGCTGCTTCCACCCATTTGGTGAAGTAGTCAATTGCTACCAAGATAAAACGATGTCCATTTGACGCCTTTGGTTCAATCATTCCAATCATGTCAATACCCCAAGGCCATGGGGAAGAAATAACATTGAGAAGTGTCAGAGGCACATGAATTTTGTCATCATAAATCTGACACTTGTGGAACTTCTTTGCAAATTTATAATAATCTGATTCTATTGTCAGGCAATAGTAACCTTCCCTAAGCATCTTATTTTCCATTCAATGTCCATTGGCATGGGTACCAAAGGAACCTTCATGGATCTCATGCATCAACATGTCTACTTCATGTCTATCCATGCATCTGAGCAAGACCATGTCATAATTTATTTTGTATAGCATATCTTCATTGAGGAAAAAGCTACCTGCCAACCTTCTTAATGTCTTTCTATCTTTATTTGACGCATCGATCGGGTATTCTTGAGTCTGGAGAAAATGATTGATATCATAATACCAAGGTGTTTCATCTACTACCCCCTCTTCTACAAACACATGATTCGGTCTGTCCAAACGTCGCACTGTTATACGAGGCACATCATTCCAAGTATTAACTTCATACATAGAATCCAGAGTTGCCAAAGCATCCTCCATCTGATTTTCATCTCTAGGAATATGATGGAATTCAACTTTGTTAAAGAATGGCAATAATATTCTAGCATAGTCTTTGTAAGGGATCAAGCCAGGGTGAAGAGTATCCCATTCTCCTTTAATTTGATTTACTACCAAAGTTGAATCGCCATACACATCTAACACTTTGATTCTGAGATTAATGGCCTCCTCGAGACCCATGATACAAGCCTCATACTCTGCCATATTATTGGTACAATCAAATGTCATCCTTGTCGTAAAAGTAATGTGTGATCCATGAGAAGTGATAATCATAGCACCAATTCCTTTCCCATAAGCATTCACAGCTCCATCAAATACCATTCCCCAATGAGATTCAGGATCAGGACCTTCCTCAAGCAACGGTTTATCACAATCTTTCACTTTCAGAAACATAACATCCTCATCAGGGAAATCATATTTAACAGATTGATAGTCATCAACCGGTTGGTAAGCAAGATAATCCGCCAACACACTGCCTTTTATAGCCTTCTGAGTACGGTATTCAATGTCATCTTCAAATAGCAACATTTGCCAACGGGCAATTCTTCTAGTAAGAGCAGGATTTTCAAAGATATACTTAATTGGATCCATTTTGGAAATCAACTAAGTAGTATGATTCAACATATATTGCCACAACCGCTTTTCCGCCCAGACCAGAGCACAACATGGTTTTTCCAGCATAGAATATCGCGACTCACAGTCAGTAAACTTCTTGATAAGATAATAAATGGCATATTCCTTTTTCCCTATTTTATCTTGTTGTCCCAAAATACAGCCCATAGAATTATCTAACACTGTCAGATACATAATCAATTGTCTTACTTCAACGGGAGGGAGTAAGATAAGAGGTTCAAGCATATACTCTTTAATATTTTCGGATGCCCTTTGGCAATCATCTGTCCACACACAACCCTGATCTTTCTTTAACAAATTAAAAATCGGTTCACATGTTGCAGACATGTGGGAAATGAATCTGAAAATGTAAATCAATCGCCCAAGGAAGCCTCTAACTTGCTTTTCAGTCCTTGGCACTGGCATTTCTTGAATTGCTTTGACTTTATCAGGGTCAACTTCAATTCCTTTTTGGCTGACAATGAAACCTAACAATTTCCCTGATCGGACACCGAAGGTGCATTTATTGGGATTCAAGCGGAGATGATATTTCCTCAAACGCTGAAACAATTTCAACAAATCTTCTACATGCCCTTCTTCAGTCTGGGATTTGATAATCATATCATCAACATGTACCTCAATTTCCTTGTGCATCAGATTATGGAATAGGGTTGTCATAGCCCTCTGGTACGTTACACCAGCGTTCTTCAACCCGAAGGGCATCACTCTGTAACATAATGTTCTCCAGGGTGTGATAAACGTTGTTTTTTCCATGTCCCCGAGAGCCATTCTGATTTGATTATATCTGGAAAATCCTTCCATGAATGAGAATACTTTGAATTTTTCTGTACTATCAACCAACATATCAATATGTGGCAATGGAAAATCATCTTTTGGACTAGCTTTATTTAAATCTCTATAATCAAGGCACATGCAAACTTTTCCATCTTTCTTTGGTACTGGGACAATATTGGCAATCCATTGAGGGTACACTGATGTCACAAGAAAACTGGCATTAATTTGCTTTAAAACTTCTTCTTTAATTTTTGTTGCCATATCGAGGTGAGTTCTTTGCAATTTCTATTTGACTGGCAGGCACTCTAACTTTAGCAGAAAATGATGCTCCACAATATCAGTATCCAAACCAGGCATATCTTGGCATGACCAAGCAAAGATATCCACATACTCTTTCAATAGTTCAACCAACATGCTCTTCACGTCGGGATGAAGCAATGCTCCAATCTTGACTTCTTTCGGATCTTCCTCTGTACCCAAATGATTGTCTCCAACGGCTCTTCATATGGATGAATGGAATTTTCCTCGCGCTCGAGCAACCGTGAAACCTCTTCTAGAATTTCACCATATTCTTCTTCTTCGGCCACATACACAGGATATTCAAAGTTGGGAGAGGGTGCAGGGTCATTGTATTCAACGGGTTTTTTAATTAATCTGCACATATGATTTATGATTGCTTTTAGAAACTGACACATATATCAAGTGATTATGCAGATTTATTTACAATTATTATCCATTTCAAAAGGGTTTTTTCTGATTACCATTTTTTCCAAGAAAAAGTAAAAAATAAAGACACAATTTGAGAATCAAAGAGAGCTTTTATTAATGATTTTAATGATCAAAGCAGATAGATAAGCCCATACAATATCAACTTTCACCTTGGGCAGAGTGAAAGCCTTTTAGAAAGATTAACAAATTACTTTGAGACATGGATGCAAGAGGGAACATCAATAGTGACCCAGTTCTGGACTCTGACTCCATGTGTCACATAGTTCGGCATCTCCTGCTCTTCTTCATCCTCCATAATAGCATTGATCCTAGAAACAGTTGGATGAAGGTAACCTCCGCTATGGAAAATATCATGATACTTGCCTAAAGCAGTCTTTGGCTTCAAATTATTACCTTTATCATTCTTCGCAGAGAATCCCAAACCAACCCTATTCTTGTTCACTAGAGGATCAACAATATGCCCCCGTACTTTACTAGGGACATTACGCACAACCTGCTGAGCATCTTTGAATGAAGTCATAGAATTCTCATTTTCCCTTACATTATCCATGGATAAAGCTTGGAACTGGGTTCCAACAACAGCATCATCTGCTTCCACAACACTGAAAGAGGATAAATGAGATATTAACAATGCTTGCTCTCTATTTATGATAACCACTTTTCTTTCACGCATAAACTTCAGCTTTTGGTGCAAAGTTGAAGTGACATCCCCTGCCTCATGTATCCATGGTCGTCCCAGTAGACTTGGAAAGCAATCTAAAACAAGTGCGGGCCTATGTGAATAGGCAGATCCACTTCCCTAATAACAGACTTCCTTGATCCATCGAAAGCTTTTACAATAATTCCACTTAGGCGCATGGGAGCTCCTTGATATTTCAGCTTCATCAGCGTGCTCCTCGGTATGATATTTAAAGCGGACCCATTATCAATCAGCACATTCAACAATGAATCGCTCTTACAGTTCATGGAGATATGGAGGGCTAGATTGTGATTCCTTCCTTCATCAGGAAATTCGTCATCACAGAAGCTTAGGTTATTACAGGATGTAATATTCCCTACCACACTGCTGAATTGGTCTAAAGGCATATCACTTTCCATGAAGGCTTGATCCAACACTCTCATTAAATATTCTCTATGGGTAGACAAATTTATCAGCCAAGCCATAATAGATATCTTCGAAGGAGTCTACAATAACTGATCTACAATCCTGTAGTCACTCATCTTAATAATCTTCAATATATCATCCACGTCTTTTTCCAGAGTAGCACCACTGGATTCTCCTATTGCTTTCTTAGTTTTAACACTTTCGACAACCTTCTTATCAGCACTGACATTCCCTTGAATAACAGGTGAGAACAGACGACCACTACGGGTCACTCTACTGGTTTCAACAATATTCTCGACATTAGACAAAGGTTGGATGGGAACATCCACACTATCCTCTAGAATTGTAGCATTGTATTTGTACAGTACGGCTTTGTTTGATTTATAAGGAACAGGACCCAGAAAGAAAATCATTGTTGGATCTATAACTGGATTGCTACAGTATTCAATCTCGACAGGGGCGGAATCATTGAAACACAACATAATAACATTCACACCTTCTTCAGAGTGTTTGGTCATCACGGAATCATCACTAGAGATCATATCTTCGTCTGAGGAAAAGAATTCATCCGCAAGAGCATATTCATCATCCGACTTAGTCTCATCCAAGCAATCTTCAATCACATTAATCATATTGTAATCATCTTTATGGCCTGAAACCTTGATAGTACCATTATCCAATAACAATTGAATACCTCTTCTCACAATGGCACAACCATGAGAGTCTCTGCAGCAAACCCAGCAAGATCCATAGTGGTGTTCTTATTTACCTTCCATGTGGCAGAAGGTAGCGTGCAATTACACTAAATCATCATTCATATGGTTCATATAAAAGATCCAGAACTCTCCAGGACATCCAACGACCATGTTCACTTCTTCCTCGTATTCTGCCATAGGCCTAATTATATGAATGAGGCCTTCATCCATCATTTCCTGCAAATCAGCCTTTATCTTATCATACCCTTGTATATTAGTGTTGTAGAAACCACAACCAGTATGGTCATGCGTATAGTAACTAAACTCACAAAGGTCGGCGTGCATCTTTACCAAATCTCCTCTGACCAAGTTGATATCAAAAATCCAGAAGTCCTCTAGACAATCAGCAACCATGTTGACAACATTTGTTCCTCCATGCTTTGGTAAAGGATTATCTTTTACATTAGGACCGACATCTTTAAAGGACAAAAGGCTAGATCTCACCATTTTTTGTACTTCCGATTTCAGAGGATAATAGTTTTCCACATTGTGCCCTGGTGCACCCTGATGAAAAGTGCACGTCTAATCTGCCTTATAATACCAAGGCAAAGGTGATGGTATAGCAGAGGGTGTCTTGGTCTGGACCAACTTTTTCTGAATCAATGCTGGGAGTAACTCTATATAACTAATGGGGGTAGAGTCAAAAGCCTCTCTCCTATGGTTTTTCCCTTGATTTCCTTGAGGGGTTGGTCTTTGATACGCGACTGTGGTTGGAGCCGTATTGACAACTGGAGTTACCAAGGAAACCTGTTAATGGCACCGACGGTTTCTTTTAGGAGGATTAACCCTTCTCTCTTGAATAATAACATTTGTCTCTCCTTCTTTCTTTTTAGTAAATCCGTATGATGGTTTCTTCACACTTCCGAAATTTTCACTTATTATCAAGCGACCTTCTCTTACAGCTTCTTCCAAATGAACGCCCATGCCCATCATCTCGGTAAAATCACTTGGCGCACTCGCCACCATTCTTTCATAATAGAATGCACCTAGAGTCTTCAGAAAAATCTTTGTCATCTCTTTTTCTTCCATTGGAGGAATCACCCGAGCCGTTACTTCATGCCATCTCTGTGCATATTCCTTAAATGACTCTTTGTCCTTCTGGACCATTGACCTGAGTTGATCACGGCCAGGTGCCATGTCCATATTATATTTGTACTATCTAATAAATGTTTCACCCAAGTCGTTTAAAGTATGAAAATTGGCACTATCCAAGCTCATGTACCATTTCAATGCTGCACCAGTCAAACTATCTTGGACAAAGTGAATCAACAAGTGTTGATCATCGGTGTGAGTAGACATCCTTCTTACATACATCACTAAGTGAGCTCGAGGACAAGTGTTGCCCTTGTACTTCTCGAATTCTGGTACTTTAAACTTCGTAGGTATTTTCATATTTGGAACCAAACATAGATCATTCACATTCTGCCCAAACAAATTTTTTCCTCTAAGGGCCTTCAACTCTTTCTGCATCTTATCAAACTAATCCTGAAAATCATCCATTCGATCATAGACACCTAAGCTTTCACTTGGTGGAGGAATAGGGCGATAAACTTCAACATTAGAAAATGGTATAGCATTCACTGAAGGAGGTGCATCATAGTGAATCTCATTTCTAGCAGCATGAGTAATATGCACCACAGGAGGTGCAGGAGTAGCAGCAGCTTGCAAAACTGAAGCAGCTTGAGTGCCAAGATTGTAACCTTCTGGAATGAAGTTCTCTGGAATTCCCCACGGATATCCCTGAGGCATACAATTCTGAACAACAATAAATGGAGTAATAGAAACAGGAATTGTCGGAGCTTCGGGAGTAACCATTGTCTGTTGAGGTTAAGCAAGTGGTGGCTGATTATGAGAAGCCACAAACGATTCCATCAAAGCACTGAGATTGGCCATACCAGCCTTCAGAGCAGTAACTTCTTCGTGAAACTCGCGATTCTCTTGTTCTAGATTATCCATCTTCCTTCTAAAATTGGCCCGAGTATTGTACTAGTGAGACAACTTGCTGAACAAAGTAAAGAAGCTCAGTAAGACACCTATATATGAACAGAAATGCAAGAAGTATGTACAATATGATGCATGATATGAAATTCACGTGATTTATTTTATTATTAATATTTCAAGGAACTCAAAGATTTATAGACAATTTGTAAATATAAAGTACTAACGCATTTGAAATACTGAAAATCTCATTATAATAACTTCTAAACGGATTACAACTTTTTTAGTACAAGTTTCAATAATCCTAAGTACAAGATAAGATAAAAAAATCTAAGGTCCTACGAAAGAAAAGTTGATGAAGATCACTCCACACACTGACGTTTCCCTGTGAGTCTGGCAATCTGAGCCTTCAACCGCTTGTTCTCTTCTGCATACCTGTCAGCGACCTCTTTCCAATTACCAGAGTCAGAAGGTGAGTATCTAGGTCCTGACTGAGCTCTAGAGGAAAATAAATCCTCTTTCTTCTCCATCATCTCTACAACACGACTCTCAAGAATCTGAATCAGATCATCTTTCTCCTTTAGTTATGCTCGGAAGGACACCTCTAAAGTCTGACACTTATTCTTCCAAACTTCTTTTTCTTGCTGCATCCTGACTAGAGCAAGCTGAAGCTCTTCCACATCATCTAATAGGGGAGGAGTGGTCTTCACAAACATATCAAGCATGGGTGCTTCACGGGAATATGCATCTTCAACTGGATGGCTCTTGCTTGTACCCAATGAATATAAGGCTCCAAAGAAACGGCCCCTCTAGGTCCCAAGTCCTTCCTACCCTTCTTGTGAATATAATGCCAAGCCTTTGCAATCTCCTCTTTAGCTTCCTTACGAACCTATCCGTCTTTAAGGAAGAAGTCACTCAGATGAATACTATTTGGCTTATCCCTCATCGAATATCCAATCTTCCGTCGTGCAAGAACAGGATTGTAGTTAATTCCTCCCTTTGTACCAAGAAGAGGTACATTGGGGAAACTACCACAACTGTTGATAATCTCTATATCATGGTAAGCCTGATGATACCAAACAATATTTGAATGAGTGAGGGCCATAATCTCCAGAGCCCAACGAGGTTCCTTTATAATATCCCAGAAAGCATCGGACCGAGGCAAGTAAGAAATAAACCACTGATACAACAAAGGCGTGCAGCAAATGATCATCCCTCCATGGTAAGAATCCCGAAGATGAATATAATAATAAGCATCACCAAATAATGTAGGAAATGGGTTCCCAATCATAAACATCCTGATGGCATTGATATCCATAAACTTGTCGACATTGGGAAATAAGAACAACCCATAAGCAAGTAGAGCAAAGACGGCCTCAAAAGAAACCATACTCTTCATCTTGGCAAAGTAGAAAGGTTTCTCCAATAAGAACTGAGTGGGTAATCCTATAATCCATCCTTTGGTATTCATGTGGGCTTCAACCTCAGACTTCCCCAAATGGATCAAAGCAGCAATCTCATGAGATTTTGGCTCCCCCTCTAAACCGGTAAAAGGAACACGATCGGTAATAGGTAAACCCAATAGATAAGAATACTCTTCCAATATAGGAACCAATTGATAATCAGGGAAAGTAAAGCATCGATACATCGGATCATAGAACTGGACCAAAGTCGACAGAATACCCTCCTTCATCCTGAGCTTCATAAGAGGAATGATGGGCCCATACTTCCTTCGAAAATTTATAGAACTCTCGATCTCGGGAATCAGACTCATCAACTCATCTATCTTGGGGTCTTTGAAACTGTACTTCTTAGTCTTTCTTTTTCTAGAATCCATGGTCAAAAGTACTTGAGATATTCACAAAGAGCCAACTTTAAGTCCCTTGAAACAGGATGTTTTAAAAGATGCTCATGGGTGCATGAATGCATGATGCAACAATCACACACAAGAACACAAACATAGGGTTCATAGGTTTAACGTCACGAGCATGAGGTCTAAGGTACTACCCATAAGGTATGGTCTAAAAGTTTATACCTGCTGAACAAGGTTCCAGAGGTTTCCAGAGTCAACATCCTTCCTTCGGATATTACCAACTTCCCGATTGACTTGGTAATTAGCAATATTCTCAAGAAAAAGTCGTCCAAGCATAGTATAGTGTGACAACCATTTTTGGATTACTCCATCATAGCTTCCGCACTACACCTAAAAGGCTAAGATGGGTTAAAGGTTATATGGTTCTTAGTTTCAGCAGGCTCCTAGGTCGAAAGCAGCACGCCTTCTCGATTACTTGGTAAACGACACGACAGTCAAAGGGGTCTCCACTGAGTGAGGGATCTTATGCCTCCTTTTTTTTGGATTACTCCCTCAAAGTTAACATGACTATACCGCCCATCATATCTTAAGTTTTCCCAAATCTGGGTATAGGACTCATGAGAAATCACCAAGCACCCTAAAAACAAGAAAGGTCTAGACAAACATATATACAATATATAATATACAACAATAATAGCACATACACAAATAAACAAAGATAGGCTCAACCGACTTAGGGATGGACCAGCAATAGGTATATCTTTCCCCAGTGAAGTCGCCATTTTTCTATAGTGGTATAAATATTGAGACTAAGCCATTAGATTGACTTAACTCACACATATCAAAATAAAAATCGCCACTGCGCTTTATTATTTCCAAAGAAATGGGAAAAGAGTGAACAACCCAAAAAGAAAAGGGAGAGAGTCTAGGTAAGGGGGTTGGTTATGCAAAGGGAAGGTATTAGCACCCTAAACATCTACGGTACTCTGCAGGAACCTCTTTGAAAATATGTGTATTTTGGCTATAAATGTTGTATAAAAATAGATTATATGGATGAGAAAAGAAGTATTTTATGATTTTTTGCACCCGCCGCGGTTGTGAACCTTTAGTGCCTACGTACCACCTTCGGTGCAATAGGGGATCAGGGTACTCGTAGTTCACCTTTCATAAATTTTAAAACACAAGTCAGTTGGTTAATTTTAAGAGACGAGACATCATCGTCTTATCCGAGTGGAAAACATACTTACTACCCATAATTATTAGAAAGGAGAATTTGCGTCATCTCAAAGTGGAGGATATGGCTTGGATTTTAAAATCAACAAAGCCTCACTCGACACCCAAGTGGAAAATATCTCACTTCACCTCATATTATAGAAGTATAGTAGTTCACATCACTACAAGGATTGACAAGAGTAAAATCTTTTTAGAAAAAGTTTTAAAGTAAAAAGCCAAAGTGGCAAAATAGTTTGAATGAGATTGATTGACTTTTAGTCTTCTCACAAAAAATATCAAAGTATTGTTAAGTTGTTTAAAGTTTGATTAAGAAAATGTTTTGAAAATGCATGAACCTAAGTCCAATTTTATTGCGAAAGCGGTTCAAGTTTAAAACAAGAAGAGTTTTGAAAAGGAGGGAGGAGATTTTTTGAAATTAAAGAATATGGGAGGAGATGAAGGGACTATCCTAAAGCATAAGGTAAAAGCTATGGAAAAGAACCGTCTAACCAATAAGAAGCCAAAACTTGACACAATGAGTCAATGTAGAATTTCATCCTTTGCATTTGAAACCAAACAAGTAAAGATAATAAACCTCTTAAGAAAACCAAGCTTCAATTGCATTAAGTCTTCAAAAAAATTGGACAGGATAACGGTTGTATACAGATGAATTCCTGATCACAGATAAAGCATGTAATCACAATAACCTGCACACAAAGCAAACAAACAACCCAATGTCTTGGGGTAAACCCCAAGAGCTCCATACAAAATAAAAGTTGAGGTCACAAGCTCTCAAGGTAGGTCAAGGTCTCTAATACTAAGTCCACGAAGTCCATCACTCCATAATACCAAGGATAGTAACCAAGTAGTTCAAGTAACATTAAAGCCTTTTATTGTTCAAGTTGATTATTAGGTATCTTCAAAAAGAAATGAAAAGCTTAAGTGAGCAAAAATAAAAAAAAATGACATAAAGTAAAGGCTCAAGTGAGTAAAGATGAAAATAGCATGAAATGTAAATGCTAAAATAAATGTGCTTAAAGTAAAGAGCATAAAGTAAAGGCACAAGATAAAGTCAATTGTTAGAAATTAGAGGTTAGTTGGATGACCATCTTGAAACTTGCATTTGAAACTCATTAGAAGATTGATAAAATTAAAGACTCTCAACAACAAGTTTCATTTGCTTTTTGTCAAGTATATCATTCATTTAAAATTCCCAAGGCAACCATAAATGATCAACGATGTTTAAGTGAATCACTTTGACCAAAGTTTATGAAAATTCATTAGAGGATTGATAAGACCAAAGCCTCCTAACAATGAATCTAAAGGTTATTGGATCAAAGGATTCAAATTAACCTACTTGGGCTTTCAAACATGGGTTTGGGCCACGAATGGTCATTTCTCGAATCGGGACAAAATTTAGCGCTATGTTAAGCAATCATAAGTGGACTTATATAGAAGTCGCACTTGTTTTGAGGCCGGTCAATAGTAATCTATGTACCATATGTTTAGAGAAATGATATGTAAATTATTCTCCAATAACATTTAGTACAAGTAAGAATGGGATAAGATGAAGAGGGATGGGATAAGAATCAAACCACATTTGAACCAAAAATTTAATCAAGCTATTATTAAAATCATTCATCCATTTTTATGAAGTTAAACTCAACACCATGGATCCAATGATGTTAATAAAGCTCATGATCCAAATCTCATAGTACAAGATCAACCAGAATATATACAAAATAAAGTTGTATTTAAAAAATAAAGAAAAGGTTTTTAAAATGGTTTTTTTAAATGAAAATAAAAGGGTAAAATAACAACTATATTCAAAACATCCAAGAAAAATTCAATGAGACCATATAAAAATTAGAAATGAGTTCAAATATTTTTTTATAAATTTTTTGGTAATTTTTTAAAGTCAGAAACTATTTTTAAACTAATTAAAACTACTCAAATAGGTGAAAAAAAGACCAAAAATAGTAGAAGTCGGAATGAAATTATAAGAAAAATTTAAGAGGTTAGAAATAAGAGAAATAATATTGATGAATTTTTTCAGAACTTAAAAATGTTCAAAACTATTTTTAAACATTTAAAACAACTCAAATAAAGTAAAAAATTATTAAAAAAATATCAAAACACAAAATAAAATTGTGAAAAAATTATAATCAGAAATAGAAAAAACAAAAGTATTTTTAAGAATTTTTTCAGATTTTTTGAAGTTAAAATGAATTTTTTTATGAATTATTTATATATTTTTTAAGTTTAAAACAAATAAAATATAAAATCGGAAATAAAAAATAAAGTCAAAAAAATATAGACAATGGATGAGAGTCAAAACGCGTTAGTAAGCTAATCCAATGGATCAGACGCATTGTGCATATCATGGTCCTTAGTGAATAAAACATTGAATCCTTAATTAAATCAGATTTGAAAAAAATGTGTGGCACGCTATCATTGGTTGAGAGATGACACGTTGGTCATCTTCAACCTCTAGCCATGTGAATTACAGGTCCCTAAAATGGTAAAATTAAAGCTCGAGGCCGGTATCATTCGCTTCGTCTCTTCAAGACGATTCTAATGGTACCCTCGCAAAAAATTTATATAAGGTGTAACTCATTCGTTTTGGAAGGAAAGATTTGAAAAGGGATTTGAAAATTCATGGCCAAAATGCACTTCCAGTTGAAAGTAAATGTTGCGACTAGAATCAGAATGATGAGAGCTTCATAACAGTATCAAAGTTTGAGAGAATTGGTGAAGGAATCTACCTATTGAAGTTCAAATTCAGAGCTCTGAAACTTGACTTGGCTAGCACGATTTGGGGAGTCTTAGAGCATGGTTCTTCTTCTGTTAGCTTCAGTGAGGTTCGAGGATGAAGAATTGACAAAGAAAATGGATTGACGAAAGCTGTAAAAGTAAATTCGAAATTGCAAAAAAGTGGGTTCAGGAGGAAGTTTGACAGAGTGATTCTGGCTCTCTAAGCTTTAGAAAATGAATGAGGTATGACCCTCTATTTATAGGGAAGCTGATGGAATGCATAAGCGTGTGAAATGATGAAGTTTGGAGGGAAATCGTGTGAAGTTGCAAACATGAAAAGTTTGACTTCTATTTTACTGAAAACTCAACCAAAGCTTGCGTTTCAATATGCTAATCACTTCTGGAAGTTCATTAAACATGATAAGAAGTAAAAACACGCAGAAATTTTGTGTTTAGAAGCCAAATCAAGGATTTCAAATTCTGACTTTGGAGAAAACTTCAGTTTCAAGGTACTATATTTAAATCAAAGGTGTGCACGATTTAGGGAACCTTAAGACTTAATTCTTGATGCATTGGAAAGATGAGGTCACAAACTTTACAATGTGCAAAGAATTGGATAAAATGGATGCTTGAGCTAAAAGTTATGATGAGTCAAAGTCGAGAAAAAGAGGTTGACTTTTGTACTTAGAAAAATTCTAAGTTTTTTCTTCAAAAATGACCCATAATGCCTTGCAGCCAAACATGGCCTTCCATTTGGAATTTACTCTTGACCGAAAAAGATGGAATGAAGTAGATCTCATGAATGAAATTTTGAGACTTGAACCATTTAAATTCTCCAAAAATGAGAAAGTTATGACTTGGTGAAGTTGGCAAAAATTCAAGAGATGGCCTATAATATTTTACATCCTTAGGGCATCTTCCATCTATTTTCAAGCTTAGCACATAAAAGAAAGGTTTAATTTCACATCTTTAAGATCATTTTGGAAAAATAATAGGCTAACGGAGATAAAAATTGACCAAGTTATGATCTTTTGAAGTCACATGAGGGAATTTGATGACTTATCTAGAGGACTTGTAATCTTTCTTCATTATTAGGTATCTTCCACACAAAAATTTCTTGAAACTTTTGAAATTATTTGTTTATAACCCTTTGAAGAGAAGCTTTTTTTTTGAATCACTCAAAAATACCAAAAGATGAGCAAGATATAGCCCTTTAAAGTTCAAAACCCTAGCTCCTGGAGCAACAAAATGCCTTGGAAACCCTTTTCAATTTTGACAAACTTCCTTGCACAAATACTTTTGTTATGTAAATATAAGTTGTTGGAGATGATAATAAGAAACCATAGCAACCATAACCACTTCCAAATCTTTAGAAATGAGGGAAATATGCACTTGTGATCAAGAAATCAAGGACTTGTCTAATTAGTTCAAACTTCTTCAAGCAACTCTTACATATTTGAACTATCTTTGACAACTTGAGGTATGATGGATCATAATAGACTTTGTAATGATATTACTTCAAAGTATATTCAATGATGAAGCTTGAATCTTGATGAAGCTCTGTTGAAGAAGGCATGGAAATGAACTCATGAACCTGTAGATAAAATTGATGGATTGTATTGTGCTTTCACCTATAATACCATAAATTAGGGCAAACACTTATTGTATTTATTAGTTAAAAGTTAATCAATACAAAACATAGATGATCATAAATACAAGTCATGGTGCTTGGTGATTCCCCGTGGACAAACCTAAAGATAGGATGAAGTAGGATAAGTACTCAAAACCCTAATGTCGGATCTTGTTGTATTGTGATAGTATGAGAAATAGAAGAATCTTATGGGCAAAAATTGGGGTACAACACCATGCCATGTCTTTATTTAATGTTGTTTTATACCACATCCCTTGTGTATATTTATACCATGATCAACTTGATTTTATTAGGGTTTAGCACTTGATTTTAATACTTGATGCCATGCTTTGTTTGAAAACCCTAATAATGATTAATGACATATCTTTTGACCTCAATACATGTACTTGTTTGAATACTTGGTTCTTACTTGATCAATGAATACTTGAAGCACTCTTGCTTAAAATTTTGACTTTGTCTTGAACATATATCATGCATACTCCTGAATTTTGATAACATGAGTTAAACTTCACATGCTTGCCATGCTTTGATCTTCTTGATTGTTTATTCATGTTTCATAAGTTTACTTGTCTTTAAAGATGTATTTACTTAATAAACTCCCTTTAATCCAAAGTGATACTATGATTTCTTCTTGGCTTTGACACTTGTTTGATTCTTGAACATACTTTCTTTAAAGATACTTCTTGTTTCTTCTTTCTTTGTTACAACTTTTACTTGATAAGCATGTTGACTTTCCCCTTTGTGTTTAACACTTGTGGTGTGTATGTTTTCTCTTATGTTAGTAAATCAATATTTTGTTATATACTTGTGCCCCAACTTGTTGATCTTTATATCAAAGTTAGTATTCTTTCCTTCACCATAATGCAAGATCCGTCTTCTTATACTTGTATTGGTATTAGTTGAACTTTCTCCCTAAAATAGGATGAAATATCTTCTTTCTCCTAAAATAAACCACAACAAACCCTTTTGTTATTTTTACCATGAATTATGAGGTTTTGATCCTCAATTGGTACGTAGGTATAATACTATGTCTTTCCAACAAAAAATCAATAAATATACTGATTTCACCATCTCCACATTCATTTAACAAACAAACAATTTTAAACCAAAAAACATATATTATAAGTGGTTCCTGTAGAGTACTATAGATATATAGGATGTTAATACCTTCCCTTTGTATAACCAACTCCCGTACCTTGGAACTTCATTTCGATGTATTTGCTTCATCCATCTACTATCAGATTCTTTGCCAGATTGACATTTGACATGATGTCGATGTTCATGGTAATTGCTCTACGATTCTTTCCCGTAATTTCTTTGACCAAATTCAAAATCCATGTTGGTTGAAACGTATAGAGAGAAGCAACTATGTACTCAACTTCACAAGACAACATTGCTACTACTGGTTCTTTTATTGAGCTCCAAACACCCGGTGCACCACCTAGCAAAAACACATAACCAATTATGGATTATCTATCATTAGAATCACTACACCAACTTGAGTCAGTGTAATCCACTAACTTGCATTATTTTCCTTCATCCGTTGTAGTAAATAAAATGGCATAGTCGCGATTTCCTTTGAGATACCTTAGCATCCTCTTCGTTGTTGTTAGGTATGATACCTTTGGATTTTGCATGAATCTACTCACCATATCTACATTGTATGCTAGATCAGGCCTTATGTGACAAAGATATTTTATCCCCAGAAGAGTTTCTACGGCATCTGAAACCGTGACAGTTAGCACACTGGACGAATATCCATCTCTTTTATCCTCGGTCAGGGTAAGTAAGAATCAAATCCTTCAACAAAAAGAACGACGAACGACTGACTCTCCTTGAGTGCCTATATCCTCAAGCAAAATTCGAAGATCCCCAATGGAGTATCCTCGAACAGAAAGCGGAAATCCCCAGTAAGGTCGTTCTAAACAAAATTGAAGAATTGCTTTCTTCATCCCCAGCAACAATCAGGGATTTATTTTCCCCATCTAGACGTTGTTACAAGAAGCTACCATACGCTTCAACAATATATTGCATACATACATCACTTACAAAATATCATAACATATACATACGAAACGCACATAACATTCTCATTTATTTTGAGGGCATCATTATGCAATGCATTACATACATCGTGACATTACATAAAACTAACTTTATCTTTTCAGGTTAGTTCCCAAACAGATAGAGATTGTCAATAGTTTATCATCTTTCAGATACAATCAAATAGTAATTCATTCTGATAAACACATTTTTCAAATACAACTAGTCAAAGATTATCTTCCAGATACAGTTCAGATACGATCTAGATATAGATTCATTCTGACACTCATTCCAGATCATCTTCTTGATATTGTTCAGATACGATCTAGATATAGATTTATTCTGACACTCATTCCAGATTCTCTTCCAGATACAATTCAGATACGATCAAGATACATATTCATTATGATACTCATTCTGATACTCATTTTAGTATATCTTCTAGATACGGGTCAGATACGACCCATATATGGATGTCATTCTGATACTCATTCCAGTACATCTTCTAGATACGGGTCAGATACGATCCAGATATGGATGTCATTATGACACTCATTCCAGGTTCTCTTCTCGATACAGTTCAGATACAATTAAGATACAGATTCATTTTGATACTCATTCCAATACATCTTCTAGATACGGGTCAGATATGATCCAAATATGGATGTCTTCTGATACACATTCCATTATACGATCAAGAAGAATAGTGAAGACGGAGAAGAATAGTGGGGCACGCGAAATTACATTTTATATGCTTAGTTTATTTTAAATTTAATGCAAGTCATTTTGTAAACAGATGAGGGCGTAGCACCACTGGTTAGGAGTTTGTGTTGCAAGTGAGAGGGGGTTGGTTTGAAACCTGGTGTTGAACAATTCCCATTCCTTTTGCATTTTTTCATCATTTTTACTTTGTTATACATTTTGTACTTGGTTTCAAATATTATGTGTTCAAAACCATTGAGTTCATGGCTCAGCGGGTAGCCTTTTAACCAATCACCATCAGGGCGTGGGTTCAAGCCCCTTTGGCTACAAAACCTAATTTTTTATCACTTATTTATTTTGTTTTTTATCAACTATCACACAACTTTTCACCAAGAAAATTAACTTATTTTTGGTTGATTTTTTATACACTTCTCATTGGCTACCCTTATTTTTTGAATATGTGAAAAATACCAAAAAAATATTATTTATTTCACCTTTTTTTATTTTATTCCAAAGTAGTCCTTTTAGTTGTTTTTTAGGACTTTTTCTTTGGTTTCCTTGTTAATTGCTTGACTAAATCCACATTGAATGACCATGCTATGTCTTTATTTAATGTTGTTTAATACCACGTCCCTTGTGTATATTTGTACCATGATCAACTTGATTTTATTAGGGTTTAGCACTTGATTTTAATACATGATGCCATGCTTTGTTTGAAAACCCTAATCATGATTCATGACCTATATTTTGACCTTAATACACATACTTGTTTGAATACTTCATTCTTACTTGATCAATGAATACTTGAAGTACTCTTGCTTAAAAGTTTGACTTTATCTTGATCATATATCATGCATACTCCTAAATTTTGATAATATGGCTTAAACTTCACATGTTTGCCACGCTTTGATCTTCTTGATTGTTCATTCAGGTTTCATAAGTTTATTTGTCTTTAAGGATGTATTTCCTTCATAAAATCCCTTTAATCCAAAGTGATACTATGCTTTCTTGTTGGCTTTGACACTTATTTGATTCTTGAACATACTTTATTTAAAGATACTTCTTGTTTCTTCTTTCTTTGTTATAACTTTTACTTGATAAGTATGTTGACTTTACCCTTTGTGTTTAACACTTGTGGTGTGTGTGTTTGCTCTTATGTTAGTAAATCAATATTTTGTTATACACTTGTGCCCCAACTTGTTGATATTTATATCAAAGTTAGTATTATTTCCTTCATGATAATGCAAGACCCATCTTCTTATACTTGTGGTGATATTAGTTGAACTTTCTCCCTAAAAGATCATGAAATATTTTCTTTCTCCTAAAATAAACTACAACAAACCCTTTTGTTATTTTTACCATGAATTATGAGGTTTTGATCCTCAATTGGTATGTAGGTATAATATTATGTCTTTCCAAACAAAAATCAATAAATATACTGCTTTCCCCATCTCCACATTCATTTAACAAAAAAACAATTTAAACTAAAAAATATATATTATAAGTGGTTCCTATAGAGTACTATAGATACATAGGGTGATAATACCTTCCTTTTGTATAACCAACTCCCGTACCTTGGAAGTTCATTTCGATGTGTTTGCTTCGTCCATGTGCTATTAGATTTTTTGCCAGATTAACATCTAACATGGCGTCAATGTTCATGGTAATTGCTCTACGATTCTTTCCTGTAATTTCTTTGACCAAATTCATAATCCACGTTGGTTGAAATGCACAGAGAGAAACAACTATGTACTCAGCTTCACAAGACAACTGTGCTACTACTGGTTCTTTTATTTAGCTCCAAACAACTGGTGCACCACCTAGCAAAAACACATAACCAATTATGGATTATCTATCATCAGCATCACTACACCAACTTGAGTCGGTGTAATCCATAAACTTGCACTAAACAAAATGGCATAGTCGATATTTCCTTTGAGATACCTTAGCATCCTCTTCGTTGTTGCTAGGTATGAAACCTTTGGCTTTTGCATGAATCTACTCACCATATCTATATTGTATGCTAGATATGGCCTAATGTGACAAAGATATTTTATCCCCAGAAGAGTTGCTACGGTATCTGAAACCTGGACCGTTAGCACACTAGAGGAATATCCATCTCTTTTATCCCCAATCAGGGTAAGTAAGAATTAAATCCTTCAACAAAAAGAGCGGCGAATGACCGAAGATCCCCAGCGGAATATCCTCAAATAGAAAGCGGAAATCCCCAGTAAGGTCATTCTAAACAAAATTGAAGAATTACTTTCTTCATCCTCAGCAACAATCAGGGATTAATTTTGCCCATCTAGACATTGTTACAAGAGGCTACCATATGCTTCAACAACATCTTGCATACATACATCATTTACAAAATATCATAACATATGCATATGAAACGCACATAGCATTCTCATTTATTTTGAGCGCATCATTATGCAATACATTATATACATCATGCCATTGCATAAAACTAACTTTGTCTTTTCAGGAGGTTAGTTCCCGAACAGATAGAGATTGTCAACAGTTTATCATCTTTAAGATACAATCAAACAGTGATTCATTCTGATAAACACATCTTTCAAATACAATCATTCGAATATTCTCTTCCAGATACAGTTCAGATACGATCTAGATATAGATTCATTCTGACACTCATTCCAGATCATCTTCTAGATATAGTTCAGATATGATCTAGATATAGATTCATTATGACACTCATTCCAGATTCTCTTCCAGATACAGTTCAGATACGATCAAGATACATATTCATTATGATATCATTCCAGTATATCTTTTAGATACGGGTCAGATACGATCCACATATGGATGTCATTCTGATGCTCATTCCAGTACATCTTCTAGATACGGGTCAGATAGGATCAAAACATGGATGTCATTCTGACAATCATTCTAGATTCTCTTCCAGATATAGTTCAGATATGATCAAGATACAGATTCGTTCTCATACTCATTGCAATACATCTTATAGATACGGTTCAGATAAGATCTAGATATAGATGTCATTCTGATAATCATTCCAGTACATCTTCTAGATACGGTTCAGATATGATCCAGATACGGATGTCATTCTAACACTCATTCCAGATACAGTTCAGATATGATCAAGATACAGATTCATTCTGATACTCATTCCAGTACATCTTCTAGATACGGGTCAGATATGGATGTCATTCTGATACTCATTCCAGTATATCTTCTAGATACGGGTCAGATATGGATTTCATTCTGATACTCATTCCATTAAATCTTCTAGATACAGGTCAGATACGATCCATATATGGATGTCATTCTGATACTCATTCTAATACATCTTCTAGATACGGGTCAGATACGATTCAGATATGGATGTCATTATGATACTCATTCCAATACATCTTCTAGATACGGGTCAGATACGATCTAGATATGGATTTCATTCTGACACTCATTCGATATTCTCTTCTAGATACGATTCAGATACGATCGAGATGGATATTATTCTGATACTAATTCTGATATATTCTTCAGATACAGTCAAGACATAGACTCATTGTAGAACACCATTCAGATACAATCAAGACAAGATTCATTCTGACACTCCCCAGCACATCTGCTAGATACAGTTGAACACATACTCATTCTAGTATACTTCTAAGATACCGTCAAACGTAGACTCATTCTAATACTCCTATCAACAATTACTTTGGATGGAATCTATAAGCCCATCTCCAATGACACTCTGTCAATTTTCCAAATGGAATCTTTAAGCCCATTAAAGAAATATAATCAACCATAGGCGTTACTTTATGCACCGGCGAGCATAAATTTCTGGGCACTTAAGTGTTCAATCCACTTCCACCTTCAGACCACGAATGGCGAGCATGCCAATCTAACTCTTCAGGTTTAAGAAGATTGAACAGGCGAAGATGTTGTACCCCAAAATTTACCTCCCATTTTCAAGACAAATTATTTCAATAGGACTCCCCATACTCATGAAAGTCTCAAACACTCAAGACTTATCAAGGATTGATCAGATGGACTCTCTTCCTAAGCAATTGACCTACAACTAGGGTTTTGGTTTTCTCAAGTAAATTGAGCTGATAAGGCTTCAAGTGGATTTCATGGTTCCTCATATGGTTCAAAGAATCTTCATGTTAAGTTTCAAGCCTTGCATCACAAGTTTGCTCAGCCAATTACTCAGATGATTGAAAATCAACTATATTGGATAAAAAGTCAATTATGGTCAACATACAGCAAAACTCAATATTTTTGGTCAACATCAAGATTTTGAAGTCACATTCATCATTTTATCAAGGTTTGATCATGATTCATTAAGAAAACTCAAGATTCATCAAAAGACAAAATTTACCAAATTAGGGTTTTCTTAAGGAGAAGTCAACTGAACTTTGACCAAGAATAACTTTCACATGCTTCATCAAAAATTACTCAACCAACTCCTAACTTGAATGAAATTCAATTCTCTACAACTTTGTCTCTCTAAGATCAAGGCCAAAAATGCTTCATTTGAGAGATATAGGCAAAAACATTACATGTCATTTTAAAAGTCAGCAAAAAAAAATCTTTTGTCAGAGCAATTTAAATCAACTTAAAGACTTCAAATAAAAAAGTGACCAAAATGAGAGTTTTAGGGAACGTCTTGATATTTCCAAAAAGTTCCAGATCACCTTAAAATGACAAAATTTGAGAGAGTTATGATTGGTGCAAGCTGAGCAATTTTGAGAAAATGCATGAAACAAACCACAATTGAGCAATTTTGGACTTTTAGGCTAACGAGTCTAACTTTTGGAGTTCAAACGTTTTTATGAAATGTTTAGGAGCCCCTAAGTCCATTAATGCATTCTTTTAATTTTTTATTTTATTTATTTTGATTTTATTCATTTAAATTCAAAATTAAATTAAATAAATATTAAATAAATGTACAAGACATATGGGCTTTTGTTTTGGATCATTTTAAAGCCCAAGATCACATATCCAACATAAAAAAACCATGAGGAATGAATAAGGAAATATATATTCATGTTTTGGAAAGTTTTGCAAATGTGTTGGAAATAAATAATGACTTTGATTGCACACGTTTCCTTCCAAGAATGTTAACTTAAAATATCATCCATTATAAATAGAGGACACACTCCATAAGACAAGGACACTGATGGGTTTCCATATAAACAAGTTCTCAAACACAAAATTTTCAAAGAATAGGTGCAAATCGTATCCTAGTCTTCCAGCCATTCTCAACTGAAATGAAGCATCTAGTCCATAACCACGCTCAACTGTGCCCAGAACTTCTCCCCTCAATCACACCGGTGGTAAGGATTTTCTAATTTAAAATTTCTCAATTCTTGTGTTATTAATAAGTTTCATATGTCCAAATGTGTTAAACAAGAAACATAGAACATGTTGGAACCAAGCGTGTGAAGAGAAGAGGGGGATTCGAACCCCAGCGATACCAAAACCCTTTTTGCTTTACTTTCTTTATTTTCCTTTTTTATCATTTATTTTATTATTAATTAACTTGTTTTTAATCAAAACTTATACATAAAAAAATCAGAAATAAGCCTTATAATAAAATCAACAAAAAATTAGTTTTAGGGTGTAAGTTAATTAATTGATTTTTTTTGGACAATTAGATTTTAGGATTTTTATTAATTAAAATCAATTAGAATTAGGATTTTAATTATTATTATTAATTAACACTTAAGTTATTTTCATAAAAACACCAAAAATATGAACTTAGATTTTTAGGGCATTTAAACATTTTTTCCAACACTTTCTTATTCTTTTTGCTATTTATTTTTCTTAGACAATTGTATAGGTCACACAGTTTAATGTAATAGTTTAGATTTACGTCCCCACATTTTTCTAATTATGTAACTCTCCCAAAACCCTGTAATAGTGTAGATTTACATTCTCGCTTTATCTTTTTCCTTATATATATATATATATATATATATATATATATATAGCTGCTAGTAAATAGGCTTGTATGAAAAGAATAAAGTCAAATGTATATAACCTTAATTTTCAAGATAACATAACTGAAACCAATACACTTTTCACAGTTCACCTCTAGGGTAACCTCTCTTCGTTGCCCTGCGATACTAATGGTCACGTCCCACAAAAACGGGAATACTTTAGCAAAGACCCTTGGTTAAACAATATCATCATGGTCCCTTTCGAATAAAGATCATATCCCTCGATGACCCTTCGTGTTTCCTACCAAATGATCTAGTCCCTTCGATGACCCTACAAGAAAAATGATGATATTGCCTTCGAATTACTAAAATATCCTTACATGTTGCCTTCTATGACCATACGAAGACCCTACGCCTATTCCTTCACATCCAATAGATAGGACTACCTACCAACTAATGGTGTGGATAGTATTATCTCTAACGGAGAAGGAAAATAACAAGAACGACTTTTAGTGGGTAAGACTCAAAAAATTGCTTTCTCATAACAGTTTCAAACAAACAAATTCATTTTTACACCTCACGTTTCAAAACAAATATTTTCAAAAAAAACACGTTGTATACATTCTTGAGGACTGATACAAGAATTATTACAAAGTCTTCCTTACAATTGGCATTCAAAATATTTTCAAGTCACACACACACAAAGCAAGTTTAAAGTGAGCTAAGCAATTAAGAGCCCGTAGATAACTACGGGTGAAAAGGGTGCTACACCTTCCCTTTTCATAACTTACCCTCCGAACTCAAAATCTATCAAAGGTCTTTCCTATTCTTTTCACCTTTCCTCATTGGATAAAAGAAATGTCAGTGGCGACTCTTGCTATCCACAACATTTACGATAAAACGTGAAACAAGTCAGTTCTCCCATTGTATTACACCTCCACAACTGGTAAGAACTGCAGTACTATTGTTGTACCCAAAATTTTGACCTAAGATATCATCTCCCATCTGCATCATTACATTGCAAGTATTTTGATCTATTGATTTTAAAAATTCATAACTTTCTCGAGTCGAGAGCTATTTATTTTGAACACTAAATTATTTAATCGATTCATGCTAAAACAATGTTTATTAATTATTTATTATCTTAAATTTAAATAATTGGAATTTATTTTCAATTGTTATATAATTTAAAGATTTATAGATAATAAAATAAATATTGGAAAAGAGGTTTATTATTTGATCAAACAATGTTTATTAATTGTTCGTTATCTTAAAATTAGATAATTGGAATCTGTTTTCGGTTATTATATAATTTAAAGATTTATGAATAATGAAATAAACATTTTGAAGAGAGGTTTATTAATTGGTTAACAGTGATTATTTAATTATTTATCATTCTAAGTTAAATAATTGAAATTCTGTTTTCAATTGTTATAATTTAGAAAATTATGAATAATGAGTTAAATAATTGAAATTGTTAATTGATCAATGATGTTTATTTATTTGATTATCATTCGGAATTTAAGTAATTGAAATTAATTTTTTAATTATTATAAGTTAAAGAATTATAATCAATAAATAAATAATTGGAAAGAAAAAGAATTAATCGGGAAACAATAGAATTTTATTTTTCTTTATTACAATTGTTATTTAAATATTGTATTATTTACAAAATATTTATAATAACAAATTACATAAAAGTTTAAAGGAAAATAAAACTATTCTAATGTTTTCTAATTCTAAATCTTTTACCCAATGCCTTTTGTCTGCCCACTTGATTTTACCTGCAAAAACAATTAAAAGAAAAATTAGAATTGAACAAATAATTAAAAGCAGAAAATTATTTAGTGTTCATCATTAAAAGCAACGGCTGGAATCAGTTTACCCTTTTTTGCAAATCACGGGATTTCTCCCGGTTCACAAAAAGAGAGGAATTTTTATTTTCATAAATGAATGCACAATTTTGAATGCACAAATTCATTTTATTTTCAAAACTGCATAATTAAAAGTTAATTGCATTTTTCAGAGTCCAATGCATATTTCAAAAAATATACACAGCATACAAAAGCCCATGCATAATTTCAAAACAGTATATGCAAGACAAACAAAATGCAACGTTAACATGCCATGCAAACATGGGGGAAGAAGCCAAAACAAATAGGCTCCTTACTGTTACATTGCAAGGACAAAAAGAAAGCATGCAGTTTAAACCAATTTGCAAGCAATATGCATTCCCTTTTCATCATATTCCAGCACTGTTGTAATTTCAGAAGAAAACAGTACATATCATTTTATTGTCAAAGTTGTACTGAGAGAGAGAAGAGAGGAGGAAGTGTGGTTTTACAGGTTTGGCTTAGGCAGGAAATAGATACAAGACAACTGCAGTAACACAGTCAGTAAGAAGACAGAAAGCATGGAAAAAGATACAAAACAAACTGATGTAACATTATGTACAGAGGCATCAAAGAAAATATTAAAAATATACCAAAGCCCTCAACGTAAACCTGAAGGCCAAAAAACTGTTATAACATAACAAGAAAAATCACTACACACATTCATCTATCTATCTCCAAGCCTTCAAAACTCAGAAAAATTATTGTCAAACAAATATACAAGAATTCTCAAAGTACCAAAAAGCATAACTTCAAGAACCTTGCTGCCTCAAAACCGAACCTCTTAACCATGTCAAACCTGTCCTGTTTTAAAGCCTAAGCCATGGAAGCTTAACCATAAACCAACAACCTTGGCCAAAACCTCATTAACCTGATTGAGCCCTCAAACCAATATCACAAGCATCATTCAAAACCATACACAACCTAAACCATTAACCTGCTACTGATTAAACCATTTCAAAAACCAGTAGAACCATTTCAAAACCAGTAGCCATGGCCTAAAAGCTGAAAACCAGCATGAACACCATAACCACAATGCAACTTATCTGAGATTGTCCAAACTAGAAAGGCCTCAGAATTCGTCATCATAGGCTATCATAAGGCAACAGTAACAAGGCAAGGAGGAGAAGAAGAGGAAAGCTAATCAAAACAAAGTGTTCCAACATAGCATGTTCAAGGCAACCAGAAAAGCCTCAGCATAGCATCATTGGCCAAAAGCAAAAGCATACAGAAGTGAGAACGAAGGAGAAAACTAGTCAAAAAAAGCATTTTTCAACAGTAGCACTCAAACGTCCAAAACATTGAAGCATACAGTACCAAGGCAAGAAGAAGAAGGACACAAATACACAAACCAGGGTCCAGTAGTCCGAAGCAAGCTCGCGACGCATCACCTTTCCTCGCCGCCCTTGGCCTCCGTCGCACGCCCCAACTTCCTCCTCCGTCTCCGCCTCTAGGTAACGATTTCTTTTCTTTCTTTGACTTTCATAATACCTCCAACAAACAATAATAGAGAATCAAAATCAAGCAGATAAAAACATGAACATGCAATAATCAAAACCTAACGAAGTAAAGGACGAAGCTTGTACCGTAAAAATCCGTCGCCCCCTAACGTTTGGTTGGAGGGAAGAGGAAAGCGGGATGCTGGTGGCCATTGAGGTGAGAAGCTCAGGCAAAAGCTCAGGCAGAAGCTCAGGCAAAGGCAAAAGATGCGAAGACGAAGAAGAGAGAAAGATCGCCGCTCTGCACATAACCAAACCCTAATCCCTTTTCCAATTAACAAATCATGTTTAACCCTAAAAACGTTTGTAAAACCAAATGGGCCTCACCCCATTTTCCTGCCTAAGCCCAACGATTTGCTTTATTCACCCCCTATCTTGCTTCTGATGCTATTAATCTTGGGCCTCCTAAAACCCCTTTTGGCCCATTTTGTTTTTTCCTTTAGTTTGTTTTAATGAATCAACTTAATTCACTTTTTGTTTCTAATTAATAATAATAAACAACCTTTCTATATAGTTAATTAAATATATTATTCTTAATGGTATTAGTTACTAATGAACAAATTTTGTTATATTAATTAGGGCCTTTTATAAAATTAGTTAAAATACTCAATTTAGTATAAGACATTAAGTCATCTTTTAATAATACTTTATATTAAAAAATATCAAAACTCTAAAAAGGGATAAAAAATAGAAACTTAAAAAACTTAAAAAAAACATTTTATTCCCCTTAATTAATTCTCATTTTACTTTTATCCATTTTAAAAATGCGTAAAAATGAAAACTATTAAAAATACTTTCTTTTCATTAATATTAAACAAAAATCATAAAAAATGCATATTTATACCCTTTAGTCTTTTATTTAAATTGTTGTATATCATTTATTTATCATAATTTTCTGCTTACTTGTTTATTTTGTTTACGTTTAAATCCAAGGGAAAAAACGATTAAATTTGTCGACTTCATGTCCTCAAGTCTAATTGTGCGAACTTTCGCATTTCATTAAAACTTAGGATAATTTTTCCTCAAATATTCAATCTTTTCGAAACTTATACCTTTTAAGCAAAAACTTCGACATTAGGTCGTCGTATCTTCAAAAACCCGTCCGTACCCCTTTTTCGGCCAAAACGATTCATTTTTCAATCAAACGAACGATTTTAATAAACAGATATTTCAAAAGGTTCCTATAGAGTACTATAGATACATTGGGTGCTAATACCTTCCCATTGTATAACCAACCCCCGAACCATAGATCTTTTCAAAAAACGCCTTGTATCTTTATTACTTTTAAAAAGTATTATTTACATTGCATCTTTAGGGTTTTATTTCGCTCTTTCCCCTTTTCCCTTGGAAACAATAAAGCGCGGTGGCGACTCTTGCTTTTGTGAGACGAATTAATCAATAATTCGATCTTCGATTTACCCCGCTACATTTTTTATCGCTACAACTATCAAGACGATGCCTATACCCGGTTATGTGAAAAGATGTGAGAGTCGTGAGCTTCGTGGCCCCTGTACGAGTGCTCAGAGAATCCACGAACGGTTCTTCGGTCGGTAGCTAATACATGAACCATTTGTACAATAATGACACATAGCATACCACAACTCCTTTCTTACCATACCTGGAATGGATAGAAAATTAAGTGTTGGCCAGGATTGTCGGTACCGAATTCGGATTCATGAACACACAAATAGCTTCCAGATCTACTAACTTCTCAACATCCACAAAAATAACTAGACCATAAATCAAAACAGCTATGAGAGCGTTGAACTCAACCCACTTACACTTAGTATCCGTTTCTCTAGCTTTGCATACCATAAAATCCTCAGAGAGACCACTGGTTGTACCTCTCTTCCTCCAATTTCCTTTCGCATTGCTCAGGCTCAATTAAAGTGCCTTAGTAATGGCATCATAATTGGGTTCATTTGGAACACAGGAAAAAGGAATATCATCGGTGATTTTGATCCCCGAGATATAATAATACTCCTCAAGAGTTGGTGCTAGTTGATAATCTTGGAATGTGAAACATCATAGTTCTGGATCATAGAATTGTAACAGAGTATGAAGAGCTCTATCCTCCACTTGAACATCCAACAAAGGTAAAAGATTGTTATATTGTTTGCTAAAGGCTTGTGAATTCGGATAAACCACCACCCTACTCAATTCTTTCAAATGAGGACAACTGGAAGCACCAAACTTGTAACGGAACACGTCCCTGGTGTCTCTCTTGACAACATCATGGTTTTTTGTCATTTTTTATATAGACGTTTACTCTGAAACACCCTGGAAATGAAATGCAAATGCAGGTTAACCCTTTTTTAGCATATATATTTTTCTTACATTTCTTTTTTAAAAATGAATATGCCATGATGCAAGGTGCAATAATTCATGGAATCAAGATTTCCAACATCGGAAATCTGTTGTGTTGTTTCTAGATGTGCCGAGAATATCAAGATCAATAGTTCGGAACATAAACCACAGAAAACTAAGTCACTAGTGGAATACGGTCACCAAAAAAAGAAGATCACCATCAGAATAAAGTCACCATTTGTACCTGTAAAGATTATCCCTCCCACTCACGGATAAAGACTAGGTCTGAGTAAGCCAATGGTAACTCAAAATTATGGGTTCATCCGGAAGCACTATCATCAAGCCACATACGTGGATGACGATAAGACCCTGTTTGAACCTCATCTGAGTGTAGACGACATGACTGCACTGGTAGGACCTTCGTCCAATAGCTGTCATGTTCTACTATATTATTAGGTTTCCTAGATAGGGCACTCTAGCCTGAGTACTGGACCTTTTATCTTAATAGTAACATATCCAACTTGGACAACCAAAACCCAACACAGCAGATAACCAATATGGAAAGAAATAAAATCTAATGCAAACACGTATGCTCAGGTAATCATGTATGAATGAATAAACTAGAAGCATAAAAATAAACACCCAAAGAAAAGAAAACAAGAGCTAGGAGAGACTTCGGGATGGCTAGCATTTGGTCAATCTTTTCCCAGTGAAGTCACCAGCTGAAACAACCGGCCGAAAAAATCATCAAGATGAAATCAATGAAGTCTCTATCGAACATTTTTTTATCCTACGGAAGGGAAAGGTAAACATTCAGTAAACCTGAAAAGGGTGAAATCACTATCAAACGACCGAGAGATCGGGTAAGGGAATCTGTTACGCGAGGGGAAGGTATTAGCACCCCACACGTCTGTAGTACTCTATGGTATCCACTCTCGTTATTCTTATTTAAGGGTGTGTTCAAAGTCTATGTCTAAGGTTTTAATTAAAAATAAAAAGAAAGAGGGAGTGCATTCAAAAGAAAAGAGAAAATAATGTAGGAAAAATAAAGTTGTGCTCGTTCGGGCCCTACCCCAATGCCTACGTATCCCTTTTAAGGAATCAGAGCATCCGTAGTTCGGCTCTTTTGTTTTGGTGGGTTTGTGTTTTTTAGTTTAACAATGTTAAATTCAATCATTCCACCACTGCTTGACCTTTGGAGACTTACGACCTGTAGTGGAAAGGAACTAACATGCTCTTTTGAAAAAGAAAAAAAAAAGAAAAAAGGGGCCCAAAGGCGCAAAAGAGTTTGCATCGGTTGATGTTTTTTAACTTAAAAAAGGATTTGAAAGTTATTAGACGTTTTATGCATTTTCCAAGAAAAGAGTTTTAGTCTTAATGCAAGGATGCAAAAGAAAGAGAAAAAACATCTAAGGGAGACTATCCTAAATATATCCCTAAGGTTATCATATAATGATTGATCCTAAGGTTGAGTTTTAAAAGGGAAATCTCTATCCTACATTAGCATGCATGGATACCTATTCTAAGGTCTAGCTCGAATTGGGAAAGAAACAAGCACATCTTAAGGGAGCATAGTATATACAAACAAGTGCTTTGGCAAAAACACACAATCGGGGTATACTGACTCAGGGGATTGGGGGTATAAGATAAAATGATTTAGCTAAGGGGAGCGGATCACCCGAAGAAAACAAGCGGGAGACTGAGATGAAATAAAAAAGAAAAGCATTACTTTAGCTAAGGGGAGCGGATCACCCGAAGAAAGCAATCGAGTAGCAAAGTGTCAACAATGGCCATTGTGAACTCCTGACAAAGTGTGTGGGTTTGATTACAAAATCCTTTTCCACTTGACCGACTCGATATGTATGATTTTCACAAATCCAAAGCATCGACGTACAACGTGAGCTAAGGATGACACAGACGAAATACGGGGGTCGATTGTGAACCCTTTCCACTTGCATCCTTTTGAGGACTTATTAGGATAGGGGAATATGCGAGAACAAATGTAAACACACCTGCTGAATACCTACTTCAAAGGTAGGATTTTAAACAAACACAAGTAGCACACATAATGCACGTAATGTGGAATTTCCCTAAACGACTCTTTAAATAAACCAGAGGGATTCCTGACATGATCAGCAACGGAGATCCCCGCCATACATCTTTATACCTATTTCTCATGGCAAGGAAAGTCGTAAAAGCCCTACTTGACATGATCTCTAGAAAGAAATAAAATGCGAAAAGGAAAATAGAAGGGAAATGTACCAAACGGATGACAATCCATAGATGGAGAGCAATAGCAAAGAAACCCGGAAAACTTTGCGAGTTGATATCACCAATAAAGAAAATACAACAGCCTAAATGTCAAAGTATCAACAAATCAAGATCGAAATATGTAGCAGACACATCTGAATATCAAAATACACCTGCACGAAACACAATCCATACAGTGTATAACAATCACATGGCGGAACGTGTAGCGGGCACATCCGTTTGATGCAAAAGTACCTGTACGAAATACAATCCATACAGTATAATATCATTTGCGCATCATACACAAACTTTTACTAACAAGTGATCGCATAAAGCACTTTTCTACCAATAATCATGTGTCAATTAAAGGTTAAAGGCTTAACAATGTACCTTGCAAAGTATTCATAAAAGGAGTTAGAATAAACAAGGCAATATGTGCAAACATACATTAAAACAATGTGAAATTCAATATTTGTGTCTGGGTAACTGGTTACCTTAACTGGGTAACCGGTTACCATAACTCAAAGAGTTAAGGAAAATGCTACTGTTTTGAGGTAACCGGTTACCATAACTGGGTAACTGGTTACCATAACTCAAAAAGTTAAGGAAAATGCTACTATTTTGAGGTAACCAGTTACCATAACTGGGTAACAGGTCACCCGCATGCGGATTTCAAATTTTAGTTACGAGGAAAGGGTGGTAACCGGTTACCATAATCGGGTAATCGATTACCACACAGGCAGAAAGTATCTTTTTCTAACTTTTTGATGATTTGGCTCATGGCTTAGGAAATTGATCAAACACCAAATCTTCACACATTCAACACATTATTTTGCATAATTCAAGGTCTAGATTCAAACTTCACATGCTTGATTAAGATCAACAATTAAACCTCATGCAACATCCTCAATTTATTTCATCAATTAAGCACTTTCATGATAATCAACTTAATTCAATAAGCACTTAATTTCACTATCCAATTACGGATCTACACATGATAATCAAATCAAATCACGATGCTAGTATTAGATTTTTATTCTCGATTCAAAATTCAACCTAAATTCATTTCATGCTTGATTAAAAAAAAGTGTTTCTCAAATAATCACTTATTTCAAAAGTGCTTAACTCAAGAAAACTCACCGATAAAAGTGAAGAGAAAGCTTAGGTTTTAAGATTGCAACGAACAGATCAAGGATCAGAGAAGAATTGCTTTTGATATTGACTTTTAAATCTTGATCAAATTATTGTTGTGTTCTTGATAAAAAAAGTTGTAGAACTTTGATTAGATCTTTGAGAGAATTGAGAGAAAATATTTTTATGATTATGAGAACTTGTGAATTATGAGAGCTCTCTCTCTCTCTCTCTCTCTTGAAAATTCAGATTTCAAGATTATATACATGGGTCAATTGGGCTTAGGATGTGCAATTGGATTGAGCCTTGACTTGAAAGTGTGAGTCCGACAAGACCGCGAAGTGCCACATCATCATCCGTATGCAATCTTCAAAAAGTTCCAACAAGAAAAATAAATATAATCAAATTTGTGACGCGTTGCCAAAAGAATAGACTCAATCCGATAAACAGCGAGGAAGTTATGAATTTTTGAAGTTTTACTGACACTGTGTTAGACAAAAATAATTATTTTATGCAGAATTTTATTGCGTCACGCACGAAGAAGACCAAAAACAAGAACCTTCGGGTCACCAATTGCTTTTAGCATCTGAAGATGAGTTGTAGTAGGAGAAATTCATGAACCAACACAAACAAACCCAGCTCAATACGATAAAAATCGAGTGTGATATAAACTTTACCGTATCAAACATTAACACAAATGAATTCCGGTTCAGCACCAATATGTCTTCAGAAACTCAAAATTCACAGATCCTTCCTTCGTGAATCAGCTTTTAGCCTCCAAAGACGACATCAAGATGACATCAAGATGGAATTTTGGCAATCGACACTGTGTGCATACGATAATCCTTCCAAAAGTTATGAATTTTTAGTGCACACGAAATAACGGTTCAGTCCACTTACTTTGTATTTTTTTACTGCATATCTTCCAAAAGAATGGCATATTTGGAGACCTTCCTTCGAGATTTAACTTTTGGTCCAAACACGAAAGTTAAAGAGAACACCGAGGCGGTTTTAAAATCTCAAGAACTAATCCAAAACACCCTACCAAATGGTAGATAAGAGTTTCCAAACTCAAATCAGCTGAAAAACTATTTCCTATTTGCACTGCTCAAAATTCACCGAAAACCCCCCAAATCTTCTGCAACTCGACATGCATTAAACAAATATGGAAGATTTATTGTGTTGACCAAAATACCCTGATCCCATGAGTACGGATCGAAAGATATGCATGTATGCGCATGTTGACAAAGTATAAGCCAATTAAAGATAGACAAATAAAGAGGGAAAATTTTGGGGCACAACAGTCACCAATGAGATTGTTGGCTAAGGATGTGAGTCTTGCATGCTTGTCTTTGTAGAACTGATATTCCTTGTAGAGTTATGGAACTATATTATGGTTATCCTTTCCAGATTTGGCGATCTTTGCATACTGCCCTTCCTAATATAATTTTACAACCCTCATTTCCGTATAGAGTCTCCTCTGTATGAGGAAATTCTTTCGGAGGTCTTTTAGCTCATGACAGACTTGCTCATATTTTTCTACCCTTTGAGAAAGAAGATTCTTTACTTCCATCTTTCCAAGGCGTTATCTTACCTCTGATTGCTGACTTTCTTGGAGACTGGTAGTAAGGAACTAGATTTGATCTTCAGAATCTAGAGCTCCTTGTGCTAAACCTTAGATTTGGCTCTCATATTTGCTTCCATCTCCTTTTTTTCTTGTAAGTATTTTTCGTACCACCTATTCAATCTTCCAATTTCACTCACAGTATTATATAGCCTTTAGTTGTGAGAATCTAAGTTGAAAGTAGCACTCTATAGTCATTCGGTCAAATGCTTCCGCTTTAGGCTCTCCTTTTCAAATACTTCACAATCTTTTTGAATTTGTTGATCTTTTGACTCAAGCTCTCGTTGCATCTGTCTTTTCTCTTTAGCAATGTTATGAAGACTAATCTCCAATTCCTCTTTCTCCTTTGAGCTTGATCCAAGGCTTTCTTCAAATTGTCTATCTCTTCTAAGGATAAAGGAAGCGGATCTGGGACATCTGGCTTGTACTCAGGATTAATTTCGAATGGTAGCTTAACAAATTGAACTCTATCTAAAACCCATTAAGTGTAGGGTTTTCTTGCCATGACATTCTTCCTTTCGGCCTTTCTTTTGTTGACCCTATCCCAAGCTCGGATGATCTTTTTGAGAAACTCACAGTCATTTTTGCCCATGTCGTGAATGATCAATTATTGAAGTTGTTCATCGGAGGGTTTATCCTCCAAAGGGTACCCAAGTTGTCGCAAAGCCAAAGTAGGATTATAATTGATGCAACCACGTGACCCAATCAATGGAGCATTCTGAAAATCTCCGCAACTGTAAATGATATCTCTGATGTTTAGCTTCTTGGCATACCACAACACATAATCAGCAGTAAGAGGCCTTAATTTTTGAGGTCACTCAAATCGTGTCAAAGTTTTGATCATGTAGTCTTCCATATAAAGATGAGACATAAACCAAGAATATAAGAGCGAGATACAACAATTCAGCGTACCCCTCTCCTTTTCATAACGAGTGTGAAGAGCATAGTAAACATCGGCAAGTAGAGCAGAAGTTGGGTCTGCATTTAAAGCTTTTGGGCCCCAAAACACACTAATAGCTGCAGGGTCAATATAGTCCAAAGTCTGCAGAAATAGAATTACACCAAAGACAAGCAGTCTCAAACAATCAACATATGACTCTCATTCTTTCTTATTGGCAAAAGAAAGGGCTTTAGCTTCCAAATATTGCTTTTTAATCCCTTGTACATCACCGTCTCTTTTTTAATTAGGTGACAAATTAGAAAAGGGTATCCCTAAACCTCTTGCTAAATCTTTAACATCAATAGTTTGTGCAATTCCCACATAAACTTTTTCTTTAGAAAAATTCAAAACCTATCAAATTCTTCCAAAGTCGGCGCTAGTTGAAAATTTTGAAAGGTGAAACACCTTAACGGCAGATCGTAGAACTGAACCAAGGCATAGATAGCATTCAATTGTACATCCACTTCTGTTAACTCAAGAGTATCCCCGTAATGGACAACAAACATCTTCGTAGCTCTTTCAGACAATTTCCCCTTGATGATTTTTATCTTCGTCATATCTGGCTTGACGGCATTAACACAGACAAGTTATTTCCCTTTGGCATCCATTTTTAGGATACTCACAAAAAACCTTTGATTATTTTTTTTAATCTTGTGAATAAGACAACAAAAAAATGCAAAATAATGAATGTTTGAAATGCAAGATGTATGAATGTATGATGATACAACATAGTAACGGGATTTATGAAAAGTATCCTTAATTGGTAGGTTTCTAGTTTCGGCCTACGGATATTCTACCCTCTCCAAAAGGTGGCTTCCTTAAAGGTGTCATGGATTACATTATAGGTAAAGGCACAAGGGCCTCCTTTAAGCAGAGCCTCTTTGTAGACTGAAATTATTGTCTCTAAGGTCGTAAAAGGTCTCACCATGAGATTTTAGTTTAGAATTATACAAAAGGTCATAGGTTTCATTCCAAAGTCCTATAACCCAAGAGGATACCTCTTGAGACATATACCATTTTTGGAATTTCACCGACTCTAGGTGAAGTCGTCACAAAAACTCATAGGGATGATATATCCCCTTGGCCAATAGACGAACCTTCTTTCTAAGGTTTTTGAAAATATTTTTTTTTGAAATAAAATCCCGCCACAATATAATAATATAATGAAAATAACAATAAATAAATATACAAGGTAATAAATAAAATAAATATGGAAAGTAAAAAAACAAAACCCTAACCAATAACCTAAATCTAAAAAGAAGAGACTTTTAAACCCTAGGGTTGGAGTCCCGGAGAGAGTCGTCGGCTGTAATAACTAGCAAAAAATATAGAGTCGTCACTATTAATTTTTATCCTAAGAAGGGAATATAATAGAATAACCCTAATTGATGATACAGAGATTCTAAGTTCTTAACTCACTTTAGACGAAGGGAAGGTGTTAGGTACGCTTCATCTACCTTGTTCACAAGGATACTAGGGTTTAGGTTTAAGGTTTAGGTTTAAGGTTTAGGAGTAGGGTTTTAATTTTTTAGTTAGGGGAGAACACCACGATTTTGAGTCGTATGCCTATGTATTCTCTTATGAGGAATCAGAGTCCCAATTTGTAGTTCGAAGTGTTTAGTTAGTTTTTTTTATGGACTGTGGAAATATTTTGAATTAATCCTTGAACCAAGTCTGGGTTGAAAATAGCGAAATCATAGACGTAGTTCGCAGTTGATAAAAAAGATTTTCATAATCTTTTTTGAAAATATCTTGAATTTAATTATGTTAGTAGAAAAAAGGTTAGTATTTAATGGGTTGGTTGTCTTCGATGTGCTAGGCAATTATGCAAAAATAAGTTTGAATGAGAAAAAGATTTAGTGAAAATTAGAAAAATAGGGTTAGTATTTTTTAGAAAATATTTAATTAAAAAATAATTATTTCCTAATTATTAAAAATATATTAAATAGTTTATATAAAAACTAAATAATTATTTATTAATAGTTTTTATGCAAAAATATATTTAATGCAAATGCTAAAAGTAATTACATGTAAATTAAATAAAAATTAATAAAATAATTTAATTTAGTTAAAAAGGGCGTGTACAAATAAGGATAGGTGGTGTATTAGAAAAATATCTAGAAACTATTTACAAATATAGGGATGTAAGGTATAGACCTAAGTGATTACCTACAAGGATGTGATGAACTATTTAATCGGAAAATTAAACGTATCCACAAATTTAGTTAACTTATTAAAACTACATAATCAATATTTGTTTTTTTTTTGTATTTTTATATTTATTGAATGTGTTAGATGCTTTTTTTCCTAATACAGTTCTATTAAAATCTAAACTAACTACGTAAGTGAATCAATAAAAATAATAATTTAAATAGAGAGAATCAATAAAAATAATAATTTAAATAGAGAGGATCAAATTAAATAATAAACACTCCAATAAAATTAAAGAAACAACTAAAACTAAAGTATAACTAAATGGTATAGATTGAATCTATTGAGAATCAAATTTTTGCATGTGTGTCAGTATAGTGATCTCTTTTCAATGATAAACTTATCTCTCTTTTATGAAATCAATATAATACTATTACTTTAAAAATGTATATAATATATAATACTGACTTTAAGAATACTAGTACTACATGCTAAGGAGTTTTATTTGACTTTAAATATTATTAGTACAAGACAACACACTTCATATTATTTTGAAAAAAAATACAGGAACAACAAAAAAAAATATTTTCTCTCCTTGTCTCTCTTCTTCTTCTTTAGAAGCAACCAAAGACCCGTGTTCTTTTATTTCTCTCTCCATATGAATAATTGTGCATGGAAAAGTGGCATTCTCTAAAGTGTAGAAATTATTGATAATTGTTCGACATTGTCTATTAAAGACAACAACAGAAAACTATTGAAAAATTGTTGATTTGAAGAGATTGTTGATTTCAAGATGATTGTTGATGGAGACTTCAGAGTTTCTTTATTGTTGTTCTTCAATGTGAAGAGCAACAACTTTTAGGAGAACTCTAGTGAGTTGTGGATGAAAAATTGTGTGAAAGAGTGACGTATTTATAGTCAAAATTATATCAAAAAATTAGAAAATTAAGTTAATTGACAAATCAAATTTTATTTGGTCACCAAGCTAACCAATCATAAGATGAGTATAACACAAATTGACATTGATTAACCAATAAAAAATAATTAAACATAAAAGGAAATATTTTTGGTATTTATTATAATTTCTACACTCAATTTTGGTAAAAAGTGCATAAAATCAAATAAATAATTTTTTTTTTAAAATGCATTAATTAAAAGTACAAAAATAATATTTAAATAATAAAAAATGGTTTTTTTGTGATTTTTTTTTTAATATAAATGGAAATAAAATTAGTATCATATAGACAGAAAAATATTCAACGTGCACCAAGTGAGATTTGAATCCATGACCTTATGTTTGCAAGTTTTATTCCTTATCAATTGTGCTATGTTGCATATTTAAAACAAAACTCAATTGAAAGAATATGAAGACGAGCAGGTATTTGTTATTTTAAAAAATACAAATAAATTATTATGTATATTTTTAAATAATCAAAATAATTTAAAAATAAATATTTATAAAAACCAAAAAATATTAGTGTAAACGAACCAAAAGAATTTTAAAACCTAATTTTGAAAAGGCACGCAAATTTGAGGTATGACATTCCATTTTTGTCATAATCAAAAATATATAAGAAAGGCTTAATTGATTTTTGAGACATGTTAAACACAATTAACTAAAAGAATAGTTCATAACATAAAACATAAAATAATCTTATAAGAGAGCATTAAGCAAACTTAAGCACAACACTTATAAGAGACAAAAAAAGAACAGGAAAAGAATAATGCCTAATACTTGGAAGAATTTTGACTTTGTCGAAGAAGCTTTTCAAGTAATCCTTGAATAGATTTATTGAATCCAGCTTGCTCTTTTAGTGTTTCTTTGATAGATGCATGTTATTTCTGCATATTATCAAAAGAACTTTGAAGACGTGAGAAAACACCAGAATTTTCTGAAAGTTCTACTATTTCTATTCTCTTTTGTTCGTCTTGCATTTTTTCTTCAAGCTTTTTAGCAGCTATCTTTTCTGCAGCTTATCTTTTAGTTTTCTCCTTCTCAGTTGCTTCCCTTTCTGCAACCTCTTGAGCTTCAAGGGCCTTATGTCTTTCCTTAGCATCCTTAGCATGCTTGTTTTTCATTTTAGCTGATAGCCTTCAGATTTTTAAATATTCAACATCCACCCACCTGTCAAACCTTCTCCATAAGGCTTTTACTTGGGAAGAACAATTGCTTGAGACATATTTTCCCTTAAGTCTCTCCATTTTTCTCTCGGCATTGATTTAAAGTTGGGCTAGTTTTTCAGCAAAATCAAGATTAGGAGCAGTTTCAACGGAGATCTGATGGCTATGAAAAGTTTATGGGAGAACAACAGATGGAGAACCAACCAGTTTTGAGAAGACAGTTGTTGTAGCAATGAAACTTTGAGAGGATTTGGATTTTCTACTAGGAGTTGTCTTTTCTAAAAGTGATTGGATGGTAGTTTTTGTAGTTATGGTCGAAGTTGATGGAAGAGGTGGAGGGATTATTGAGGAAGCTAAGTTTGTGTTGTAGTTTGTGGTAGTGGTCTCTAACTAAATTGTGGTATCAAGACTTTGGTTTGAGAGAATCAAGAGTTTTTCTGGCTCTGATATTTTAATAGTTTTCAGCTTCTTAGTCTTGGATTTCTTTAGAGGAGAGTTGGTTTTTCTTTTGATATTTTTAGAAGATTTTCCGCAATCTGCATCATACTTTTTTGTAGTGATGTCAGTTCCCTCGACTTCAATTTGTCTACTCGTATCCTTTGAACTTTTATGATTTAAGGATCTATAGATATTGTTGATGGGATAACTTCCCAACATTTTTCAACTATGCCCATATATCTCAGATTTATCCCATTAAAAGATTTTCCAGTTTCAGTGACTAAATTCTTCACAAGATGATGTTAAATGAGATGTTCCACTACACCACTCTCAACAAGAATATCTGAAATTAATCTTCCAAATGGAATATAATTCTTTTTTAGATTTTCCATTATCTCTTGTTTCTATAACAGTATCTTTCAGATAGTTGAAAAGTAGAGATGGAAGGTGTACCTTAGTTCTTTTCATCAGATAGAAAAGAATGAACTTTTGATCAGCGTTCATATAGTCTGTTGAACTGTTACTTGGTCTAGGATTGATGTAACCCAAAATAATCTTGCTCCATACGCGAAGATCCTTTGAGGGATTCATGACTTTAGATGGTTTCTTTCCTATAGTAAGATTTACCCCTTGCTCAGTGAAGATAGCAGGAGTTACAACATCTGTTAGATAATTTGATTTTGAGTTGATGTTATGAACCACTATTCCTTTTGCTTTTTCCATTCCAAGCAGGATAGTAGTTGATTTTACAGTGATGACAACCTTCGTACCCATAACATATGAGACGAAGAATTTGTCATTTGCTTCAGCAAATTTCCAGAATTATCTCACAAGGTTTAAATAAATAGGATTGTAGAGACGGTTGAAGTAATTGCTCCATCCTTGAAAGTTTAGTTGCTCTGTGAGATCTATGGTGTTGTTTTTCATATTTTCAAAATCTACCAGTAGTTCTTGAAGAACATCTAATTTATCTATCGATGAAGAAAACTGAACATGCTCTGGATGATCAAGAATATGATCTTGATGTTGTTGATTTAAAGATGAGGATTGTTGCATTGTTACAGAGGATGGTGATGTAGAACTTGAAACCACTTATAGAGGATATTTTTATTTAGAAGCTAAATCGTAAGCAAGTTTGCACACTTGATCTAGATTAGCATCCATGAGTGAGGATTTTCAGAAGAAAGTTTTTCTAGGGTTTTGAAGATGGGAAAAGTGAAAAGTGAAAAGATGAAGTGTGATGGTGAATAATTTTAAGAAAATGAAACCAGTGAAATTATTACAAATTTTAAGAAAACGTATCAAGTGGGAAAATAATGATGATTTTTAACCTAATCTCAATAAAATACCATCATTCAAAATGTTAATCAATCGGCACATCTATGACTAATTTTAACAAGTGTCAAAATAAATCACTGCCACACGATCGAAAAGTGTACATGAAAAAAGAGTTTTTTTTTTAATTCTAACTTCAAATATAATGATATAATATATATTAAACTTAAGTAAGTAAAAGATTTAGAAAGACCTGGCCAGATAAGAGAACAGTCATATCTTCTCATTTTCTTGGATTCTGATTATTCTCCTTTTCTAACTTCATACACATCTCTTGAAATGTTCTTTGATGAGAGATTTGAGACACTTGTCATAGAATTATTTATTCAATTTACTGGAGAATGAATCTTGTTCTGACAATAAGTGTTTCTTCTGAAATCACTCTTTTATGAAACCAATGTAAAGATTTCTGAAGAATAATATCCTTCAGATGAGGTAGATTTCTGTTGTAATGATGTGTTTGACTTTGTCAAATTCTGATTCTGTCAGGAAGGGATTCTGATTTGATTCTAATCCAGACTTGTATGCTTCTGAGACCTTGCATCTTCTCTTTCTAGATTTGATCCGTCTAAAGATTTGTTTTACATGCACAATCTTCATTTCTTCTACAAGCCTTTGACAATTTCTTCTTACGACTTGCTCAGCTAATTGTTGACAAAATATCTTATGATGCATCTTGTTCTTGATATTTATGAATTACTTTTAGAACCTTGATGTTTTTTCTGATAAACTCAATGCTTAGGATTTATCCCTATTTCTTTCATTTCAATCTATAGTATTCATAGTTTTTCTCTTTTTGGATCTCTCTACACGGTTAAGTGTTTGATTCAAAAATCAATAACATAGTCGGAATCTGATACCAATTGAAGGTAGAGAAACACAAGAAAGAGGGGTTTGAATTGGGTTTTCCAAAATATTTCCCTTTTAAAAACTATTTGATATAACTATGAAAGAATATAGAATGCTAGAAATATAAAGAGATACATTCAGTTTATCCAAGAGATACATTCAGTTTCCTCAGGTGATTTTTCCTTCAGCAAGGAATTTATCCACTATAACTAAACTTATTACAAATGCACGGACTATCCATTGGTGACTAACAATCAAACAATAATCAGCAACCATTGATCCCTTAAGAAATCTGACCTACATGGTCTATCTTAACAGGATTTCACAATGACCCACAACCATTATCATCTTGATTCTTCTGACTAGTACTAGTAACTCAAGGAACAACATAATGATACGTTCGGTGATCTCTACGAGATATAACGATCATTGACCCTAACAAAAATCTGATCAACTTGATCATTCTATGAGGGATTTCTCACAATGACCCTCAGCCAGTGATCTCTTAAGAATTTTGACCTTCCTGGTCCCCTAAGAGATATAGTGATCATTGACCCCATAAGGTTTATGACCAAATTGGCCTCTTAGAATAGGATTTCATCTATGATGACCGTAACCAACGTCTTCTCAAGTATTCTAATCTTCACTCGATCACTTGAGGAACCAACCAATTCTGAATAGAATTGTTTTTCTGGAGGTTACATGAGTGCTTCTTATCAAGCAACCTTCTCCTAGTTTAAGTACATAATTCTGAGCAACAATCCTTGTGTACAAACAATTTACATGAAGATTCTTAAGAAATAACACAATCTAAGAAACAACTCTTGTGTTTTATATTGTTTCTACAAAGATGTATATAATCTAAATTGAGTGCAGCATCTTGTAGTCTTCTTGTCTTCATATTCTTTGTTGAGCAAGTTATGAGAAAGCACTCCTTGCTTCTTCATAATTCTTCCAAGATGTATATGATGGAAGTTTGAATGATATCTTGTACAATTCTTCTTCTTCGTCTTCTTTCTTCATTAAGTAAGGTATGAGCAACAACTCCATCCTTTTTCATTTTATCTCTTCAACATTGTAGATATTTTCTATTAATCATAGCAACGTTGTTTGGACTTAGATATGGTCTTCTTTTCTAATATCTTTGTCACTTTGAATTTGAAGCTTTAGTCTTCTTATATAGCCTACATATGAAAAGGTTCATTGTAAGGATAGAGAAGTCTTTTCTCCTTCCAACAGTTGAATCCCAACGAATATATTCAAGAGATGTTTTGGAATAGTACGAAACATCACTTTCCTAGACCTGCTACTTGCAGTGGTTAATGTACGATAGTGGGGGAACAACTACTTTGAATAGTACAACTAATATACTATTTTCTTCTTGATTAAGCTTCTTGATCATTATCTTCTTATGATGTACTTCTGATTCCGAAGTATTAAGCCTGGAAGAGACCAATCACTTGTCTTCGTTCTTCTAATGAATGACTGAAGAGTATTCAGTAACTACTTTATTGTTGTAGCGCAGGAATACTAGAGGAGTCAGAACCAAATCTTGTCTATAGAATTATAGGCAGTAGCCTATTTGAAATACAGAGATTTTCTTTTGATCTAGAACTACTCTTGAAGGCATATTTCTTTTATGATCTGAGAGATGAAGATTATGTTGAGAAGATGTTTCATTTTAGATTCTTTCAATAATGGATTCTTGTTTTCAGAATGATCGATAGCAGACTATCTGAAGTAACAAGTCTTTGGCATTGTGCGTGCAAACTTTTCTAATGAAGATATCAAAAGCTTTTCTGATGAAGAATCTTGAAATAAGATTTTGAATACAACCTATCTAATTCTCAAGTCTTTGAATTCTTGAGCTTTGATTAATTTCTTCTTGCTCGATAGTTTTTGGTTGAGGAGTGACAATGATCCAGAAGATTATTCTTTGTTGTAGAATCATAGTCTTTCAGATATTTGAACATTGTCTTCAAATATATAAGCAACAACTTATATGATGAACAATTCCTTCTTTGAGTGAAAGCTCTTATGGTCTACTTCTTGACTTTGTCTTGATTCCTTGATAATCAGCTTTTCTAAGTTGCATATCTGATGTCTGATTTCTGAAGCAACAGCTTATATCAGTACATCTGATTTTTACTTGAGTTTCTTCTTTCTGGTCCTTGAATTCTAATCTTTGGATTAAGCTGAAAGCAACAGCTTATTATCACTACATCTTTTTTGTTTGATCATGAATTTCTTTCTTTCTCTGGTTGGAAGCGTATATGTTTTCTGATCCGAGAGTGACGCTTTCCTTAGAACATACTTGATTCCATTTCTGATGAACATTCAGAATTCCGTAGAACTACTGATGTTTCTGTAGAAATGGTCTCAATAGATCTTCTGTTGAGTGCAGTGGGTCTTCTGATGATAATTGTTATCTTGCAGATATTACATTTGTTGAGTAGATTATCTTGAGAAGATATCATCCTTTGATCTTGTCTTCTTATGGACTTTGAGATGTTGATTAGAAATGAGTCCATAAGATCTTCTTTATTTAATCCTTTCCTTTGAAGGAATACTTCTGATGTTGAATGAAGGTGCATATTCCATGAACTTCTCCGAGTCTTCAGAATCTTAACTTTTTCTTTAGATACATGAGAAGCAACTCTTCTGATGAGAAAATCTTGACTTCTGATCTTGGAGTAAAAGATTTCTCTATATGTGTTGAGAATCTTGACTTTATCTTTAGAATCATAAGCAGCAACTCTTCCAATAAACTTGTCTTGACTTCTGACCTTCTGCGTTGGAAACTTGTTTCTTGTCTCCTCTTGATTTTTGAACTTGAAGCAAAACCTTATCTGAAATTCTTTCTTCTTGGACACTCGTTGAGATTCTTTTCTTGTCGAACACTTAACATTCCATAGAACTACTGATGTTTCATTAGAAACAGAACTCAATGGTTCTTCTTCTAATGTGATTCTGATAATATCTTAATTAAGACTATCTAGAATACTAACAGTGTATCTACACACTCAATAAAACCATTAGAGCTAAAACATTTCTGCATAAAATATATGCTTGTTATCATCAAAACTTAGAGATTAAACACATATCCAAATCTTGTTCTTACATGTACAACTTGAAGGTGTGAAAAACACAAGAAATATGGGGTTTGAATTGGATTTTAAATCAAAACTTTTCTTTTAAAAATATCCCCTTTAACTAAAATATATTTTCATTCACTCTTTATAATAACAATAATTAAGAACAGGAAGTAAAGAACAAGGTATGTTTATACTAGTTCACTTGAAAACTATCAAGTTAGTCTAGTCCACCTGTCAAGGTGATTTTGCATCTATCAACCGAGGACTTAATCCACTATAATCAAACTAATTACAATTTGCATAAGCTACCCACAAGTGACTAACAACCTCTAAGACACACTAGTCCTAAACTTCTTAAGGATACAGACCTAACGGGTCCTATAATACGGTAGGAGAACTGACTTGTTGGTTTGTTTTGCGTTTTATCGCAAATGTTGCGGATATCAAGAGTCACCATCGAGTTTTCTTTTATCCAATAAAGGAAAGGGTGAAAAGAACAGGAAAGACCTTCGATAATTTTCTAAGTTCGGGGGGTAGGTTATGAAAAGGGAAGATGTTAGCACCCTTTTCATCCGTAGTTATCTACGGGCTCTTCATCACTTGCTCACTTTATTTGTTTTGTGTGTGTGCTTTTGAAAAAAATTTGAAATGCCAAATAAAAAGGCAATTTTCTTTATGATAACTCTTGTATCAGTCCTCAAGAGTAATGGTAAAGCATTTTGAAAATGTTTTTGAAAGTGTGAGGTGTGAAAAAGTGTTTTAAGTTGTGAGCAGGCAATTAATAGTAACTACCCACTCAAGGTCTTTCTTGTATTTTTCCTCCTCCTTTAGATAGTGTTATCCATACCATTAGTTAGCAGGAAGCCCTATCTTTGGATGTTTAAGGGACAGGCCTAGGGTCGTCGTTATGGTCATTGAAGGCAACATGTAGGGATACCTTTAGCAATTTGAAGGGACTGTCATCATATATATTCCTAGGCAACATCGAGGGATAAGATCATATACCGTAGGCAACTTCGAGGGACATCGAGGGACCATATTCTTTATGATGATTTATAACTGAGGGTCTTTGCTAATGGTATCCCTACGTTCGAGGTACATGACCATTGTTTTTCCAAGGCAATGAGAGAGGTTACCCTATAGGTGAAGTGTGCAAAGTGTGCTTGAGTTCAGTTTATTTTATCTTGTATATTAGGGTTATCTAGCATTTGATTTTTATCTTGCCATACACCCTAATTACTAACAACAATATAGTAGAATAATAGCAGGAAAGTAAAGTGCGAAAAATAAAATTCCTACGCTATTACATGGCCTTGGGGCAGTTACATAATAGTGAAGTGCGGAAAAATAAAGCTACGCCATTACAGTTGAACGCGCGCCCTATACACTTTATCTAGAAAAATAAAAATAAGATGAAAATACCAAAGAAAATGTTTTGGTGATTTTTTTATGCAAAAAAAATGATTTATGATAATTAATTAAATAAACCTAAAAAAAACCTAATTAATTTTAATTAAATAGAAAAGGTTAATTTTGAAGAAAAAAAGTTAATAAAAACCTAAACCTAATTAATTTGAATTAAAAAAAGGTTAATGGTTAAAAACCTAAAAATTAATTAACTTTAATTAACAAAAATAGTTGATTAATTAAATTTATAAAAAAGGTTAATGATGAAAACCCTAAAAATTAATTAATTTTAATTAACAAAAAAAAACAATTATTTTAGGTTTGTAAAAAGGTTTGTGATTTTATGGTTAGGTGAATTTAGGGTTACGTTTTCCAAAAGAATTATGGTTTATGGGCAGAGAATTAAGGAAAAAAAACCATAAGTTGTAAGCAAAACCAAATAAATATCGGGGTGGGTGTTGAACCCACGCCCTTAACCTTCCACACTGCATTAAGGAAAAAATAAGTTAGAAGCAAAATCACACAAAATATCAGGGATGGGTGTTGAATCCACGCCCTTCTAGCATTTGCCATGCATTGGTTGGTGTTATGGTCTGGCCTCAGCGCGTTTTGTAATAAATGCATGGGACCATTACAATGGTTCAAACATGCAGTGTCGAATCTCATAAACACAATAAACAAATTAGTATACCATGAAATACAAAGAAAACAAACATATGAAATTTTGTAATGTTAAAACCGATATGGCATGTATGAATGCTTCTACACCCTTTTGACCATGGAGATCGAACCATCCTTACCCTACTGAGTTCCTAGAAGTGAATGAGATGGCTTGTTTGTAGTGAGATGGGGGTTTGTAACAAGGATCTCAAGATTTCTAGGGTTCTTGAAAGAACTTGATATTTTGACAAGGTGGTGGCAAGGGTTTTTTTCGTGTTCCCGTTTGTATGAAAAGAATGAGATTATATAATGGAAATTAGAGCAAAGATATAGGCTTTAGATGTGCAATTGGACCTCCAATAACCACAAGCAATAGTGTAGATTTTTATTCACTTGAGTCTGACACTTTTCGGGCTAAATTGCAGGGACCTCAGTGTAATTTTTGAAGTTGAAATGTGAAAACAAAATGTATCAGACATTGAGAACAAACTCCTATTCAAAAATGGTCTCAATCGGATAAAAGGTGAATTAGTTATGAATTTTTGAAGTTTCGCCTCAGACAACTTAATTTTGGGCTCCAGTGTCAACTGTGATACGTTCTTCAATAAAAAAACAGGTATTGATCAGAGGAAAACCCGGTCTCGGCTTTGGAAGAAAAGTTGTAGATCTCGGAGTCAGTGACCTTTTGTAAAAAGATGGGCTCGATCTGATAAAAAATGACCGAGTTATGAATTTTCAAAGTTTCAACCCAAATGAAATAATATTCAGCATTCAGGATTTTTGGCGCATCACGCGCACTCTGGGCAAAAAACGAAGACCTTTTGGATACCGTTCGAACTTGGAACCTCATATGAAAATGTAGCCAACTCAATTTGTGAAATTTTGGCGCTGGAACCAGCTCGATATGATGAAAATCGACCAAGTTATTATTTTTTGAACATGACGCGGATAAACTTCGATCACAAATTTTCTGTATGTAAATACTTGATAAATCCGCATTTTTGAAGACCTTCTAATCGAAATTGGCTTCCATCCGTGAGAGATCAAAATGTAGATGACGTCAAGACAGAATTTTGGCCATCAGAACAGGTTCAAAACGAGCCACGGGCTTCAAGTTATGAATTTTTTAGTGCGTAAAAACTGCACTTTCAGCATACTTTTTCACCATATTTCTTCGAGAAAACTCGCACATTAGGAGACCTTCTTTAAAGAATTGGCTCTCGAGCCAAACCTGAATTTAAGAATACGTTACCAGGTATATCTTGACGAAAGAACACCTGAATATGACGCGCTGGGTTGGACTTGTGAATCTTTGAACCCTGAATCATTGTGAAACAGCGAACTGATCTTCAGCACAGAAAATACTCTGAGAACATCCATTGGCAAAATAAATGTCACTTGTAACCTGACGAGGCTTTCTAAAGATACCTTGATCCTATAACAATAGAACCAATGATATGCGTGTATGTAATGATGAAATATAAGCCAAAAAGGTCGAAATGAAGAGGGTAAATTTTGGGGTACAATAGTTGCCCCTGTCCAATCTTCTTAAACCTGAAGAGTTAGATTGGCATGTCCGCCATTCGTGACTCGAAGGTAGAAGATGATTGAACAGTTAAGTGCCCAGAAATTTGCACTCGCATGTGCAAGAGGTAACGATGTTGGTTGATTGTACCAATAATGGCCTTATAGATTCCATTTGGAGAGGTGATGGAGAGTCGTCGGAGATGGGCTTATAGATGTCATCCAAAGTAACTGTTGACTTCAAACTGGAAGAAGTATCAAAATAAGTCTATGGTCAATTTAATCTGAGCCAGGGGATGTTTGTGCCCGACTTCGACTGGAAGAAGCATCAGAATAAATCTTTGGTCGATTTAATCTGAGCCAGAAGAGGTCTCTTTATCTTTAACTAGAAGAAGTATCAGAATAAATCCTTGGTCAATTTAATCTGAACTAGAAAAAGATCCGCTGGAAGAAGTATCAGAATAAATCTTTGGTCGATTTACCCTGAGCCAGAAGATATTTATGCTCTTTTTTATCTGGAAGAAGTATCAGACTTCAACCTATACTCAGTTTTACCTGAGCCAGAAAATGTCTTCAACTGGAAGAAGTATCATAATAGATCTACACCCGGTCTAAGATGAGCTAGAAGAAAGTCTACCAGAAGAAGTATCAGAATAGATCTATGCTTGATCTAAATTGAGCCAGCAGATATTTATGCTTGACTTTGACTGGAAGAAGTATCAGAATAAATCTTTGGATGATTTAATCTGAGCCAGAAAAGGGTCTTCAATTGGAAGAAGTATCATAATAGATCTACGCTTGACCTAAGCTGAGCCAGAAGAGGTCTCTTTGTTTTTAACTGGAAGAAGTATCAGAATAAATCTTTGGTCGATTTAATCTGAGCCAGAAAAAGATCGGCTAAAAGAAGTATCAGAATAAATCTTTGGTTGATTTACCCTGAGCCAGAAGATATTTATGCTTTTTTTCATCTGGAAGAAGTATCAGACTTAAACCTATACTCGATTTTACCTGAGCCATAAAATGTCTTCAACTGGAAGAAGTATCAGAATAGATCTACACTTGATCTAAGTTGAGCAAGAAGAAAGTCTACCGGAAGAAGTATCAGAATAAATCTTTGGTTGATTTAATCTGAGCTAGAAAATGGTCTTCAACTGGAAGAAGTATCAGAATAGATCTACGTTCGACCTAAGCTGAGCCAGAAGAGGTCTCTTTGTCTTTAACTGGAAGAAGTATCATAATAAATCTTTGGTCGATTTAATCTGAGCCAGAAAAAGATCCGCTAGAAGAAGTATCAGAATAAATCTTTGGTCGATTTACCCTGAGCCAGAAGATATTTATGCTCATTTTTATCTGGAAGAAGTATTAGACCTAAACCTATACTCGGTTTTACCTGAGCCAGAAAATGTCTTCAACTGGAAGAAGTATCAGAATAGATTGATCTAAGCTGAGCTAGAAGAAAGTATATCGGAAGAAGTATCAGAATAGATATATGTTTGATCTAAACTGAGCCAGCAGATATTTATGCTTGACTTAATCTGGAAGAAGTATCAGAATAAATCCATATTTGATTTAATCTGAGCCAGAAAATGTCTATGACCGTCTTCAACTGGAAGAAGTATCAGAATAAATCTTGGCGTGATTTAAACTGAGCCAGGAGATATCCGCGCTCGTTTTCAACTGGGATAAGTATCAGAATAGATCTACGCTCGATCTAAGTTGATCCAGAAGATGTTGTCTTTGAGAAGACTGTCTGGTCATACCAGTACTTGATAATGTTGGTATGTTGATTGATCTTTTCCTGAAAAGGTAAAGAGTTAGTTGTATGCAATGTCATGATGTATGAAATACATTACAGAATGATGTTCTCAAAATGAATGAGATTGTGTTATATGTGTTTCAGTTATGGATATGCTATGATGTATTCTAAATGTTGTACTACTGTAATATGTGAGCGTATCAGTTGCTCTTTATGGTGTCGTTGAACTGGGGAAAATAAATCACCAAATGCTGCTAGATATGAAGAATGTAACTCCTCACTTTTTGTTGAAGTTAATTTTGCTGGGGATTCTTGCTTTCTGTTCGAGGATATTCCGCTGGAGACTTTTGACTTCTGCTTGAGGATAGAAGTCTTCAAGAAGAGTTGATAACATGTAATGGTTTATGAAACGGATGGATTACATGAACTCTGACTGGGGACGAAGGGACGAATATTCCTTTGATGCGAGTATCTAATCTTCTGGAGAAGGCTAAACCTGCTGGAGAAAAGAATTTTATCATAAGAACTTACCAATTTGGAGAAATAAACTCTGATGGGGAATGGACTTTCGTAGCTAGAGAAATAAACTCTATTGGGGAACAACGCTTCATAAACTGCTTGAGGATTTTATGAAACTTTGTTTGGAGAACCCAAGAAATCCATAGACCATGATGGGGAATTCTCCAAGATGCTAGGGAAAATGATTTAACTTCCTTATCTGTTAGGAGTTGTTGGAGCAGCTAAAACAATTAGGCTATATGTTGAAGATATGACGGTGAACTACAAGATTTCGGTACCTACTGGGGAATGTATCTTTGTTGAGGATGAACTGGTGAAGATATTCCTCTAGAGGTGGTTGCTCTATGGGGATTTATGGAAAATTTGAACATTATCTCCACTCCTAGAGTCTTTAGTAAATGCTGATCAGAATGATAACTCTTCTACTGACAGACAAGTGATGAGATGACGGGACATAGTCGTACGCTTTAATCCCTAACTTTTGTCTGGAATGTCTTTTTAGATTTTCGGTCCACCAGGATACCCTTTTTCCCCAAGCCGCCTTCTCATGTTTTCGACTTGCCGGGTGTACAGTTTTATTTATATATCCCTAATTTTTTCCCGAACTTTTTGTTCGCCGGGATGCCTTGATTTTTTCCTAGGCCAGTCAACCTAGCAGGCCTTTTTTCATACGTAATATTTTCTGACTATGTCTGCATTCACAGGTGAGGAGAATTGTCATTGTCCACTGCCATAAAATTTTTGCTTGATCGTACGTGATCCTCTGCTAGAACTCATGTTCAATGCCCCAAGTGATTCTGATGGAAGTCTGCCCCTGGCTATTCAGCACTTTTGAGAAATTCCTTGAATCTTGAATCGACTGCCCCCATATCAGTTGGACATCATGCCATGCCCCTTGATTATGAAAGGCCTGTTATTGGAAACGTATTTCCATCTGAGGTGATTATGTTCATTGAGAGGATTTCTGTTCTTTGAGTATCTGTCGTGCGAATTTCTCTGTTGTCGAACAATTAGTCACATGCAAACAATGGCATTTAAAAATGCAAAGCTTATGTTTGTCTTGAAGTTTTTAAAAGTTCATTTTTTAGTAAAACAAAATTTGCAAGAATGTGATATCAACTCGGGATTTATAGAAAACCTTACAGGAGTCAGGATACCTTTTTGTAATAGTATGCTTTCGAACTAACTCATGCTTCAGCTAGGACTTTTAAGGGTTGTAGCGTGGTTTTTTTCACGGTTTAAGAAACAAAGGATAAAGGCTCGAAAATTAGTTGTACCCAACCTGTTCTTCGTGATGTTCTTCAGTCCTATGCTTAGTTAATTGTGTGTTTAGATCCCAATTGAGTCTGGAATCTTTGCCCCTGATATTTCGGTGACGGTTCGGATACTGAAAGTTTATTTTGAGGAGGCAGCCATATTTTGTAATATTTTTATTTTGTTGAGGATTTGTAGCGACCTCTTTTTTATTATCCTTACATTTTTCCTGAACTGTTTCATTTGTGATTACAGTCAGTGGGATTCCCCGGTTTTTTCTTAAGTCTCCTTCATAGATTTTGACTTAGCCGGATTTTCTTTTGAGAGATAATGACTGCTTTTTTTAATGATTACGCGGAACTTATCACCGTCTTTTGATTTGGAAAGACATCTTCGATACCATTTGTTGTGTACGAAGTGAAAGATTGCGACTAAATGTGCATCTAAATTAACTCAGAAACTACCCTGCCCCGGGTTAGGATTAAAGGTTTCAATTTGTGTGAAAAATAAGACTCCTACTTCTTAGGCTCAAAGGGGTCGACTAGGGATTATCTTCCTTATAACTCCACTATTTAGGATTTGAAACAACGCATGTACATCGTCAGCAAGGTCTGTTCAAAATCATATTGTATGAGATTATGGTATTGTTTTCTTCATCCTCCCTCCAAAGGCTTATAACTTTTTATTGAGAGTTGAATATCACAAAAAGGAAGTAAAATCATGGTTTCAGTATAGTAAAAATGAATGGAGTAATTCAAGACAAACATATGCAATGCATTAATGGAATAACAAAGTTTGACATAAAATAAGTGTTCGAAGTAAACAAAAGAAATTACAATTTGAAAATTCTAATGAACAAAAGTCTCTATGTCTGAACTTGTCACTTCATATGGTGTGCATTTGAGGGATGGCAAAAGAATTCAATCAGACCATCTTGTGTGAACTACAACACTCCTTTGTCGATTAAGTCTTGAATCTTATTTTTCAATGCCCAATAGCTATTAGTGTCATGCCCCGAACTATTGGAATGATAAGCGCGTCTCACATTAGAATTATACCGAGGAGAGGTGGTGTTGGGATTCTGAGGAGGACCCTTCAATGTTATCAACTCCATCTTTAACATGTGTTGCAATACTTGAACTGAGGACATGTTGATTTTGGTGAATTTCCTTTTAGGTGTGTCTTTCTTACGTTGATTGCCTTGTTGTTGTTGTTGCGTCGGTTCTGGATTAGAGATCTACACTACCCTCACAGATTGGTTGAGGTCACTCTTATTACGATCTTTCTGATCATACATAGTACTAGACTCTTTCTTTCCATTGTATGATCTCTTTTGAGTACTCGAAGATGCAGTCCCCTGAATTTCACTGCTCCTGAGTTTGTTTTCAACATGTTCTCGCATGAATAAGTCACCCAGTTCCCTGTCTGACAAGAGAGGTTGGTCATTGATTAGGCCCCAAGCTCTAGCAGTTTTCCCCAAACGGTCGTATCTGTCTTGATGAAGCTTGCTGATGAGAATCCTTAATTCTTCTTGTCCCAGAGCTAAATTTTGGATAAGAGTCGTCTGACTACTCATCTGAATTCTCATCCTTTCCATCTCAGCTTGCAATTGTTCCAACTGGTCATCCTTGTTGTCTTTAGGATTTTTCTTGGTCATGTTCCCAACGAGGAGTGTTTTCAATTCTTCTTGCCCCTTGGATAGATTTAGGAACATTTCCTTGAACTGAGCGTCTTAAGTTTTAAGATCTCTATCGTTCTGTTCGAGAGCCATTTTCCTTGTTGTAATAAACAACGAGAAAATGAGAAACATGTCTTGAGAATACTTGTTATGTAATGATATGCATGAAATGTTTTCAAGGATCTCGCGGGGTAAGCACAAGAAGATGTTTGAATTGAATTTGACATCAGCCTTGATTGAAGAACTTCATCTCGTTGAATATCCTTCTACAAGAATCAAGCTCACCATATCGAGTGGGTCATAGCCACTGACTCAAGATATCATGCTTTGACGACATTGGCTAGAGGAAAATAAATCCCCTTGCTAGACGTCTGGTTCATCATACTTTGGCAGCATTTGGTTAGAGGAAAATAAATTCTCCTACCCCTTGCTAGGCGTCTAGTTCATGATTACTTGCATCACAGGCCCTTGAGATCCTTGAAATGGTTAACGACATGATATAGTATGATGTTATGATGTTTATTATGTTTATGATGTCATGTTTATGCTTAAAACAAAATAGTAAACACAAATAAGTCACACAAAGACCTTAGGTTTAAAGGCTTGAATGAGGCCTATAGGTAAGTACCCTTTTGAAGTTTAGTTGGCTCAACTTGTCCTAGAAATAGTAACCGGGTTCTAGGGATCTCATATCATTGATTTTTCTCTCAGGCATTGTTTCAGCTCAAGCATCTGAATTGCAACCGAAATATCCCGAAAGTCCAATCTCGATGAGTGTAGCATCAAGTATCAACCAACTTCAGTTTGCATTGAAGCCAACCATCTCACTACTTTCTAGTGGCCATGATGAGTCAATTTAAGGTTCTAAAGGTCAGTTAGTGCTTAATGACACTATGTGGAAGCCTAATGTTATCCTTGACTGACTCAAGGAACATTAGTATAATCCATAGTATCACACTAATGTAGCTATCATATCATCCATATCGGTCTACACCGTACAACCTCCATGATTTATTGCTACTTACCTAATGATGTTCCCGGATCCGAGTGTAGGATCTTTGCAAGAAAATACCCAAACAAAACCCTCAAATGTAAAGCAATCTAAGCAAACAGTTTAGATCAAGTAAATGTGACCTAAGCTCTTAAGGTAACCTCTCTTTTTAGGTATTTGTCCCCAACAGAGTCACCAGTTCTGTAATCAGTGGGAGAACTGACTTGTTGGTTTGTTTTGCGTTTTATCGCAAATATTGCAGATATCAAGAGTCACCACTGACTTTTCTTTTACCTAATAAAGGAAAGGGTGAAAAAATAGGAAAGACCTTCGAGAATTTTCTGAGTTTGGGGGTAGGTTATGAAAAGGGAAGGTGTTAGCACCCTTTTCATCTGTAGTTATCTAAGGGCTCTTCATCGCTTGCTCACTTTATTTGTTTTGTGTGTGTGCTTTTGAAAAAGTTTTCAAATGCCAAATAGCAAGGAAGTTTGCTTTATGATAACTCTTGTATCAGTCCTCAAGAGTGTTGATAAAGCGTTTTGAAAATGCTTTTGAAAGTGTGAGGTGTGAAAAAGTGTTTTAAGTTGTGAGCAAGCAATTAATAGTAACTACCCACTCAAGGTCTTTCTTGTGTTTTACCTCCTCCTTTAGATAGTGTTATCCATACCATTAGTTAGAATGAAGCCCTATCTTTGGATGTTTGAGGGACAGGCGTAGGGTCTTCGTTATGGTCATTGAAGGCAACATGTAGGGATATCTTTAGCAATTTGAAGGGATTGTTATCATATATATTTGTAGGCAATATCAAGGGACAAGATCATATATCGTAGGCAACTCGAGAGACATCGAGGGACCGTGATCTTTATGATGATTTATAACTGAGGGTCTTTGCTAATGGTATCCCTACGCTCGAGGGAGATGATCATTGTTTTCCGAGGCAACGAGAGAGGTTACCTTAGAGGTGAAGTGTGCAAAGTGTGCTTGAGTTCAGTTTATTTTATCTTGTATATTAGGGTTATCTAGCGTTTGATTTTTATCTTGCCATACACCCTAATTACTAACAACAGTATAGTAAAATAATAGCAGGAAAAGTAAAGTGCGGAAAATAAAATTCCTATGCTATTACATGGCCTTGAGGCAGTTACATAATAGTGAAGTGCGGAAAAATAAAACTATGTTATTACAGTTGAACGCGCCCTATACACTTTATCTAGAAAATAAAAATAAGATGAAAATACCAAAGAAAATGTTTTGGTGATTTTTTTATGAAAAAAAATGATATATGATAATTAATTAAATAAACCTCAAAAAACCCTAATTAATTTTAATTAATAAGAAAAGGTTAATTTTGAAGAAAAAAAAGTTAATTAAAAACCTAATCAATTTGAATTAAAAAAAAAAGTTAATGATGAAAAACCTAAAAATTAGTTAACTTTAATTAACAAAAATAGTTGATTAATTAAATTAATAAAAAAGGTTAATGATGAAAAACCTAAAAATTAATTAATTTTAATTAACAAAAAAAACAATTATTTTAGGTTTGTAAAAAGTTTGTGGTTTTATGGTTAGGTGAATTTAGGGTTAAGTTTGCCAAAAGAGTTATGGTTTATGGGCAGAGAATTAAGGAAAAAACCAGAAGTTGTAAGCAAAACCAAACAAATGTCAGGGGTGAGTGTTGAACCCACGCCTTAGCCTTTCACACTGCATTAAGTGAAAAAATAACTTAGAAGCAAAATGACACAAAATATCAAGGATGGGTGTTGAACTCACGCTATTAGCCTTCCACACTATATTAAAGAAGAAAAAAACAAGTTAGAAGCAAAATCACACAAAATATCAAGGATGGGTGTTAAACTCACTGGTGTTATGATCTGGCCTCAGCGTGTTTTGTAATAAACTTACATGAGACCATTACAATGGTCCCAACCTGTAGTGTTGAATCTCATGAACACATTAAACAAATTAGTATACCATGAAATACAAAGAAAACAAATATATGAAATTTTATAATGTTAAAATCGATATGGCATGTATGAATGCTTCTACACTCTTTTGATCATGATGATTGAACCAGTCTTACCCTACTAAGTTCCTATGGCTTGTTTGTAGTGAGGTTGGGGTTTGTAACAAGGATCTCAAGATTTCTAGGATTCTTGATAGGACTTGATATTTTGACAAGGTGGTGACAAGGGTTTTTTTTTTGTCCATGTTTGTATGAAAGGAATGAGATTATATAATAGAAATTAGAGCAAAGATATGGGCTTTGGATGTGCAATTGGGCCTCCAATAACCACAAATAATAGTGCAGATTTTTATTCACTTGAGTCTGACACGTTCCAGGCTAAATCCTAGGGACCTCGGTGCAATTTTTGAAGTTGAAATGTGAAAACAAAATGTAGACGACATCAAGAACAAACTCCTGACCGAAAATAGGCTCAATCGAATAAACGGTAAATTAGTCATGAAATTTTGAAGTTTCACCTCAGTCAACTTAATTTTGAGCTCTAGTGTCAATTCTGACACGTTCTTCAATAAAAAACTGGTATTGATCAGAGAAGAACCCGGTCTCGACTTTGGAAGCAAAGTTTTAGATCTGAGTCAGTGACCTTGTGTAAAGAGATGGGCCCGGTTTGATAAAATTTGACCGAGTTATAAATTTTCGAAGTTTTGACCCAGATGAAACAATATTCAGCATTCAGGATTTTCGATGCGTCACACGCATTCTGGGCGAAATACGAAGACCTTTTAGATACTGTTAGAACTTGGAACCTCCTGTGAAAACGTAGCCAACTCAATTTTTGAAATTTTGTTGCTGGAACCAGCTCGATACGATAAAAATCGACCAAGTTATGGTTTTCTGAACATGACGCAGATAAACTTTTGTCATAAATTTTTTGTACGAAAATACTTGATAAATCTTCATTTTTGAAGACCTTCTGATCGAAATTGGCTTCCATCTGTGAGAGATGAAAATGTAGATGACGTCAAGAGTGAATTTTTTCCACCATAATGGGTTCAAAACGAGCCACGAGTTTCAAGTTATGAATTTTTTAGTGCGTAAAAACTACACTTTCAGCACACTTTTCACCATATTTCTTCGAGAAAACTTGCATATTCGGAGACCTTCTTTAAAGAATTGGATCTCGAGCAAAACCTGAATTTGAGAATATGTTACCAGTGATATCTTGGTGAAAGAACATCTGAATATGACGCACCGGGTTGGACTTGTGAATCTTTGAACCCTGAATCATTGCGAAACAGCGAACCGATCTTCAGCGCGGAAAATACTCTGAGAACATCCATTGGCGAAATAAATGTCACTTGTAACCTGACGAGGCTTGCTAAAGATACCTTGATCCCATAATCATAGAACCAATGATATGCGTGTATGTAATGATGAAATATAAGCCAAAAAAGTCAAAATGAAGAGGGTAAATTTTGGGGTACAACAGGCCCCTTAAGGAAATCAAATAATTGTTTGAATACAAGTTTTGTTTACAATGATATTGCTTATACACAAGTTGAATATGTAAACTATTTTAAGAAAAATGAAAAAATATGAAAGCTATGAACATCACTTGATGCATAGATATTTCGTTGATTAGCAGCTTTCTCTCTTAGTCTTCAAGCTTTTATATAGTCAATAAAATAATATATCCATTGATGGGTACTCTTTGGATTTCTAGAAACATTGGCAGCTTGAGCAATAACGTGGGGGACAAGATCGTGCAACGCGTCTATTCTTTCATGGTAGTGGAATGAAATGTTGATTACACCATGTCCTATTTGTACCACGTTAATGTTATCTTCTTTCCTTCTGCACTTCATAGGCTGAGCATGAGTTTAGAAGCGAGAATATAACAAAAGGTCATCAGAACTGTAAGTCTTCAGAGTCTTCAGCACTTGGTCATGAGAACCTTTTCTTATAACCTTAGGCCTTTAGAACTTCAAGTCTTTAGAATCTTTAGAACTTCTATCTTCAGAGTCTTTAGAACTTGATCTTTAGAACCTTGGATATTTAGAAACTTGAGTCTTTAGCATCTAGACTTAAGTAGAAACTTTTGTCTTTAGATCTTATGATTGTTACTTTAGAACATGTTATCTTTAGAATCATGAGTCTTCAGAACCTAGATGTAAGTAAAAACTTGTCTTCAGATATTCATACTTGTTTCTTTAGACAAACATTAGATCCTACACTTCAGAGTCTTCTGGAGTGTCTTGCTACTATTCATCAGAACTTGTGTAGCACAGAATCGGAATTAATTCTCTTTTAATGTCTTGGCCATGCTATTCATCAGAAGCAAAACCTGTTTGTTAAATACTCAAAAATAACAAACATTAGAGTATCAAAATTGTTCATACAAACATACTCATTTGTTATCATCAAAACTCAGAGAAAATATTTCAAAACCAACTCTTGTTCTTACAATCTCTCCCTCTTTGATGATGACAAAATTATGTATTTTGATGACACAATTTTGTTCATATAATCAGAAAAAGTAAAAATAAAAAGGTAAGAAATACTTATCCTTTTTATTAAACTCCCCGTAAGTCAATGACTTGATGAAGATCAAATATTCTGACTCTGAACCATTTAAGTAGAACTCCCCCTGGTTCCAATATAACAGATATTGAGATCTTGAGAGTCTTGACTCTAGATGCCAATGAAAATGAGATCAATTGAAATCTTGAAACTTTAATGTCACTAAGACAGCTTCTAGATTCTCAATTCTTGGAGTCTGATTCCAAATTCAATGAAAATGAGATCAATTGAAATCTTGAAACTTTAATGTCACTAAGGCAGCTTCCAGATTCTCAATTCTTGGAGTCTAATTTCAAATTTTAATTCTTGGATCCAAGTCTGAAGCCAACAGGTTAGACGTAGGTCATGCATAATCCTTTCACTCTTTGTCTTTAATCAGATTTCTCATTTCCTGAAAAAGAAAGAAATTATAACAGAAACATAATTTTAACTGGGTTAGAATGTAAGCATCTCTTTTCGGAGAATATTTTCCGGAACTTGATTATTAAAATCAAAGTTATGTTCATTTAATTACTCCTCTTTTTGTCATAATCAAAAAGGTAATTATGTGGGAAAAACATAAAAACCAGAAGAAGATAACAAGTGAAAGATAAGAAGTTTCATTGATATTTGAAAATGATTACAATGAGAAGAAGAAACAACAAAGTGAACACAAAAAAAGAAAAACTATCTAAATTTCAAACACATCACAACTCTCATAAAATAGGACATTGCCTCTGATGAACGGGTTTCTTCGAACAATTTCAATTACTCCATCTAACTCAAACACTTCAGATAATATGAATGACTTTTGAGAGTTTCTGGATGCAAGGAGAAGTATATCAAAAGTTAAGATAGAAGAAAATGAAAACATTTAACTGGAGCCCGGAAGGGAAGGTCTTAGCAGTCGTATCAGATAAGACATTTGACACGAAATAACTGTTCCAAAGACACAAAAGATAGGAGTAGTTAATAAATGTAATCATGATTAATCAATTCCAAGAAAAATAATTGATCGTGCATTGCCTAGGTAGAGTGTGATAGACACTAAATCTATTTAGGTGATGTGTTTGAAATTCTCAGCATCTAGAAAAAACCTTGATGGTTTCCATCTGATCAGAGATTTTCCTGACCGAAACATCTTCTGATAACTGAGGTAAAAGAAATTAGAAGGCCTTTGATTGAGTCAGAAACTTATCACTTCAGACTACGACTAAATCACATTTATTTCTAATGACATCTTACTCTGGACAGAGATCCATTTTCAGATTCTTTAGAATAAACAAAATCTATCTTCAGCTAAGGGTTTTGTAAAAATATCATCCCACTGATGGTTTGTATCTATGAATTTTAAAGATAGGGTCCCTTTCTGAACATAGTCTCTAATAAAATGATGTTTGATTTCCATGAGTTTAGCCCTAGAGTGTAAGATAGGATTCATACTCAAGTAAGTAGCAGCAATATTGTCATAGAAGATAGGAATGTTACTCTCATAAATCTGATAGTCTTCCAGCTGATTCTTCATCCAAAGCATCTGAGTGTTGCATAGTGTTGTTGAGATATACTTTGGTTCTGCAGTTGAGAGAGAAATTGTTGATTGCCTCTTGCTTGACCATGATATCTGATTCTTGCCTAGAAATTGACAATTTCCAGAAGTACTTTTCCTCTCCATTCTGTCTCCATCATAATCAGCATCACAGAAACCGGAAAGAGTGTACTCTGATGTTTTCTCATACATCAATCCAAGGTTATTGGTTCCTTTCAGATACCTTATAATTCTCTTAACGAAAATTAAATGAGATTCCCTAGGATCAAATTGGAATTACTCAATCTATCATACCAAGCTCTAGGAGCTTGTTTCAGGCCATAAAGATATTTCTTTAGCTTAAAAAAAAGTCTGATTTCTCATAATTTTCAAAGCCATGAGGTTGTTTGACATACACTTCTTCTGAAATATAACCATTCAGAAATTTACTCTTAACATCCATCTGATAAAGGATGATGTTATGATTTACAGAAAAAGAAATTAACGACCGAATAGCTTCTAACCTGGTGACTGGTGCAAAGGTTTTTGTATAGTTTATCCCTTCTTGTTGGATATAACCTTGTACAACCATTCGTGCTTTGTTTCTGATAACTTTACCTTTCTCATTGAGTTTGTTTCTGAACACCCATCTGGTTCTGATGACGTGGACACCTTTAGGTTTCTGAACGAGATCCCAAACATTATTCTTTAAGAATTGTTTGAGTTCTTCTTCCATATCCAGAATCTAATATTTATTTAGAAGGTCTTCCTCAATGGATGTAGGTTCTATTAAAGACACTAAACCCAAAAGCACTTCATCAGAAGGTTTGAGAGATGATCTTGTTCTGAATGGAGCATCTTTACTTCCAAGAATGAGATCTTCGGGATGGAAGGATGTGATTATGTTCTTCCTTGGTTGAGGTTGATTAGAAGGACTATCAACAACATCAGAAGAAGGAGCTTCTGATTCTTTATCTTCTTTAGTCTTCTTCTTTGGCTCCGCGAACATTATAGTTACATCTGCGAGATTTTCACATATATTTAACTTTTCATAGTCAAGCTTATCATTAAATATGACATGGATTGATTCCTCCATGATTTGTGATTCTGTGTTATAGACTCTAAAGCCTTTAGAGCGTTCAGAGTATCCTAACAGCAAACACTTCTGCACCTTGGAATCAAACTTACCCAAGTTCTCTTTAGTGGTCAACATATAACATATACATCCAAATGGATGAAAATAAGAAATGTTGGGATTTCTATTTTTCCATAATTCATAAGGAGTCTTACTCAAAATAGGTCTTATGGAGATTCTATTTTGAATATAACACGTTGTATTCACTACTTCTCCCCAAAAGTGCTTAGCCATCTGAGTTTTTTGGATCATGGTGCGAGCCATTTCTTGCAGTGTTCTATTTTTCCTTTCTACAACCCCATTTTGTTGTGGAGTTCTAGGGCAGGAGAAATCATGAACTATGCCATTTGATTCAAAAAGTTTTTCAAAATATTTGTTTTCAAATTATCCACCATGATCGCTACTAACTCTGACAATCTTGCAATCCTTTTCATTTTGTACTTAGGAACAAAAATAGGCAAATACAGAGTATGACTCATCCTTGTGTTTTAAGAATTTTACCCATGTCCAACTGCTATAATCATCAACGATGACAAGTCCATACTTCTCGCCATTGCCAAAAGTAGTTTTCACTTGTCCAAATAAGTCAATGTGAAGAAGTTCTAATAGCCTAGAAGTAGAAACAATCTTTTTAGCTTTGAAAGAGGTTTTTGAAAATTTTCCCTTTCTGACAAGCTTCACAAAGAGCATCTGAAGTATACTTCATATTGGGAAAGCTTCTGACTAATCCAAGTTTATTTAGTTTAGAAATTTTTCTCAAGCTAACATGATCCAGACGTCGGTGCCAGACCCATTGCTCTTCTTGAACAGTCAGAAGACATTTTACATTTTGATTTTTCAAATCTGATAATCTTATTTTGTAAATTGTTCTTCCTTTTTCCATTGAACAAAACTGAGCCATCCTTTTGACTAACAGCTTTACAGGACATTTGATTAAAAATGACATTATAACCATTGTTGCTAAGTTGATTGTTTGACAATAGGTTATGCATCATACCCTTGACTAAGAGAACATTGTTAATAGAAGGGAGTTTATCATTACCAATAGTTCTAGAGCTGGTGATTTTTCCCTTCTGGTTTCCTTCAAAACCAACAACGCCTCCAGACTTAAGTTTCAAATCTTGGAACATATGCCTTTCGCCTGTCATGTGTCGTGAGCATCCACTGTCCAGGTACCATGATTGGTATTTCAGTGGCGCCATCAAGGATATTTTTAACGTAGATTATCTGATCCTTAGGTACCAACTTTCTGGGTCCTCCGTTGTTATAAGTTTCAAAGGTTCTGACACCTTTGGGCTTTTGTGCAACAGGATAATCATGTGAAATTTGTGCCTGATACTTTGGTTTAGAAGTTTCCTTTTGTGTCTGTGTTTATGCTACAGTAGTATCAGAAACTTCTTGTTCTGGACATTTAAAACCTGTGTCGGCAGGCATGAAATGTTCAGAAAGAGGTTTTGGTTTGACATTCATAGTCTCATCAATTTTCTTTGATGGTACTGAATATCCCAAGCCTTTGCTTCCATTTCTCCTAACACCATATATCATTGAATCCATTTTGCTTCTATCTATACTTTTAGCAAGGAAGTGTTGAAAAGCTCTACTATATCTGATTACTTCGTCAGTAACAGATGTGTTAGAGAAAATATATTCTTCTAGTCTAGACACTTTACTTTTCAGAGCAATGTTTGATTTTTATAAAACAAATAGTTTTTCATTTAAGTCAGAAATGTTTTGCTCATTTATAGTAGTGTTCTCAGAAGCAGCTACAAAACTCTTTTTCAAGATTTTGTGTTTACTTAGAAGAAGTTGATATATTTTCATTAATTCAGATAAACTAATTTCAAGTTTAAAATGAGATAAGGAAGAAAGTACCTTTTTGTTGTCATCGGAGTTTGACTCATAATTAAGTGTAAGTTCGTCTTTGGATACTGGTTCTGGCCATGAATGCCACGTTTGCATGATCTTCATTAGAATCTGCATCTTCTGATTCTGAATCATCCCATGTTACCATGAGACCTTTCTTAGCTTTGTAAGCCTTCTTAGGCTTCTTGTCTTTCTTGAGCTTTGGGCAATCATTTTTGTAATGTCCAGGCTCGTTGCACTCATAACAAGTAACTTCTTTTCCAGAAGCATTTTTCTGACCAGAAGTGGATTCACCTCTTCCATAAGTCCTTCGTTGAATTCTTAATTTTCTTTGTCTATGCTTCCAAATTTGACTGATTCTTCTGGATATCAACGAAAGTTATTCATCATATGAATCTTTTTCAGATTCTTCCTTAGCTTGATAAGCCTTTTTTAGAGCAACGGGTTTTACCTTCTTCTGAGGTTTATCCTGATCAAGCTCTATCTCATGACTTCTTAAAGAACTAATAAGTTCCTTAAGACTCATGTTGTTCAGATCCTTTTCCAATTTTAAAGTAGTTACCATTGGTCTCCATTTGACCGACAGACTTCTGATAATCTTCTTTGCATGATCTATTGTAGATTAACCTTTATTCAGAACCATAAGTCATGTAACAAGTGTCTGAAATCTTGAAAACATCGTTTCAACAGATTTGTCATCTTCCATCTTGAAGGCTTCGTATTTTTGAATTAAGGCCAGAGCCTTTATATCCTTTACTTGTGCATTGTCTTCATGCGTCATCTGAAGAGAATCAGAGATAGACTTTGCAGTCTCTTTATTCATGATCTTCTTATATTCATTGTATGAAATATCACTAAGCATGATAGTTCTTGCTTTGTAATGATTCTTGTAAACTTTCTTTTGAGCATCTGTCATTGCACTTCTTGCAATATTCTGACCTTTATCATCTACTGGGTGAGTGTAGCCATCAAATACCAGATCCCATAGATCCAAGTCATATTCTAGAAATTAGTTTTCGATTATATCCTTCCAATAGTCAAATTTCTCCTCATCAAACATAGGAGGTTTTGAGCTATAGTGATCTCTATCATTATCCCTATTATCAACAGTGGAAGTAGGTGTAGCCATTGTTTTTCACACACACTAGATCGGTACTTAACACTGTTAAGTGTTGATAAAAATGCAAACTTTTAATCTCTTCAGAACCAGAGCTCTGATGTCAATTGAAGGTGTGAAAAACACAAGAAGTGGGGAATTTGAATTGGGTTTTAAATCAAAACTTTTCTTTTAATAATATCCCCTTTAACTAAAATATTTTTTCTTCACTCTTGATAATAACAATAATTAAGAACAAGAAGTAAATAATAAGGTATGTTTATACTAGTTCACTTGAAAACTATCAAGCTAGTCTAGTCCACCCTCCAAGGTGATTTCGCCTCTATCAATCGAGGACTTAATCCACTATAACCAAATTGATTACAATTTGCACAAGCTACCCGCAAGTGACTAACAACCTCTAAGACACACTAGTCCTAGACTTCTTAACGATACAGACCTAACCGGCCCCTTAAGGAAATCAAACAACTGTTTGAATACAAGTTTTGTTTACAATGATATTACTTCTACACAAGTTAAATATGTAAACTATTTTAGGAACAATGGCCAAAAATATGAAAGCTATGAACAGGGCTTTGTGCGTAGATATTTCGTTGAGTTGCAGCTTTCTCTCTTAGTCTTCAAGCTTGTATATAGCTAATAAAATAATATATCTGTTGAGGGATACTCTTGGGATTTCTAGAAACATTGACAGCTTGGGCAATAACAAGGAGGACAAGATCGTGCAACGTGTTTGTCCTTTCATGGTAGTGGAATAAAACGTTGATTGTACCACGTTAATGTTATCTTCTTTCCTTCTACACTTTAGAGGCTTCTGCGAGCATGAGTTTAGAAGCGAGAATATAACACAAGATCATCAGAACTTCAAGTCTTCAGAGTCTTCAATACTTGATCGTAAGAACCTTTTCTTAGAACCTTGCGTTTTTATAACTTCAAGTCTTTAGAATCTTTAGAACTTCTATTTTCAAAGTCTTTAGCACTTAATCTTTAAAACATTTATCTTTAGTACCTTGAGTCTTTAGAAACTTGAGTCTTTAGCATCTGGACTTAAGTAGAAATTTATGTCTTCAGATCTTCTGATTGTTTCTTTAGAACGCGTTGTCTTTAGAAGCATGAGTCTTCAGCATCTGGATGTAAGTAGAAACTTTTGTCTTCAGGTCTTCTGACTTGTTTCTTTAGACAAATATTAGAGCCTACACTTCAAAGTCTTTTGGAGTTTCTTGCTACTATTCATCAGAACTTGTGTAGTGCATAATCGTAATTAATTTTCTTCTAACGTCTTGGCCACACTATTCATCAAAAGTAGAACCTTCTTGTTAAATACTCAAAAATAACAAATATTAGAGTATCAAAATTGTTCATACAAACATACTCATTTGTTATCATCAAAACTCAGAGAAAATATTGCAGAACCAAATTTTGTTCTTACACAACTACGATGTGTAAGTGTAGCTACAAATCTCTTTGTTAGGGATGGATGTAATTATTTTATATTCATGTTTCATTCGGTCATAATGTTTTATGTGATTTTAGTTATGCTTTAATATTGACGATTCTTCGTTCTTAATGTTTATTTTGATTTTACTATCTAAAATAAGTTTTCATGGTACGACTTGACATACGAAAAGTGTTGATAGTTATTAGATCCAAGTCTCCATCTATTGGATGCTAGTTCCTAAACATAGGGTTAGGTTTAATATTCACATAATATTGATAATTGGTAATCCATGTTTGTATATCAATGTTTTTTTTTTTAGATGTTTGTATATCATGGTTGGAACTTAATGTTATTGTATTTAATAGCGTGAGACATCAGCTATTAAGTTATACAATTGATCTTACGTCGTTGAGTCAAAAATGAGATACGGTGAGAGCAAAGTGTGATAATATTAATAGCTGAGTAGAATAGCATATTAGTGACTAATGACTATGCATTAGTATAAGGATGACGAAATCTACCCCTAACAAAAATTTTCATTATTAACACCAAAACCTCAATTTACTTTCTATCATTTATTTTCAGTCATTTACTTTTCTGCACAAAAAAAAACTTTTAAAACCCTTACTTAGAGTCATAAAAAATTTTGAATTCGTCTTTAAACACAACCAGTCTCTGTGAATACGATAATATTTGCAATACAACAATTATGCATCAAAGATCATGTGTAGAATTACCTCAACAAAATAGAAGGGTTAAGAGAAAATACCAACACCTTCTAAATATGGGAAGAGTCCGACTATACGGGTCCAAAATTCCTAAACATTTAGGGTTATGCCCTCTCCTATGTCTGTTTTATTATTAATCGCTTCAATAATCTATTGTTAAACAATAAGTCACCTTATCAAATATTGCATAATTATTCACCTAATATAAGTCAAATAAAGTTTTTTGGTTCTCTTTGTTATGCTTCTACTTTACAAAATCACATAACCAAACTTGCTTGCAGAGCAAGAAAGTCCATATTTGTAGGATATGGTGTTAGTTTCAAAGGCTTTGGTTTGTTAGATCTTCACCCGCAAGAAGTTTTTATCTCACAAAACGTCATTTTTCATGAACATATTTTACCTTATCATGTTCAAAGTTAATTTGTCACACGTTATTGGGAATATTTCAGTGACTTGCACAACAAGCCATGTTCTAGTCCACATAATTCTCATGAGTAAGAACCTCAAATCCTTGAACATGTCCATACTACTCCTTTCATAAATCCCCCACACGATAATGTCCAACCAATTCTTGTCATATAATCATCCCTTGTTGACATTCATTCACTTGTCATAGATTTATTCACAATGGGGTATCATCAAGGGTTAGACATCAATCAACACGTCTTAAAGACTATGTATGAACTTCTTTTCATGATGCACCAAACTAATCATCTTCGAGTACTCTCTATTCCTTATCTATTTTTATTTTTCTTCTTCACATTGTTATTTTAGTCTTTTATTAACAACATTAATTGAGTAAAAATCATACAATGAGGCTAACAGATTTAAATGTTGCAGTCAAACTATGAAAGTTGAACTTGATGCTCTTGATAAAACCAAAAATTAGAAAAAATTTCACCTTTCATCAGAATTTAAAACCAATAGGCTATAGATAGATGTATATTTGTTGTTTGATTTACAAGTTAGATGTGTCAAACCACCTGTTTTGCATTACGATAATCATAGTGCTTTGCATATAGCAACCAATCCTATTTTTTATGAAAGGGCATAACATTTGGAGATAGATATTGCGACATTGTAAGAGAGAAATTTCAAGCTAGCACCATGAAGCTTCTTTTTGTTTGTTCGCACATTCGAGTAGTTGACCTCTTTTAGCAAGTCCCTTTTGCCTAAGTCATTTTCTTGTCTCATGTCCAAGTTTAATTTACATATATCAAAGTTCAATTTATGGGAGACTATTAAACAATGATGAAGAAGTTAGTTCAAGGTTAGCTCAAAGTTAGTTCAAAGTTAATTAAAAGTCAGTTTCAATAGGTGCATTTCTTGTTGTACAAGTAACAATTCAATAAGGATGTAATATATTAGCTATGGTTGTCTTTCATCTCCATATATATAGATGATTGGTAAATGAATAAATCAAGAGAAACGAGCATTGATGCATTTTCTGTTTTAAGTTCAATTCAATCATTAACTTGTTGAATGCTAATAATGCTATTTTTTGTGTATTTATTTCTAAGATCAGTTAACAAAAAAACATAAGAATAGGAGAAAGACAGTATAAAAACATAAAAAGAAAATTTATTGAAGACATCGGTAACTAGTTAAATCTAAAAACATAAAATAAGGGTGCATCTGATAAAAACTATACAGGAGCGTAAATGAGTATATTAAGTAAGCAAAATATGGAAAAAAGATAGCTCCTTAGTTCCAGGAGATTAAGACATTGGTTAAATTTAAAGCTTATAAGATTTTTTCTATGGTGGATGTTAGTGTTGACTTGGGCACAGCTCCAACAACAGTGTCTTTCTTTTCACCGTCTTTAAAGATCATAACAGTTGGGATACTTCTAATTCCGTAGCGGGTAGCAGTTGAAGGACTCTCATCTGTATTGAGTTTGTAACACTTGAGTTTCCCAGCATATTGTTTTGCTAGTTCATCAAGTATAGGGTGGATCATTCTGCAGGGACCACACCATGGAGCCCAGAACTCAACCAAAACGGGTGAATCAGATTCAAGTACAAGTGATTGCCAATTTGCTTCCGTTATAGGAGCCACTGCAATATATATATAAACCATTTCTATTTCAATATAATAAAGTTTATATAAACGATAAAACAGTATTCTAAACTTGCATGTTAACAATTCTGAAAACTGACCATCCACAGCGGTATCCTGGGCCTCGCACACTACACGTGAAGTGCGGGTAGCGTTTCTGAAAGCAGGCGAAGCAGTGAAAATGGGCCTGAATTTGGGATTGGGCTTCAGTTTTAGGGCCACGTAACGTGAGAACTTGAGAGAACTCCGGGTGACAGAAGAAGGGTGAGGAACGATGGCCATGGATTCTATGACGGTGGCCATGGAGTGCGGCTGGTGTTCTGATGAAGGTGAAGAGAGTTGGATATTGTTATGTGGATGAGGATGGGGTGAGAGTGTTTGTTGTCCGGTTGCATTTTCATGTTACTGTCATATCAGCTCCACCAATGATTTCACGCCATGTCACCACTGCTTCTAACCAATAACATCTTTTCCAATTTCATTTTTTATTTTATTATTTTTGCTACTTTAATTTTACATTCTTAAATGCCATTTTTATACTATTGTATTTCTTTTATTAAATATATATCCTGTCTTCTAATATTCAACTCTCAAACAAAATTTATCACATCAGCTTCATCAATAACTAAGTTTCATTGTGTCTCAATATCAATATATTTAATAATCTTTTTTTTTTTTTCATTTTTCCGTGAGTATCAATACCCAATTATATTCAAAGGAAAAGAAAGTAGTTAAAATTTTAGTTTGTGCGAAAATGAAAATATATATATATATATATATAACACATGATATAAACATCCTTAAACAATAACAAATATTTCATTACAATCAATAAAATTTTAAATATAATGTTTGTGTTGTTTCATGTAGTTCATTATAAATAAAGACTAATTATATTTATCTTTATTTTCGTTCTTAAGTATTACGGCTACCTTAAATCTGTAACATACTTTATTTTTTCTATACGTAAGTAAAAGTTTCATTCTCACGTATACGGGTGTACATAAAAATCTAGTCCGATTGCTCATCCCAAAAGATAACATTAGAATCAAATTCTAACACACTCATACTCTCTCTATCAAAAGCAACCAGAAGAGTTATTTTTTCGAGAACGTCCTAATAGGTGACTTCTTGTGTTAATAATAATGGCTAATTTTCATACACTTTCGCTGCTATAACTTGATGTTTAAGACAAGTTTCTCTCGCGCATAAGAGCTTCTATTTTTCCAACATCTTCAGGAGTGTCAACACCATGGGCCTCATGGTTAAATTTTATTACCTACAACAAACAACAAAAATTAACTCTAATAACCATTACAAGTTAAAATAAAAAACAAGTACACAATATTGATATGAATGGTAAGGTTACAATAAACTCGGTTCTCAGCTATGCTATGTCCTTTTAATTATCCCAAAACACTTTATTTTAATTTTTTTTTTTCCTTTTATTGTAAAATCAACAACTTGTCCTTATGCTTGTTCAACAAACTCACATTGTATGAATTTGAGAGCTTTGCTCATTTGATTCTGATTTTGTTAAACACTCCAAGTTGGCAACCAGATTTTATACCAAGATTTGAAGGGTATTTAGATTATGAAAGGACTTTATACAAGGTCAATTTAAAAATAATCTAGTAAAAACTTGAATGTTTTAAGAGGAATGAAAACCAATAATACCTTCATCTTATAGCCATTCTCAAGAACTTTAAGCTGCTCCAAGTCCTCCTCAAGTTGCAATGGAGTACGTGAAAGATATGGGTATATCTTTAAAAACTTTGTATCATAACTCTGGAAGATAAGTACACAGAAATATTAACTCACATGGAACTTGAAGAAACAGACTAATTTTGAGCAACAGTTGTTATCCCGGTCAATTAAAGGAATTGAACATTAGTACCTGAATCCCAAGATGAAGAAAATAAGGGTACTCATAATTGACTTTCCCTGACCTGTAGCAAGTATGCAGATATTTATCCAGCTTTAAAATGTACAATACAAAAAAAATTAACAAATTTCACAAGAAATCTTGTGAATGACGGAATAATTAAGACTCAAATTCAGAAATTTCAATTTGTTCTAGCTTACTTATTGAATGGGATTAATCCTCGTGAAAAATAGATGGCATAACCTTGATTATTAACCACACATTTCACTCTGTTTGGATCAAGTGCATCTTCAGGCTTTAAAATGGTAACCGCAGTGCTGAACACTGCATCTGGCGTTGCCTGTGAGGAGCAAGGTGGATTACAGTATTAGTGGAAGAATATATTGTTTCCTTATGGACAAAATGTTTTGATTCTTAGATATAATGATCCTCAATATAACCTGATGCAACTTTAATTAGCAATTTCGAAAAGTGGATTCACCATTTACTTTTAGAGATAAAGTGCACATATTGATTACAGCTTAAAGTAAATAATAATTAATTCATAGAACTTTCATTTTCTTGGCATGAAAAGAATAATTCTTTTTTGATCAAATTGTACCTGCAAAGCTTTGACAACACGATCTATCATTTCAGGTTCAACAAGTGGTTCATCACCTTGAATGTTTACAACAATATCGTACTTTTTCCCAAGCTTCTGTAGGGCTTCACTGCAGCGATCAGTACCTAATAAGCAAAACAAGGTATGACACAATGTGGGAAAAAAGAACTCAATAATTGAAATATACATATACTACTAGTATGCTTACCGGTTAGGCAAGACTCTGATGTCATTATGACATCTGCACCAAAATTCCGACAGCAGTCAGCAATCTTATCATCATCTGTTGCCACAACTAGAACCAGAGAAAACTACCAATTAGACCTCATAGAAGTAAGCCAGATAGATATTCACATGTTCACTAAGCAAATACTAAATTATAAAAAGGAATATTTTGCTATTGAATATGATACATCAATCAGCATGTGTAGAGAATGCATTAAAATCAACTTTTACCACAACCCAAACCAAATCATGATGTTTTTGAATCGTAAAGAAAGTTAGACAGGGGAGTAAAGCAAAACTGATAGATCTTGGAAAAGTTGGGTATTTCTTGCCTTCAATTGCTCAACAAGAGGTTTTAAATGCATGAACAAAGATGTTAACTGTATAAGCTGAAATGAAATACGAACAGTTTACTCATCCATACATAATTAAAAATGGGAGTGTATACTTTTATTGCTCTGTTCAAATAAGCACCTCAGAAGCATCAGATGTTGGACATGCAATTAAAAACAGATATTAAACTGTGGTTTACTCTTGAAGCAAAACTCTCCATATTAAAATTCCATGGCCAAGTGCAACAAATAGTACATGGATCCTAGATTTTCATAGAGGCATGTATTCACGAGTCATGTTCAGAGATTATTACAAGTCAAAGTTATATATTAAAGTTAGTTAAGCCAGATTGGAGGAAGATCATGCAGATAGACCTACCAACATGATCCAACGAAGCTGCCAGCTTTGCCCTTTCCCATGTTCTCTGTAAAATTCAGCTTATTGTAAAACACATCATTGTTTGGTCATTAGAGACAACAACTTTTGACGAGAAAAAGTGCTGAGAATAATGTCAACAAATCATACTGAATGTTTCAATTTCTAATTTCTAATAAACTAAAAAATGTATAAGCCAAGGAAGCTATTAGAGTAACACTAGTTAAGCACTAGTTAAATATATTAGTAGAGCAGCTAAACTGTAGTTTAGCCTGCATCAGGATTCTCTATAAATACACTGCTCTAGCAGTGCTGTAAGTAACAATTCAGAAATAAAGAAATTCAGTTGGAACAAACTTTCCCTCTCTCCTTACTTCCTACTGTTCATCATTTTCTAATACGGTATCTAGAGCTTCTTGAACAATTTCCATGGCTTCCAATAGCGGCAGTTCAGACAACACCGTCCAAAGCACGGTGGCGCGTGACGGCGTGTCTTCAATTTTCAATTTGAAGAACGTCTTCAAAACGTTAATGCGGCACGTAACACTGAAGCTGGACGAAAACAACTTCCGATCCTAGAAACTCATCGCCTTCATCGTCTCCTTGTGAATCCAGTTATTCCACCGTGCTATCTCTCTGATGAAGATCGTGCCGCCGAAAAAGAAAACCCTGCGTTTCTGGTTTGGGAGCAGCAAGATTCGCTGTTGTTCACATGGCTTCTCGCCACGCTTTCCGATGCGGTGATTCCTCGCGTTATCAGGATGCGTTCATTATCACCAGATCTGGGATGAAATTCATCAGTATATTTTTGCGCACATCAATGCGAAATCGAGGCAATTGCGTTCGGAATTGAAATCCATCACCAAAGGAGAAAAATCAATTACTGCATATCTTGCTCGAATTCAACGAACTGTTGATATTCTTGAGTCAATTAATGATCCAATTTCGCATCGTGACCAACTTGAGGCAATTCTTGATGGTCTACCCGAGGAATATAATGCCCTAGCTTCTATAATCCAATATCGTACCATTCAATGCCCTATTATTGAAGCTGAATCCATGCTTCTTGCTCATGAAGCCAAACTGGAGAAAGCAAAGAAAGCTACTCTCTCTGAGCCTCTATCTGTCAATGTTGCACAGGCTACACCAGCTGTTGGTGATCAAGTTGCTCCTCACACTACATCTGATTCCACTCATGTGATGCAGTATGCTGAGAATCCTTCTTATGGTGAAGGACGTGGGGGATTTCGTGGCAGGTATAATCGTGACAGAGGTGGCAGAAATGGGGGCAGAAACAGTCCAATGCCAAATTTGTTCTAAACCAGGTCATGATGCAAGCATTTGCTATCATAGACACTCTGCTGTAATGCCTTCTATGTGGAATGCTACTCCACAACAGCAGAGGCCTGCATGGAATCAATGGCTTAATCCTGCTCTAGCTCAGTCTATAGCACCAAGTGGCTACAATCAGTGGATTCCAAGCTCTAATGCTCCCACACCTATGCAGAATCAACGGCTTTCTCCTGCTCTTAGTGGCCCTCCTCCTGGCTTTGCTCAAAAGTTTGTGTATCAACCACAAGCTCACTTTACTGGCACAGGATTTCTGGCTCCTGCTGATTTCACTCAACAGGCTCAACCCTGATGTCCTGACTCAGGTGCCACACATCATGTGACCAGCAATGTAGGATACTTGTCTGAGAGTGTAGCATTGTCTGGTACTGACCAAGTTTTGCTTGGTAATGGTCAAGGTTTGCCTATAACCTCTATTGGCACTGCCTATTTTTCTTCACCATGCACAAATCGTAAATCGCAATCAAAATCGATGAATTTTACTCAAATCGTTTTGTTGAATCGAAAGGGGAAATCAAGATCGTATAATTGAAAATCGCAACCAAAATCGATGGATTCAACTCATAATAGTGTATAGTGTATATATATAAAGTTTAAAATCATAAAACAACCACGTCTCAAATCTTAAATAAAACAAAATACTTAAAGTCTAGATGCTAAATTAGATCACTAATGCGCCATCTAGTTGAATCATCTCCCATAATGTCAACATTGTCATCTTCATTAATCTCATCATCGTCACCACCACTACCACCATCATCATCATTATCATCATCACCACCACCACTACCACCACCATCATCATCATCATCATCATCATCATCATCATCATCATCATCATCATCATCATCACCACAACCTCTTGCACCACTTCCATCATCAACTTCGTTGTCACTTTCTTCTATATCTTCAGCAATATCAAATTCATCTGCAAGTGTAGGTGATGTAGCATGCTTGTCAAGATCTCGATCTCGACCTTAAAATGTAAAGAATTTATGATCTCACTCATCTCCAACGATCCAGATCTTAAGTAGAATTGCGTGTTGTAGACAAATTGTGAAAAAACCCCGTAAAATCATTGATTTTGTGTGAACTTTACCAGCTCCGGCCATGATTAGTCGTTTTCCGACCACCATTAAAAGGTGAGAAGGATGACAAGATGCAGAGGCACAACGATTACGATTCGGCGGAGATGAATGTGCGCTTTTTGAAATAAAGTTTTAGATTAAGGGTGAAAGGTTTGTTTTAACTACTTTACTTATGATAATCCTAGTAATTGACCAAATATGTCCCTAATGTCTAAACATTAACAAATGTTCAATAAAACCTTTATCATAAATGTCTAAAGAATATGAAAAAGAGTCATTTTCTCACTAGTACACTTGTTTACTAACATATATCATGTAAAAATACTTCAAATATATACTATTATTTTTTCATTTTGATAGGATCTTATGATTTTTGTTGCTATCTTATGCTTTACGATCTTGTTATCCCCTCTCGATCTTTCAGAAATAATTGAGTAGGATCTTCCGATCTCAACTACGATTTTATATTTTACGATCTTGTTATTTTCTCCCGATCTTAGGTAAGATCTCGATCTTAACAACCTTGTGATGTAGCACTAGTAGTACCATTAGTATGCATCAAATGAATGTAACACTAGTAGTACCATTAGTATTGAAGACTTGAAGGAGAAAGAAACACGGTTGATGTAGAAGCGCAAACGTCAAATGAATATCAATAAAATAGGGTTTTCCCCCTTTTTAAATAAAAAGGGTTAAAACCGAGTCACAAAACTGAAATGAGTCGTCTTTACCCATTCTAAAATTACCCCAAAAAAAAGCCCAAAATCGGTGGAACCCATATGAGATCGCGGACTTTGCTGCAATTTAGCGATTTTGGACGATTTTATTGGGATTTCGCTCTGAACTAAGATTCTACTCACGATTCAAATTGTTTAGGGTGAACAAAATCGCAAAATCCATGGATTTCACGATTTTGATCGCGATTCTGACAACAATAATCATCACCACCACTACCACCACCATCATCATCATCATCATCATCGCCTCTTGCACCATTTCCATCATCAACTTCGTTGTCACTTTCTTCTATATCTTCAGCAATATCAAATTCATCTGCAAGTGTAAGTGATGTAGCACTAGTAGTACCATTGGTATGCATCAAATGAATGTAGCACTAGTAGTACCATTAGTATTGAAGACTTGAAGGAGAAAGAAACACGGTAGATGTAGTAGCGCAAACGTCAAATGAACATCAATAAAATAGGGTTTTCCCTCTTTTTAAATAAAAAGGGTTAAAACCGAGTCACAAAACTGAAACGAGTCGTCTTTATCCATTCTAAAATTACCCCAAAAAAAAGCCCAAAATCGGGGAGTCCATATGAGATCGCGGATTTTGTTGCGATTTTGTGCGGTTTTATTGGGATTTTGCTCTGAACTAAGATTCTACTCACGATTCAAATCGTTTAGGGTGAGCAAAATCGCAAAATCCATGGATTTCACGATTCTGACAACAATGCAAGGAAATATTTAGTGTACGTTTGTTTGAGACTCCTGAAGCCCCCAACGATCATTTCATTTCAGTTTATTGGATTTGATGAAAATCCATTGCTACAGTAATATATTGCTTGGTTAATATATTGCTTGGTTACAAAATTGATTTTAAAGTAAGCATTACTTTCTAGCATTTCCACCAACAACCAACGACGCCTTTTACCACTAAGTGGCAATTTATAGCAATTCCTTTTTAACAAATTGATTACGGATAGGATCCATAAAATCCTTTGTACTTTAACATCCAAATAAAATCAGTTCTTTCACACCCACTTTTAACATATAATTATCAAACATCAACTTTTTAAACCTCATTCCTTTTAAAACAACTCATAAACCTCGAGGAATATAGGTTGGCACACCAAACAACAATTGAGTGATGCTATGTGAGTCAAGTGGTCGGGTGACTTGGGAAAATATCTTGAGGAACTTATTCTAGATCAAAAGGTATCCAAGCAAACTTTTAAGTACATTATCGATAATGTAAATCAAAGGCATAGCAACTAGAAGGCTAGGATTTTATCATTCTTGGGGAGAGTCGCTCTAGCTAAGTAAGTTATCCAAGCTCTCCCTTCATATGTCATTCAATCAGCTTGGTTTCCTAAATTAGCCTATCATGATGAAATCAGTTTTATCAATTACAGACGGTGGACCAAGATAGGATGCCAAAGCTTCACTATTTTAAGCCACTATTTCCGCCATAAAACACCATGGTACCGAAATCCTTCACAAATTGGCGATAGCAATTGGTGAAAAAGCAGCTACTACAATCTGCTATGGTGCTACCATGGCCACTATTTGATAATAGTGGGTGAACCAGATTAGGAAGTATATGAATTTTACTTGGGGTGATCAAGATCAAGCTCATAAAGACCTTATTGCTTAGGACTGTTGATGTACATCGAAGCGGAATAGTGGTCGTGGTTTGAGGCATAGTAGAAATGTGAACTCAGCCTACATGATGGGGGCAAGGTAGATAATTTTCTCCGAGCAACAATCTCCAATTTCTCAGGTGATTAGAAGTACACATAGATGTGTCAATAAATTACTGCTAGCAGTAATAGAAGTAGGCTGGGCCACAGGGACGGGGACCTACATGGAAGGATGTGAGTGTTTTTTTTTAATTGTTGATTTATAAATATCAACAATTGTTTAGCACATTATGAGAAAATACAACGAAATGCTGCTACCAATCCATTTTGCTCGTATAACATATACCATTTTAGCTTAACGGTGTGAGTGCTTGAGCCCCCACTATGTTGACATTTTCTTTATTACTATATATATATATATATATATATATATATATATATATATATAGAAAGTTTGAGAGATTTTTTTCATAACTTTTCTTAATACTATATATACATATATTGTTATATCTGTTATCAATATTATTAAGAGTTGAATGCAAAATCATATGAAAGGTTAATGGTTAAATGATTGTTTCATCAATCATCACTTGCACAGATAAAAATATTTTTATAGACCTTGAGAAAAAGAAAATTATTTAATGTATATAGGGTCTGTCTCTGGGCCGGGGTCAATTTTTTGGCAAGGCTTTTGAAGCTTTTGAGATCAACTCACTAGTAAACTATCATATGGGGAATAAGTATGGGAGGATAATGAATTTTTAGACAGATTGATGGTTCCTAATGCTTGTCTGGTTTTGGAGTAATTAGCCAACTAATGCTCAGTTCTTTGAACAATAAATTAGAGCGATGGTTCCCCCACAAGGTGCAAATCTAAAGGATTGCTTAGCTTGGAAATGATACAATGAAGGCAGGTAGGTTTTCTACATCTTGTTCCTGTAACTCTCGTCAGAGCAACAACAATGGTCATCCCTACAAAATGTTATTCTCGAAACATAGAAATTAAGAGGGTCCGGAATGCAATCATGGATTTATTTGGAAGGCCAGTCATGAAACACTTAAAAACAATGAAACATAATCCTTAGTGTTAGCTATGTTCCCACCCTTTGGAGGACCATTTCCATATTTATCAAGACTGCAGGAAAGTGAAGGAGGCTTTAGTAGGAAGCACTATTTTATCTCTGCATAGCATTGCGAGTGTGGGCATATAAAAAACTCCTTGACACTTGATAAGAGACTGGTGCAAGTTAGAGGACTATGTTTGGGACGATGATGAATCAAATGTGGAGAATGCACAATTAATTAGTCTTTAATAAATTGAAGAGCAAACAAGTGCTAGGTCTTTGTGAAAGGGAGTAATAAAATGGTAGAGTCCATTATTCTGAATGGGAGATCCATTGCGTATGGAGGGGTGTGATTAGAGATGACAAAGGTTATTTGATTGTCTTGTTTCTTGCACAGTTAGGATTCGTCCGGTTGAGAATAATCCAAAGGAGTCACTGATCCTTCATGAGGCAGTAGGACCTAAGGAGTGGCAAGTTTATTCTAAAAAAAGGGTAAAAGAGGGACTCAGAATTAGCTTGGGAATTCTCTAGTGACGTGGAGGGAGAGATGAGAGCTAATGACCATTTCCACATTATAGGGAGTAGGAGGATAGATTGAGGGATATCTTGGTTAGATATTGAGTTAATAAAATGAATAGGAGGCAGTGAGCTTCCTATATGAGCCTTGCTCTGATCAGATCTAAGGATTCCTTTTCCCCTTTTAGAATAAACTTGCTACAACTTGGGTCTCAATGCCTCATGATGGATCAATCACTCCTTCGGATCATTCTCAATTGTGCGAGTCCTAACATCTATGAAACACTGACACCTCTAGGAGTTAGCATGTTGCAGCGTCCGACACTATATGACACACGTACGACGCATGTTGGAAAAGTCAGACAGGTGTCCCTAAAAAATTGTTTTTTTGCTTCAACACTTTTTGAATCGATGTTTGGCACATGTATGACACTCATACAACATGTGTAAGACCATTTAGACAAGTGTTCCAAGAAAAAAATATTATTTTTCTTTACTTCAACATATCTTATACATTTGTTGGACAAATTTCATACATCTAAAAGGGTTAAACATATATTGAAGAAATGTTATGAATGAAGAATTAAAGATATAAATTTCGATTAGAATATCTTGAACTCTTTTAATAATAGATAGATAAATGAACCTCAAATATTATCATATATGTAGCGGTATCGGTGTCCTATTTTTTTACATTATTAGAGTCCGAGTATCTGTGTCAACCAGTGTCCGTGTGAGTCAGTGTGCTTCATAGCCTAACATACTTCTTTTAGTGCTGGAATATTCATGGACCATCATTCATGGGATCCAAATTGTTTAGAATAGGGGTTTCATAGTGCAAAGATTCTCTATTACTCTAGGTGGCAGAATAGCTGATCACAAGTGGGTGCAATAATATCACACATACTACGCTATTATCTCAGTCATTCGTGAGGTGTTTCAATGAAAAAGTCGCAAACATTGGAAGGAGTTCAAATCACAAGAAAATTTCGAAAAAAGAAAACAGAATTTTTGTGTACAGAGAGGAAGGTACCTGGATCATAGGCTTGCCAAGAATCTGAACGAGAGGCTTTCCAGGGAACCGGGAGGAAGCAAATCGAGCGGGTATGATACCTACGACCCGGCTACGGAATTTGTAGAATCGAGTGAAGTAAACGTGAGCACCGGCAGCGGCTACAATTGAAACCCCAACCACGATGCCATGGATGATCCATGCCTTTGAGTTATTGGAAGAAGAAAACGAGGAAGAAGACGAAGAAGACGAATGTGATGAAAAAATTGCCATGGCACGGGAAAGAAAATGATAATGGTCAAGTGTATATATAATGGCTTCAGATCTGTCTCGGTTAGATCCATTTTTCTCGTGTTTTACACTTTTACTATATTTATTTGGATTCTTTTTATAAATAATCCATTTTTAGAAATTAAATTCAAAAATACTAATACTTTTATAATAAATAAAAATCTTATTTTTTAGCATGAAAGACAAAATTCGTTGTAATTTGGATGATCAATCACTTCTGCATTGTGTTTCTGATTGTCGAGATTTGAAAAACCTTTGGCAGATGTCAAGTTTCGCTAACCCATAATTTTTCTCTTAGACGATAATAAAGGGTCGTATTTAATATGTTTAATGTGACAAAGATATTGTAACTTTCCTCTACCTCTCTTATTTTTTTCCCTCTCTCGTCTTATCTTTCATTTCTATAAAATCAAAATTGTTCTTAAGTCACAATGATTTTACCGTCACAAAATCACTGAATCTGCTTCTAATAACAAATGGCTCTGACAAGGTAGGTCACACACTAGCCACAATTTTTTTGGACCACAACAAGAAATTATTCTCCTTTTTCAATTTATTATGGCTACTTGTAAAATGACAGACATGTTTCACCTCTTTTTCAGTAACCCTTAACACAGGCACATAAATGAGAGACATGACTAATGGAACAATATCAACCTTCATTTGCATAATTATTAACTTTAATGGAAGTTGTCTTGGAATCCCTACCAGAGCAGGTTATGGAGGAATCGTCTATAACTCCTCTAGTACTTGGTGTCATACCCTAATTTGTATCCCTAAAATCTCATCTATCATACCAATGCATCACATCATAATCACAAACTTGGTAACCTCCTAACCCTCTTGTCATTGAGGAGATTACCATGCACCTTTTATGTGTGTTATCTTTGTATTTATGTTTGTTTATCTTTCTAACTTTGCTAACCCTTATTCAAAATACAAAAATATACTTTGTTTCATTTTCTTGTTTTTGCTAAGTGGGGCTTTGAATCAAGTGGATCAAGTGTAGTTTTCAAATTAGGGTTTTGATTGCTCAAGGTCAAATATTAGTCAACCGTGATCCTTAGGAACTTGCACTCCAAGACATGACCTATAATCTTAGGCCATGATCACCTCAAGAGTCATTCAACCTCATTTGGCCAAGAAAAGTTTAAGGTTAGTGCATGTTTTCAAGCTTGGTACAAGATAGATTCATGTGTTTATTTTCATGCGTTCTTCACCACTTTTCTCAAGATTTTATCAAGATTAATCAAATGTTTATCAAAGATGTATCATTTAAGGTTCATATGATTACCATTGTGCCTTAGAATGCAAGGAAATGTCAAAGAACTCAAGTTGGTACAAGTTGGTTTGGCCTAAAAATCAGTTTTATCATGCCTTTAGTCCAAACATCATAACTTCCTCAATTTTCATAATTTATGGGCGCTTATTTTTTCCAAATGTCAAGAATGATGTCCTTTACAACTTATCTTCACAAGTCAAAATCCCATTATGCCTCTAAGAACTTCAAATTTTGCATTGCATTCAAGGCCACATGGGCACAAAACATGGTCCATGACATGGTTGACATAATGCATGACCTATACTTCAATGACAAAACCTCAACTTTGCAAGCTTCTCATTTTCAGTTCACTTGTCCTTTTGAGTCGATTATTTTTGCATTGTCTTCCTTGTCATGAAAGGAACATTTGACTCAAGAAAAATCAAAAAACGCGTGAGAGAATCTCATTTGGCCTAAGCTTGAACATGGTACCCTGAAATATGTTTTGTACCATGACCCATAATTGGTAATCATGTGCAATCTTCAAATGGGACCACCAAGTCATGTGCAAACCTCTTCCTAACAACAAAGAGCATCTCACCACTAAGCAAAATGATCTGAAAAGCGCTCAGCTCACACATTCCACACTAATTTTTCACATAGTTAACTCTAGAAAATTCCCAAATTGGTTGGCACGATTGGAGAGGATATTCACACATATGATGAGCTCAACATTCCTCTTATAAATAGAGCATCCGTATTCACTCAAAAATAATCTTGAAAAGCCTAAAAAACTTCTGCCATACTTGAACCCGAGAACCTTCAAAAATCAGAAGTTCAAACTCTCTTTTTCTTTTCGTTTCAACTTCAATTCTCCACCCAGAACTCTTCATTGGCATCCTCTAGAGGTGTTAGAAGCTTAACAAAAATTTGGAAGCTCCTCTAAGTACCAACTCCATTTCACCATTTTCACATCTCTGAAGCTCACTTCGAACAGGTAGCCCCAAGTTTCTATTTCACTCAAACGAGTTACCAGACTCTTTGTCTTGCTTCACTGATCAAAAACCCTCACTCACTTGGAATTTATTCTTCACATACACGATTTAATTTTACTTTGAAGCTAGCTAGGGTTTATCGTATTTCTACAAATTCTCTCTTCTCAAAGCAAATAAATTGCTCTGTTGAAGAGAGACTTGGATGATGACATGAGATGAAGCTAAACCATGTGATTGATAGCTTAAAATCACTAGATCTACGATCTGGAAAAGTGATTGAGCGGAGGTTGAAGATGAGTGGGTGCGCGCGCAATGGTGGGAAATTCAAATTCCCTGATCAATCAGGTAGCGCCACCTACTCCTATTTGTTGCATTATTTTCTTTTTATTATTTTAAATTCTATTTTATTTCCTTTTCTACAAAATTAATTTAAAATAGCTCTTAACATCTTTTTCACTCCAATTTTTCTACAATTTTCTCAAAATATTTTCTACCTTATGTGATTTTTCCAAATTTTTGAAATGATTTTTTTTCATTTTTTGCCATTTTATTATTTTATATTTAATTGATTTCAAACATTTTTTCTCATTTATTTTGAAATATTTCGGATCCAATCTTTTGAGATCTTGATCTTAGTAGTTGTACTGATATTCTATAATTTTCTTGAGCATTTATTTGACGATTTGATGCTTCATTTGAATTTTCATTTTATTTTCCATTTAAAATCATTTTAATGCATTTTTATTTTTATTTTTTTGTCACTTCCACACACTAAGGCTTTCTCTTGGGCTACCTTACAATGAGACTATTTATTTCTTGCTATTTAATTTATGCTTTAGGAAAGTCCCTTAATCTTCTCCCCTTCTTTAGTTTTCAAAATCTTCCTCCTATTTCAAAAACTTCTTGTTTTTAAAAACTTCACTCTTTTCTTAAACAAACCTTAATTTTGTCAAGTGATCTAGAAATTTTTTTCCCAATAAATGCTAAAACACTTAAGCATATTCAAACTCTTTCAAAGTTTCTAAAAAAGGACAAATCTCATCAAACTTCTTTTTGTGCCTTAGTGCACCTTTCTTTTCAAACCAAACCTTTTTCTGAAAGAAAGGATATGAGTTTATTCTTGAAGTGATGCAAATTCCTATACTTCTACAGTATGTTGAGAAATTGATAGACATTTTCTACTTGAATATTGAGATATGCTTGTTGAGTAAATCCAAGTAAATTCTCCATATCAAGATGATGCAAATGCTCATTTCCTCATACTTATGGGTAGTAAGTTGAGTTTTACATTCAAATACGACAAAATATCTTTTTCACCTAAAAATAAATCAACAAACAAAAGCTCATTTCATAAACAAATGCAAGTGGCTCCTGTGGAGTACCATAGATGTGAGGGGTGCTAATACTTCCCCCTTGTGAAATTATGGTATAATAGAGTTCAGATATCCTATGACATGTTGAGACATCTAAATCTGAACAAACAACATGGCAAGGTATAAACATACAAAAGAATACTAAAGAGGATAAACAACACATATGAATTGTTAACCCAGTTCAGAGAAACTCTCCTACTATAGGGGCATACCAAGCCAGGATCAAGTCCACTATGATAGTATCAAGTCAAAGCTAAACTCCCTCATTTACAACTTCTCACTTAATCACTATATGTGCTATACTTATATCTAAGACTTACCTAGATATGAGGTCCTCCTCAAATCTCATTCAATCACAAACAACGATTGGATAAAACAGGAAGACACACTTCTATGACGACAAACTAGAAGACACACTTCCATGATAATACCTAGCTAAGACTCTTGACTAAGAACACAACTTGGATTTGCTTAAAAGCTTCCTCCAAGAATAATACTCAACTCATTACCTAAAGGCTTCTAAGTTAGAACAATAATAAAGATAACAAATTTATAACACCAGTCCAACTCACAACCGAGTGGAATACACAACCAACTCCCCTAGAGAATGGTACAGACTCAGCCATAATGATTACATCTTTCTAATTCTCGGTTGGCACCTTTTCCTAGGATATAATGCTTCTATTTATAACCTATCTTCCAACTGGATTTGGGCTTCTAATCACAGCATATCAGTTGTTACAAATCTGTAGAAGATTCCGCAACAAAATAGGTCTTCAATCAAATCTTTCCTAAAAAGTCTCCTTATTTAGAAAGTCAATATTATTCAATATTCTTCTTGATTCTTCTATACCTTTAAATCAGCGCCTCATAGGATTGTATAATATTCCCAAAATAGCATGCATTTGTTAAATCATAACAGAATCTAACTATTCATCTCAACTCATGCACAATGTCGTATGACCCTGCATATGACATCTTATCCGACATGTTGCTCCAGATGTTGAAATATTTCAACTTAACATGTTCTTCATAAAATAGGACTTCTTGCTCAACCTGTTCTTCATAGCAAGTAATCATATCATATTTAACATATTATTGCTATATTTGTTTTACTAAAATTAATGATAATCTTAAAAATAGAGAACTAACACCTTGTATAACCAACTCTCATACCTAAATCTCTCTTTTGTTTTGGTTTTCAAAACTTTTTGTGGGTTTTTTCGACCTTTTCCCTTTTCTCTTTAGAAACAATAAAGTTCGGTGGCGACTATTGCTTTTTCTGAGTTAAGTTAGTCAATAGCTTAATCTCAATTTTCCCTCTGCGGCAGATTGGCAACTCTGTTGGGGAGTAGTTCTCAAGTGGGTTAAGCCTAGCTTTTTTTTTATGTTTTACTTTCGTTTGTTGTTTTTGTTTTTGGGTGCTTGATGATATTTGTATGGTGAGATAAGTCTTATACTCTAACTTGAGTGCACTTATGATTAGGAGGGTGATATAGTCATGTTTGGCCTACCTGGTGTTAAGCCTTAGTAGGTTGATTTGAGATCCCTCACTCAGTGAAGGCTTCTTTGATTATAATTAGGTCTTACGGGTTAAATTGTAACGATGTTGTTGCTTTCGACCTGGGAGTCTATGAAGCTGAGGACCTTTAGAAACCATTTCACCCCTCTTGACCTTTTAGGATGTAGTGTTGTGACCATCCCGATGTAGAATTGGATTTGTTAATACACGATATTACACTCAGATGAGTTTCTCTTGAGAATATTATTGGTTGGCGAGTAAGTCATTTATACTAGTAATATCCGAAAGATGGATCTACGACTCTGGAAACCTTTTTAGAACCTGATTACTTGCTAGGATGATTAAACCAAAATAACATACCTTGTGGATGGGTAGTTACCTTGGCTCCATGCTCGTGACATTGAACCTTTGAACCGACAATGTTTGTGATTGTGTCAAAATCATGCATTCATGCATTCATAAACAACTTTTTCACTTAGTTTTCAATGAACTTGTGAGTTTTCTTTGCAAATATTGCAGGTGTTGTTTCTTCCATACTTTTAATAAAATGAAAATTCAGTCTTTTTTTTTAATAACTTACTTATGATGTTTGCAATTTGTTTATAATTTATTATTTCCTTGAAAACTTAAGAGAAAATCGTTAAACAATCATCGCATTTCATGCATCATACATCATTGGTCTTGCTTTCCACAAGTTTCTCAGAGTCTTTGTTAATTCTTTATTTTGTTGTGATTGACATTATTTTTGGTAAGACTAACTTAGCATAGGCTAACTTAGCATAGACATGTCCTATGCAGTTTCTTTTGACATCATGATTTTGTACAGCTGAACTGTTGGATGTTTTAGTTTGTTATAGGTGTAGAATATTCTGGAAGTATTATCCTATCCTATGTGACGCACAGTTTGAAGATTAAAAAGATTCAAGATGAACTCAAGGAGTATTATTAGTTTCTAATTATGGAGATAATTTATGAAACTAATGATTGATGTCCTATCTTTGAGGAGATAATTCTACAACGCCTCTTTTATATCAAGCTGCATTTGTGAAGCCCAAATTCAGTCCATTGAAGGTTATAAAAAGAAGGCTTCAACCCTAGTACAAGTTTTGAACTTACAGTGTATTTTTATTAGGATTTGTTTGTTATGTGTGAGCCTCTCGATTATCATCTTGATAAAAGAGTAAGACCGCCTTTTTGAGTTATAGGTTTTGTCAGTCATTCCAAAGCTTTTAAGCAGTGATGATTGTGTGTCTTTGAAGTGTGACTTCTGTTATTTTCTAAGTTTTTAGAATTGTTCAGTCATTGTTATGTGATTGGAAGGTATTTGAGAAGGGTCTCATACATATGTGAGTATTAGGTAGAAGTTAAGCAAAGGCAATGATTAAGTGAGAAGTTGTAAACAGTGGAGTTTAGCTTCAAATTGATACTATCTAGTTTATTTCGTCCCTAGCTTGGTAGCCTCCAGAGTAGGTGTTATTGTACACCAAACTGAGTTAACAATCTCGTGTGTTCTTTACTTTTATGCACTGTGTTTATCATTTACCTTATCATTGTGTGTTTGTTCAGAGAAAGGTGTCTCGATATCTCTTAGGACATCTGAGATCTGAATACCAGAATTTCAATTGGTATCAGAGCAAGTATCCTGCTTGACTCTGGGTGAGATTCAGGAAATATATTTTCTGGTACAATGGACAAGGAATGAGGATTTATGAACAGACCATCCATCCTTGATAAAACCAACTATGACTATTGTAAAGTTCATATGGTGGCCTTTATCAAATCTTTGGACAACAAAGCTTAGAAAGCTTTGGTTAAGGGGTGGGATCCATCAATGGTTGTAGGTCTGGATGGGAAATCTAATGATGTTGTGAAGGCTTAGGAAGACTGGGATGATAAAGATGAAAAATCATCAGAGGGAAACTCCAAAGCATTGAATGTCTTATTTAATGGAGTGAACAAGAATATCTTCAGGCTAATAAGTAATTGCACTATTGCCAAAGAAGCTTGGGAGATCTTGAAGACTGCTCATAAAGGAACTTCTGAGTTAAATATGTCAAGGCTTCAAATTCTTACAACCAAGTTCGAGAACTTAAGAATGAAGGAGGATGAGAGTATTTATGACTTTCACATGAATATTATTGAGATATCCAATACCTCAAATGCCCTAGGGGAGAAGATGTCAGAAGCCAAGTTGGTGAGGAAGATTCTCAAATATCTTACAAAGATATTTTACATGAAAGTGACTGCCATTTAGGAAGATCAAGATATAAACAACACGAAGGTTGATAATCTTATGGGATATGTACAGACCTTTGATCTAGGAATTAGTGAAAAATCTGAAAAGAAGAAGAGCATTGCCTTTGTCTCTAATATTGATGACCTAGAAGGTGAATGTAACTTAGCTATAGAACAAGGGATGTCCAATGATATTGTGTTACTTGGAAGACAGTTCAAAAAACTATTGAAGAATGTGGACTGGAATTTAAAGTCAAATGTCAAGAACAAGTCATTTGATATCAATAAAATCCAAGACTTTGGTAGGAACATAACTGATGACAATTCTAGCCAAGGAAGAGGAGTTCAATGTAATGAGTGTGAAGGGTTTGGATACATAAGAGTTGAGTGTCCCACTAACCTAAAAAAGAAGAAGAAAGGTTGTTTGTGTCATGGTCAGAGGAAGACTCTAAAAGTGATCCTGAAGAAGAAGCTGTTGAACAGGTCACTGCTTTGACAAGAATTTGTGACTCTGATGAGGACTCAAATCATGAAGAGTTGTCTCTTGAAGAACTTTCTACTTCTTACAAGGAGTTATGCCTTAAAAGTAAAGAAGTGGGCCAATTAGAAGAAAAGAAAAAGAACATTATTGCTTAATTGTAGGATGAAATAGTGGAGCAATTGTCTATCATCTCTAGTCTGGAGGCTGGAAAAGTAGAGCACCTATCCACCATCACTAATCTGAAGGGTGAAGTTCTTTTACTCAACTCACAACTTGATAATGTAATGCCCCATTTAAATATTTAGTCATTTGATGATTTGATTTGTAGAACTATGTTGGCTTGACTAAGGGAGTGTGAGAACTTAGTATGATTCGATAATTAGAGTGAGCTTTGAATAATAATATAATAATGATAATTCTGGTGAAGGATGAAATATTCCATTATTATTAATAAAAATATTATTTGTTGGTTAAATGGAGTATTTTCCACTAATGATATTATTATTATTATTATAACTATTATTATTAATTACTATTATTATTATTATTATTATTATTATTGGGTTATAATAAGGAATTATTAGAGAGAGTGGTAGAAAGAGAATTGGGAAAATTGTTGTCACGTGAAAATAAGAGAAGAGAAGAGAATGGAAGCTATGGAAAAAGGGAGACAAGGAGAATCCCACCATTGTTGAAGGATCAAAGCTCCAAACTAAGGTAAGGGTGGAGAATGGGTTCTCTAAATAGTGATTATAACATGAGAGGGTGGTGAGGGTTCCTTCCCCTCTTAGGATTTTGTGTAGATCTGGTGTGTTATGATTCCTTTTGTTGATTGATGATATACCTATGTGATTCTATATATAAAATTGTGAATGATTTGATGTCCATGAATGATTGTTGTTGATAACCTTGATGTTATAGTGTGGTTCCATGAAATCCCTAAATTGAAATTGTAAGTCTAGAAGAGATGATGAAAAGTGAGGTTTTGATGTATAAAGTTATTGTAGAATAAGGGTTGAATTGGATTAGATGAAGTCTATAAGTTTTTATGTGTAAAAATATTGTTTTGAGTCAAATTGGTGGCTTGAAAGTGTGTAAAACGAGTATAATTTGTACTGGTGCGAAAAACAGGATTTTATGTAGTTGACTGGCCATACGTGTATGGTATGCGTATGGGGGATGTTCCCAGGGGCCGCACGTACATGGTATGCACCCTGTCCCCAATGCCAGCACGTCCTTCTGTTGGAACACGTATGGTACATGTATGATGAGAGGCCATACGCGTATGGACTAGCCAATACGCGTATGGGAATTTTGGAGGGGTTTTTGGGGAAAAAATGCCTCTGGTGGTACACATATGATACACATGTGGAACGTGGTTGTTTTGGACTTACGCGTTTGATATGCGTATGAGATGGGCGGGGAAGAAGTCGTACGCGTATGAGCAGGCTGATGTGCATAAAATTTCGTTTTCATGATTTCTTTCCCGTTTTCGCATACAATGTTGTTTCTTTTGGTCCGTAATGACTAGTATGACTTAGACGGATATAGGAAAGTTTGTAATAATGGGAATTATGTTGGAACATATAACTTAGTGGGAATTTTGTATGGTGTTGATGTTGAGTGAGGTGATCTAACATGTGGTTGTTGTACGAATGATATATGAAGGAATTGCTTAGGATGTTATGTTGTCGTAAATGTTGTTGCTATCGAATATACATGATAAATTGATAACATGTTTAGTTGTTGTGATGCCATGACGTCATGTTGTTGTAGTGTTGTTATTGTCGATTATACATGAGGAATTTCTAATATGCTTAGTTGTTGTGATGATATGATACTATGTTATAATACTATGATGTTGTACTGTGTAATATTGTTGTTGTTGGATGTCCATGATTGATTGATAATATGCATAGTGGATTGTGATACTATGATACTATGTTGTTGAAATATTGTTGTGATGTTTGATGAATCGCGATACGATGATGTTGTGTTATACCCCAAAATTTTCCCTCCCATTTTCACTCAAGACATGCTTCTAGAGGTCCTCAATTGCTCAAGGTTGACCAAGAATTGATCAGACAAACTCTCCTCCTAAGCAATGAACCTCTAATTAGGGTTTCACTTTTCATCAAGATGTGTAAGCTCCAAAGGTCACAAATGTTTTCCATGGTTCTAATATGCCTTCAAGATTGTCCATGACAAATTTCATGCATTCCACTACAAGTTTGCTCAGTCAATTGCTTAAATGCTTGAAAATCAAATATACTAGGTCAAAAGTCAATTGTGACCATACAGTCAAACTTCAAGATTTTTGGTCAACATCAACATTTTTAAGAGATATTCATCATTTAATCAAGGGTTGATCATGATTCCTCAAGGAAAGTCCTCAGATCATCAAAAGTTAAGATTTGTTAAATTAGGGTTTCTTAGGAAAAGTCAATTGAACTTTGACCAGGCATAACTTTCACATACTTCATCCATTTTTCCCCAAACAAATATCATTTTGAATAGAATCCAATTCCATACAATTTCTATTTTATCCTCAAGTTCAAGAAATGCACCATTTGAAAGATACAAGCTCATACATTACATGTCATTTTCAAAGAGTCAACAAAAGACACTTTTTGTCAAGACAACTTACATCAAGATAATTTCTTCAAAAGCAAAAATGATCAACATAGAGATTTTAGAGGACATATTTTTATTTCCAAAAAGTCCAATATAATCTTCAAAAGATGAAAATTGAGCAAGTTATGGTTTGTACAAGTTGGGCAAATTTGTGAAAAATGCATGAAGTCAACTTTGACCAAAATTGCATTTTTAGGTTAATGGACCTAACTTTTAGGGTTCAAAAATGTTTATGACATACCCAAGGACCTCTAAACCTAACCATGCACTATTTTTATTTTTATTTCTTTTTATTTGAATTTTTATTCATTTAAATATGAATTAAATCAAATAAATTAAATAAAAATACAAAGAATAATGGGCCATGACATTTGGGTTTGATTTGATATATTAGAAGGCCCATATTTTCTTGCAAGATACATTAAATGGTCCGGGTTCATTGAACATTCAAAAAGAGACAAGGATCTTCAGAAATGGCAAGAACAAACTCAAAAAATGGAAAGTTTTCAATATGTTTGATTTTTGTTTTATCATGGTTTGATTAATTGATTCCTTGCCATGTATGTTGCCTCATTTATACCTCTATATAAGCATAAGCAAACCATATGCAAAGGGGCAAGAAATTACTCTTCAAAAATATCTTCAAAAGCTCTTCACAAAGCTCTCTCAAAATTCTCAAAATCGTTCAAAAGTTGTGAAAATTCAAAACCTAATATTCAGCTTTCCTCCATCCAATCTCGTGCCATCTTTTCACTCCTGAGGTCCCTATGAGTCATTTCCATTCCTCACATTGGCTTGGAGCGTGCCCGAGTCATTCATACAAGTTTCATCGTTCGGTATAGTTTATTTAAATCTAATCTTGTTAATCTACATTTATTAATCTATTTGACGTTTGCATACATGTTTATAGTCGTACATATAGCAGATTGGACGTGAAGCATGTAAGTTTTAAGGCCTGGTTCATGAGACGCCATTCTCAACACTGATCGGAAGCTTGGCTTCGAAACACAAAATTCAGAGACCTTTAGCCAAAACTAACGTCAGATTTCTTTATTTACTTCTCTTTATATTTACTTTTTTCAAAATCATTTATATTTAATCATAAAATCAAAAAAATCAAAAAAATAGATTTAGGTTTTTTTTATGTATAATTTAATTTAATTTGTGCAAGTTAATTAATTATATTTTGATTTATTTCAAGTAATTTAAAATCAATTAGAACTTAGACTTAATCATTTCAAATCTTTTTCTCAATAATAAAAATCCAAAAAATGTTAGAATTAGTTTCCTTTAGATTAGTTTTAATTGCATCTTATTTATCACTATTTTCTTTATTTCGTTAAAATTAATTTTTTTTTTAATTTAAGTATTTTTCTTAATAAAAATGAAAAATAAAAGTGCTAAGTATGTAGAAGTAATTTTGGGCTTACCTCGCTTTCCATATTCGCGCGCCCATTTTAAATTTCGTTCATTTTATATTTATATAACTGCAAAAGATTGTAATAGTTAAATTTAGGACTTTTTACTTTTTGTTTCCCCATTTGGACATGTAAATACCCCCTCCCGAAAGCATTGTAATAGCGTATGATTTACAATTCTCGCACTTTAAATTTCTGCAAGATATTAACTATTAGTAATTAGGCTTGTATGAAAAGACTGGAAACAAAGCACTAGCAAACTTAAATTCAAAGACAAATAACTGAAACAAACACACATTTCACACATATACCTCTAGGGTACACCCACTTTGGTTGCCTTTCGGAAAGAAAAAAAACAGTCATGTCCCTTGAAACAGAGACGCTTTAGCAAAGACCTGTAAATCAAAGATCATAGTCCCTTGATGACCCTATAATGTTGCCTTTTGATAAATGATCTAGTCCCTAGAAAAAAATTGCTAAAGCGTCTCCACATGTTGCCTTTATGACTGTACATCCCTTCGATTGTCCCTCAACATCCAACGATAGGGTTACCTACTCACTAATAGTAGGATAGAACTGTTTAAAGGATAGGAGGAAAAGGACAAACCTTTCGAGTATAAGTAGATAGTTCCTAGATGCTATGCTCAAAACAAAATTTTTTCACATACACAAAACACTTTCAAAAACATTTAAAAAAAATACATTATCAACACTCTTGAGGACTGATACAAGAGTTATCATAAAGTAAATTGTCGCACTAAGGCATTTCAAAATACTTTTCAAAAATACATGAAAGCATAAGGTATTTCAAAAATGAGCTAAGCATCTAAGAGCCCATAGAAAACTACAGATGGAAAGGGTGCTAACACCTTCCCTTTCCATAATCTACCCCCCTTACTCAGAAAACTCTCGAAAGGTCTTTTTCTATTCTTTTCACCCTTTCCTTTGTTGGATAAAAGAAAAGTCAGTGGCGACTCTTGCTTACCGCAACATTTGTGAATACAAATGCAAAACTAGTATAACAGTCGGTTCTGCCACCGTATCACAGAACTGGCGAATCTGCTGGGGAATTATAAAAAGTGGGGTTACCTTAGAGTTAGTTCATTATTTAAACTACTTTTGTATGCTTTGTTTATTTTACCTTTTGGGGTTGTTTGGGTTGTTACTATAGATCCTATACCCGAATCTGGGGAACCTTTTAGGTAAGTAACAATAAATCATGGAAACTGTGTGGGGTATACCGACACGGTTAAAGCGATATCTATGTTGATGTGACACTTTGGTTGGTACTGATAGCCCTTGAGTAATCAATGAGAATACGGGGCCGCTGTGTGGTGTCATAAAGCATCAACTGACCTTAGAACCTTTAATTGACCAACTTGGACATTAGGAAGTAGTGAGGTAGCCGTCTTTGGTGTAGTCCTAAGTTGGTTGATACTCGATACTATACTCATTGAGATTTGACTCCCGAGTTTTGTTTGGTGGCAAGTCAGTTGTCGATCGGAACGAAACTTGTGGGAAAGATCAGTGATATTGAGATCCCTTAGAACCCAGTTATTATTACTAGGACAAGTTGAGCCAACTAAATTTCAATAGGGTACTTACCTACAGACCCCAGGCAAGCCTAAACCTAAAGCTGCTTGTGTGATTTGTTTGCTTTCAACTTGAGCTACTTGCAGGGTTTTTATCTAACAACATGATCTCCTTGCAGAATTTGTTTACAGTCATTATCCAGTAACCTAGACTTCTTAGACTCACTTGGCTTCATCACCTTACACTTTTGCTTAACGCATAGCATATATATCATAACATCATGCCATAACATTTCCTTAACCATTTCAAGGATCTAAAGGGTTTGTGATGCAGGTTATGATAAATCAGACGTCTAGCAAGGGGAAAGGGGATTTATTTTCCTCTAGCCAATGTCGTCAAAAGACCAAAACACGACAACTTGAGTCAGGGGCTATAACCCACTTGATATGGTGAGCTTGACTCTCGTAGAAGGACACTTAACGATACGAAGTTCTTCAATCAAAGCTGCAAATTTCTGTGAGGGAAAAAGTGAAAGAACTGAGTTTTAATGATTGTCAAAAACCCATATGTGCAAATATGCCTTGCTTCAAACAGGTGCAAGTGAGAAACATAAAAAACAATCATTTATCTCAAAACAGACTGCATGAGCTGGCTCATGGATCCTCAGGTCGGCTCATGAGAAGAAGTTCTTAGCTTGGAAACATCCGGGAAGGCGCACACCTCCTCTATGAATTGACGCATGGTTCTGGGAGAACATGAGTCGGCGCATCAGGGAATGAGTCAGCGCATGACTGAAGAAATTTCAACTTCTCTCGCTCGGGAAGGCGCACGCCTTCTCTATGCTTCGACGCATAGTTATGGGAAAACATGATTCGGTGCATCAAAACAATAATTCGGCACATAACTGAAGGAAATTAAATCTCTCTCTCGCTTGGGAAGGCGCACGCCTTCTGTATACCCTGCAGAGTCGATGCATCGCTAAATTGTCTTAATTTTCTGCTATGCTGTTACATCATGGGAATGACATATAAATATAGTTTTGGCCTCTATTTTATAAAATAATAAAAGTGAAAGATATACACAAGAGTTCTCTTCATCTTCAACCTCTCATCAATCATCAACAACTACACACAATCATTTTTGTTGATCAAGTTCTTGGGATTGTGTTGATAACGTCCGAATTGAAAGTGTAATTTCAGATTTGGGTTGAGATCTTTATGGATTTTTTATTGAATAAAACCATTGGGGTTTTGTCCTCCAAAATTAGGGTTTTTTATCACAAATCTTTGCTTCATTGAATTCAACCGAGCTAAGGGATTGGAAGACCGTGGAGTGTTCAATTGGGTAGCGGTAACCAGAGGATTGTGAAGAAGGATTTGGGGCTAATTTTCTTGAGTACAAAATCATTCAAGGTAGAAGGAGTTTTTGTTCAAGATTTGGCATACTTAATTCACCTAGAATCAAGGGAAGAGGAGTGCAACATATAAGAATCATCAAGTGACTTTGAATTGTGGTGATTGTATCTTCTCTTATAAACTTTGCAAAATTAATTTCATATCCTATTTCTAGATTCTAGAATTGGGGGAAGAGTAGCCCATACGAGGACGACAAGGTGAACTGCCTTAACAAATACCGTGTCCATTTTAGTTTTCTGCATTTGATTTTCAGTTGCTTAAATTTGTGAGCTACCAATATTCTCATTCATACAAAATAATTGTAGTGATCAACTAAAATTTAAAACTCATATAGTATTCATTCGAATCACTATAATCACTACAATTTGAGTATAACAAAACCTTGTGTAGTACGTACACCAAGTGTTTGGTGAATTTACATCTCACAAATTTGCTTTATCTTCTCTGTAACTAATTGGTAATAACTTACACCTTGTTAAAATTGCTAAAGCGATTCATCATATTCATTTTTAATTGTGATTCTATTCTCATCATTTTCATCAAATTAGTTCGCATATCTGATCTTTCCAATACGTAAAGTTTAGACGATCAGATTCAGGGTTGTCGCTCTCTGATAAAAACAATTTTACAAAACGCACAAATTTTTTAAAGGGATCTATTCAACCCCCCCTTCTAGATCCGTTACATCGTCTAACAATTTCAACTTCTGAAATTTTCTTGTTTACCCCGCGAGATCCTTGAAAACATTGCATGCATGCCATTTCATAACAGGTCTTCCAATACAGGTTTCTCATCTTTTTGCTGTTTATTTCAGCAAAAGAAATGGCCCTTGAACAAATAGTAAAAGAAATTCAAGCTCAAAACACTCAATTCCAACAAATGTTCATGGCTTTAGCCCAGGGGCAGGAAGAACTGAAAGCTCTCGTCATCAAAGAGAAGAAGAAGAAGGAAAAGAAACCGGCTGGCATTTTGAATATAGGAAGAAGACTTAGAGGACCGGTTAAACGAGCTTTAGATCTCACAACTCCATCAAACGAAGGGGATAATCATGAAGAAATCAACAACCCCGAGGTTGATGAAGAAGAAGCTGATTACTCTGAGGAACAATATCCTCCTACTGACGATAAATACAAACAGCTGGAGGATCGTCTCAATGCTATGGAGATTCAGCAGGTACCTGGCTTGGACTTTGAAGAGTTAGGGCTGGTTCCTGGAGTGGTCATCCCACCAAATTTCAAGGTTCCCACGTTTTCTAAGTATGACGGTGTGATATGGTGGAAGAACTGACTTGGAGTTTGCGTTTGTGTTTGCAAATGTTGCGGTTTAGCAAGAGTCGCCACCGACTTTTCTTTTATCCAAAAAGGAAAGGTGAAAAAGCATAGGAAAGACCTTTAGAGATGTTTTCTTGAGTTCGGGGGGTAGATTATGAAAAGGGAAGGTGTTAGCACCCTTTTCATCCATGGTTTTCTATGGGCTCTTAGTTACTTGCTAGATCACTTGCTTTTATTTTGAATGCGTGCTTGTGGTGTGGTTTTTGAAAGTATTTTGAAAATATCTTTGTAATGGTTCCCGTTTCTATAAGAACGCGTACAAAGTGTTGTTTCTAAAATAACTCAAAGAGGTGTTTGTAGAATGTGTTTTCGAAAGAGATTTTGAAAAGGTGTCTTTGTAACAGTTCTCGTCTCTATAAGAACGCGCACAAAGTGTTGTTTTCAAAAGTGTTTCAAAATGAGAGTGTTGGTGTATAAAATGTTTTTATTTTGAGCAAGCGAGTAACTAAGAGCGAACCTACCTACTCAAAAGGTCTTAGATGTTCTTTTCCTCCTCCTTTAGATGTTACTATCTTACCATTGTTTTGGTAAGAAGCCCCATCTTTGGATGTGAAGGGACGGACGTTGGGACGTTTGTATAGTCACATAAGGCAACTTATGGGACGTTTTAGCAATGTCGTTTTAGGGACTAGATCGTTTACCGAAGGCAACATTGAGGGTCATCGAGGGACTACGATCTTTTATTGAGGATCTTTGCTAAAACGCCCATGTTCGAGGGACATGACTATTTTTCCGATAGGCCACAAAGTGGGATTACCCTAAGGGTGCTAGTGTGCAAATGTGTTTGATTTCATGCATTTAGTTTTGATTAGGGTGATCTATTTGTCGATTTCATATCTTGTCATACACACCCTAGTTACTAGTAATATATGACAAAAATAAAAGTGCGGAAAGTAAATATCCTATGCTATTACAATCATTAGGGGGATGGGGGTACATATTTATGAATGGGGGTTGCAAGTAAAATTAAATCCTAAGTTACTATTACAACCATATTGAAATGTACAACATAAGAAAGAAAGAAAAAAGACTTGTTTAAAAAGAGTTTTGTCTTTAAAAAAATTAATTAGTAAAAGGAAAATATTTTTATGTCCTTTTCTGTGTTGATAAAAAAAAGTATTAACATTAAAATTGATAAAAAGGAAAATAAATGAAAGATAGAAACAGCGTGCTGCTGCAAGCAAAACAACAAGGGTCAGAAGTTCTGAAGGCAGACACATGGTGACTCAGAAGGAAACGTCAGTAGGCATCAGAAGTTCTGATTGGTAAACTTTGAGGTCCTGCAAGAAATGTTAGGGGACAGATACATAAATTCTGGGTTCCTATGTGCTGAACTTCCGAGTGTTAGAACAGTGAGAAAGTCTTAGAAATTCTGTGCATATTAAAATAATGAGTGGAAACATCAGAAGTTCTGTATTTGTGCTAAGCCATTGAGTGAACATCAACAGTCCAGTGCGTTATCAGCATGTAAGCATCAGAAGTTCAGTGTGTGTTAACAGTGAGAAAAATCATAGGAGTATTGTATGTTTAAACATTAAGGAGGACTCAGAAGTTCTGTGTGTGTTAACAGTGATAAAAATCATAGAAGTTCTATATGTTAAAACTATGAATGAACATCAGAAGTTTTATGCCATATTTCAACTCTCAGTCAGCAAATCAGTAATCTATTCAGTTTTCAATAAACAGCAGATCAGAGGGATAAAAGCACAACAGTTTATAGAAGTTCTAATCCTGATCCTGAGCCTAGCCTTAATCAAGAAGTTCTGATCCACAATTTTTTCTATTCATGCAATGATATAGACAACATCAATACTATGATATTTACATGTTTAATGATGTTCTGAATGAAAATATACAAAGTCAGAAAGACTTACCCCCTTCTAGATCTGTCACATCGTCTAACAAGTGGTATCAGAGCACTGGTATATCCAGTGCTTCACATACAACTTCTAGAAATGGATTGTGATCTAAAAGGGGCGTACAATAGAGCACCCATTTTCACAAGTGAAAATTATAGCTATTGGAAAGATTGTATGTGTGTCCATATCACCTATGTTAATAGGAAAATATGGAAGGTTATCCAAGATGGTCCAGTTGCAATAACTATTGATAACACTTACTTTACACTTGTTTTTTACTCTGATTTCACATGTTATTTAGGTTTTTTATTATTGTTTTCTCGTATTATGCCTATCTTTTGTTTCCTTTTCAGGTATTTCAATTATCCAGAGCTCCCCTGAAGAAATGAAGGAAAACAGGCTGAAAAACAGAAGTTTAGGTCAAATTTGCACTCATGGCGTCCACCATGGCTCCAGCTATAGGGTACGCCATGATGTGGACCACCTCCTGCTAACCTCAACTGCCATGTTCCCCACTTCCTTTCATTTACACTCATAGAGGGCTCCATGGCCTCCATGGCAGGCGCCACCTTTGGACGATGTTTTCCCCCCAAAAGGAGCTGGGGGGCATTCCTGTGATTTCCTGCATTCTTCATCCTCTATAAATAGAAGTTCCTGATTTCATTTCAATTCACCCAATCTTAGTTGCAAACTTGATCCAACCATAGTTGCGAACTTAAGCCATATAAATTCACCATTGTAAAGCGATAATTCTTCACATCGGGGAATTATTGCACTGTTGATTGAGTCTATGATCGAGTTCGTAGATTGAGTCTGTAATCGAGTTTGGAGCACTTCGGCAGAAGTTTATCCTACCACATTTATTTTCAACTGCTGTTTATTTCCAGTCACATTTTACTTCCAGTTTGTACCATATTTAAAACCTCCCCGTTTGGAGCAGGTTTTTATTTATATTTCCCGCACCTGCTTTTACTTTTTTTATTTCCTGCACCTGCTTTTACTTTGTTTATTTCCCGCACCTGCTTTTACTTTGTTTATTTCCCGCACCTGCTTTTACTTTGTTTATTTCCCGCACCTCACTTTAAATTATTTACTTTCTTGCATGATTTATTTTAACATGTTTGTTTACATTCCCATGTCAGGCTGAACCTTACTGGGCTAGAATGTAAGGAATCTAGTTAGATCGATATTCCAAATAATGTGTCAATAGAAATTCTTATGGGCTATTTTGGTTTTTAATACGAGTTTTCTGTACTTTATTATTGTTGGGTAAGATCAAAAGTCGTCCAACCCTTTGTTAAACTAGGTTAGTTCTAACTGGTCAAAGGAAGCGAAAGCGCTTTGTCTGGTTAGTTAGGGATTTTTATTATCAAAGAAATCAATTTTGAAACTATTTTCGGACACGTTTATATGGTTAAAGTTAGGTCCCTTTTTTATTAGAAATTCCAGATCAAAATACTTTTCAACTTGGTCAAGTACTTTGTTTCTTAAAAATAGGTTTATTACTTTAACGCAATGCGCGCCTTTTTATAAGTGACGATAAAAAGGTCTGATTAGAGAGTAAACTCGGTTCTGATTACGCGAAAGTAATAGTTCCTGTTAAATTAGTTCTTTTCTTTAGTAGAAAATATTGCCCTATAAGTAGTTCTATTCCGAAGCATTGCGAATATCATCTGACTATGTGAATTACATTCGACCTTGCTTTTATATCTGAAGTTTTTTTCACCGCACTTTACTTTCTTGCATGCTCAATTCCATGTTTAATATTGACTTAGCTAAACACCGTAACAATAGGAAACGATAGATTGACGATTGGTCTCTATGGATTGATAATCTTTTATATTACTCTGACGCGATTCGTACACTTGCGAATACACCGCATCAAGTTTTTAGCGCTGTTGCCGGGGACCAATTTCGTTAAATTTCGCACCCTATAGTCGCACCATCTAGACTAAGTTTTATAGTATGGTTAATGCGAAGATCTCATAGCACCAGAATCTTATTCAAACCTTTAAAGGAACCTGGACGTTACATCCATTTTCTCCGTAGAATTAGAAAAACTATGGCAGAGAATCGTAACCAAAGACCCCTTAAGGAATTTTCCCAACCGTCAGATGAGGAACCTAGTTCAAGTATCGTAAACCCAGTTATAACCACAAATAATTTCGAACTAAAACCCTCATTGCTACAATTGGTGCAACAAAACCAATTCGATGGTCTCGCTACTGAGAACCCGAATCAACACTTAAAAACTTTTATACAATTAGCAGACACTTTAAAATGCAATGGTGCTTCGCCTGAGGCAATACGACTAAGATTATTCCCTTTTTCCCTCAGAGATAAAGCACAAGATTGGTTGGATTCCCTTCCACCCAATTCAATAACAACCTGGGAAGACCTTAGGAGAGTATTTCTCGCAAGATATTTTCCGCCCAGCAAAACTGCTGTCCTTAGAAACCAAATCACTAGATTTAACCAAAGCTTGGGAGAATCACTTTTTGAAGCATGGGAGAGATATAAGGACTTGTTAAGAGCCTGTCCACACCATGGCCTAGAACAATGGCTAATCATCCACACCTTCTATAATGGACTCCATTACAACACAAAGATGTCTATCGATGCTGCCGCTGGTGGCGCATTGATGAATAAACCTTACCTAGAAGCTTGCGCTCTCATTAAGGACATGGCCCAAAACCATTACCAATAGGGAACAGAACGAGCTACGGTAGAGAAAAAGGAGACCCGAGGAGGAAAACATGAGATAAGTTCTCTAGACATGATGCAAGTTAAAATGGATGATCTTGCCTTAAAAGTTCAAAACATGTCTCAAAACCCTAATATTGTAGCCACAGTAGCTTCAGAATGTGAACTATGTAGGACCCAAGGACACCAACCTGCGGAATGTAACTTGTTGAATGAGCCTTGCTCAGACCAAGTAAACTACACCCAAGGAAACCCATTTTCAAACACTTACAACCCCGGATGGAGGAATCACCCAAACTTTTCTTATAAAAACAATAGCCCAATACAAAACTCTACACCTCCAAGACCTACAGGTTTCCAAGCCCAAAGACCAAATCAACCTATGCAAGTTGTGGCACCCAAACCAAACCTTGAGAAAATCATGGAAAATTTCATTTAAGCTCAAACCCAGCAAAACAAAGAGTTCCTAAATCAGAATATTCACGTAAACAAACTAATCACGCAATTAGGAACTAAGGTTGATCAGATAATTACGCATAACAAGATGCTTGAAACCCATATCTCGCAGATAGCCTAAACACAATCCCCACAAACTACATCTGGAGGACAATTCCCTAAACAACCTCAACCAAATCCTAAAGGGCAAGCTAATGCCATTTCCTTACAAAGTGGGACTACTTACGATGGACCCAAGAATCCAGCCATGAGTACACCCTCACAACCTAAGACAAATGTTTTACCTACAGACCAAGTGGAGGAACTAGAGGAACTAGAGGAACCCCAAAAGCAAAAAGGACCAGAATTAAAAGATAAAACTAATAAACCACCACCCCCGTACAAACCCCCAGTCCCATTTCCGCAAAGACTTAAACAAACCAAACTTGAAAATCAATACCAGAGATTCGTTAAAGTTATAGAAAAACTCCATGTAGAGATTCTTTCACCGAAGCCATCACTCAGATACCATCTTATGCTAAATTCCTAAGAGACATCCTGACCAACAAGCATAGACTTGATGATCCCAAACCTATCGAATGCAATTTTATTTCAGAAAATAAACTTTCCAAGAAAGAAAAGGATCTAGGAAGTTTTTCCATTCCTTGTATCTTAGGAAATCATACTATTGACAAAGCCTTCTTAGATCTAGGAGCTAGCGTCGGCCTTATGCCTTTAGCAGTTTGTAGAAGGTTAAACTTGGGAGAATTGCAGCCGACTAAAATCTCTCTCCAGCTGGCTGATAGATCAGTTAAGTATCCTATAGGCATACTTGAAGACATACCAGTTAAGATCGGTCAACTATATATCCCAACTGATTTCATGGTTATGGATATTAAACAAGACAAAGAAATCCCAATCCTCTTAGGTAGACCATTCCTATCAACAACCGGAGCCATAATTGACGTTAAGAAAGGAAAATTAACATTTGAGGTGGGTGATGAAAAGATATAATTTATTCTTTCAAAGTTCTTAATGGCACCGGTCATAAGAGATGCATGTTATGCCATCGACGTCATTGAAGAGTGTATATTGGAACTTAAGCGAGAGGAATCTAACAAAAATATCAAGTTATCTTTGACCCCCATTATGGAGGACGATGGATTTAAAAGTTTAGAACCTTACATCGATGACGACCTCTATGAATGTTTATCACTTACTCCCGATCCCATGCCTTGCCCTTTAAAACCATCTTTAGAACTGAAGGAACTTCCCAAGAACCTCATATATGAATTCTTAGATAAAGAGATGAACCGTCCTGTTATAGTTAATGCTATTTTAAGTCAAGACGAGATAACTCAACTCTTAGAGATCTTACGAAAATATCCCTCAGCTTTAGGGTATAACATCTCCGATTTAAAAGGAATAAGCCCATCGGTGTGCATGCACTGGATCTTGTTAGAGGAAAACTCAAAACCCTCAAGAGAACATCAAAGAAGAATAAACCCTATAATAAGCAATGTTGTTAAAAGAGAAGTTCTTAAGTTACTAGAGGCTGGTATAATTTACCAAATATCATATAGTAATTGGGCGAGCCCTGTGCATGTGGTGCCAAAGAAAGGAGGCATCACAGTCATAGAAAATGAGAAATGTGAGCATATTGCTAAAAAAACAGAAGGAGGTTGGTGTATGTGTATAGATTATAAAAAATTAAACAAAGCAACCAGGAAGGATCATTTCCCTCTTCCATTTATAGATAAAATACTCGAACGTCTAGCCAGACACTCGAACTTTTGTTATCTAGATGGATACTCGGGATTTTTCCAAATACCTATTCACCCTGAGGATCAAGAGAAAACAACCTTCACATGTCCTTATGGAACATTTGCCTATAGACGAATGCCCTTCGGACTCTGTAATGCCCCTGCCACTTTTCAACGTTGTATGATGTCTATATTTGCAGATTACCTAGATGGAATAAGGAAGTTTTCATGGACTATTTCTCGGTGTGTGGATTCAATTTTAAAGATTGTCTCTCCAACCTCGAAAAAAATCCTTGAAAGATGCGTAGAGGTGAACCTAGTGCTAAATTGGGAAAAATGCCATTTTATGGTTAATGAAGGTTTAGTATTAGGACACATTGTCTCTGAAAGAGGCATTGAGGTCGATAGAGCCAAAATTGAAGTTATAGAAAACCTCAGCCCACCTAAAACCATTAGGGAGATTAGAAGTTTTCTTGGACATGCTGGTTTTTATCGGCGTTTTATAAAAGACTTCTCTAAAATAACAAAACCTTTGACTAATATTCTAATGAAGGACGTTAAATTTATTTTTGACGAGAAATGTCTCGAAGCTTTTAAATTTTTGAAACAAGCACTGATTTCAGCTCTGATCATGCAACCCTCAGATTGGACACAACCTTTTGAAATCATGTGCGATGCCAGCGATTATGCAGTTGGTGCTGTTCTAGGATAACGAAAAGACAAGAAATTACATGTTATATTTATGCTAGTAGAACCCTAGATACCGCCCAGTTCAACTATGCAACAACAGAAAAAGAATTACTGGCAGTAATTTTTGTGATAGATAAGTTTAGGTCCTACCTAGTTGGAGCAAAGATCATTGTTTACACTAATCATGCTTCCATACGTTATCTATTAAATAAAAAGGACGCTAAACCTAGATTACTTAGATGGATCCTGTTACCACAAGAGTTTGATCTAGACATTAAGGATAAGAAAGGCACAGAGAATGTTGTCGCTGACCACCTTTCTAGATTAGAACACTTAAAACCTGACTTATTGCCTATAAATGATGATTTCACCTATGATAGACTTATAGCTAAGACTGATGATTTCGAGCCTTACAGAGATAAAGATTTTGAAAAAATTTCAGTAATGAAGAGCGTACCTTGGCACGCTGATTTTGTAAACTACCTAGCTGCATATATCATACCCGTTGATCTAAATTACCAACAGAAAAAGAAGTTCTTCAAAGATGTTAAACATTTATACTGGGATGAACCACTCCTATTCAAGAGAGAAATAAATAATATATTCAGGCGTTGCATCCCAGAAGAGGAAATAAAAGACATCATCAGACACTGTCATTCTGCACCTTATGGTGGACACGCAGGTATATCTAAAACGCACGCCAAGATTCTTCAAGCAGGCCTCTATTGGCTAACTTTATGGCGCGATGTTCATGCCTACATTGTCAAGTGCGACCAATGCCAATGCACTGGGAACATATCAAGACGTGACGAGATGCCAATGAGGAATATCCAGGAAGTTGAACTCTTTGATGTTTGGGGTATAGACTTTACGGGACCACTTTCACCTTCAATGGGAAATAGGTACATTTTGGTAGCTGTGGACTACGTGTCTAAATGGATTAAGGCTATTGCATCACCCACAAACGACACAAGAGTGGTAGTCAAGTTATTTAAGAATATCATTTTTTCGAGGTTTCGAACACCCCGTCTCATTATAAGTGATGGAGGATCACATTTCATATCCAGAATCTTTGATAAGCTCTTGAGTAAGTATGGAGTAAAAGTAGAGTAGCAACACCTTATCATCCACGGACTAACAGCCAAGTAGAAGTGTCTAACAGGGAGATTAAACAAATCTTAGAAAAAACCGTTTCAATTTCCAGAAAATATTGGTCTCAGAAGCTACATAAAGCACTATGGGCCTATAAAACAAATTTTAAAGCCCCTATTGGAACAACCCCTTACCAATTAGTCTATGGAAAATCTTGTCATTTACCCTTCGAGTTAGAGCATAAAGCCTATTGGGCCATTAAGACCCTGAATTTGGAATATTTGACTGCTGGTGAAAAACGCATCCTTGACATTCATAAATTGGAGGAATTCCGCCAGTCTGCCTATGAGAATGCTATAATATATAAAGAAAGAACCAAAACTTGGCATGACAAAAGAATTATAAAGAAAGATTTCAATATAGGCGACCTTGTTCTCCTTTTCAATTCCAGGTTATGACTTTTTCCTGGCAAGCTAAGTTCAAGATGGACTGGTCCTTTTGAGGTCTCTAGAATCCTAAGATCTGGAGCAGTCGAGATCAAGAACAATTATTGTAGCCTATTCATCGTCAATAGGCAGAGGTTGAAGCACTACGAAGGAGGTGACATTCCCACCAACTACTCCAGCCACACTCTGATTGATCCACCAGTACCAGTTTCCGATATATGAAGTTTACTCCTCAAGCTAACGACGTTAAACAAGCGCTGCATGGGAGGCAACCCGTGGGTTTATTTTTATTTTTTGAATTTATTTACTTTTTACTTTATCAAACTTTATTTTTATCTTTATACTAACAGTTACAAAATTTATGATTTTAGGCATCACCTGCTAGCCGTCTTTGCTAACTACATTTTTCAGGATGAAGCATTTCGATGACATACATGTTTCCTTCCGAGATGACACTCAGAGACAACGCTATGCGGTCCTTTCACAGCGACCCATGGCACCGACCAGATATCCGGACCAGATTTGCATGGAAGCTCTTGGCTTTGAAGCCAGTGTGATACGGTGGGAGAACTGACTTGAGATTTTGCGTTTGTGTTCGCAAATGTTTCGATTTAGCAAGAGTCGCCACCGACTTTTTATTTTATCCTAAGGAAAGGTCAAAAAGCACAGGAAAGACCTTTGAGATGTTTTCTTGAGTTCGGGGAGTATATTATAGAAAGGGAAGGTATTAGCACCCTTTCTATCCATGGTTATCCATGGGCTCTTAGTTACTTGCTTAGATCACTTGCTTTGCTTTTCAATTGTTTGAAATGGTGCTCTTCAATTGCTTGAAATGGTGCTTTGTGTGTGATTTTGAAAGATGTTTTGAAAAGAGGTCATCATTGTGGCAACCTTTGTAATGATTCTTGTTTGAATGTATACAAATGTGTTTTTGTCTTTTGAAAAGTTTTCAATGTTTGAAAGTAGGGTTTTGCAAATGTGTTGTGAAGTGTGTTTTGAAAAAAAAATAGCAAGGATGTTTTGCAAGTTTTGATCAAGTAACTAAGAGTTGTCTACTCTATTTACTCAAATATCTTTCTTATGTTTTTAACTCTTTTAACAGTGTTGTTTCATCATTTGTGTTTGATGAACAACCTTGTGTTAGGATGTTAAATGGGACAGGCGCCGGTCATCGTATAGACCATGATATCAATGGTGTCAAGTATTTTTGGTAATTTTCTTGAGGGACTTGATCATTTTGTTTAGGCAACTCAGATAGCGTCATCGAGGGACTATGATCTTTGTTTTTGCTTTTGTTTTGCCAAAGTACTTGACATGCAATCAAGGCCCATTTTTGAAGGCAGCAAGTGGATTGAAACCCTAGGGGTGCAAGTGTGCATTGTGTTTGTTTTTCATGCATGTTTATCTTGGATTAGGTCAAGCTAGTTGTTGATTTTATTTGCATACAAACCCTAAGTCTAAGCATGGCATAATTAGAAGCTTTTAAATGTGCGAGAATTTAAATGCTACACTATTACAACATGATATAGGGAGGGGGGTACAAATTTGAATTTGGGTATTTGACAAGAAATTAAATTCTAAGTTATTACAACCAAATTGAATGTACAAGGTATAATATAATATTTAAATAAATACAATTAAATAAATATCAAATAAAATGTATTATGCAAAAAAAAAGATTTTTATGTATGTAAAAATTATT